>OY731400.1:97514775-98714775 GCA_963425845.1 Sphenostylis stenocarpa | reverse complement strand
ACATGGTTTCAAAATTTGATTTTCGGGATCTTCCATCGGAGGCTGTATCGACGAATGTCGAGTCTCAACTATTAGCACCCCTCACTGAGGTATCTTATATATCATTGTATGATTGCTTTAACTTTTTGTGCATTTCTTGTTCGATAATGGTTTTCGATTTACAACAACTTGAGGTCTGTCTGATTCTTCCTCCTGCCTCGGCACCACTTGCTCTACCTCCCCCTGGTATTTATACTTTTCATTGTCACTTTTTCATTTCATTCTATTATGAACCTCTCGATTTACATTCTCGATTCCTTTCTTTTCGGTAAATATTCCAATAATCGAAGTTCAAGGTTCTCCTTCCCCTGTTTACGCGGAGCAAGAGGATTCTCCTCCTTTTGCGATGCCCCTATCGAGTTGCTCTCGGCGTCATTACCGAGAGATAGATGTGCTGCTCTCAGAGCACTTGTGTTAGAATATCGAGCTGCAATCGAAGAAGACCCTTTTTCTATCCTCGATATTCTACTATCTACCGAAGCGACACCGTCGAGCTCTTCTAAGACGCCCATGACTTCATCCGAAGGACCATACCGAGCTGAAGCAACGCTTAGATCTTTCTTTTATTCCTCGCCCCTCGAAATTTTGGTGGAGTCGCGTGACAAGAAAAGGCGGTTTCAAGATATTATCACGCCCTCGAGACGTGTCCGATGATGATCTTCCAATGGGTCTCGATGCGGAGGTCGCGGCGGCTGCCGATTTGTTCAATAAGGCATATGCGGCGAGGAAGAAAAAACAATTGATTTCGACCAAGCTCACCGATATTGCTTCCTTCCAGGCTGAAAAATCAAATTTTTTGAAGACTCAGAAGTTGAAACTGGCGGAAGCATTGTCTGCACAAACTTCGATCGATTGCGAGATCGAGCAGTTGGAGAAGAGACTCGCTCAACTTAAATTGCAGAAGGATTTTGTTGCTTCAGAAATAGATACGATCAAATCCTCTGCAAAAGAAGTCGCATTATCTTTGGGGCGAGCATAGAGCGCAAACAAGATCGGCGTCGAAGAGCACTCGATTTCTTCATCTTGGAATCAATTGTTAATAGATTTTGATCAACTTAAGACTCGATACTTATCTTTGTAGAATATTATTCAATTTAATTTTTGAATGTTTATTTCTCTTATTCGAGGCTTATATATCTTTAAGTATTTTCCATTTATCGACGACACTTTATCTTTGTTATACCAATCGATAATTGAATAGGCATTACTCGATAACACTTTAATAACTTCGAAAGGTCCTTCCCGATTCGGTGACCATTTCCCATAATTTTTACATTTCTTGTCCATTGGTAAAATTGTTTTCCACACTAAGTCACCTTCGTTAAACTTTTTCTTTCGAACTCTTTTATTATAAACTCGAGCAATTTGATTCTTACTGCAACATCATACTATTCAACGCCTGCACTCTTACTTCATCGAGTTCGTTTAATTCATCATACATCAAACTCCAATAATCACAACTGGGTAAATCATTACGCCTCTGTATTCGATTCGATTCAATATTTATTTCGATGGGTAAGGCTGCGTCGTGTCCATATACCAACTTGTATGGGGTATTTTGTAAGGAATCTTTAGGTGAATTTCGATAAGCCCATAAAATTTGTAATAACGTTTCATGCCATGTTTTTGGTTTATTACCAACATGTTTTTTGATTAACTCGATAATCACCTTGTTAATTGCTTCGACTTGCCCATTAGCACTGAGCATAATATGGAGTTGATGTTAGTAATTGAATATTTCTCGATTCGGCATATTTAACTATCTTTCTACCGGTAAACACTTGTCCCTACGTACGTAGTGATAGGCTGTGGGATCCCAAATCGATAAGCGATGTATTCTTCAATAAAATCAATTACATCCTGGCGATCAACATCCTTTAATGGTATTGCTTCTACCCATTTTGAAAAGTAATCGACAGCCACAATTATATACCTATGTCCTTTCGATGATTGTGGGAAAATCTGTCCGATTAAGTCTATAGCCCAACCTCTAAAAGGCCAAGGTTTAATGATCGAGTGTAATTCGCTCGCGGGCACTTGTTGTATCGGACTGAACTTTTGACATTCTTCACAGGACTTGGCATATTCGATACAATCTTTTAAAATCGAGGGCGAGTAATAACCTTGTCGAGTTAATGTCCATTTCATTTTACGACCTATCGTATGGGCCCCACATATTCCATTATGTACTTCGGCCATTGCTAAGTAAGCATCATCATTTCCTAAACACCTAAGTAATACTCCATCGATTCCCCTTTTATATAACTCATCATTTAACAAAACATATTTCATTGCTCGATATTTAATTTTCTTGTCAATTTTCCCATTGGGATTTTGCAAATAATTTATAATCGATTTTCTCCAATCTTGATCATCTAAGTCATTAATGTACAGAATCTCATTTTCTTGAGGTAATTTTTCTTTGATTTGAATTATTTCTTGTAACCTTTACGGGGATATCTTATACTTCGATGCAATTTGTGCTAAGTCATTTGCTTCTTGATTGAATTCACGAGGAATATATTCGAATATTATGTCATCGAACATTCTACTTAAAGTCATCACTCTTTCCAAATATCGATCAAGTTGATATTAATGCATTTATACTCTTTTCGCACTTGTTTGATCACTAATTGCGAATCACCTCTTATAACCACATGTCGAGCTTTTAATTTGATTAAAGTCTCGAGGCCGCTATCAAAGCTTCATATTCGGCTTCGTTGTTCGAACACATAGGTTGAACCTCAAATAATAACTTAGTCGGAATATTGTTTGGAGAAATAATCGAACGCCTATTCAGATTTATTCGATGTACTTGAACCATCGAAATACATTATCCATTTACTTATTTCAATAAACAAATTCTCGGTGGAATCAGCTGTATGCTCGGCCATAAAATCGGCAATTACTTGACCTTTTATCGATTTTAAAGATTCGAAGGATAATGAGAACTTCTGTCAAAGCTAACACCCATTTTCCTATTCTATTATGCATAATTGGTTTCGATAAAAGAAACTTCAAAATATTATTTCTAGAATAGACCATTACATCATGAGGCTTCATTACATACTTGAGTTTTGTACAAGAGAAATACAAGCATAATCCTAATTTCTCGATATTACTATATCGAGTTTCGGCATCATTTAAAATTCTACTTAGATAATACACAGCACATTCTACACCATTTTCATCTTCTTGTGCTAATAAAGCTGGCTATTGTTCGATCGATGCGTGATACATATAACTTTAATGACTTGTTTCTCTTCTTGGGATCATAATCGGAGGATTCGTCGGCATCATTTTGATTTGCTCGAAGGCTTCTTGATGTTCCTCTTTCCACTTAAACTCTGCTTCTTTTTTCAACTTTAACAAAGACGAAAAAACATAAGTTTTGCCGGCCAGATTAGAAATAAATCGTCTCAAATAATTTATTTTTCCCAAAAAAGATTGTAATTCTCTCTTAGTTTTTGGAGCGAGGTATTTATTATTGCTTTGGCTTTATTTTCTCGATCTCGATACCTTTTCCATGTACTTATAAATCCTAAAAATTCACCAGCGAGATACACCAAAAGCACATTTCAAGGGATTCATTTTTAATCCATATTTTCTCATTCTCTCGAAAGATTTTCTCAAATTGCTCGGATGTTGATGTTTTTCTTTCGATACCACAACGATATCATCTATGTAAACTTGCATAAAATCATTAATAAGATCATGAAAAATTAAATTCATTGCTCTACGATATGTGGCTCCGGCATTTTTTAATCCAAATGGCATCACTACCCATTCATAAGTACCTAATGCCCCGGGCATCGAAAAGCTGTTTTAGCTATATCATTCTCGAGACACAAATATTTGATTATATCCTGAATAACCATCTAAAAGACTTAACATTTCATTACCAGCTACTGCATCTATTAGCATATCGGCTATTGGCATAGGATATTCATCTTTAGGAGTAGCTAAGTTTAAGTCTCGATAATCGATGCACACTCTTATTTTACCATTCTTTTTAATCACGGGTACAATATTAGAAATCCAATCGACATACACAGCGGTTCGATGAATTTGGCTTTCAAGAGTCTCTCGACCTCTTCCTTGATCTTGTTCATCACCTCGGGTGCAAATCTTCTCGGTGCTTGTTTCTTGGCTTTCTACCTTCGATGATGGGTAATCTATGCTCGACGAGACTTCGATCCAATCCAGGCATTTCTTCGTATTCCCAAGCGAAGCGATCCTTATATTCTCTTAACAAGGAAATCATGTCCCTCTTTAATTCTTCCTCGAGATACTTGTCGATATACGTGGGTTTTGTTCCTCTTCACTTCCTAAGTTAACTTCTTCTAATGGATCTTGAGCCTCGACTTTTTTATAATTTGATGTAATAGATTTTTCGAAACCTAAAGGAGAATAATCATAAATACAATCAAGTATAACTTGATCGCTATTATTTGCAACTACGGTCGAGTGAATCGACTTATTTATCCCTATTTTACTACTACTTACTACTTTCTTGGCTCTTCTTCCCATCTTCATATTTTCCCAATCGAGCCGAGAACTCTTCGTATTCTCTATTCATCTTCACCGGCCACTTCGAGGTTGGCCCCCTCTTTGATCATGATGAATCCTTTCTTCTCATTCATCTCTAAGAAACGCTCCTCATGCAGTTTTGAATTAAAATCTTCGGCTGTTTCGAAGGTGAATGGTTGAGCAAGCGCCGGATTGCACGGTGCTCGACCCGGCTGAGATACGAATGTTACAAATTCGTGTTGATCTCACTGGGATTACTTCGAGATGTCCATCTCGATTCCACATAAATAACTTTTGATGAGGCTGTCGAAGGCACGGCTCCTACTCCATGAATCCACTCTACGCCAAGTAATGCATTGAAATTGGCATGCGGCTGGACCACAACAAACACGGTAGGTCTCGAGTAAGTGCCCACTTTCACGTCTAAGGCAATCATACCTTCGAACTTGACGTCTTTCAGCTGAAATCGGAAATCATAATGTTGTGCTTGACTAAGTCTTTTAGCTCAATACCAAATTTCTTTAGCATAGTAATTGACGGTATATTCACTTCTTTGCTCCACCATCGACAAGGACTTTATTCACCATCTGTCCTTGAATCTCAATGTTCAGTAATAATGGTTTCAAGTGGAACCTCATTTCCTCAGATGGGGGATCGATGAAAGCAGCGTCCCTATGAGGAACTTCACATGAGGTTTGTGTTACCCATGTTATTTTTGGCCTTATGTTTTCTGAATAGAAGTCACCTTCCCGCTCGGCATCTATTTGTTCTTGATACTCTTTGTATTCGCTCACATATTCCGCGGGTAAAATTGATATTACCCCGATCTGATGTTCGTCCCAAGTACCATCATCCTTGTCATCGAAAAATTCTCTTGTATAATGACTCTCTATTGGTGCAACATTTCCTTCAAAGTTTACGTAATTATTCCAATAGGGGATCCTTCCTCCTCTTCTCCGGGGCCTTCCTCGGAATCTTCTTTGGAATGTTGGGAATCTAGTGGTCGATCCATCATCATACGAGAGTCTTTCGAAGACATCATTACTTTGAAGTCTACCTCTTCCTCCTCGAGAAGGATACATCTCTCTTCTAATCCACTTGCCTCCGATTTTCACTAACACCGAGCCAACGGATTTCTGCGACTTTCTTCGATCATTGGTCGGATCTGTTTGATCTACTTTGTCATTTTTCCTTTTATTTTGGTTTTCGATCTTCTTCATACGTTACGTTACGAAAGCTTTGGCGTAGATTTATCGAACAACTGCTTGCTGCATCGTGGGCATAATGACACATCTTCGTCTTTTTCCTTCTTTCTATTCAAAAATTCGATGAGAGAATCTCCGATCGAGGTATATTTCCTTTTCAAACTCTTTCTCGAATTCACTCGGGTCAAATTCCATATCTTCTTCGAGATACATCCATCCGGACATGCTTAGGATCGATGTCTTCGGTGACATCTACCATGCCTACAAAGGCTGAATGTGTTAATCGGACATCATCGGTAATGCATGTTTGGGATTCGAGGTATCCTACTTGAGCCTCGAATGGACTCGTGTCAACTTTCATTGTCATTTCTTGAACTTCAATCTTCCTTGGTCGATCGCATCTTGGATGGTGTTCCTGAAATGTATACAATTGTTAGTCCAATGTCCATAAACATTATGAAATTTGCAATATTTTCGACCATTCCTTTGTTCTGCGAGATGGCGAGTTTATGATCATCACTCAACTTAATCTGTTTGTCTTTCAATAAAATATCAAAGATTTTGTACGCTTTTGTTACATCAAAAGTATATGTTCGATTTGCCATTTTATCTTTTACTTCATTCTTTTGTAGCAATTTACGGGTATATGGAACCCCCACTTTGAGTTACTGCTAAGTTTACTTTCTCATCGACAGTTTCTTCGATATCATTTTCTGTCATATTATCTGTCTCATATACATCATTTATGTATGCTATTCTTTCCTTTTTAGAGGTTTCTCATATTTCTTATACCTTTGTTTCTCATACTCGATTTGTTCCACTCTTCTCACTTTATCGACTAATTGAGCCATGTCATTTAATGGTAAATTGACTAGTTTTTTCCTAATCGAGAATTCTAAACTGCAGAGGCCATTCGACTAATTCATATTCGGGAATTTGAGTGAAACATCTCGATTTCATTTGTCTAAATCGATTCAAATAATCATCTATGCTTTCATGATTGTATCTTTTTATATTCATCAAGTCGATGAGACTCACTTGAGTTTCTCCTCTAAAAAATTGCTCATGAAAATTTCTCTCCAATTGCAGCCAATTATATATCGAATTAGGTGGCAATGACGTGAACCAAGTAAAAGCACTCTTAGTCAAAGAACTAGGAAAATATTTCATTTTTAATTCTTCACTCATCGCTAAATCCCCGCATTCGATCTGATATCGAGCCACATGTTCGATAGTCGATTCACCAACCTCTCCAGCAAATTTAGTGAATTTGGGTACTTTATATCCTCGAGGCAATTCTGTCTCGAGAATCGCATTCGGAAAGGGAGACACAAAATATGTCTGATTGGGTGGTTTAAATTCCATCCCTTGTAAATTCATCCTTTGTCCCAACATATTATTCTGATTGTGTATGTTTTGAAATCCTTCGTTCAAATTTCCATAAATATCATTCCTCACATTTTGATACTCATTTCCCATACTGCTGCTTGTTGGTCATTGTTTCTATTTCTTCTCAATAGATATGGGGGATTAATATTAGTATTCGGTTAGCATGATTTTCTACCCTTGTTCGTCGAGGCACATCTAATGCATCCCCGATTCGTGACATTTGGTCTGCTAATATCTCAAAACTAGCAGTAGTGTTTTGCACTAATGGACTTAAGACTGTAGTCAATTATTGTGATAACATATTCACCATTTCAAAATTACTCTCATCCATTTGCTGTCTAAGTACCCCTACTGAATTACTAGATATTCCGGTACCCATGTTTTCGATAGAATCAAAATTAGATCGATGATAGTCTCTATCGAATACATATCTCCCATGATCTAAGTTTCCCCTATGATCTAGATTTGGAGGTATCTGTTGTGTGCCTACATTACTGTCCATTCCACGAATTACGGGAATTACTAAGTTTTGCGACGTCCCTAAATTCGGAGGGATTCCAAAATTTTGTGGCATACCTAGTGTTTGGGACATTCCTAAGTTATACCTCGAATTCCTATGCATTGAAGAAGTTCCAGCCCCACTCACATTATTAAGTGAAAACCCGGGCGGTCTTACACTCATACGTGGCCCTACATATGTGGTTGTGGGATTTCCTATAGTTTGCATATTATTTGGTATCACCGTACTAGATCCTACTTGGGTGTTTGCTAATGTACCTGAATTTTGTTCGCCACTCACAGGTATCGACATGCTCACAGTTGTCGATACTACAGGTATGTTCTCATTATGACTTTGCCCCCCAGTATTTGGTGGGTGTGATCCATTTAATCTCTCACTGTTACCCTGGTTATTCGATGAACTCTGACTCATGACTCTCCCACTCCTTAATCTCATACAATTTCGAACTAACCAATTTTGTGTTTCTCAACACAAGACTGCCCCTACCTGGCGCGCCAATTTGTTTCTGGTGGAATTTCGATCGATTTCAATTCTAAGGGTGTTTTGGTCCTAATCAAAATTCTACCACGTAAGCTCTTTTTACTTAGGCTAGCAATTTGATTTTCAATCGAAAACGTGTATGAGAAACGAAAACTCCAGGATATCGAAAATGTTGTTTTTGGTGTTTTGTATTTAAAGTCTCGAAAGCATTAAGACTATCGAATCGAAAAAGCAGAATGTTAAATTGCGAGGAAATGTAAAGTGCGAAAACCCCAAACTTGCATTAATTGTAAATAGCAAGAAATCGAAAACAACGCAAATATAAATGACAAGAAATCGAGATTGCAAGAAAAGTAAATGACAGGAAATTGAGATTTGCAGAATGTTAAATAACATGGAAATCTAGATGCAGAAACTCAAATTTTCATTGAATTGAAATGGACAAGGAATCGAAATACAGAAACATAAAACTGCTGAATTTAAGTTGCATCAAAGTAAATTACCAAGGAAAATACAGAAAGCGGTAAATGTACTCAGTGAGTAAGGAAATCCAGATTGCCAGAAGCTTCATGGTGTTCGTCGTTTCTCCGGTAGACTTTTCACTACTGATTCTGTTCTCTGCCAATTTCTGCTCTCTCGTTCCTTCCTCCTTTGCTCTATTTATAGGGCATCCTTCAAGCCTTCCGAGAGCAGTTAACGCGACTGCTATCACGTTCTACGTGCGTATGGCAGTTTATCTTCTATAGTTTCTCACGTTCTCACGATCTCCGACTTTTTCCCATGATTTTCAAAACTGCTCTTTATACGTGCATTCGACTTACTTCCTTTCACAATTTTGCCAAAGTCTCGATGTCCATATTGGCTTTCTTTACTCTCGATTCTGCATTTTTCGAGAACTTCGAATTGCTTACGATTCCTTTTTAACCCTGGTCTTATATGACTTAGTTTTTATTCGACAACAGTCATTTGATTATAATTCATTCGATTCTCGATTGTGTTTCTCGATGCTATATGCTACGTATTTCTAATTAGACATCGAATGAATTTTTGTTTATCTTATCGAGTCGTATTTCTTCCCTTCGATTTCGATCGCTTTTCTCGATTTGCCACTAACAATGCTACGTATTTCTAATTAGACATCGAATGAATTTTTGTTTATCTTATCGAGTCGTATTTCTTCCCTTCGATTTCGATCGCTTTTCTCGATTTGCCACTAACGTAATTATAAAAAGATATTTATTATTTAATTAAGTCTCTATAAATATAAGATAAGAATAAAGATAAATTGATAATATAATACTGAATAATAATCTATTTCAAGATAATTTCTAAATATATATTTAATAAAAAATATATATTAAATATTATATAAATATAAATTATTAAAGTATATTATCTTTTTTTTTCAAGAAAACCATACAAATATAGTTAATGTTTCACTTTGTTTTTTCAAAATTCCTTTTCTTTTAAAAGTATAAATTCGTTAATATAACGTGTACCCCTATTTCAAGTTCTTGCCATTTTTTCAATGTATATGTGTACGTTGAAAATAATTGTTTTACAAAAGATTAAAAATTTGCTTTTGCTGAGCTCCCCTTAAATGTTGAAAATTGAAGTATCCACGTCAGCTTGGGTAAAATGACGAAAACACCTTGGATGTACACTTGTCTTGGGATAGCCTATTTATATTCGTCAGCGAGAATTTCGAGCCTAAACCCGCAAAACCCTAACCATATTTCCCACACTTTTCACTTGGCTTCCTCTGCCACACCAAACAACCCCTCGCTTTTGAAAACGCGCGTTTCAGGCGAAGATGGTTGGCGACAAGACGAAGAAATTGAAAATCACAGAGAATTTGGAGGATACCATCGACGAAAAACTCATCCTCTCCATTGAGAAGTTGCAAGAGGTCCAAGACGAGCTCGACAAGGTTTCATCATTTCCCATTCCACGTCATCATTCTACGCTAAATTCTCACTCATCGATTGAATTCATATTTTCCAGTTTTTTAGGTTTTCAATGTCCGTTTTAAACTGTCACAAAATTTATTGATTCCTCTGATTAACGTGGCGAAATTGAATTTTATGAATTGTGGATGTTATATATGCTATCGTGCATTGATGATGAATTTGAATTTTAACATCGTTGTAGATCAATGAGGAGGCGAGTGATAAGGTCCTCGAAGTAGAGCAGAAGTTCAATGAGATAAGGAAGCCAGTTTACGATAAACGAAATGAGATTATCGTCAAATCTATTCCCGATTTCTGGTTTACTGCTGTGAGTTTCATTTATTGTCGTTTTGTTAATTTGATTATTGTTATGACGGTTAAAAATTCAAAATATGTTGTCCGATTTATCTTTGTTTTGCTTGCGCAGTTTATGAGTCACCCTGCTCTTTGTGAACTTCTAAATTTTGAGGATCAAAAGGTTTGGCTTCTTTCCTCATACGTGCTGAAGTTTTGCAATTATGTTAAATTGTCCTTCTTGTTAATTTCGGTTTATTTATTTACTTTGTTTTGTCACTTTGTGAGGTTTACACGAGAATGCTTTCAATGCTTTTATTCCGTTGATTACTGATAAACCTGTTGATGAAGTTTAAATCATTGCTGGCACCCTTTGTTTTTAGATATTTAAGTATTTGGGTTCTCTCGAGGTTGAAGACAATAAAGATGTCAAATCTGGGTACTCAATCACCTTTGTAAGTTGTTCTTGCTCTCGTTCTCACTGTCTCACGCCCTAACAAAACCCTTGTCTTAACTTAAGTGGTGCTATCCATTGTAGAAGTGATTTAAAGGTATCTACAGACAAAAATGACCAGTTTTTAATCACCTTTTAAGAATAACCAGATGTTAATTCTCTACAGACAAAAATGACCAGTTTTAAATTATTTTTTGTTCAGAATTTCAATCCCAATCCCTATTTTGAGAATACAAAGCTTACAAAGACTTTTACCTTCTTTGAAGAAGGATCAACAAAGATAACTGCTACCCCCATTAAATGGAAAGAGGGCAAGGTAAGGCTATGATTTCAATTTTTCTCCCCGATCATCACTTGCAGTTTTTATTTTGCCTTTTTACTTTGAAACATAATCCTTAAACATACAGGGATTACCCAATGGAGTCAATCATGACAAAAATGGGAAGCGGGGTCGGATTGATATCAGGTTGATACCAAAATTTTTGTTTTTATGCTTTTTTTTCCCCTAATTTCTGAGCTCGGTAATATTATAAACAAAGAAAGCCATGGTAATTCATACATTTTAGTTTTTTATTTGAGACCACTGGTTATTCTTAGCCAAGCCTTTTCTTTTTGAAAAAGAAAATCATAATCTACCATTGGAGGGGGCTGGAGTTTTCTGGCATTCAAAGTAATCAACTAGCAGATCAAGAAAAGACACCTAGTTAGTGATGTCTGCTTTGATTACCATATATTCCACTTTGATTCAAAAGACATGCATTTCCCTGTGAAACTTTTCTATGTTGTTGCCTGCTTTTCTATACAAGAACAACTTTTTCAAAGATTTAGAATTTGAAAATTATTTACCTGTGCGGATTTGGTAGAAATAATCTCTTCATACCAGTTAGAATTCTCCAGTCTTGTTTGGAAATCTTAACAAGGATGACAGCATGCAAATCTTTGATGCCCTAACCAACCATTTGAACAGGGTAATTTTAATCAAGACAGAGCGTAACTTGGCAAACCAGATGCTGCAGCTTTTAGTAAAATTTCTTTCCCGTGTGTCAACAACAGATTTTCTTGTTCTTAATTGTTACTTGACATATATGATGGAAATGTTAATAAATCTCCTTTGAGGAATAGTTCATGGAACCAATGATTAATATTTAAAATTTCTTGTGCCAATAAATGCAGTTTCTTTACTTGGTTTAGTGACTGTGAACATAAAGATGATATGGATGAAATCCATGATGAGGTATATTTTTTTCTGTTCTTGTAAGAGTCTTTCCACATGGAAGTTCTTTAGTAATTTTCCATTTTCTTCTTCACATTAGTCTTAAAGCAATAATCACTCTAAATTCAGGTTGCAGAATTGATCAAGGAAGATTTATGGCCAAATCCACTCACTTATTTCAACAATGTAAGTTAAACTTTTCACCTTTCGGCTTCTGTGTATTGTACTTTCAGATCGCACACACTTTACTATTCATTTTACTTTGTTATTTTCTCCCATTATTTTCTAATGGTAATTGACTTGGGCACAGGAGTTTGATGAGGAGGATTTTGATGATGAAGCTGATGATGAGGTAATTGCAGTTCCATTTTTCTTAGAAAAAGCATTGGTGATTGACAAATATGATGGGAGTATTGCCTTTTATGTTTTATGGAATCTGGCATTGAATCCATGCTGAGTTCGTCCAAAATTCAGTCAATGGATACTAAATCTAATACTCTTTTGATGCAAGTTTAATGCTGAACAATGTACAAGTCACTTCTAGTAGTCATATTTTGAACTCAGGTTTAACTGAATGCTCTCTAATTTTTGTTCCTATTTTTGTCTAGTATAGATGTTAATACAAAAGAAAATGAAACGAAAAACACTAATGATGTGATGTGAATTCCAATTAATAACTGTTATATCATATCAGATTATCTGAGACTATAGCCTCTCTTTATTCATTAGGATTTATTGATCATGATTTTATTTCTTAATTAGTCAGATTTAGATTTATATAAATAACGGTACCATAGGTTTTATGAATACATGAATACGTTGTAATACATAAAGTTAATGTCAATTCAAGTGTTTCATCCACTTTTATCTTTATTCCTTCCCAAATATATGATTTCAATAATAGCAAAAGAGGTTTTTCTGTAAGACACTTCAAAATACTAAAAGTTGTAATCATTCATGATCCGAACACAACAAATATTATGAACACATTGTAAGATGTTTGATACCAAAAGATAAAGAATGAGCTATGCCCCATCTCATTGGCATTGTTAAAGTATTCATTTCGTGCTTACTTGTGTTTTAAATTTTAAATTAATGATATTACCACTTCCAAAATTATAGTGCATACAAATATTTTCTTATAAAGTATAATTCTTATTGGCAGGAAAAGGATGAGGATGACCAAGAGGATGAAGAGGAGGAGGAAAGCAATGACAGTTGAAAAATGAATTATGGATGTTTCTTATTTATTTTTCTCTGGTTGAATATGTATGTAGGTTTTTGGCATGGCCGTTGCCATTTTTTTGGAGGTGTTAAGCAGATGGAGCTATGTAGAAAGTTAGTGGTTCACTGACCATATATTTATTAATTACCCTGTGAAGCTGTCTCGCTGGTTTCATCCCTCACACTTCTTTTGGGTTGTTACTAGCGGTATACTAGCTCTATCAATTGGTTTTTGTTGTGGAATTACATAGTAAAGTTACAGTATTTATTGTATATTTGGATTTCTTATCATAAGGATTACCACATTCAAGGCAGTATGCTGAGATATCCAACAATTCCAAATTTTATTTCATAGGTGTAACTTTTGATGGAATGATTTTCCTTCTTTTCTCTTTCCTTCGCGACATGCACAATTTTGCTGTCATAATTGTTTGGTCAATATATATATATATATATATATATATATATATATATATATATATATATATATATATTTGGATAATATATTTTAAAAAATTGAAATTATAAAAATTTAAGTAAATGTTTTGATTATTTAAAATAATAAAATTTTAAAATTTACCAATATAAAAGTAATAATTTAATTTTTTTTGGTAAATATTTATCTCTTCCTCTTGTTTATCTATGAAAAAATATTCAATTGATGGCTCGCTTAATAAATTTGGCTAATTTTTTTCTTCTTATACATTCATATGTTTTTTTTTCATTTAATACTCGTATAAAAAGATAATATTGTTTTTAATGTAAATAGGTTTCGTATTCACTTTGCTATACACTTTTTAGAATAAGCTTTCAAAAAATATTTCATTATTACCTTTATGAAAACTTTCTAGAAATATTTCAAAATCAGTTTCTAATCATTCATGTAAAAAATTATTTTCAAAAACTTTTCAGAATGGTAAAATTATATTATAAATTTCATATTTCGAAACTTAAAATAATTACATATTTTCGGATCAACTCATCCATTTTTTTTAAGTTTTTAATCTAAAATACTCTATAACATCTTGGTTGGTTCATAAAACTAAGGATATTATATTATCTTTTTAAATAACCATGAAGGTATAAGAAGAGCAAGTAGGAAGAATGTGCCTACTCTAGTTTGTATTATGGGTGTTCATAAATTTTATGTTTGGTGTACAAGATTTTGGCCAAATTTTAAAGTAAAAAAGTAAAATTTTAAATTAGAAAATAAAAATAAAATATATTTTTTGTTTAAATTTAAGTCATTAATAAAATTAATTTTAATTTTAATTTTAAATATAATAATTTAATATATAAACTATAATACACATATTTAATAAAATAAAATTTATTTTATTTTATTTAAAATATAATTATTATTTTATAAAGCTGATAATTTTAAATATTTATTTTATTTTATAAAATTGGTAAACTGGAAACTTATCAATTTATGTCTATCCAACCAAATCTATTTTGAGTTATATATCATATTACTCTCTTACTCTTATTTTTGTTATTCATCAACTTACACAGTAACAAAATTGCTCTTTTTTTGGATTATTGGTAGTTTAAATGTTTATCATAGTGTTTTGGTCCACTCCTCGGCACCCTCTAAAGATTCTGGCATCTCTTTTCTTTAAATAAGTATTCTAAAATGTAATAAATAAGATATATCTTGGCCCAAGAGGAACTATAGCCCAGTTGATTGGGCTAAACCCTGGTGTGACAAAGCCCGAGGTATATCTTGGGCCAAACTTGACAACATCCTTTGAATTTTAAACAAGTTGCAGTTTGACAAGAGAGGCAAGGAATTCTGGGACACATATGCCCAAACCAAACATTTAACCCATGTTTCGGGTATAAAACATGAAAATGATTGAAAATAATTTTAATTTGAACGCGATAGATTCGTGTTTCAACCATGAACCATGCACTGTATCTTATGATGTCGATGTGGGTGTTATTATGGAGGTAGTAGAAAAGAAGATGTGCTTGGTATTGCACTGCATGGGTTCATGTGGAGTTTACCAGAGGCAGTATTTATGTCATGACAAGCTCAGAAGATTGACTACTCAGTGGCCCTTGGATTTAGGCAATGTACTTGCTAACCAAATCTTTTACAATGTTGAATAGAGTGGTGAGTGAAGTCACCACCTCAATTGTACTACACACCATATCATAATATCAAAGAATTTGTAACCTTTTTCGTTGTCCGTGCTTTATGAGAATGTTTGCTATTCATGCAATGCCCAATGGAACAAATTTGGATATTCGCTCTTCAGTCTGCTAGATCAGATACTCAGCAATGTTGCCTCTGCTAAAATTGCTTCACTTAGATTGTAGATTTCATCATAGAGACACATCGAGGCAAGGAGAGACATAATTCAAAGGGTCCGAACATTGAAGACCCACGTGTTTTTTGCAGGGATAATAATATGGACCACAAACTTGCACACATCAAATCAAATGATGGAGTTTTTTGGTGCCATTTACCAATTGACCACGACGTTATATGCAAGTGAAAAGTATATAATGCGTTAAACTTCAAGTCAACATCAGTGTTCCCAACTTGGCCACAACCTGCTACTCATCAATTATTTTCCTTCATTTTTGTTATTTTTTCTCCCCTGATTGAGTAATAGATTCAATCTGATTCTTAATCCTTTTCCATCTTTCTTGAAGAGGAAAGAAATTTCTGATAAAAAAACTTGGTCATTTGAGTATGCAATGTTGAGATATATAAAAAAAACGAATTAATTAATTAATATGCATTTATGCTAAAATTAACTTTTTGTTTCTAAACAAACCTCTGCGTACATGTTCTATCAAAGAAGACAATGTACTGTTGGACATTAAATAGAAAATCTTTGGGAACCTGATTAATCAAATTTCAGCAACTTGTCACTTTTGCTAGATCCGGTTCTCATCACTATTGCATTCACTGTTATAGTGAAATAATGAGAAAAAAATATGACGAGTTCAAATATATATAATGTACTAAAAAATATGTCTACCATTTTTTTTTCAGAAAATTAGTCCTTTTTACTGAAAATTAAAGTATTGAATAAATATGTATAGCAATTTTTCCCTTTCCAGAAAATATTTACCTACATGAAAAGATTACTTCAAGGCTCTATGTTTTAAAACATATTATATTTATACACAAATTCTTTACTTATTATATATGGCTGCCATTGATTTGATCTGCGAATGTGATTGAAATTGTGGCGAAACATGTTCATCTAAAACTGCACTGAATGATGATGACACTTTAGTACAAAGTAATCACAACAATCATGCACTCATGCATATGCTTTAGAATCTGATATCACTCTCTCTAGTCTGTCAAACATGACAACATGTAATATCTACTTTGACAATGTCAAACATAGACAAAGTCCTAAAATAAAATCTTATCTGAGACAAGCAAAGCCAGTAGAGCAACAAAAATAATGAGCTAGCTGTCGCTAATACTCATCCACTCGTTTCATTCTTCCCTTATCCACAGGACCATCCTACAAGATTTCTAGCATGTGTTGGAGTTTCCCCTCCATATGTGGATGAATCCAGGATCAATCTCTCAAGCATTGTTGTCCAAAAATGAGTGAAATATTTTGAATGACGTGTTATTTTCAGCCTTGAGGATTTAGAAACTGAGGCAGCTTTTTCAGACAGCACAAACAAAATTGTAACAGAGGGCTTTGGCATTTAATTTTGTGGCACACCAGAGGGCACGGCATGGCATCTTCATGTGTATATATGTACTTCATATTATTTTGGAGACAGCGAAACTACCATAATGCAAAAGCAGACATAATTTTTTTCCGATTTAAAAATGAGAGAGAGAGAGAGAGAGAGAGATGAATGAGTGAATGCTCCAGTGCCCTATGCTGTGCTGAAAATTATTCTGGAACATGAACAGTAAAAGGTCAATCAGAATTCATCTTTTGGAGAATAAAGTGACAAGCCATGACTAAATCCTATATTATGCACTGAAAAAGTGGCACGTAGAAAGCACAGATTTTCATGAGTCTTTTTTTCCACTCTTAGTGGAATAAATACTATACGCTTCCTATTTTACCAAAACTACAATCTCTTCCTTTGCATGTTATATCATGTTACTGTCCATCGGGCAATTTAGCATGGCATTTTCGCATAAAATAATCTTTTTCTTAATCTCATTAATTCTCTAAGATATTATTCGACAAACATCAGGAATGAACTTTTCATCGTTGAGCATTGCCAATAGTTAGTTAATCATGATGGAGTTATTTGAATCAACTGTGAACTTCCTATGACAATTTAATAATTTATCTCTCCAATTTGATTATAACTTTTTAGTGAAAAAAGTGTCTTATATATTATCTCATAATTTTTAAGAATGTTTTTTATATATATGAGAGTTTTTATGTTTAAGAACTATCTGATCAATTTAAGAGTTTAAGAATGGTACAAGTAACTCTCACCAAATGTGTTCTTATTTCTTTATATAGAGGAAGATATAACACATGTTGCCCTATTTTTTGCTGGGGAATGAGTATCATCCTATATTTTATTCAAAGAAAATGATATTTTTACAACCCAAATCCATACAACTCCTATAAATAACTTTATTTTAATATTATAATAATAGTTTTACTTTATTTTTATTTTTATTAAATCATTTTATAGATTATTATATTAATAAAAGTGAGTTATTTGAAGGATTATATGGTTTTTGATTGTCAAAATATCACCTATCTTTATTCAATACACAGTGACTGAGAAAGATGCAACACAAGGGTGTGACAAAAAGTGAGGTTTGAGCACAGGGTAAACACCTGTTCCACGTCATGCATTACCATTCATGTATAGTTCACACACAAAACTATAGGCTTAAATTGACTTATCATGTTATGTTGGAACTTGGAAGCATGTGGATGCTTGACTACTTTTAAGTAACAATCTGTTTTTACTCTCAAAACTCAAAGAGTACAGATAACTCAGACCTATCATCATGGTACTGCCACACATAATTGCATCTATTACCTAAATGCAATTTTTTCATCAGCAAATCAATAAGAACCTGATATATGAAGGAGAGTATAAAGATACTCGAGATCTACTTAACGCAAAGACAAAGCAAAGAGCAGAAGAAAAAAAAAGTTAGCAAGTATAATCCATCAAGCATATCGGAATGGGTTAATAAAGCAGTGAACATGAAAAAGACGTTGCTAACTTTTTGACAATATCAATCATAACCCCACAAATCCACCTTCATTGTTCTTGAAAATGCACGTCCATGCAGCAACAAATCTCTGCTAACCAAAACAATCATCCATCTGCATGCATATGCTCTGCAATTTTTCCTTCAGCAGAAAAGTGGTCCCTCGAGTTTAAGGCATCATGCATTCACACAATCTAGCCAAGAGAAATTTATCAGCAACACACTCTGTAATATTACTTTTTGACATATTTCCAGTTCCTATTTAAACTTTGTTAAAAGCTAGAAAATTACAAGTGAGATCTATTAAATAAAAAATAAATCTTATATAATTTTTAATAAAGTATGTGATGTATATTACAGTAAGTTATAAAAGAAAAAACACATCTGTGATGAAAAGATACGTCAGAAGAGCATGTGAAAAGTGATTTCTAAGAGCAATTAAGCCAAACAATTAGTAATCCCGTTGGAGAATAGCCGTTGACCCATCCTTCCTATAACTCTTTTCCAGAAATTGATACTTTTGACATCTCTCTATCTACCATGTTGAATCAATCAAAGGAAGGGTTCTTCAAAATCTGATTACTAAAATGGTATCTTTTAAAATATACTGTGTTACTGACACGAAGTTTTTTATACACTCATATGGACCACATTGCTACTTAAGATGTTGACTTTTTACGGGAGTCATTTTATTTTATTGGGTATTAATAAAGCAATTGAATAGATAATTGTAAAAAAATTTATTAAAAGTTATAGAAGAACATGATAAAAATTATAAAAGAATGTAGTCTAACAATTTTTACTATTTCTTCTGTTATAACAACGATTTTTTGAGTTAAAGTAAACAATAAGGTCATCCACATCAACTAGTAAATTTATAGTTCTTAAATGAAATAAAAACAGCAATAAATGGTGTGTGGGAAGTTTGAGTAGGGAACTAGAACTGCAAAATAAATGACAATTAAAATAGGAAATGATGCAAATGAGTGATTCAATGATGAAAATTTTCAACTTTAGTTTTAGGTTTAATCACTGCTTCAAAGATTACAAAAATTGATGAAGGTCAAGATTACAAAATTATGATTGTTTCTTGTGAGACACTTGATGAAGCATACTACATAGGAACCAATTAAATATTTACATAACGCTGATAGTTGCTTTAGTTTGTTGCCCCAAATCTTAGTCAGAAGTTTCTGGAGTTCCAAGATTTGATCTTGTTTCCCCTTTATGTTGAGAACGAACGAAAAACTCCAACAAAAAATTGTGTTCAACGAAGACGCTGATTTAGAGAGTCGGTTGGATTCAATGAAGATAATAGAAAAATAAAAACACATGTTGAAGATGAGAATCATCAAGAGAAAACTAAATAATTATATGGGTTGGATGTATAATATTTTTTTAACGATTTTTTAAAAGTGAGTTAGCCCAACAATTTGACCTAATTATTCTATTTATTGGGTTGTGAATTATGAATTGGACATGACAACTTTTAGTTGATTGACATTTTATTGAATCTTTCTAATTTTTCGATTGCAAAATTAAATTATAAGATATTTAATAATTTTATAAATTCGACTAATATTACTAATACATATTATTATATTTCTAATTAATACGAGATTTTATTATAATTTAAAAGATATTTGACTCCCTTATTAAGAGGGAGAATCTTATTCATCAATTATCTAATATTTTTTTCTCAGGCAAACTAATATTATCATTTGTGTCATTAATTTTTTACACTTAATTTTTCAATAAATCTTAATAATTATTTATAAACATTATTTAAAAAATATTTTAGTTTTCACAAATTCTTTAAAATGTGGAGAATAATAATAGATTTTAATAGAAAAAATTATTATGGATGCAATTATCTAAAGTAGTTATTATATTATAAAATATATTAATTTTGTTATATTGTAATATATAAACATAAAAAATTATACGAAATATATTTATTAAGAAAAATTACTAAATAATTACTAAAAAAATACCATGATAAAAAGTATTATAAGAAGGTCGAACTCAATTAGTAGTGTGCAAATTATTGAAGAAATTTATTTTATTTTTACATATAAAAAAGTTAAGAATTTATTGTAGTTAACCACATAACAGTGTGGAGTAATAGGAAGTAATACGAGATTATTGCGTAGTAGACCACGACACCGCAAGTGATGTCAATAGATTTCTTGTTTTTATGACGTGACCTACATCACCTGACCCCACTTTATTTGATTTCTAGGCCACTCCCATTTGATGAAAAAGTGTTTTATTCTATTTTTTCTTTAATTAATTGTTAAATTTGTGTAACTCATATTAAATATAATGAAAATTAAAAAACACTAAACCCTCGAGTATAAATTATATATTGGGTTGAAATGTCAAGCAAAAACGAAACTGAACCGTACATTGGTTGAAAAAAATATTCTAAAAACATTCACAGGGAATCATTTTGTTGAACTGTTGAACTGCGGTTGATTGATTTTGAAAGAAAAAAATAAAAAATAAAAAAGAGGAAAGTTTTAAATTAAAATAAAGTTACCAAAATAATCAACTTATAAATAAAATAATCACAACTAACATAAATAAAATTATACATTTTATATAGAGTTATTTAAATGATGATCTGTTTAACTTTATGGATTAAGTAAAATAAATTTGATAATCCAATAAAATTTATATTTTAAAACGGTTAAAAAATTTAAACTTAAGCTGATATTATATTAAACTAATTACAGACCAATTTTAATCAGATTAAACTAAAATATATAAATAACATATTTATATAAAATTAATCAATTAAAAATATATTTAAATAAAAATATATTTTGAAATTTTAATTTTTTATTAATAAAAATTATTTTTATTTAATATAAAATAATTTAATATATAAATTATAAAAAAATTCATTAATCTTAAAATAATATTTAAAAACTTATATTTTATTATTATTATTTATTTTTAGTAATTTGTTAATTTAAAATAATAATTAAATCTTAAAATAAATTATTATTAAATATTTAATTTGATATTTATTATTAAAATAAGTAAATTTCTTTTAAATTAATATATAATATATTTTTAATCAAATAATATTACTTTTTATTTAAAAAATAATAATTATTTTATAAAATAACTTATAAATTTATTGGTTAATTTAATCTAAATCTATATAAATTATAATCTAAATATATTAAACTAAAATAAGTATGATTTAATTTAGGACATAATTTATCAAATTAAATATATTTTAGTATTCTTAATTTTATTTAAAAACAAAAATATCTTAACCAAAATATCTGTTAAGATTTGTACTAAAATTTGTTAATTACTTAAACTAATTATAGTATTTTTGGATTAAAACCAGATAAAAAATAAATAAATAAAAAAGTGGAACCAGGGTAATGACTGATTGGATTTGCGATTGACATCCAAATTATTTGTAACGAATTTTTCAGTAGCATGCGGAGAGAGTGCATGGCACGTGGCCTAATGCTATGAGATGCGATGTGAGTTATTTACTAATTTACCCCTTCTTTTTATTTTATTCACTTGGCGCTACTTTTCATGAAAGTGCCCAATAGAGGCAGGCAAAATGCTAATGAAGAAAGTGATGTGATCTTCACCGCACCCATTTCTTATTTTTAAAAACAATTTATAAAAATGCAGATAAATAATATTTTTTTTATATAAAAATTAAAGGTAATTTAAATTTTCATAGAAATGGAGGTGGGTGGAAATTTAAGAGGGGTTATATTAGGTATTTTCAAAGTTGTTTTGATTTAAAATATTACAAAGTTGTTTTTTTTTCATATATTAGAGGTTTGTTTTATCTTTTTAATATTAAGACAATAATATTCCTTGAATATTCCATTATATTTTGCTGTATTTTGAGAGTCAATAAAAAGAATTGTGTGTTTTATTTAAAATAATTTAAGCGCGTGAGAAATTTCTTCAGAGAGGAGTTATTAGTGAGTCCACCAAAAAGAAAATTTGTTGAATTTAAAAGAAAATTTAAGTCATAGAACAGGTTGAATTATTCTTTTATTATTTTAAAAAATATTTTTGGCTTAATAAGAGCTTTGGTTTCGGTTGTTGTTATACTTATAAACATTTATTTTAGATATTAAAAGATTTGTTTGTTTATTATTTTTAGAAATAATTTTGATTTTTTAAATTAATAAAAATACGTTCTTTATTTTAATTTTATATTTTTATTAATACTTCATGGAAAAATTCATTAATAATTATATTAAATTATTATTTTTATTATTATGAAGTTATTAAAATTAATTTTTAACTTTTATCACATTTTATATTAATATATATATATATATATATATATACATATCATTTTTTCATTTAAATTTTTTCAAAAATAAAATTAATAAATAAGTTTTTTTTTCATTTTTTAAAAATATTTTTAAAGACTAAAAAAATAAAACTAAAACAAACAAAACATAATTTCTCTTCTTTACGAAAACCAACTTTAAAATTGGACCAGGTGTTAACGTTGAAAGAAAAAATGTGATAACAGTCAACTTGGTAATAAAGGTCATAGAACAGTGGTGCAATAATATCTCTACGAGGTAATGATTCATTTATACATTTACTGTTTTTAAGAGTATTTATTAGATTTTTAATTCTTAAAAACTAAATAATCATTTGATCATTATTTTATTAAAAAAGTTGTTAATTTTTTTAAACTCCAAAAACTAAAAATTTAATGTAACTTAAAAAAAAAAATTTTACTAATGATATTTATATTTATATTATTGTCTGTCTTTATTATTACGAAGCTATTATTTTGTTATTTTTTTATCATAATTATTAGTATAATTTAAATCAATTTTTAAATTATAATTATCAAACAAATTTTGCAACTTATTTTTAAATACTATTTTTGAGTCTAGAATTATTTTTAAAACTTAAAAAACGAAACAAATCCTGACGTTAATAATTTCTGATCCTGTTATAAGTAATATAAAATTATGTAACTATTGTCGGCAAAGAGTTTAATGTAAGCAGTGTTACCACTAGGTTTTATAAGCAACTTATTTTTATATGTGAGTTGAAATAACATAAAAAAAAGTTAAAAATTACTAAAATTAGTTAATGTAGTAAATAAACTCTCTTTTCTCTTCTTTTTTTCGAAAATTAGTATATATGTTCACGTCTTATACCATAAGTGTTTCATATAATAATCTCTTTATAAAGAGAAAATGAAAACCAACAACAATAACCATTATATCCTCCTAGTTAAAAAGATACAATTACAACTTAAATGAAAAATACCTTGAATAAGTCACATGCCTCCTTTCTCATTATTGTCTCTTCCTCTTTATATTCGAGAATCCCCATTTTGCATTTACTTCACTAAAGCACTCATTTCATTGTATTACAAGAAAATTGGTGTTTAGTGCATTGAAATGAAACATGTCATCGAAATAAATTTTCCGACTAGAGGGCAATAACGAAAAATAATAATGAATTTTGAAATTTTCCTCCTAACTTTGAAACACTTAATTTCCAGTAATTAATGAAATAGTTACATTTAAAATCCTAAAGAGAATTTGTGAATTTTAACACCGTTGTCTTAACATTATGAAGCATCATATAAATATATTTGTAAATACCGGGTTAAAAGTGATGAATGATTTATGGGCGAAGGTAGTTTGCAGATGAGAAAAATGGTTAGATAGTATGTTTTGTGTGTAGGGTGAGCTCAGTGAGGAGATGAACACCAAGATTCCAACAGTCTAAACTAAAGAGGCACTTAGCCAATCCTTGCACGTAAGCCTTCAGATGCTCACCAGATTCTTCTCATACGTCATTGCCAACTAAGATACATCTGCGTCTGCATCTCACCACAACTATCTTCTTCCCATCCTCATTAATTATTGGATCCTAGATATACCTAAATCTATGCACCTAATTATTTTAACTAATTCACGTCCATTAAATTACCCAAATATATATATCTTCCACAGATTGTTTCACTTTTCTAATCAAATCATCATCATCACACTGTCTTTACTATTATGTTGTAACCAAAGAAGCAGAAACAGGCAGAATGAATAGAGGGTTAATCTATTAATGACGTAGAAGTTTTGGCGGGGAGAAAAGATATTTTTATTTGTAGTTGTGAATTATGGTGACAAGAAAGTAGATAGTGGAATCCGAGTCCTCTGTGAAGTGTGAATGACAGCAACCACCAATCACAAAATACCCATTAATTGCTGCTCTACCTAGTGTCACTATCCTATATCCCTCCCCATCATCAATCCCTATTAATCTCCCCTATCTATATAAATCGTTATAGCATCCTCATTTCATACTTAAACGTTGGGTTAATTTTTTTTTCAAAATTTAAATACAAACATACATATTTGCAGTAACTCGAACCAGAGTGGGACCAAACATGCTTTGACCACCCGCTTCTGAGATTGTTCTTGTTGGGTCGCAAGCTATTTTGTCCGGTTTATCAGGAAATTACAGTTTGGTGCCACCAGTTTCAGAAGTGACTAAAGTAAATATTCATCGTATAGTTTCATATAAATGGTCAGATCATGTATAAATGAATAGAAGTTGGATATTTTGTAGGAAACCAAAAGATTATAGCTATTTTGTTTTATCTTGAGTCTTTTAACTTAATATGGTTCACTGTTAGAAGATATACGTTGATTTTGCGGAGGGTAAGATGTCATTTTCAAGATGACATACATAAGTAGCAAGGCATGTATGTGGTAATTAGGGCAGCAACAGTTTTAATATCTATCTGGTCCACTTCTCTGCTTACAACGCAGGTCTGCGAAACCCTCGTGGATAGGACACAACACGTACGTTTCAGTCATTGTTTCACGTATTACCAATATCCTTTTCAATTTTACAACAGGAGTATTCGTTTTACTCTTGGATATCATATGGATAAGCTCATAATTAATTATAGTGGTTACTTGACGAACTAATATTTTTCATACAAGAATAGGATTAACTAAATGATGAATATGATGATTCATTGAAAATTCACTAATAATCAACCATAAATGTTGTGTGCAGTCAAACACTTTATACATTGTGTAAGATTAAGGTGCAGAGAGTAATATAATTAGCAGTTTCGTGCGTCTCATGAATGGTACTTGATTGTGTTAAAAGTGTGAAACTGGAAAAAGATGTATTAGGAAAGAAATGAAAACTTTATTTTGAGACAACAAAAGTGTAGGATTGAGTTTGTATGAATTTATATAAATATATATATATATATATATATATATATATATATATATATATATATATATATATATATATATATATATATATAGGGCATGCATATTCTTTGATCCGAGTAAAAAATATGGTATAGGTTTGATTTTGACTATGGATTTTACTATTGAGTTTAGAGTCGTTATCAAGGATTGAAGAGAGCGTTTAAAAATTTGTCAACTTGTCGGTACGTTAGTCTTTGCCTTTCTTGGCATGTAATTTTGCGACAAGAGCTTTTACATGTGTGGTATAAAAAGCTGAGGAATCTCACGTGGGCGCTTTCTATTGTGTCCAAAAATATTAGCAATTAAGTTTTTTCTTTTTTCTTTTAAAAAAAAAAAGTAGAAGAAGAAGAAGAAGAAGAAGAAGAAGGTGGGAGAGAAAGTAGCTGAGAGGTCGACATTCAGTAATTTGAAAGAGGCCATGTAATAAGAGCACGTTATTATACTATTTGTTATATGTACAACAATGTTGTATAGTGCCGCAATTATCTCTTAATGTATTATACACAAGGAGAGAAGGAAAAAAAAAATTAGTGAACCTTTTCTTACAGTGCTTCAATTCTTACAATATTTTAATGGTTAACATAATGACAAATTACAGTAATGAGAAGTATGATGAGCACAGGTTAATTGGATTTTGCGTTGAATTTCCATGCTTGATTACTTTTGGAGCTACAGCACAATAAATTGTTTGGTGAATGTATATATGCAATGCAATGACATAAATTGCCTTATTTTGTGAGGGAAGGTGTTGTTTGTCGTTGTCCCATAGGTGCTCTTGCATGTGACAATAACTGATCCAAACTACTTCACTATTAGAGACTAACCAAAGTACAGTTGGAGTTTTACCTACTTCAAAATTCAACGATAAAAACAAGTGTTTGATTCCAGGTAAATATGTAGAAGAAAAACCTTGAAGAAACTAAAGGGGAAAAGGGAAAAGCTTGAGTATATTCCCGAAGAGGCGAGAGTTGAAGATTCACTGTCGTCTTCAATACGTGTTGTGTTAGCCTCATTTGTTTCAATCATATGGTATGTGTCACAGACTGAAGGTGTGACTTTAGTTTAATTTATTAGTTTGTGGAGCTAGTTTAGGGATGAATGGCGGGCATGTCCTATAACAAGAAACTAGAGGGTGTTCATAAATGCAAAGAAAACGAAATTGGGTTGAATGGAGCTGGGTCACATTGGCGTAAAAGGAACAGTGTCAGCCTCAACTTGAAGGGAACGAAACCCCCATCAAAGGACTCCTAGCTAACCAATAGAAATGATGAAATCGACTTCCCATATGAACAAACATAGGGACTGCTTGTTCTCTCTGAAACTTTTCAAGGATTTAGATCCATTTCCATGTGCCACTTGTGGTCCTAAGGCTAAAGATGATAACCCGCAATAGCAAATATGTTGAGTGACTACAAAATTCCTCATGTATATATCTTGTCCTTTTCCCTGAAATCCTTGAAAGATCTTATAGAAGTGTATTGATAGTGGTACTGTATGTAATGGGTAGATATAATAATGATTGTGAGATGGAGAAGGGTGTTTGTGTGTATGTTTGGTTGGTTGGTTTAGCAGTTAAGTTGAGTGAGAGGGAGTAAGGGTATTTGATGAGGTAGCAGCCCCCTGGGGAGGGGGGGAAGAAGGATGGAATTATGTGTGGTAAGCAATAGAATGAAAAGTGTTAATGATAAGAAAGAAGAGGTTGAGGTTGTAATTGATGTGAAAATAAGAGAAAGAAAAGGCAAACGGTGTAATTAGGCCCATAGGAAAGGGAAGGGGTGGATTGAGGAATACCAAAGTTGGGAGCAAAGGTGCAGAACAAAAGGTAAAGGCCAAAGGCAAAACGAAATGATTACTTGAATGAGACGGGACCCGCTCGATAATCTTTCCTTTCCAGGTCTTTCAATTTTTTGACTTGGGATCGGGTCCCACTTCGGCCACCATTGTCTTTATGGATTGAATGATAAAAAGAGCACCTCACGTGGAGTCTGAACCAAAGAGCCTGTCCAACCACAATCAAAAGCCAACTCCTCTCCCTTCCCTCACAAATCAAATTAATTTAACACCTCTCTCTCATTTCTTCCCACTCCACTCCACCCTACCTTAGCCTCCCATCTAACCAAAAGGGTTAATTACTTAGTTCAAAACCATGACAAACAAAAATCAATTCAACACACATACACAAACCCACTTATATATATAATTAAAAAGCTCATCAACATAACAACAAAGCCATTCCTTTCTGAAAAAAATCATGCTTTTTAAAGCTCACCCATATAATTCCCACTCATTATTTTTGTTGCTTAAAGCTCTTGCCCTCCCACCTCTCCCTTATCCCCTCTCTCCCTTTCTTTCTCTCTCCTAAACCCCCCTCCATTTCAAACCAAATTCCTTCCCTTACACAAAACAAATAACAACACACACACACACATCCCCTACTCTTAAAAACCACAAAGACCCACCACACAGATTAAACTACAAACTCGCTGATCACAACCTGTCTCAATAGAAAAAACGATCACACACACAAACACACAAACACGCACACACAACTCACTCAACGCACCAACTTTATTTCCTCTCCATGCGATCATGGAGGGAGGCGACGATCTCCACCACCACCATCACCACAACCACCATCACCGTCAGAACTTCCCATTCCAGCTCCTGGAGAAGAAAGAAGACCAAGAGGCGGCGTCTTGCTCCACCTCCTCCCCCTATCCTTCCCTAGCAATCTCCGCGGAACCCAGCACGTCCAATTCCACCCGATCCAACCAGCTCGCCGCAGCGTCGGAGCCGCCAAACAGCAAGAAACCGCCGCCGAAACGCACGTCGACGAAGGATAGGCACACGAAGGTGGACGGTCGTGGCCGCCGCATCCGAATGCCCGCCCTCTGCGCCGCCCGCGTCTTCCAACTCACCCGCGAACTCGGTCACAAGTCCGACGGCGAAACCATCGAGTGGCTCCTCCAGCAGGCCGAGCCCGCCGTCATCGCTGCCACAGGTACCGGCACCATCCCCGCTAACTTCACCTCCCTCAACATCTCCCTCCGTAGCTCCGGCTCCTCCATGTCCGTACCCTCCCAGCTCCGATCCTCCTACTTCAACCCCAACTTCTCCCTCCAACAACGGCGCACCTTGTTCCCCGGCATCGCCTTATCCTCCGACACCACCAACACCAATACCTCCACACTCCTCAATTTCCAATCCAACAACCTCAACACCTCCATGCTCCAGGCCAAGCCCGAAGCCCCCTCCTCCACCTTGGATTTGTCAGATACAAGCGCAGAGGAATCAACCCTAGGCCGAAAAAGAAGACCAACCGAACAAGACCTATCCACCTCGTCGCAGCACCAAATGGGAAGTTATCTCCTCCAGTCGAGTGCAGGCGCGATTCCTGCGAGCCACGCCGCCAACATATGGATGGTGGCGAATTCAAACTCTAATCAAGTCATGAGTGGCGATCCCATATGGACCTTCCCTCCGGTTAACAACAGTGCCTTGTATCGAGGCACCATGTCTAGTGGGTTGCATTTCATGAACTTTCCCACGCCCATGGCGCTTTTGCCGAGTCAGCAACTAGGGTCTTCTGGGATTGGCGCGGTTGGGGGAAGCAGTCATAATAGTAATAATAATAATAATAATATGAATGAAGGGCATTTGAGTATGCTTGCGGGGCTTAGTCCTTATCGTCCTGTTATCGGTGTTTCTGAATCTCAGGCGAGTGGCTCGCAATCGCACCGTGGAGGTGGCGCCGATGATCGCCATGATAGCACCAGTCACCACTCCTAGAAGATATCAGATCATATCGTATCATGTGATGTGATGATGTGATCACCGTAAATTCTTCTTCTCACTTGTGGTGTAGTTTGATTGATGCTGGTGGATGGATGAGGAATGATGGATAGATGGATGTGTTTAACACACGTGAGGTTTGGTTGATGATCTTCGAAATTCAGTTTTATTTATTCCCGAAATTAATTTTTTGGTGTGATTAATATTTTGGAGGGGAGGGAGGGAGAACGAAGGAGGAGGGTTTTTTAGGGTTTGGCAGATGACACTATTTAACAAATGGGTATTTCGCTGCCTGCTTCTTCTTTTCTTTTTCTTTTTTTTTTCTGGTAAAAAAAATGTCTTCTTTGATTGAGTTATTTCACTACACGATATCTTATCATCATTGTTTGTGCAATTTTTCTTTTCTTTACGCTTTCTCCTGAGTAGGGTTTTAAGTAATTGGATTGTAATTTTATGCTTTTTATGTTAAAGAGAAGAAAACGACTGAGTTGCATTCCATTCCATGAGTTTTGCAAAGTTTCCCACCTAACAGGCATTTGAGCGCTGTTTTCTTTTCTCCATCTCTCTTTCTGGGCCACAGCACAGCACAGAGGTCGTGTGGTAAAAGGGATGAAACAGTGTTACCGCAACACAGAGAGAAAGAGAGAAAACAATGTAAAAAAATGTTGCGGTAGTATTAAAATTTACATTGCTTTTTGATCATTCTGATTCTAAATCTCTGCCATGAATCTCGAGGTTTACTGCATCAATGATTAAGATTTTTCAGAGAGATGGGGGTAATAGGACGGTGGGGTCAAAACCTTATCGGTTCCAGGTGTTGGCTCAGGTGGTGGGGTCCGGCTGCTGGTTATTGCCCAAACCAATGTACAATGTCACTGACAAACAGGTGGATCATTCTCCATCTTCTGTTTTCTTTTCTTTTCTTTTTTTTTTTTAATTTTCCTTTCGCCCTTTTAATGGAGCAGTTGCTGGCATCACAGAAAGATCCATGGTGAGTCTTAATGACCCTACTGGGATATGCCCCACCATTCCATCAATCAGGACCCTTCATTTTATGGGCCATGCTGCTCCTATTCAATGCATGATTGGGTCTCTCTCTGCCCACCAAAGGGAAAACGTGGAATCTCCAGTTTTCATGCCCCTCCCTCTTAAATTACACTCTCCCTTCAAACCCTTTTTTAACACTCACTCCTACCACGTTCCACAACACTCTAGTAACTCTTCCCAAATGCCTCTCCCAGCCTCCCTCCTCCTCTGCAATACATGGACACTTTTTTTTTTTTTTTTTAATTATAGTTGTTTGTTGTGTGTTTATAAACACGTACTGTAAAAGTATTAACATATCTTAAACTTCTCAAGAACGTCACTTTTATATGATCGTTTTGCTATAAATAAATATGCATTTTTTTTAATATATATTTGCTTTTAACTTTTTTTATTATTATTTTCTCAATAGTATTATTTATTGTTGTGTTTTGGAATCTAATAATATCCCCTCGCTAAAATAATAAGGAACATCTATGGTGATGCAATTAAAAATTGATAGGGAAGGGGAAAGCAAGATTAGGATATTCCCTCCACTATAAACTTTGTTCTGCACAATGGGATTCGAAGCCTACTTTATTTATGGAGATCATGTCAATAACACGAGTGTAAAGCAGCTATCGAAATATATAACATATATGTGCTTGTTAAATCATAATCAGGGAAGCCCACATCTGATAACATAATCTGCTAGTTGATGAGAATGGTCAATGGAATAAGGTACCTTGGTGAGGTTCCAATTATGGGCGCAAAACAGTAAGCTGATAATGACACTGCTAAGAGGTTCCCACCTACCGCTAGCTATAGCCGTAAAAGCAAATCATGAGCCAGATGTAACTGAATTAGCTAGAGTTTCTCGTACTACCACTTAACCATACAAGCATAACTCTGATACAACACCAACTCTTACATATTCGTATATAATGGAGATGAAAATTTTCTGGTAAATAACCGGGGGATACTTGGATTTATTCCCATATATACGCTGCATATAATAACATTATTGATATCATTTTCATTTGTAGTTAATTTTCTGATGCGTGCACTGTGCTGCAACGTAACAAATGTTTGTATTAAAGGAACTAGCTGAAAGATTGTTGTTTCTGTCAGTTGAGACGCCATGCATTTACAGCTTCAACGTTTCCACTGTTAAATTTCAATTATCGTATCAAGTTATTAGGTGATGGTCCTTCGTAGGGTTTCAGTGTATGCTGTAGTGAATTGCATCAGATAAGTTCGTAGATAGGGTTTTCAGTCATTTTATATCAATATATAACAAATCCCTTTTTATTACATTTGTATATATATCAAATTGTCAACTGAAGTAGAAGCGCATCAAGAGTCAATGTAGAAAGGGTTCTATATAGTAGTGAGAAAATAAAGATGAGGTGAAAATATATCTTTTAGTTGCTTCTATTCTTTGTTCTTTAAAAGTAGTATTATTATATTCTAGGTCTATTAGGTTTTTTGAGTTATTTAAGTATAACAATTATACGATTTTGATCTCTTCTGTCAATTTTGTATGGATTTTCTAACGTATTTGTTGGTTTGAAAATTGATAATAACGTGAAACTTTCTTTAGGAAGTCAAACTCGGATTTCTTTGAAAATTTACTAGGTTAAAAGATACTCTCTTTTTTTTGTAACTCATACAAAAGTTTGTTAAGTCTAGCTAGTAGTTTGTTATGATATAAAATTATATATTTATTGAATTTTTTTAAGTTAAGTGTGTTCACTTAAACAAAAATCAAATTTATAAAATTACTAAAATATAAATTTATTCATTGGTTATTTATTCTGTTACATTATATATGCTTAATTACATATTTTACATAATAAAATAATAACAATAATAATAATAATAATAATAATAATAATAATAATAATAATAATAATAATATAAGAAAACTATTACTTAGTTTTCTATTTAGGTAAATAAAATAATAACTTTATCAATCTTTTAAAGACATTAAGATTTATTTATTTATTTAAAGAAAAGTTAAGTTTAGTCAAACCTTAACCAAGCCTGACCAACATAATTTCCATATCTAGTGTGGACTAATGTGTTCTTGAATGTGTGCCTTGCTCATACTTTTAACACATGCAAATATTGCAACCAAATCTAAATAACATCACAGATCCCTGTTTTAATTATTATATATTTTTATGCATTTCTTTATTTTACTATATCAATATTTTTTAGATAATTAAAAATATATAAGTTTTTGTATACGATAGACTAAAGCTTACCCAAGTTGTTATTGATTTAGTTAAAGGTACAAATTGAAGTATTTAAATCAATTTTTAGTAATGAATTTAGTCAGAAAATTTTAAAATTTAATAGATTTTAGACAGGAAATTCATTGAAATGCGGAAGTAATTCCAAAATTGTTTAAAAAAATAAAAAAAATCAAACACCTTCACTATTGTGACTCTCATTATTGTCCTCACTATCAACCTTTGATCATTGTTTCACCACCATTAGTTATTATTATAGGGTTTTTATCATAATATACACCTAGTATTAAATATGGTAAGTGTTTTGGTCTTATCTTAATTATGTTATCACATCTTAATCACAAAATGAATCTTAAAAGTTTTCGTCTCATTCACCTCAAATGTAGAGAAAATTAAATTATGATACCTAACTTCTAACACTTTGTTTCTATTTCATTTTATCGACAAACAATCTGTATTATATACATATTTATATCATTCTTCTTTCCACCTAAAATCCATGAATACAATACATATAAGGTTTGTTTACTTTTCATAATGAAAATCGGCATCTTTATGGCGTAAGTGTATCAATTTTCCAAAAATTTAAAATATCAATGCATTTATTTTCATTTTACTTCTTCCAACACCTTCATTTTCTAACATTATTTTAGTCGTTTGAAACATTCAGTGTCAATATCACAAACACATTGAGCCAAGTATGGATAATATCAGATTGCTACTGAAACAGCAATCGCTGGGCCAGTGAAAGTGATAACCACTTGCAAACACACCAACACTCGAACAAGTAATGCTTTCAGCAAAAAATATTATCACCAGAAATAAAGGTATTTACTTTAAATAACCCTCATCTTATTGTTCACTAACCCCCAAGTAAGATCCTCACTATCACTGCATAAATTCCACTAAATTAGCAGAAAATTGTACTCCAATTAGTGCTAAACAAAGTATGGGAAATTAGGAATTGTGATAACTCAACTAAATTGTGCCACTGCTTTGAGATAAACTGTCGTATCCTCTCTCAACACCCTGCTGAAGCACTGTTATGCTTCCAAACAAATTTGAGATACTCGAGTTAAATGGGCACCTCTCTATTATTGTGACCCCACATGCTACTCCAAGAGATCCTTATCTTCTTCTTTATCCAAAATAAGAACAATTATTAGCCATATACATCCCCATCTTAATTCAAATCTCACACTGTGTACACCAATTGGTTAAACCAAAGCTACACACTTTTTAATTAGTTATTGTTTTGTCTGAGATTAAATGTTTGATTTGTGACATACTGACATGAATATTATTATTTCTCAAAGAAATACATGGTAGTATTGATTGAAAATGTTGAGTGGAAAATAGGAGCAGGGTCGTACCCATGGTTGCTCACATGGATCTGAAGCTAATAAGTGATATCGTACAAAGAGGCACAGGATTGGTCCCCCTAGGTAAATGTTATACCCCAAAAATATATAGCAAGAGTTAGACCAGCTAGGCCAGCAATTTCTGTAAATTGTGAACAAGTTGGCTAGATTTTGGGCACAAAAGTGGCTGTGAAGTTACCTGCTAAGAAGCAACAGATTCTATATATTTGGCCCATAATATCCCTAATTCCTTTGTTTGGGCCCAGAAAATCTCTTAATCTTGGCATGGTTTCTCAGAGGGAAATATGATATATGTTGAGGCACCACCATGTGCTTCCCTACTGGCGTTTAGCCTACAGGTTGGTGGTTACTAGTTACGACACAAGTAATTAGAGGTGCAGACCCACCACCCTCACGTCCACTCTTTTTTTGTGTGTGTCTCTCTCTTGCTTCCTTCCTATGTTTCCACTTTTTATCAACATGTTTGGTACGACACATAAATTACCCCTTTTCCATTTATTGCTTTGGCTCCATTTAGGGAGGATAAATTATTAACTTCCTATGCAACACGCCTCTTCCAATTCAAATTCCCATCATTTATTAACTTCCCTATGGAATACTATACTACTATATATCTTACTTTTGGGAAATATTGCACCTCAAAAATCATGGTTTTGAGAAAATAATATCAGATGTTAAGTTTTGAAATGAGACAACAGCTCCAATTTATATCAGATAGATCAAGCGAAAGATTGACCAAGATACCCATTGAAATTAAGCAAAACATCCAAAGTTCCTAATAACTTTGGTCTACTCTAGCAATATGAAATCACAAAGTATCATAAATAGATGGCAACAACTGTCGGCAGATAAATGGTGTTCAAGCATGTATGTGTTCTTTAATTTACTCTCTCCCTCTCATTTCAGTTGAAGCATTTTGTTTCCATTTGAAATGATATTAATCAAGTATGCCACATGTTTTCCTATTATATCCTTGACTATTTATTGTAAAGTATGAAATGAAAAACATCATAAATGAAAGAGAATCTAATTAATATAAAAGATACAATATAAATTTTCATTAAGTCTAAAAATTAATTACATTTCTAAATTCCTTAATCAAAACCTTTGACTTTAAACAAAATGAGATGGAAGGAGTTGATGTTAGGTTGTTCAGATTGGCTATGAGACTAACTAGAAAGTCTTTCACTCTTTAATAATGTGCTTTACTAAAATCAAACTCAAATTCTTTTACATGTATTGATGGTTTCAATAAATTGAGTATAAATTATTGAATAGCACTGCATAAATTTAGAAATAAAAATGACTGAAGCCCATGAATACATGTAATAGACTGAAACTGTTAATCATTTGGCAGTAGATAGATAGTTTATTCGATTATTGGTAGGTTAGTATCCAAATTATAAGGAAGAAATAAAAAGAGGATACATGTTTCGATTTCAAAGTCTCACCTTCTGATGTTAGATTTTAAACATAAAACAAAAAACAAAAAAATGTTAGTAACTCAAGTACTAGATGTTTATATGTTCATATTATTCCTTGATATGCAACTAGCTAAAGAAAATGAGCATTATCTGTGTTATGCATATGAGTTTAAGAAATCTATGTATTCTTCCTAATCATTGAGGACCATCTATTGAACCTTCTTTGAAGCTAGTTACAGAACTAAACTCTAGACCACTAATGTAATGGCACGTGTCTCTCTGTCTCTCTCTTGATTTATATAGTGACAAGTGATAGTTAGGGAGGTACAATAATGCAAAAATGCAGTTGCCCAAACACGGTGAGTCACATCCCTCACATGTAATGTTTGTGATCAGTAGAGGATTTGTCCTAGCTGTTGGCCTGGTGCATCTAGCATGTGGACTCTAAAATGGCCAAACAAATGGGGGTCTAGTTTGGCTCTCTTTCTATTTAGGTAGTGTGTAGTTTTAGGTTTACTTCTATCTTAGCTATTGTCAAATTAAAGACGGATCAGTATTTTGTGAAGACAAATGAAAATTATATGTAGGCTGTGGAAAGTCTATGATTCTCCTAATATGCTATATTGGAGGAAATGGGAATTGACTAATGATGTGTAAGCATCATATAATTGGGTTGAATAGACTGAGGATGGAGCTACAAATTATACAATTGATGATGGACTGAGAATAAGACAATGATGTACAATAATTACCTAAAGATGATTATTAGTCAGTACAAGCAGGTCTTTAGATGTTTTAGTCTGCAAATTAAACAAGTCAATGTCAGAATTTTCTGTCCCCTAGGCTCGTACTTACTCAATATGAAGTCCAGCACTTCTGTGTAAAAGAAAGGTCCTCAATTTTGATTCTTGATCCTGGCATTTGAGAGGTTTAAGTAGGGAACATCCTATTAAGATCCAAGGGAGAATTTGAAAGAGTCGACCAGGACATTTTCATAATGAGTTCTGCTAGAGGTCCTGATTTGAAGTTTTTAACCACATTATTGCATAAATTGCCTTAACAGATTCGGTCTAAATGATGTGAGTTCATATACCCTCATCACTTATTAATAGCATGACATTGTACTGAAGAACAATGCATTTATTGCTTGGTGGATCAATTTATCCTTAGAGTACTTTCTTCCTCGCTTTTTTTTTTTTTTTCTCTAAAGATGTTGACAGTAAGGTCCAGTTATCTATTTAGTCACATATTTTAGAGTTTTATTTATGATTATATTCTCATAGTTAATTTAGCTGTTGAATTCATGGTTGAAATTACCTATTGTTGTATATTGTATAACAAACAAATGTACTCTTTAATCGATACTTTCCCTTCATAAGAATAAGTGTAAGTAATGTGCATACATGCTACAACTTTCCTAATATCAGACATTTTTCTCTTTTAATTTTTTCCAGTTTACCTTTATAAAGCATGATGATCATCATAAGATCTTTTAACATGTTTTCTTTGGTTTTGATCTTTTTATATGGTTTGCGTGATGCAGGGAGGCTGCAAAATATTTTCAATCCATACATGGATCATCCATATTTATAGTTACAACAGCATTTGGACTTTTTAACTGATCTCTATGTTTGAACATTTTGAGTAGCTTCAACCTTCAAAAGGGCCTTGTTTCAGTGTGATGATTAGTAATCTGGCTTCAGAACCCTAGCCTGTAATCTCATCATTCATGTTGTACCCGATTCTGCCACCGAAGAAGACAATGTCTTCGTATCTCCCTGGAAGTGATCTGACTTAAACCATCATTCATCGTCATCTTTTGCAGATAGAATATGAAGAATCTTATGTGCAAGCTGTGGCTAGAAACATGCACACGCACTCTGCACCTTGAAATTAGGAAAGGGTAACTTTGATTTCTACTGTGGTGCTTCAAGCCTAGATTGAGGGTATAGCAGGCTATTTTCAATAATCTATTCTATGGTCTCGTGTGCCTTGTCTCCTTTCTCTTGTCTTGACACATGTCTTATAGAATATGAGTTGCACATGTGGGTTGTGGCTTTTGTTTCCTTCAGGTTAACCTTCCTTCCCTTTTTCTCCCCAGGTTCTTGCACACACGTAAACCAGTGATTGTGACATGTTCTGCTTCCAGTAAAAAATTAAACCGGACCAACATTAAAAAAATAGCTTTCTTTGGCCACTGATTTCTAAAGTTCTAACTCACAACAAATGTTTAAGATATTTTTAGCATTTTAATTGTATGTTTTATTTTTTTTTACATGGGTATACTGATGCTAGAATTTGGCCTTTTTATTTTAACCTTGAGAAGGAAACACCGAAGCAGCAAAGCTCAATTAGCCCTTCATGTTTTCAGGTATAACCTTTTGGTAGTTACTTGTGAACTTTTCTTCTGTTGATCATCATTGGTCTCATACTTGGTTGGTTATTTTCAAAGCATCTTAACCAACTTTTATAAGAATCTATTCATCAATGAATAGATATAGAGAGTTCAAATGAATAGCAGAGTTAGAATTTCAGACAACATTCACCAGCCTAGACTAATAATTAAATTCTTTTATCTATAGGTCAACTCTGGTACAAAGACACAAACCATGACGCTGACATAGGAACTCCCTCCACATGCACCAGCAGAGCAACTTGTAAGCGCCATTTGTGATGTCATATCCACTCTGTTTTGTTTTTTAGGATTCTTAGTTGTTATAACACATAGTTCTTTCTATGTTTTAATCCTGTAATTTTCCCTACTTGATAATCTTAAACCATGCAGCCATGTAAAACCACTTTGTTTAGTTTTTGGGGTTTCTGTTGATCTTCCATATTTTCTTTGGTGTGATGCTATAATTTTTCACACTGAGTTACAGCGACAATATTTTCTCAAGCTTGTTACCTAATTATCTTTATTTATTCAATTTTTTCTTTCATCTTACTTTTATTTTATTTCTTTCATCTATTTTCTTCTTTCTATTATATTACAAGACATCGATATTTTTTATTAGTTATTTTCTTCTGTCATTTTTCATTACTAATTATGTCATTCATTACTAATATTATGCATATTTAATATTTATCTTCTTCTCTCATTATTTATGTAAATTTGTTACTAACATTATATTGAATTAGGTGCAGATAGATATTATCTCCTATTTTAAAATTGTATTACAATTGAGTGATACTGTTTTGAGCATTAACCCTATCGTGCATTCAGGTAGTAACAATTGATGAGGTCATAATTATGAACCAATGGAGATGTCATATTTTTAGTTTGATTAAAATTTCCAGAATGGTTCAAAATATGATTATTTCAACAGAAAAAGATGTGATCATTTCAACCTTTTCCTATTATAGAAAGAATCAAATTTAGATTATTATTTTTCTAAAAAAACTAATATTATTTGATAAAAATGAGAAGCTGAGTTGAAAAATAGTAGAAGTGAAATAGATGACGTGACATAATCCTGTGGTTCCCACGAGAGGTTTGTTGGCACACACCTGGGAAAAACCGTGTCGTTTTGGTCTGATCTGATGCACGCTTGTGGAGGTCACACACCTTCTATTTCCAATATAAAAATTTAAAGCACTTTTTTCACAATTGTCCAACACTGCACAAAGCTCAAACCACAATTTTATTATATAATCAAAAGTATTTTTAAAGAATGTATATCATTTTAAAAATTAATAATAATTTTTAAAAGGTTAATATTTAAATAATTAGACCTTGACCATATATTTGACTGAAAAATATAATTAAAAAATGAGAAAAAATAAAATAACTAAAAATATAATAAAAAAATGAGTGTGGATCTGATAATTAATTATGATTTAAATTGATTTCAAAATTGACTATATGTATAATAACAAAACACAATTAAATTTCACTCTTAATTAATTATTCTCAATAAAAAAATTAAAACATATTTTTTTAATTTTTTTTAATGTCTAACCTTTTCGTTTTACCTTCACCTACTACGTTATATTTCTATATTTTAATTATTATTTTTTTCTATCCTAATTTTCACAATTTCAACCATAACACATGTAAAGTTTTCGATAGAGAATGAACCATCAGCAGATTCAACCTTTTGGGCTTCAGAGTATCTAAGGTCCTTCTCCAGGGTGTTTATTAGTTTTATTGCAAAACTTGAAAGACTTAGCTGCCCCTCTTCTGTTTGGATTTGGTGTTCGTCTTTTTGGGCTTATGATCTCTTCAATACTTGTTCAATTAACTACTGTGCCAATGCACTCAAAAACCAAGTCCTTTGTATATGTTTAAATAAAGAGTATCATATTATAAATAAATTAACTACTGCAAAAGGTTTAATTTTATAAAATTCAATAAAATAAAATAAAAATTTCACTGATAACTTTTCAAGTTTGTCGATATAGTATGAAATTTTATAATTTTAGCATTTATAATATTTTTCTAAAAATATGCTGTTTAATAATTTTTAACACATTATGACTGCATTAGAATAATAATAATAATAAAATAAAATAAGACATGCAGACAATATATCCCGAAATTTATGAAATATTAATTTATTTGGATTAAATATGTTTTTTTATTATATATATTTTTATAAAATTTAGTTTTTATCTTTTTATTTAAAAAGTTTATTAATTAGAATTAAAAAAATACTCATTTTATTAATTTTATGATTATTTTTTTTTACAAAGTATTATGTTTGTGTATAAAAAATTATAATTATATTATATATTTAATTATTTTATGAATTTTGTAACTTTAGATATATAAAAATATATATATTAAAAAAATAAAAATTAAATAAAAAGAAAAAGTTGAAAGAAAAAAAAAAAAAATCACGTGGGAAACTCATTGATGGTTGTTGATTGCAGCGAATAAGCATGACCAGAACACACGCCTTCGTGTGACAGGTGCCCTCCCGCCACACTCCATCGCGACAATCCAATCCTCTTTCCCTCTTCTGCCCTAATTCCCATCTTCCCACTCTTTCATTTCTGCTTCCAACTCCATCCTTCAAATCTTCAATTTCACTATTCCGAATCTATTCATTTTCCAATCCTTCTCCGCATTTAGGTAAACAGAAGCACTTTTTCTTCTCCACATCTTCAATCCTTCTCTTAATTTTGTTTTAAATGTTATTTTTATCCTTAGAAGTTCTCCATATTCTGTTTGGTTGCTATGAAGTGCAGAAATTAAAATTAGGAACTTGGCTTATCGATCTTTCTCACTCTTTATCCTATTGGATTGCTAAAGAGGGAATTGATTCGCGGTTTTTACTTTGTCATTGACTGTGAAAAGAAAAAACAATTTTTTGAGGTTTTTAATTTACTTCTGGCCCTGATAAAGGGAGAAACCTTGCAATATTGAAGTAGTTTTGTTTTTCAACTGTAGGAAATTTTGTTGCTGGAAGGCTTTGTTCATATGGGATCAGAGAGTGCGACTCCTGCTGTTGAGACATCAAAAAACAGGTTAGAGATTCGAATGTTTTCGTGTAGTCACACACAATGATAATCTGAAATGTTATTTCGATGTGATTACTGGAGAAATAAGAATATCATGTTCATGTTTTTTCTGATTTCTTATGAATGTGATAGGTGCTGACAGTATTTTTACAGTGTCATTCCTTTTTGTAATTTTTGAGTTCAAATTCAAATGGAGAATTTTTCTGACATGGTCTGTGTATTGATTTGATACAAGTGGGAATATAACATATCCATTCTTCTCTGTTTCAACTGTAGCTGATAGCTATTTAATTTTATCTGGCTCTGTACTTGTTTGGACAAATTTAGATTGGACTAGAACTATTGATAAAAAGCATTGGTGGTAGCCTTGGTAATGTCAATAGTCATAAACTTCTCAAATAATAACTATAAGAAAAGAAATTAAAAAAGTAATATAAATGAAGTTTCTTCTAAAATTTTAAGTTATCTTATATAACATAGTAGTTAATTTTAAGTTAGTTTTTCCAAAAAAAAATTGTTTAACTATAAATTAATTTTAACTTATGGAAGAAACTTAATTTGTCTTATTTATTTTCTTCTCTTATAAATACATATTGAGGAGTTTATCCACACTGGAGCACAATACTAATATCACTACATTCTCGCATCTCTTGCATGAGTATTTATATGGAATTTAAAGTTCATCTCTTGCATGAGTAGTTTTATGTGGAATTACAGGTTCTTCATCTGGATTCAGTTTTTGTAAATTGTTTTGCTTCAGGTCTTCTTCTGGTAAAACGAACCAAGGGAAAGTCCCCAGGAAAATTCACAAGGCTGAAAGGGAGAAAATGAAACGTGAACATTTGAATGAACTCTTTCTTGACCTTGCCAATGCACTTGGTAACCTCTTGTGCCACCACCATTATTTATCTTGAATATGTTCAAACTTACATCCTTGGTTTGTTGTATTTAACATGATTTTAAGTGCTTTTTATCTTTCTTTCTTTTTTGGATATTTTTTGTGGGGATAGATGTAAATGAGAACAATGGAAAGGCTTCTATATTGTGTGAAGCTGCTAGGTTGCTAAAAGACTTGCTCTCTCAGATCCAGTCCCTCAAGAAAGAGAACGTCACACTGTTGTCTGAATCGCATTATGTAAGATTGACACTCTTTTTCCTCCTTCATTTTTACCATTTTGAGAGTGCTGCGTCTTAAATAATGACATGAAATACTTTATATTTAAGTAATCTTTCGGCCAGTTCCTTGAGCTAATTAGTATTTCATCATATTTTGGAAATTGATAAGTTGATGTCAGTGTCACACTATATCCTTGTATTTGTTTAGATTTCACGTGATTGCCTTCATTGGGCAGGTGACCATGGAGAAAAATGAGCTGAAGGAGGAGAATTGTAGCCTAGAAACTCAAATTGAGAAACTTCAAGGTGAGATAAACGCAAGAGTGGCTCAATCTAAACCTGACCTGAACGTACATCCTCATTTGGAACTTGCGCCACTGGAGCAGCCAAATTTTCCAGGACAGAGTCTCCAATTGCATACCATGGAACCTAACTTGCAGCAAGGATCTGCAGTTTTGCTTGTCCCTTTTCCACCTGATCTTCAAGCCTCTTTTCCAGCTTCTAATGTTACCGAAGTCGCGCCAAATTCTACATCCGTTATCAGTAAACCGCATGCCAGGTACCCCACAGCAGCAGATTCATGGCCATCACAACTGCTTGGGTAGCAACCAACATCAATTGAATTTGTAGAGTTATTATAGTAACTGAATTGGTTTAACATGCGAACTAGTTTTCCTGATAGCAATGCCTCTCTGGAGCTTTCATGTATAAATTATTATATTTATTCAATGATCCAAGAGAATCTCACTCGTTTCTGTTTCGTATTACATTCTCCTTTGCTTTGTTTTCTTAGGGCTGAAAGCCACGAGTTACTTGTAGAAATGTTTTTGGGGTGCTTTCCCTCGGGACCATGTCTGATGAATAGACTCGTCTATTTTAAATTTCGTTTATATCATCTGTTCTTTGTTTTAGTGTTAAAGGATAGAAAAAACTGGCTATTGCTTTTCATCTATACTTTCGTGGGATGGGATCATGGTTGAATGAGAAATGCGATATACTTTTGTACTCGTTTTTATTAACACAATTACGCGTGAAATTGACCAAATTATGAATCTTATTCGTTATTTACTAGTATTATTACTTGATAAAAATCTAAATTAAAAAAGCGATTCAATGAATGTATTGTCAATATTTATATTGTTTCAAGAGAGAGGGAGGGGCAACATATCCAATGAAGGAGTTCACTCATCTAGTTTACGAAGACTTACCCCTCAAGTCTTGCATGTCTTTTGTGTATAATTTATCTTTGATTTATGATAATTCTCAATAGAAATGTAATAATTTAGCATAAAGTTAGTCCAATGATTGAAAGAGAGGAAAAATAACGAAACACAGTATATCTTCTCAAATTAAAATTCTTTCTCCTTTTCTTACTTGAATTTAAACTTTTCACTCTTGTTCCATTTTGGCAAACTACTAATAGAGGAAGCTCTTTTCTTTTAAGAACACAACTGAAGATGTTCTTGAAACAGAAGGAACCTCACAAAATGACTAGCTACAATTCGAACATCGTTGAAATAAGCACAAACAACATAAGACCTTACATTAAGCAGAATCGCTTACGAATACATACATATAATGTAAAGTTCTAAAAAAGAAAAGAAAAAGTCGGTAGTTTAGTTACGACAATGTCGATAGCGGCAATTTCGTAATATACGGAAACCTAAACCTGAAACCAGTGCCGTTTTTCTCCATAGACTGATAAAGAAAAAAAAATTATTCAACTAGATTTTTATATTATTATTTATCTATTTTATTTTATTCTCTCCTTATCAATCAATAAAAAAATTATAATGTAAGATTGTCTATAGATGTTTATAAATATTGATTGTCAACAAATTTTTTCTCTTTTCTTCACTTTCAATTTACGTCATAATTTCAATTAAATAGTTTCAGCAATAATCATATTTAACATAATTGCATTTATTTATAGAGAAAAAGAATAAATATATCATTATTAAATTAAATTAAAGAAATGAGAGTTGTTTCTTTATTTATTATATAATTAAGAGTTATTTAGCACCAAGGTGCATCCGCAAATGCTTATTTGGTGAACCAACCAAGCTGAGAAAAGCATTAGGGGAGAAAGTTTCAATGCCATAGAGGACCACGGTGTTCCTGCAATCGATCCCAAGTACGAATGAAATCGAGGTCGCTAATCTTAATGTACGGTGAGATGCACATAGTATTATTGTAGTCTCGGATACATAGAGCAACACCTCCCCACCGCAAAGCCACGCTGTTCAATGATTCTCTTCTTCCCTTGTTATTTTCACCACCGCTAGCACCTGCTTTTTCTGGCATCTGTCTGATTTTTTTCTCGCACACGCAACCCACAGAGCCAAATTGCGAACTTCACACACTCTTTTTCTTTTTCATCTTTCGGTTTTGAGTGAGAACATAGAAGTGATCGAAGAAGCCCTCAAACAAGTTAAGCCCCTAAGAGAAGCACTCACTCGAGACATCAAAATGGGATCTGGGGCGGGTAATTTCCTCAAGGTGCTTCTCAGAAACTTCGATGTCCTTGCTGGGTCTGTTTCTTTTCTTCCTTCTCTCAAATGTGCTTTCTTTTTCTTTTAGACTGGCATATAACATTGTCTTTTTTTGTTTCTATTGCAGGCCTGTGATTAGTCTTGTTTATCCTCTGTAAGTGCAATCTTAAAATCTCCATCTTTTCCTTACATTCAGGATACTTTTTTGTTGAATGTTCCGTTTGCATTTATTCCATTGACAGAGTGATTCATGGTTGGTGTGGGTTTTGAATTGTAATGCAGATATGCTTCAATTAGGGCAATTGAGAGCAAGTCTCCTGTTGATGATCAGCAATGGCTCACTTACTGGGTTCTCTATTCCTTAATCACCCTTTTTGAACTTACCTTTGCTAAACTCCTTGAATGGTATGCGGCACTTTTTTTTTTATTTCTTTTATGATATTTCTTGTTTGTGTTTATTATTTTGGAAGGTTGATGAGTACTCTGTAAATGCGATGATAAACTTGTTGGGTTTACTTAAGAAAAATGTAGTTACTTAAAATATATTACTAGTTTTTAGGGGGTAAGTCTGACTTTAGACACCAGTCAATTTGGGGTATTCATGAATTCTTAGTCCTTTTGATGATTAATTTGGATGTTATTTATGGTGAAGGTAAGATAGAAAAAGCAGCTGCTAAATTATTAAGTACATAAGCTTGAATGCAATGAATGAGCTATAGTGGAAGACACTGGAAAAGGTTTCAATGCGAATATTCTTCGTAATGTAACTAGCAAATGTTGAATTACAGTAATGTATTTTATGTGTTATATCAAGCTTTTGAATGATTTAGTTGTGACAAATATATTTAGAAGGGTGCAGGGTGATCTATTTAACTTTTGGCTGAATTTCCACAACATATATATATATATATATATATATATATATATATATATATATATATATATATATATATATATATTTCAGGATTCCAATATGGCCTTATGCAAAGCTGATTGCGACCTGCTGGTTGGTCCTTCCGTACTTTAGCGGTGCTGCTTATGTTTATGAGCATTATGTGAGACCTTTTTATGTCAATCCAAAAACCATTAACATCTGGTACGTTCCAAGGAAAAAGGACACCTTTGCTAAGCGAGATGATATTCTAACTGCTGCAGAGAAGTACATCCAAGAGAATGGAACAGATGCATTTGAGAATCTGATCAATAGGGTATGTCCATCTATAGAACCCAGTTGAGTAATTTTGGTGTGTTGTCTTTTGTATCCGGATTGTGCTAACGGTGCCATCGCTTTGCAGGCTGATAAATCCAGAAGGGGTGGCGGTTATTATACAGCGTATGATGAGACTTATTGAGTCCAATCATGTAATCTCTGTTTTTGGTGGATAAGATGATGGATGTACATGTTATTGATACTTTGTTTTTCCCTCTCTGTGGAGGTACTTTACTTTTTTTTCAACCCTTTGTTGTGTTTTCATTATCCTGTAGCTGGCCTGGGATTAGTCATCTCTATTTTGTATAATGGCTATGACATGCATGGTATATATAGTGTTAGTTTAACAACAGAAAGACGGTGATTTTTGTTCTTTCGTGATATCACCAAAGCCACACTCTTCTTATATAGGAATGCAAGAATCCCCTATAGATCTCATTGCTTAAACATCTTCTTGTAAATCTTTTGTTATAGTCACCAATTCGCCAGACTAGAAGTGAATTTCTATAGACAAGGCAATGAAAGGAAACTCTACCTGCATGAACTATAAACTAAGGGTCCTTCCTTTGAAGGTAACATTGGAAAGTGGAAAGGTGTTAAATAAAAGAAATGAATAAAATGAAAGTATTTATCCGATGCAGTAGGAAATAAATAAGAAAATAGTAAATAAATGTTATTTTTCACTGATTTTACGTGTTTTGTTTTTTAATGAGTAGAAAATGGAGAGTAAAAAGAAAAAGTGGTATTTTTAAAAAATTTCCTTGTCTTCCTTTACAAAACTGTAATTTTGAAATTGTATAATCATATAAATTCTATTTATTAAATTTAGGAATGATGAATTTTTGACGTATTTATAATTTTTAGAAATATTAATCTTTTAATGATATTATATTAAATATATTTTTTACTTTATTTATTTTCGTATATTATGTTTTCTTACAATTAATGATAGACTAAAATGATAGATGGAAATCGAGGGAGTGAGGACTGGACCATTAATTTGGCATTTTGATTCTCCCTCTACAAGAAGGATTCGTTTTAACAAACCTGGAATGCAGACAAATTGTATTCGGATACCCGCATACATGTGTTTTTAAATGAACTATTGGGGGGAATGGAAGTGGTAAAAAGACTTGGTATATTCTTTTAGTACACAATCTATTACATCATATATAATTTCTGTCCATTTAAGACCGATCCATCATCTATATAAAAATTTCCATAGTATATATGTTCGGTCCGAAAGTATAATTTAATTTACTAAAAACTTGTTTGATTTCTATTCCCCCATTCCGGTAATCTTAAAGGCACTAGGAAATTCAAAGAAAATAGGCTAAATCACGAGAATAGGAGATGATATTCAAATCGAGAGTCTAAAAATTAGATAGGACGACAAGCATGCTGGAAAACGAAATGACCTTCATTCATTTGTGATTGTGAATAAGAATAAACGTCAACGCAAGCAAGCCTTTATTGTGGAGTCTGACAGAATTTCTATATCCAGTAGTTTTGCAAAGTAAAAGTCTCTTGCTTTTTCCAGGAGATCCACAGCAGATTGAGATCAATAGTAATCTACACGAAACAGGAGATAAAACACAGTTAACAACTAGAAATTGCATCCTCAGTAAAACAAGACCATCCTTCAATTCCAAGTATCCCACTAATTAACCTAATCATGTGAGAATACATACCTCGTCAATTTTCAGCTTGTTGAACACATCCTGTAGAATTTTGTAATTATGGATCATATCATATTCAGACTTTGCATCGAAGTTCACCTACAAATAAACTCACATTAAGAAAATTGCCCTTCATATCAGAATTCAAACCAGCTCAGAAAAACAAGTTAAATCAAAGTAACTTCGCCACCTTGTGCATTGGAACTACCCCCGGAAATGTCATATCCATTATCTGGCATTGTACAGCCCCAGAATCAGCCTACGTAAAAGAATAAACATTCATATAGTTGCTTTAGCAAAAACTGTTCAGCTTTGGCCCCGAAACACAATACTTTTTAAAAGAGATAAAAAAATAATATATATACAGGGATGTTACGCTAGAATGCTGCACTTTAACTATCTACATTCTTCTTGCAAGTCATAACTGTCCTGAAATTCGTCTGAAATGGATATCATGTGTTGCACTTGCAGCAGTGTACAGAAGCACATTGTAAGGTACGAGTTTAGCAAGAACATGGGAAAGGGGGTGCACGGGTTACCTCCTCAATGCGGGAGAGATTGAGGTGGAGCCTGTTGTTCATCCAAGTCAGAATCTGGTTACTACCCACAAAGTACACACTATCCATCATGCCTATACTCGACGCCATTACCACGAAACCAGAGAGAGAAATGGGACTGTAAGAAGAAGAAGGAAATGTGAGTGTTTTTAAAGGAAGGGAAGAAGACAGTGAGTGGGTGTGGGGCCACAAAATCTGAAGTGGGTTTCAACTAAGATTCGATATTTATTTTGGAACTCAGGAGAAAGAGAGAGAAAAACTTGAAAACAGATAATGCCACGTGGGATTTGGAAAATATTACCAAATCCATTCTTAAGAAAAAATATTACTTTAATATCTAAAATCAGTCTTTTTAATTCAAATCCTATATTTCAATTTTTTCTTCATAATTTAATGTTAACATAAATTAAAATGATTAAAAAAATTATTATTATTCGTAAAAATAATACTATCACTATATTGAATGTTTTGACCATTAACATTTAACATTTAAATTAATTGTAAATTTACATTATTAACACTATTTAAAAAATAATGTTATAATTTACGTATTATTTACTTATAAAGTAACTGACACATATATAATATTTAAAAATTAAAAATACATATATGTTGAAAAAAAATCAAAATCAAAATACGTATATAATATACTTTTAGAATTCAGTTTTATGAAAATTAAATTTCAAACTAAATTTTCCATTATATTAATAATTTTGTTGATAGAATTTGGTTTTTGGCAACTGAATTATAAATTAACACTGTAAATAAATATCTTCTTGGTAAATATTTTGACAATGACTTTAAATGAGCAAATATTTTTGGGATAAAGATCATGGTAAATATTTAATATGTGATATGGAGAGAGAAATCAGGAAGAAATTAAAAGTTTAAGAAACTATAATAATTAATTAATCACTTAAAATTATATAATTTTAAATTTTATCTAATTTTTTTAATATTTTTGTGTCTTCAACTTAGTCCCTATTTATAAAATTATAAATAAAAAATTTAATTATTTAAATTAAATAAAAAAATTCATCTAAAATTAATTGGATATTTTTTATGAATTAAATGAATTTAGGTTGAATGATTAATAAACTCATAAATCAAATCGATTAACAAAATAATAATTATATTTTTATAAATATATATATATATATCAAAATATTATATAATTTTTTAAAATAAATTAAATTAATATAATAACTTAAATAATCAAATATATATATATATATATATATATATAATTTTTTAATTTAAAAAGATAAACCTTTTAGATATCTTTTAATTGTTTAATTTTTAAAATGAATTAAAAAAATATTAATTTGTCGATCTAACATAAAATTGAGATAAACTTAAAAATAATGTTATTGGTCTTGATGAACTCAACTTTTAAATAAACCTAAATCGCTTTGAATAATTACATTTTTATTTAATCAAGCCTAATATTATTTTAATATAGTTTAATTTAAATTAATAAATCTTTAATAACATGGTTTATTCAATCTCTCCTTAATTAGTTAAATTCAGACAAGTTTGATTAAGCTAATCTATCTTTTATTAAACCAACCTATCTTTATGTAAATGGTCAATCCTATGAGAATGACCAAATTAACAAGTTAGTGATAATATTTTTTATATTTTTTAGTTTTTTAATGAATGTTAATTGAAATATCTTATAAAAAATAATAAAAATCAATAAATTTAAATTATATAAAAAAATATTTATAAAAGAACAAAAAATTTGTAGTAAGAGCAATTTAAATTTAATATATTTTAAGTTATTAAATTTTATAAAATTATATATTAAACTGTAATATAATTCAATTATAATCATTTTCAAATTTTTAATATTTGTATATTAAATTACTTAATAATTAATATTCATATATGAAATTAAATATTAACCTGAAAAAAGATAATAATTTAAGTTTAATATATTTAAATTTCTTAAAAAGTGAAAACCTTTTTATACAAATACAATAGTTAAATTAAAATTATATGTTTTATACTAAACTAATTTAATAATTAATATTGAGATATGAAGTTAAATATCAATCTTTCAATATATACTAAGCATAATTATTAATTTAATATTAATTTCTCAAGATGAAAAAAGTTATATATCGAAAAATTAATTCATTAAGTTTGTAATAAAATTAATGTACATTACATTACACAATAAGCACCAGGAGGACAAAATCAGTAGGACAAATGGAAGTTTGAGCAAGTAAGTACTAAAAGAAACATTATCTAAACTGATTAATTTAATCATTTACTACATTTTAATTTAGTTTTAAATTTTAAAAATTAAAATAGAGTATTTACAATAAACTTTTATGCAAGCACCTTTTTATTCATGAAGTTTATATTTGAAAGTATTTTAGTTGTTTATGTCATATATACAGCGAGAGATTAAATTACATTTTAATATACAGAGAAATATATAAACTTTATTTAAAATATAAGATAAATATAAAAAATTATTTTATAAATTATTTTTTCATTTATTTACTAACATTTAAAAATTAACTAAAAATAATACATTGCAAAGATTATTCAAACTTTAATTTTTTCAACATGTTGAAAATACAAAGATATAATGTGTGAAGATTTTGATGATATTTTAGAAACAATAAACTTCAAGATTAGAAGACTATATATAGTTGTATCTACTTGTAATAACCCTATTTTATCATTTTGAATCTGGAAAAATAGAGTCTAAGATAGTCAGCACACAATCTGTTCATTGAAAGTTCGTTTTTATCCAAAACTTATTGTAGTAATTGATTATCACCCGTAATCGATTTTTGATAATCGATTATTACTAGTGATAATCGATTGTCCTAGCTTTCCTAGGTCTCTTGAATAATCAATTATCACTGTTCATAATCAATTATCCTGGTTAAGTTGTGTAATCTGTAAAATTGGCTCTGCAATAATCGATTATCACTTATGATAATCAATTATTTGTGTGTAGTTATGATTTTGAATTTCAAATTTTAGACCTAATTTCGAAAATCCTAATTTCTAAACCCTAAAATCTCTATTTAAGGAACTCTTGGGGTACTCTGTAAAAAATAACCTTTTTCATACTAAAGTTTATAGTTGTGATTGTTGAGAGTACTTTGAGTAGGGAAGAAAAATGGATTTTTGTAATCTAGTGTGGGCTAGAAGCGATAAGAATCACTAAGTGAGTTTCTTGGTTGATGATGTGTTGTATCGTCTTTAGGAAAAACTGTCTTCATCATTTGGATTCAAATGAGGTGTTCATCTCTTGTGTGCTTCAAGAGAGGTGTTTTCTTATCCTTATCTTTTATAATCTGTTGTTGGTTTGAAACAATTAGACGTATGGTCTTTTGATCTGAATCAATATAAATCAATTGTGTAATCTTCTTTCTTTTATCTCTTTACCTTTCAATTGTTGTTTAATAGGTAAAATCTTGTGAAAAGTTTTAAAAGGAAAAAGTTTTTATAAGAAACTAATTCACCTCTCTTAGTTTTTGTACAACACACAAACATTTATCTGCTAGCGATACTAACATAAGAAACCTACTCTTTTAATATTTTTTTCCAAGCACATGATCTATTATTGAATATCTAATTAAATATTTAATAATATAAGTATATTCTCAATCATGTATCAAATAAGTTGATATTTCTTTTAATGGTTAAATAAATTGTAGTTTATTGATTTTTTTATTATCATTAGTAGTATTTTTTTGCCATAATGATTGAATTGAAAATTTATTGATTTTAAAAAAATAATTTATATTATTGAATAATAAAATTTTATATTAATAAACTTTAAGATAATTATTATAAAAGATAATAATTTTATTATATTTTATGAAAGTGTAAAATGACTTTGTAGTGATCGTGATTATAACTTCTTTAGGTAAACTATTTTGTTTTTTATTTTTATGAAAAGAGTAGGAACAAAGAAAGTGGATTAGTAGAAAAAAAATATAGGTTGATTACATATAGTTAGTTTATACTGGTTTTAATAATAATAATAATAATAATAATAATAATAATAATAATAATAATAATAATAATATATTACTATATTATTACAACTAATTGTGAATGGGTTAAAAATTGGTTCACAGCCACTTTATAATTTAATTTTTTTTATCGTTATTATTATAGTATAAACTGAATTGTCCTGTTTTTTCTCACATATACCAGCTATAACCAGTATGGTTGTTAATATTTAGTAGAATCTATGTGTGTTAACTTTAAAACACATGGGCGTTTTCCAAAACCAAAAAACATCCTTATCATTATCTTCTTGCGAATGGGCTGGCAGACCCAAGATGGGCCTCTTTTGTGTTTTGCCAAGATGGGTCGTGGAGTGGGCCTGAAATTGAAAACTCCGGCCTACCAAGAACTAGGGTTTTGAGATCAGATAAAAGGGAGAAAGAAACATATTTTGAAGCTCAGCTGCGAAAACCTAGTGCACCGTAAGGGTTGAGAAGCAGGCAGGGAAGAGCCATGGTGCACGTTTCCTTTTACCGAAATTGTAAGTACTCTGCACTGTACTCAATGCCTCTAACTTTCTATATTCAATACATTCGTTTATCTAAAATTCATTCACTTTAATTTCATTTACCCGAGAATAAAGCATAATTTCCAACAGAATTTAATGGGTTGTTTGCTTGTTTGTGATTGAATAGATGGGAAAACGTTCAAGAAGCCTCGTCGTCCATACGAGAAGGAGCGCTTGGACGCCGAGTTGAAGCTGGTTGGGGAGTACGGGCTTCGCTGCAAGAGGGAGTTGTGGAGGGTTCAATACGCCCTCAGCCGTATCCGTAACAACGCCAGGAATCTGTTGACACTGGATGAGAAGAACCCGCGCCGAATCTTCGAGGGTGAAGCACTTCTTCGAAGAATGTTCCGTTATGGACTTCTCGACGAGACCCAGAACAAGCTCGATTACGTGTTGGCCCTCACCGTAGAGAACTTTCTTGAACGCCGCCTCCAGACCCTCGTCTTCAAGTCTGGCATGGCCAAGTCCATTCACCACGCTAGAGTCCTCATCAGGCAGAGGCACATCAGGTCCTCCATTTCTCACAATAATCATCCAACCATAATCTTTTATTTGTCCATTTTAGATGCTATGCAATGTCATTTATTTTCACTCTGAATTGTGTCGTTTAGGACTAATGTAGTTATGAATTGCTGTATCATCGATCATTTCCTGATACTTGCATCGATTTCGTTGAATACATTATGTGTTGTTTGTAATATTAATATATTTCATTTGTTGTTTTTTAATGGTCGCTTGGTTTTGGTGATTGATTTTAATGCTGTTTGGGATTTGGCAGGGTTGGAAGACAGGTGGTGAACATTCCATCGTTCATGGTTAGGGTTGATTCCCAGAAGCACATTGACTTCTCGCTCACGAGTCCACTTGGTGGTGGTCGTCCTGGACGCGTTAAGAGAAAGAACCAAAGGGCTGCTGCTAAGAAGGCTGCTGGTGGAGATGGAGATGAGGAGGATGAAGATTAGATTACTAATGGCTAGTGATCTTATTAGATCTTGTGCTCAGTTTTTTATTTGTGATGTAGACATTTTAGAATTTTGTCATGCTCTGACTGTTATAGTTTTTCCCGTCCTTGTTGCTTGTTTGAGGTAAAGCCCGAGATATGTTTTTGAACTGTTTTTCTAAAAGTATTCAAGTTTTGCTGCAATGCCTGTGATGATCTCTGTTATTTCATGACATTAATCAACTTGGGGATTATGGGTTGATGTGCATTTTCAAAAATATATACATATAGGTACTTCGGGCTCTGAGGGGACAAATTCTAAGTTTTATTTTTTGCATACAATTTGTTGGGATAGTTGCTGTGAAACATCACTGCCAAGCAACAACAATACTGGAGCAGTCGGTGTTGTGTCTTGCTGTGTAGTGTAACTAAGATTAAGGATTTTAAATACAGTTTAATACTAACATTTTGTATTGAAATGCACACTAACGAGCCCAAAGTAGAAGAAGCAAATTCAATATGATACCTCAGTTTAAACAGACAATTGTCCAATTAGATTTTTGAAAAAATGTGTAGATTTTTTAATTTTAAATAGATACCCCAGTTGCGCAATGTTTAGCAGAGCAGAAAATGACCCTGCTTTTGGCGTCAAGTGATAGAATCGCAGGCTGTAGAAATAACCCAGTGAGTCGATACCACATTGTTCGGCTTAAGGCTATTTTCAGCAATTTACCTTCAGAATCTTGGCAAGTAGAAACTGAAGACTCATTGCATTCGTTAAGGCATGGAGTTTTAAACCATTGGTGCTTTATTCGACCATGCTATTGTCATTATGAATTCAATCCTTGAATGTTACATGCCTCTGTGGGTAGTTAATGTTGTCCTCGGTCTGCATTCATTGGTATCAAATGTTCATCCAGTTATAAAATATTTACTGATTTTACAACTTTAGGACTGTTAAAAATCAGGATATAGTTATTTGGTTTATAAGATGTATTTTAATCTTTCTGTAGAAATCAAGAAAGTAATTTTAAATATTAATAATTTGACCATTGATTGATACAGCTGGCTGACAGAGGAAAATATTATATATATGCATTTATGGTATTTACTAATATCGTGGTTAAAAATATAATCATTACTTAAAGTTTTATTAATGTATATATATTACAACTTATATTGATGAGTGATATTTTATTATTATTCTTTTGTGAATACAATGAACAACTAAATTATAATAAATGATATTTTTATTATAAATTAGAATCATAATTATTATATTAATTGATATTTTTACATTTCTCCATTTATTATAACACATGCAATGTGTAATAATATGTATTTTAATTATTTTTTAAAAGCTAATGTTTAATTATTATTGTTAGATATTGTTTATATATTATTTGATATTGTTAAGATATTGTTAGATATTAGTAACCACAATATCAAACAATATCTTCTGTTTATTCTGTTACTTTCAGTTACTCTTTTAGTTGTATCTCTCTACTATAAATAGACCACCCTATGTGTGATTTATACACAAGGGAAATTAATTCCGGGAAATTAATTCCAAATCCTATTTTCTCTATATTCAACATGGTATCTAGAGTTTAAGGTTATCTTGAATTTTTTTTTTCCGCCTTTTGTCCACTTGTTGGAGCCGCCCCACCGTCGCTAGAGCCGCCCCACCGTCGCTGGTAAACCGATCCTCCACATCGAAAAGAATTATCTTTGTCATTGAATTTTATTTGGTAGTGTGAAAGTGCATGTTTAGGAAAGTTCCGCAAGGAAAGACTTGATATTTAAGTGTGTCCATTAGTGACCCACCTCTCTTTCCCGGGAACTTACCCGGTGTACTAGTTCACGTTCATCGTCACCGCTGCGCTGGAGCGAGCCACCGGGTCCGCCACTGTCGGAGAATTCGTCGGAGTTTCAATTTTTTTTACCGGTGACATATGATTTTGCTTGTCTCGGTCAGTGACCACCGTGCCATTGAGATCACCACTATCGGAGTTGGTCGTCCCATTGTCTCCTGCACCGTTTAGTCTTGGTGAACTTATTTTTAGTATTCTCATTTTGGATTTGTGCTTCGTGGGTTAATTGGATTACTTTGGATTGTTTTAGGGTTTGTTCTCCCGCTCTTCATGACTTCTTCCACTATTTCCAATTTTGTTAACGATTCTTTTGTGTTGACATCCCATCGTGATGACTGGGTTCGCCCTCGCAAACAGGAAAAAGGGCGTCCTAAGTGTGAACATTGTGGCAAGCTAGGTCACAAGATTAACAAGTGTTATACATTACATGGTCGTCCTCCTCAGTCTGCTGTAGTTGTTCAGACAAATCTTTTCCCACCTTTATCTGCAGGGGATCTTCCTTCTTCTGTTGCATCCGACATGTCTGCTATGTTCAACAAATTTCTCGAATGGTATAAGGATCAACAGTCTTCTAGTTCCACTATATCTCGTCACACATACAAATACATATTTTCGTTGGTCCGACCCAATCATTTTCTCCTGGTCCTTGGGTTTTTGATTCAGGAGCTACCGATCATATTACCGGTAACAAATCTTTGTTCTCCTCTTTATCCTCTCCTAATCATTTACCTTCTGTTACACCGACTGATGGCTCTAGAGTATCATCTCATGGTGTTAGAACGGTTAAACTTTTTCCTTCTTTAACCATTGATAATGTTCTTTATGTCCCCGAGTCTCCTTTTAACCTCGTTGTCCATCGGTCGTCTAACTCGTTCTCTTGATTGTGTTGTTACTTTTACCAACAATTCCGTGTGTTTACGGGACCGGAGTTCGAAACGAGTGATTGGCACAGGATGTGAGTCTCATGGTCTTTATTATCTCCGTCCCTCTACACATGTTAGTACGGTTATGAAGTCTCCCTCTCTTCTTCATGCTCGGTTAGGTCATCCAAGTCTTGCCAAGTTACGTAAACTTGTCCCCGCCTTGTCCAACTTATCTAGTTTGGCGTGTGAGTCATGTCAATTAGGCAAGCATAGTCGTACTTCCTTTCCTCGTAGTTTCACACGTGGTGCTTCGTCCCCTTTTGCCGTGGTTCACTCGACATTTGGGGACCTAGCCGCGTTAAGTCTATTTTAGGTTTTCAATACTTTGTTACTTTCATTGATGATTATTCCGGATGCACTTGGTTATTTTTGATGAAAAATCGTTCGAATTATTTCATATCTTTCAAACTTTTTTTAATGAAATTCAAACTCGGTTCGGTGTTTCTATTAGAGTTTTGCGTAGTGATAATGACCGTGAATATCTTTCTCATTCTTTTAAACAATTCATGGCTTCTCACGGTATTTTGCATCAAACTTCTTGTGCTTATACACCTCAACAAAATGGTGTAGCTGAACGTAAAAATAGACATCTTATTGAAACAACTCTCACACTTTTAATTCATGGAGATGTTCCTCAACATTTTTGGGGTGATGCTCTTCTTACTGCATGTTATCTCATTAATCGCATGCATTCTTCGGTTTTAGATAATAAAATACCTCATTCCATTTTATTCCCTCATGAACCACTTCATCCTTTACCTCTAAAAGTTTTCGGGTCTACATGTTTTGTTCATAATTTCAGTTCTGGTCTGGACAAACTTTCTCCTAGATCACATAAATGTGTTTTCTTAGGGTTTACAAGATCACAAAAAGGATACAAATGTTTTTCTCCTTCTCTTAACCGTTATTTTGTGTCAAAAGATGTCACCTTTGATGAGTTGTCTCTTTATTTTAAAAGTCAAACTTCACCTCTGTCTCCATCCAATCTTGTCAACACTCCTAATACATTTAATGTTCCTGTTGTTTGTGACCCTCTAACTGTGTCTTCTTCACCATTAGTTCTCGCTCCGCAGATCGCCTTCTTCTCCACTCGCCTCTTCGGATTTATAGTTCTCGAAACCAATCACAACCACCACCATGTGACTCTACTCAAGTGCCAACTACTCTGTCTCCTCCGGATCCGACACATGAGTCCGACCTTCCCATTGCCCTCCAAAAAGGTATTCGTTCTACACGTAATCCCTCTCCCCATTATATTGCTTTGAGTTATCATCGATTGTCATTACCTTTTTATACATGTCTTTCCTCTATTTCTTCCGTGACCATTCCAAAAGCGTCCAGTGAAGCTTTAGCCCATCCTGGTTGGCGACAGTGCCATGTTAGATGAACTAAGTGCTCTTCATAATAGTGGAACTTGGGAATTGGTCCCGTTACCGTCTGGAAAATCTGTTGTTGGTTGCAGGTGGGTGTTTGCTATCAAAGTTGGACCTGATGGTACTATTGATCGCCTCAAAGCTCGCCTTGTGGCCAAAGGTTATACTCAAATTTTTGGGTTGGATTATGGAGATACCTTTTCCCCTGTGGCAAAGATGACTTCTGTTCGTTTATTTATCGCTATGGCTGCTCTTCAACAATGACCTCTTTATCAACTGGATGTTAAAAATGCTTTCCTCAATGGTGATTTACAAGAAGAAATATATATGGAGCAACCTCCTGGGTTTGTTGCTCAGGGGGAGTCTTCTGGGATGGTATGTCATCTTCGCAAATCCCTATATGGCCTAAAACAGTCTCCTAGGGCTTGGTTTGGAAAGTTTAGCAAGGTTGTTCAACAATTTGGTATGACTCGGTGTGAATCAGATCATTCTGTCTTTTATCGACACTCGAGTGTTGGATGTGTTTACTTGATAGTATATGTTGATGACATTGTTCTTACAGGTAGTGACAACCATGACATCTCTCAGTTGAAACAACATCTCTGTCACCATTTTCGGACCAAAGATCTTGGCAAACTTAGATATTTCTTGGGTATTGAAGTGGCACAGTCCAATGATGGTATTGTTATATCTCGGAGGAAGTATGCCATAGATATTTTGGAGGAAACTGGGTTGATGAGTTCAAAGTTTGTTGATACACCCATGGATCCCAATACTAAACTTCTACCAAATCGGGGGAGCCTATATCCGATCCTGAGCAAGTATAGAAGATTGGTTGGAAAATTGAATTATCTTACGATTACTCGTCCCGACATTTCCTTTGCGATCAGTGTGGTAAGTCAATTTCTTAATTCACCATGTGAAGATCATTGGAATGCGATCATTCGTATCTTGAAGTATATTAAAGGATCTCCTGGAAAAGGATTGTTATATGGTTCTAATAACCATACAAGAGTTGTTTGCTACTCGGATGTCGATTAGGCGGGATCTCCTTCGGATAGAAGATCTACATCCGGATATTGTGTCTCCATTGGTGGTAACTTGATCTCATGGAAAAGTAAGAAACAAAGTGTTGTGGCAAGATCCAGGTGCGAAGCAGAATATAGAGCTATGGCCTCGACTTCACGTAAACTTGTTTGGCTCAAGCAATTGCTTAGAGAGTTACAATTTGGAGATGTCACTCAAATGACACTTGTGTGTGACAATCGAGTCGCTCTTCATATTAGTTCTAATCCTGTCTTTCATGAGAGGACCAAACACATTGAGATTGACTGTCATTTTATTCGAGAGAAGATTATGTCCGGAGATATCAAGACCGAGTTTGTTAACTCAAGTGATCAGTTAGCGAGATATTTTTACTAAATCTTTACTGGGGTCCTAGAATTGATTATATTTGTAACAAGCTTGGCACATACGATTTGTATGCTCCAGCTTGAGGGGAGTGTTAGATATTGTTTAGATATTATTTGATATTGTTAAGATATTGTTAGATATTGGTAACCACAATATCAAACAATATCTTCTGTTTATTCTGTTACTTTCGATTACTCTTTTAGTTGTATCTCTCTACTATAAATAGACCACCCTATGTGTGATTTATACACAAGGGAAATTAATTCCAAATCCTATTTTCTCTATATTCAACAATTATATTATAAAAGATTTAATGATATTCTTTCTTTTACTTCCTATGTTTCTAAACAAGCTGATTTTATTAAGAAAATTTGATTTAAAATTTAAAAATCTTTTTAACAAGATATTAGGACTGATTTTGGATGGAGAAAAAAATTATTAAGATAATGAAACAACTGATAGAATAGACTGAAAAATGTATTAAAAATAATAAAAAATTAGTATTTATCTTAATATGAAATTAATATTATCTTAGTTTTTATAGTTTAATCTTAAGTTTAGGTTTTGGATGCTGAGTGAAAAAATTGAGAGAATGAAAATGAAAAGTACGATGGTTTGAATTAAGAAAAAAATAAAATAAAATAAAAAATAAAGAAAAAATGAGTGAAAAAATTATAGTTAATAATATTGATTTAATTGATTAAATAATAATAATAATTTAAATTATTAAATGATCAAAATATCTTTAATATAAAATTATTTTTATAATTAATTATAATTGAAAATTTTATTTTAAAAAATTTACATTATACTTACAATGTCATGTTTATTTTACAAAAATTAAAATGTAAAAATTATTTAAAAAATTATAATACAATATAAATAAATTATTAATTTTATTTATTAATACTGTTGGCTGAGCACATATTGCACCAAAAAATCTACCGAAAACATCAGATACGATACATGGCATGATCTATTATTCATCTCAACATAATGTAAAAAAAAGACTTTTAATTTATGACATTTATCATTTCTTCCCTAAAGGTTATAAGCGTTGTCTAGGTCCTACCATTATTTCTTTAATTTTTGTTTAAACTTGAAATGGAACTGGGAGAGTGGATTTGAAGGGAAGGAGAGATGAGAGTGAGATTGTTTGGATTAAAGTAAAATTGGTGAGAAATTAATGTAAATGAGAGATTTGATAAATTAAAAAAATATTTTAATTGATTAAATTTTAAGATTATAATTTTACTCTTGTATTAAAAAATATTTTAAAATAAAATATAATAGATGTAAATAATGTTAAAATGAGATGTGAGTTATTATTTTAAATATATAAGTTTAAATATATAAAATTATATTAAAATAAAATATAATTAGTGAAAATTAATGTGAAATAAATTTTGGATAATTATTTTAAAAAAAATAAAATTATACTTTTAATTGATAAATTATTTTAAATTAAATATAAAATAAATTTATATCAAATTACTAGTAATTTGTTAAAAAAATGTAATAATTTGATGAAAATAAATAGAAATTAATAAAAATAAATCAATTATGAAATTAAATAATTAAAATTTTTTATTATTTAAAATTGTAATTGAATGCAAAATTCCTTGATTAGTTAATTAAATGGTTTTGAGGTATGTCATTAATATTAAATAAATTATTAAGAATGGATTTTCATAAAATAAATTACAGACTAAATTGTGAAAATATAGAAAGGAAAATTATAAATAATTAAAAAGTTAAAAAAAAACAAATATTAAAATTTATTATTAGAATTCGGTGATCATAGTAAAATATAGAAAGAAAAATTATAAATAATTAAAAAAAATTTAAAAATTTAAAAATTATTATTAAAATTCGGTGATGGTATATCATAATAAACATTAAATAAGGAGTAAACGAATAAATGATAAAATTTATTGAAAATAGTCTTAAAAATAATTAAATTGTTTTTTCACTTTATTGGTGATAGTAATTAACTCTCTCGAAACATTTATTTATAGTTAAGTTCAAAATAATTAAATCATTTTCTATCTATTGTATTCTTGCTTGCATAACTTGAATAATCTCTAAAATTGTGCTAACATTATTTGACCATTATGGAGGAATTACATGGGGGTGGACCGATTCATGCTGAATAGAACCTTGTTTTTCAATGTCAGTCGCATCATCATTTAGTATTATAAGGTCTTCATCGTCATTATTTTGATATTCTTGGTTTACTCTTCGATGTTGTCATATGTCAATGACATTAACAACATTTAATTTGTTAAGTATTCGTTTATTAATGTAATGTGTCTAACACATATCGAAGGAGGAATTTAAGGTCAAGTCCATGTTATAGTGAACCATCATATGTTTTATGAGAATAGTGCATGAAAGATGCATGCTATTGTTCTTGTATTTTAACATGTGTTACATAATATGATGCAATCAATTAATCAAAATATTATCTTTCAATGCCCACAACATAAAGATATTTTCCTACATTAGTTTTTCAATGTTCGTGACCCGAGAAATTAACATATAAACAAGTACATAACGCAGGAGTTTGTCATTAATATACAAACTTCCTATATTTGTCATATTTCGACCTTGGATCTCATATCATTTCTTGATCATACTCTATATATTTAGAGATAGTAGGAAATGATAAATTATGACCTTCATGTTTAAGATTACCTATATTTAACCAATCCGCAAAACTTATTTTGATCTCTATCTTGTTAACCTTAACATATAAATACATCTGTTATATAATTTTGAGATTTGCGTAAACAAGGTCATCGTAATACTTAAAATTTAACATAAAAAAATGTGTCACATCTTAGAATTGTATATGATGATGAAAGTTTAACCTTAATTTAATAGAGAATTACATTCACTTTCTCCCGTAAATACATTTTTATAAATCTCCTCACATAATTGAAAACAATCATAATCAATCATTGTTATTCCATTTATGTGAACAATAAATAAACGAGTACAACACCATAAAAGCAATTCAAATATACAAATACAAATAAATACAAGAAATCTATGGAAATTAATACTATCATTTATATGTGTCAACACTAAAACTAAACAAGGAATAAATGACACATATTACCCTAAATCGACGTATTATAAACACTACAATAACACTGTATTAGGAGACTAATTATATAAATTGATATCTATATGATAAATTATATTATAATTTAATCAAAATTAATAGCTTATAAAACATTTAAGATTTGACAAACTCTTAAAAACAAAAACATGCTAAGAAAAAAGACTATGTGGGACAAATTAAGCTATACTAATTACCCTAACGAAAAAAAAAATCTTAAAGAAAATACTCATAACAATTAAAATATAGTCTATAAAGTTTTTTTTAAATAGTATATGTTGTTAGCCAACAAAATCAAATTAATTTTGATAATGACATATAATAATTTTAAATTAAAAATTCATTTCAATATAATGAATGTATTTTAAAAGTTAATTTAGTAAATTATAATATTATTAGACGTGTATCATAGCAACATATTCAACAATTTAATTTGGAGCATAGATGATCCAATAATTTAAAAACATAAAACAAGTGAAAGTCGTGTTTTGATGTCTACTTCACTAAAATCAGAAAAAAAAATCGTATTTGAAAATATAATTTTTTTTCTTGTGAAATCGTAATTCAAACACGATTTATTCATTTATATAATATTTTAAAAAATTACCCATGTTAATAATTTATAAAGAAAATTGTACCAATTTAATAATTTTGCCACTATGATCCGGAGTAGAATCAATATCTCGCCCATTTTATCTTCCAACAATATATTAGATTGTTTGTAAATTACACCCTCCACTGTTAAAATTTTGAAATATAAAAGTAAAAATTTTGTTTGAGAGAATAGGAGAAGCAATGACCCATATGATATTAATTTAACTAATTAAGTTAATTTAACAAAAATCAGTTTGTTTGATACAATAATTTATTTTAATAGTATTTAGCTTATTTGACCTAGGATTTCGACTAATTTTTAGCTTTCAATAAGAAATTTTGTGGATAAACAATTATGGACAAATATTTTACTCCACTAAAATATGTTCTTTATTCCTTTAATATTACAAGTTTAGTTTTAGCACCCCTAACTTTTTTTTCTTTTCTTTTCATTTCCTATAATTTTAAAATATTTCATGTTGAATCATCAAAGTGATTTTGATAATATTTATAAAAAAAATATTTAAATCATATATTATAGGTAGACATGACAACATGACGGGTTTTGCTTTCCTCTCTAACTTTTTCAAAAGTCATCAATATTTATAGGATTAGAAATTTAGTTTCTGCCAGTTGTATTTTGAATTTTCCCACCTCAGTCTCGTCCCCTGTCTACATTATTTAAAAAAAAATATATTTATAATAAATTAAATTTGATATTTTTATGTATTTTTTATACATAAGTAAATATTTATAATTTATATTTATTATTAATTAAACATATATTTTAATTTATTATATTTATATTAAAATATGTATGTAAAAAATATTTAATATTTTTTCTTTATACATATATATAATACTTATAATATTATTATTATTATTTAAACATTTGATTACATATATATATTAATTCTTTTTTAAATTGCCATTTAAAAATATAAAATATATAGTTTATAAGAAAATATTTAATAAGTTAATTTTTATTTAATTAGTTCAAAGTAATAAAAGTTTAAATTATCAAATCTTTTTAATCTTTTAAAATATGATTATTTTATTAAGATGAATTTTGATATATGACAAATAAAAATAATAAGATATAAAATATATGACATAATAAAACCTAATAAATATAAATTATAAATAAAATGATATTTGTTACTTGCTAAGATTTATGTAAAATATTTAGAAAAATATAAAGAAGAAGAAAAATTAACTTTGTGTTCATCATATTGGTTGAAAAGATTGAAAAAATAAATTGATTGGAAATATTAAGAAAATGTGAAAAAGTGAAAGGTAAAAGAAAAAAATAATGTAATGAACTACTTGATACAAAAGATTAAAAACATAATAATTAAAAAGTGGATTAAAAAAAATAAAAATGATAAAATATAAAAAAATGACCTTGTATATAATAGAAAAAGAAAAGAAAATATTTGTAAAAGATTAATATTTTAAAATTTAAATATAAAGTTAGAACAGATCATTGGATCGGGATTGAAGTACCCATCACCACCCACGTCCTCAACTTTTTAATAAATTACACTTATTTCTTTTATACTTTAATACCAAGTCATCTTCTTTATTTTATTTATAAAAATATTCTTTTAAAAAATTAATATTTTTATTTCTATGATTTTTTTTAATTTTAGTCAATGTGATATTATTAAATAAAATAATGAAAATAATTATAATATTATTAAAAATATAAAAAAGGTAAACTTCTATTTAAAAATTAACAAAAATATAAATAATATTTCTTTGAAAACATAAAATATAATCTCAAAAATAAATATAATATTTTCATATTTTAATGGTGTTAATATAAAGATGTTCTAACAGATCACTACTTGTCCCAATGGAAAATATCCCTTTGAATTGTAGATGCAAACCACCATGGTAATTTTGAACAACACCAGAAATTTTAATATCACTATAATTTGTTCAACATAATCCGCTGTAGGCCATTTAACTTTTCTAATAACATTTTTTATTTCATATAAGTTAAATAGTATAATTTTTTCATTGTATATGAATTTTAAGAAACTATTAATTATAATTTTCATAGCCAAAACATAATTTCTTGTTTTTGTGGTTTATGATTCAAATTTCAATGGAAAAATCAGAAAATTCCAACAATAGAAAATAAATAATGATGCATATACATGTGCAGCATTTGTGTTCACAAATAGGTTTCCTAAAGTCTGACATGTTCTGTTAATTTTTTCTATATTGTGCAATTTCAAGTTCTATTGATTATTTTTGTTTAGCATAAGAGATGAAGGAGAAGTACAAAATGAAGTAAGAAAGATAAGTACAAATAGAAAGTACAAAACTTTACTAATGTTTTGTACTTGTAATTTGAATTGAATGTGGTTTTCAGTAAAGTTAAATCCTTATCTTATGGGTAACTGTATAACCCCACTTCTCACACTCACAACGGAATCTTATATGTTTGCCAACCAAGACGCGTTTTCCTGTGTGCAATGTGGACCTTATGTTACACTGCCTATAACCTTGATACTAATCCATACATTAATGAAATTCTATGCATATTCCTGAACCTACGCTCATAAACTGAATAATAATAATAATTAACGGTTAAGCCAACTCAGCGGATTAAACAGTATCAAATGAGCAAGAGCTACAGATAACAAAACCTGCAGCACTAGTTTCTGGTGCAAACCTCTTTTTGCAAAACGCTAAGGACTAATTCATAACTATATTTCCTCCACGGTGAGAACAAAAATTAAACTAGCTAGAAGAATAAAATTTTCATGCTTCATTTCACACATATGCCATAAAGGATATAATTAATAAAATGTTTTTGAAATTATCTGATTCCTTCAAACGACACCCCCATCCATATATATGTAAATTGCACAGTAAATTTCAATAAAAAGTTCCAATTGTACAGGAGAAATAAGGAAGCTAGGTTTCAGATGAATTTTATAAGGAAGATTCGAAGTTAATAAACTAAAATAATTTCTCTAAAATTTATTGCCGTGAAGCGCATGAGTTTGTGAATCTAGTTCAAGTGGATACTGTAACGCAGACACCTGATATGGAATGAGCGTGATTAAAATATATATAGATCAGATTTGACAATTAGCAAATTAGATCACTTTCACTAACTCAAGGTAATAATGTTATGGTCAAACAATGATACAGCCTGAGTGTATAGAAAACACACAAGGACACTACTGTAGAATGAGCATTCAACGTCGGGTATAGAAGACTTTCAACGTTGGTTCTAATGACGTCGTTGAATCAGGCGTCGTTGAATGTCAAAGGATTCTACGTCGGTTCAGAATACCCGACGTTGAAAGTGTTAGACATCTACGTCGGTTAAACAAATGTCCAACGTAGAAATGAGTAAATTCTACGTCGGTTATTGAACTAACCGACGTTGAAAGTCCTTTCTCGCTCAAGCGACCGGTGTACTCGCTTGAGCGACGAAGCCTTCAAACAAAGGGGACTCTCGGGTGCTGTTTCGCTCAAGCGAGTACACCGGTCGCTTGAGCGAGAAAGGACTTTCAACGACGGTTAGTTCAATAACCGACGTAGAATTTACTCATTTCTACGTCGGACATTGAACTAACCGACGTTGAAAATCCTTTCTCGCTCAAGCGACGAAGCCTTCAAACAAAGGGGACTCTCGGGTGTTGTTTCGCTCAAGCGACCGACGTTTCGCTCAAGCGACTGACGTTACAACGTCGGTTAATGCAATAACCGACGTAGAATATCCTTTTTTTAAAAAAAAAAAATTGTTCTGTTTTTGTGCTACCATACACGACCTGCTATAAGTCTCAGTCCAGAAATCTCAGTCCAGCCAGATTTACACAATATATACACAATATACAAAAATCTCAACCAGGTATTTTCACCTAATCACTATATATTTACACAATAGACAAAAATCTCAGTCCAACCACATTATGTACATAATACACAAAAATTATCAATCAATCCTATTATTCCTAACTACTTGTACAAACTTTTCTGCCCATTTGTTTCTAACCATGTCTATAGTATCCATAGGCAAAGGTTTTATATCTTTAAATGCCTGTAAGAAGTTCACAATAATAGAATGGTAAACCCTAAGCAATAAAAATAAAGGAATTGAATATAATAGCAAATGTCAACTTACCTCGTCCCAACTATCCCGAATGCTACCAAAAATGATGAGCCACATCCAATACATTACATAGTAGCCGCACTCGTAGCCTCCATTTTGTTTGTTACACTAAAAATGAGTAAATATGTTAAAAATAACTATTAAATTTGAACGTAAATTAATAGATAGTATAATATATATAAAGACTACTTACTTTGATAAAATTCCAATTTGGAGTCGTGCTTTTACTTGTGTGTTTTCCATCTAATGTACTACAAACCTTTAAAGCACTATATATTGAAAAGAAGGGGCTTAGAAATAGAATAATCAAGATGTTTAGACATAATATAATAAATACTTACTTGTTTACAATATTTTTTAGCTCCATGTCCGGTTTTCTTCCCAATGAGCAGAACCAACACACAAGATTCTCGCTTTGGACAAATAACTAATAGCTGTCGAGTGGTTTACGTATATACACATGATTAGAATCTATTAAAAAAACTTGTGTAAAACCGGAAGAGGCTGGGATAACTTACGAATGATGGTATGCTCCAAGGTAAATATCTCTTTTAGAAACAGTCATCCAATTCTGCATGTAGCGAGAATTTGATCACGCTTATTCCCGGACTTTTGTATGGATTGAGGCTCGAAGAATCCATACACATGACCAATGCCCTGCTCCACTATCATTTCGTGCATCATCCTAAAATATGCCAATTTAAGTGAACTTATAGCTTATATATTTACTAAAATGAAAAGAGTCATGAAAGATATGAACTTACAATGTCCAAAATTGTAAAACAGCTATATTTAGACATTGATTGCCCATCCCAATCTCCAGGGCATCGAGTGTGGGAAATGTATAGGGGGATATTGCTAGAAGCCATCCCAAATAATGTACAATCCCATGGAACTTGGAATGACTGCAGATACAATTGTGGGGAAAGAGACAAGAGATCAAAAATTGGATTTGGAGAAGTCTCCACAACTGGTGTCTTCTCCTTAGATGCGAAGGAGTGGCAATAGCTTTACCCAAGTCTTTTGGCTGCCGAACATCCTACATATTTTATAAAATATAATCATAAACAATAAATCAATTTATTTATGTGTTAGATGTATTATAACCATACATATACATACCTTTGCCATTATTGACCTAACTAAATGTCGGAGCCAAGTAATGAAGGTCCGAAGGGCTTGGCCCACTGTCCGCACCTCTTCGGTGGGGATAGGGACACTAGCCGCAACGTCAACCACCTTTTCAACCACTAATTTGACCAAGTTAGGATCCAAAGGCACATTGTGGATGATTGAAGCCCCTTCATGAACTGATCCATGGGCCACTAGCCTTAGACCTTCATCTACCTCAACCCACAAGCCATATCGATCATCCTTTGTGGATTCGGGATGAATAGATGCCACCTCGAGTGTGACCTCGATAGTGGCTTCAGCACAACTTCCCTTTGTGCTAACTCTTGGACCTACAAATACGAGTAAATTCCAATAAGGACTAAGATTTTAGAAACACAAGTCAAGTACCAATTTGTGGTTGAAAATGCACCGATGGAGGATGAGCATCAGCAAATGAAGTACCCATGGAGGTCATACGCAGAAGCTGCTCCTGCACACGTGCGATGATGGTCTCCTCAAGTCGTGCGGCTGATGGCGGAGTCAACTCTTCCTCCAATTTTGCCACGATGGCTGGTGTCAATTTCTCTCGTGAGAGCCATCTCCAAGGCAACAATATCTTCTTGGCTCGGGGATGTGGAGGTGCGGATATCCCGTGATGGTGGTCCAAAATACTGTCGGACACCCACACCTTGGCCAACAGCTCGAACACGACCTGGATGTTCGGTCGTCCAATAGCGATGGTCAAGATATCCCGACGACCGAAGGGATGAAAGTTCCCCGTGTACACTTTGCTCCTCCAAGGCATCCTACATTATAAAAGTTAATTTTATTAATGAACATGTTACATATAACTAATTCAAAGTAAATTAACTTCTTTTACTTACAATCCGAGCAGCAATTTCTCGGGCTTCCAGCGACGTCATGTCACCGAGAAGGCTTTGTACGCGCCCTCTTCCACTTCTGGTGACGTTTTGGAGGAGATGGTGGAGGAATCTGCTCTTCGCTTAAACCGGAAGAGGCTAACTCCGATCGTCGAAGTCTACTCTTCTCCTCCATCATCTTCTTAGTCAATAAGTCGTACCCCCACGAGACAGAAGGTGGGGGCGACATTCTTCCTTTGAATGTCTTTTGCTTTTTGTCTTCTTTCCTGCAACATAATTGAACACAATATTAGATACACAACTCATTATGAAATATTCAAGTCAATTAAGCCATAAGCTATTACCTCCCACTACGAACCGAGTCCTACTATGTACAAACTTCTTCCAAGTGTCCTCATCTATGCCATATCTTTGGCAAGGGGTTAATCCCTTGCTAACTTTGTCCTCGAGCATACACCCATTTAGTGGTCAATGTGGACTTGAGCTGTCTCCACATTTTTGCTATGGTCGTCATTATCTTCCTCCTCACATCCTCGGAATTAACTAAATCAAAGTGTTCCTACAGTAGCAAACAAGTTTTAGTTAACCAATTGATAATAATGTATAAACAATATAAACAACTAAATACACATACTTACAAGAAGATCTTGCCATAACAAGTTCTTCACAGTTTCCTCCACATGATCCCAAGTAGGATGGAGAATAGATATCTACACAACATAAACAACATAAGTATCAACAATATATTTGAAATGAAATTAACTTTGAAATAGAATAAATACCTTCTCTCTAGCTAGTGTACCCAAGTAGCTACTAAATTGGGTACTGAAGGGACCCGACACCTTGCCGATCCTAGGATCAACGAAACAGATAACTTCCGGCCGGATATGTGTCTAACGGTCAAGCCTTTCAACCGTGTAGATTGTCGACTCCTCTTACTGGAAAATGTCTTTCCGGATGCCGAGGAGATGGTGGAGGAGATGGTGGAGGAGATGCCATTTACCTGTAATGAAAAAAACATAAAATTATATCAATACACATGCAAAGTCTCCTCAATTACATGTTAAAAAAATAAATAAATAGAAACATAACTTAGATTGTATTAATATTTTCCCATATGCCTTCATCATGGTCATTGCGAGTAGCATGAACAAAGTCCTCTTCCAATTGGGATATAGCAATAGGCAACCGTGGTGAATTTTGAATGTTAATAAAATCATCTAATTCTTCTCCATTCTCATTTGTGACATCAATCATTTTTCCTTTGAGGACAACTGACCACCTATCATTTGATGGATCAGTGACATAAAACACTTGTTTTACCTGGTATGCCATTATGAAGGGTTCTTCCTTATGACCAATCTTGTTTATATCAATCAAAGTAAATCCCATTTGGTCTCTTTGGACACCAGTATTGCTATCAACCCATTTACATTTAAATAAAGGCACTTTGAATTTAGTATAGTCGACCTCCCAAATCTCCTCAATCACTCCAAAGTAACTAATTGATGTCATGATGGAGTTTTTGTCCTTTGCACTAGAAAAGTGCATAGATGTTGCCTCAATAGATACTCCACTATTCTGGACCGTACTTTTGTCATCTTGTGCCTTCGTATAGAATGAGTATTTGTTAATGTCATACCCTTGCCAAGTTATAACATTATATCTAGGCCCATGTGCTAGCCATTTCGAGTGTATCGGAGGCATTGTCACTTGAAAATATTTTGCTTTGAAACCAATTGATAAAGTTGTTGTTATGCTCTTTCATCAACCACCTTTCACCCATTTTGGGGTTTAGGTCCTTTAACATTGTTTTATGCGCATCTATGTAAGGAATAACCTCTTACGTATTGTTCAAAATATACAAGTGGGCGGTGGTAAACTCTACATGATCTTTTGTTTGAATTCTAATACCACGAGTTCCCTTACCATTTAGCCTATCATCATGACGATTTCTAGGTACACCCACGAGTACGACTCTTGCCAAGTAATCCGAACAAAATTCTATGGCTTCTTACGCAATATACCGCTCAACAATTGAAGCTTCAGGTCTATATGGATTTTTAGAATACCCTTTGAAGATCTTCATGTATCGCTCAATTGGGTACATCCACCTCAAATAAACCGGCCCACAAATTCGTATCTCCCTCACAACATGAACGATTAAGTGAATCATTATATCAAAGAATGATGGAGGAAAATACATCTCCAATTGACATAGCACAACCGTAGCCTCATTTTCCAACTCATCTAGTGATTTTTCATCGATAACCTTGGCACAAATAGAATTGAAGAAAAAACATAGTCGCATAATGGCATGTCTAACATTCTTAGGCAATATGTTACGTATAGCCACGGGTAACAAGCTGTTGCATCAAAACGTGACAATCATGGGACTTTAATCCAATTAACTTCAGATCTTTCATGGATACAAGACTCTTAATATTTGAAGAGTATCCTTGTGACACTTTAATACTTGCAAGACAATGACATAAACTACGTTTCTCCTTCTTTGACAAGGTGTGACATGCTTGGTGGTAGATATGTTCTATTGCCTTCGAGGCCTTGGATGTAATTCGGGACGTATTCCCATCTCACAAAGGTCTTGACGTGCTTTGATCCCATCCTTTGACTTTCCTTGAATGTTTATCAATGTGCCAATGAGACTATCACATACATTCTTCTCCACATGCATAACATCAATACAATGTCGTACTTCTAAATGGCTCCAATATGGAAGATCAAAGAAAATTGATCTCTTCTTCCACATGTTCTTGTCGAGAAGACCTTTTTTGGGTCTTTCCAAATGTAATGCTTATGTTCTTCACTCGATCGTAAACTTCTAAACCAGTCAATGGTTCTCTGGCAATTTCATCCTCCTGTATGCCATTAAAAGCTTTCTTCAGTCTACGGTATGGATGGTCATGCGGGAGAAATTTTCTGTGTCTGTTATAAATTGTCTTCTTTCCATGTTTCAATTGTATATAAATGGTCTCTTCTTCACAAATAGGACAAGCATAATGCCCCTTCACACTATACACACTCAAGTTTCCATAGGCAAGGAAGTCATTAATGGTGCAAAATAACATTGCATGCAACTTGAACTTCTGGCTGCGATACCCATCAAATGCATCTACTCCTTCCTCCCATAATAGTGTTAAGTCTTCTATCAAAGGACTCAAATACACATCTATGTCATTTCCTGGCTGTCTTGGACCTGAAATCATCATACACAACATGACATATTTGCGCTTCATGCATAACCATGGTGGAAGATTGTAAATCATCAATAAAACGGGCCATGAACTATGGTTACTACTTAAATTTCCAAAAGGATTCATCCCATCTGTTGCTAATCCAAGTCTAAGGTTTCTTGCATCACTACCAAAACTTGGAAATAGACGGTCAAAATTCTTCCATTGGGGAGAGTCAAATGGATGTCGCATTTGCCCATCACATGTTTTTCTCTTTGAATGCCAAATTAAATTTTCAGCATCTTCGTGAGCGTACAACCGCCTAAATCTTGGAATAATTGGAAGATACCATAAAACTTTTGCAGGAGGACGTTTTTTACCACTCTCCTGACTACAATCATCACCATCCTTCGTTTTGTAACGTGATACACCACATGTTGGACATTGGTCTAAAGATGAGAATTCTTTCCTGTATAACACACAATCATTAGGGCAAACATGTATCTTCCTATATTCTAAACCCATCGGACATAGTATCTTCTTCGCTTCATACATACGGTCCGGCAAGGTGTTATTGTCCGGGAGCATCTCCTTCAAAAGTTGGAGTAATTCATTAAAACTTGTATCACTCCAACCAAATTTTGCTTTTAGATTGACCAATCTTAACACGAGATGACAACCGTGTGAAAGTTGTACATCCGGGATACAAAGGTGTCTCCGAATCGGTCCTCAATGTATCATATATAGATGCATGTGCTTCAAGAAAGCTCTCTTGACCCACATCACAAAGCATGTCCTCTATTCGATCTTCGCGAGGTTACATCATCCTCAAGAGTTTGTGATACTTGTTGGAATATCAACCACTTCACCGTGCCATGTCCATATGGTGTAATTCTTCATCATCCCATCGCAAATAAGATGCTCCGCGTTGTGTCCATCTCTTGTACTCGCCATTTACACAATTAACGCATGAGCAGTAGATTTTTCCATTCATTTTGGCAGCATTTTGTTCGGCAAATTTCAAAAAGGAGTCAACTCCATTCTCATACTCTTCGACATACGACTTGCATTGACCCAAGTTCGATCCATCTAACTACACAAAAAGGCTTGCCTAGATATTCAAGGTTTATTAGAAAAGGTTTAACAAAACAATACAAAAAAACGTGTACATTGCCTAACAATGCTCTAATGTTCCATACATGCTCTAATGTTCCATATACCACTTCGAAACCTAAACCTAAACCTAAACCTAAACGAAACCTAATGTTCCATATACCACTTCGAAACCTAAACGAACCTAGATCAAATCAAACCATATATACAAAATCATCCATCATCTTTCTAATGTTCCTACGCAGAAATGCTCTAAATAATCCATATTTATGTTAAATGCATGCTGTAAATCATCCATACAACTTAATCTAACCCGATGAGAGCGCGGCGAGTGGGCGCGAAGGGGCGGCGAGGGCGGAGCACAGCGGTGAGGATCGAGGCAGCAGACCACAGCGAATGAGGTAGCAGCAGCGAGTGGGCGGCGAAGGGCGCGAGGGCGAGCGAGGGCGGCGAAGTGGGCGGCGAAGGGCGGCGAGGGGCGCAGTGAGGACCGAGGCACAGCGAAGAAGAAGCGAAGGAGGGAGTATGTGGGACGAAGAAGAAGCAGACGAGGGGGCAGCGCGCCTAGGAGGAGAGGTATAAAGGACATTCAACGTCGGTTATTAAAAAACCCGACGTGGATAACGCTTTCGACGTCGGGTAAATCATGTAACCGACGTTGATTTTGGGAATTCAACGTCGGTTATACATAACCGACGTTAAATTTAAACATTTAACGTCGTTTGTCATATAACCGACGTTGAATTGCAGTTACTACGTCAGTTATTATATAACCGACGTTAAATTTTGTTTCATAATTATAAGTTTGCTACCGCGTCTTGTACAACGTTGGTCTTCGTGATAACCGACGTTGGATGCTGTCGTAGAAAGTGTTTTCTGTAGTAGTGGGACTTGAAAATACTTTTACAACTGTGTTTTGTCGAAAACATTAGAAAGCAGACGGAATGTGACAAATATATTCTAGTTTTTTAATTAACTCGAGTGTATAGAAGAAATAGAAAATGATCAGAAAGAAAATGTCAACGACCTAGGATTTTGAGTTTGATCATTAGTATGTATTCAAAGTTTCTATTATCAAGTAATAGAAACTTTAGGAGAGTGCGTCCTTGATAAATAGCTAGATAAAAAGACAAATGTGAAAGAAAACAAGATGAAACGAAGACCAATTACAATTCTGCATTGCTATGAAAATGGGCAACATTTACCAGAAGCACAAATTACTCTCATACATGAGCCTGCATGATGCCAACATTTCAAATTGCTCTAATGGTCATGTAAAGGAAAGGACTCAGACCAACTATTAAATACTAACTGGGAAAGGGAAAAAGCAAAAACATCTACTGAACCTCCTAAAAATGTATCTATGGTAAGACATGAAATTTCCTTCAATAGAGAGGGAAGGTATTACTACTCTGCGACGCAGAACCTAGATCTTGTTGAAAAGTAAAGAGTTGAGAATCCCATTCACAGAACATCCATAAATCTCTATTCATCAAAAGAAAACACCTCAGCATCCCATCACTGCGCAATTAATCACAAAGCTCCCTATGTGCCTTCTGACAAGCAGGTTCCACTGCACTGCACCTTCATTTGGGACCCAAGAATTAATTTCAGTCATACCTGCACTCTCAGCACTAAGCCCACCAATGACCATAAGCCGATCTCCACATGCCCGAAATCCTATTCCCCATCCACGCATGGAGGATGTTCCTTCAGGAAGACTTCCAATGGTCACCCATTTGTTCCCCTTTTTCTCATATCTCTTCACTATGTGCTGGTTACAATCTGCAGCATACAATACATTGTTTACAACTGCAACCAAAGGAGGAGCCTCCATATTGGGTTCTCCTCCACTTCGCGGAGGGAACATGTCGGGTATTTCACGCCATGTTTTGGTCTCCAAATCATACTCCTCACCGCTCGTTACCTCCGTTTTGTTGTCTTCTGCAATTCCACCAATCACATAAAATTTTCCATCCATGAATACAGCAGAAGACATCCTCCTTTTTCTATGCATGTTTGGAAGAGTCTCCCACCTTTTGGTTTTTGAGTTATAAAGCTCAGCCACATTCAGGACCTCGCCAGATGGATCAACCCCACCAGCCAGTATGGCAATTACCCCAAGGCTGGCAGATCCAAATAAGCATCTGGGAATGTTCATATTCACAGCAGATGACCAGGAGTTGGTCAAAAGGCTATATTCATAAACCACTGGAGCCGATATTGACCTTCCAAAAACAAGAAGATCAGTACCAACACCCAACGACTCCTTATCGGAACACATAAAGCAGTCATTAGGAGGCATTCTTGGCAACTGCATCCAACGGCCACGGTTTGGATCAAATACCTCCCATTCATGGAGACTGCAAGAGAAGTAAATCCAATGCTCTACAATACTCACTTCCCGCCTCAGCTGATACAGTTCCTCACTCCGAATGAGGGATCGGAAACTACGGTTCAATGCAGCAATTGAACCATAATCAGACCGTGACACTTTTAGGAGAACATGGACTGCGAGATCCTTGTAGAGTTCGCCAATACGTGGGCTTTTGTTTTGCATCTCAGCTTCATTGTTCTCATTCTCTTGGTCCTGGGGAAGGACAAGACTAGCCAGAGCCGCCTTCTTACCCTTCTCTTTGGGATCATCTGAAACTCTGGACGACTTTTTCAGCACAGCTTCTTTTTCATCTCCTTCCTGTGAGACCTTATTGTCTGAGACATCCGTCGAGCGTGAAGTATTATGAGCCCGTTGTTGGTTCTCCTCCTCACTTGAGTTTGCCACGTCCTTTGAAACATTACAGGATGAATCCTCCATCATTACCTTGAAAAAAGGAAGAGCCTGGTTTCCATTCACCAAAAATTAAAATTAAAATGAAATATCAATTAATCAGTTGAATAACAGTGATTTTTTCTAGCTTCATTTTGTCAAAAAGTTTTACTAGCAACACATGCCACAGTGATCATCAAATATAAAGATTACTCTTAACAAACATGCAAATGCCATATCAAAAGGAAAACTGCAAACAATGGTATGTTTGAATAACGATTGAAAAAACGTTTTTTTTTTTTTTTGGAATTCCAATGCATATTCTTGAATTCTGATACACAAAACGAAGAAGTAAGCGTATATTAGTTCGAAAACTAAAAACTTTTTAACTCTCCAACCGACCATTCTAAATTACAGGTTTTCGACGCAGATGGGTACAAAAACGAATGTAGAAGTCACACGAAAGCGCTTCCGGAATTTAGTGCATTCACACAGAGATTAAAGACATAGCCATGAACATCCGTGGCATCCATACCAGCTGCCACGAACGATAATCACCACCGTAACCAAAAGGAAATCCACACAAACATCCTAAAAAATTGAGAGATATTCGTTATCGGATCTTAAGAGGTGTCCCGGGAGATGACTATAGGCAGGAGAAAAAATAATGGAGCGATTCTGATAATTGATCAGGAAAACAAAATTCAACATAAAAAGTACGTGTAAATCCATGTTCAAAGACTCCAGCATTCCATTTAAAAAACTATTGGTAGCAACCCCATAAACCCCTTGAACCCCTTTTTTTCTGTCGTGAAATTGGCATAAAATAAATAAACAAGCACGGCCATGCATGAAAAAGCTCCAAAAAAAACCAAGAAAGATGAAACGGGGAGAGAGAGAGAGTTGAAAGAAAAGCTTACGAATTTGGCTGAATAAGCTATAAAACTAAACTGGGAATGTAGAAGTTTGTGCAGTTTATCACTCTCTCACTCTCTAAATACATATGAAGCTATTCCTTCTCCTCCACCCTCAGATATCTCTGATCTGAGAGTTGAGAGAGTGGATTCTCACCGATATTAGTCTCTGTTGTGCATAGGTCTGTCCATGACAACTTTATTTATAGTACAAAAAAATTGAATAAAGGAGGAGAATATTGTAGATAATAATGTTGGAAAGTTTGTGGGGCCTACCGTGACTGACTCAGAATAGTGTACAATGTTGCACAGAATTCCCGTTAACTTTCAGTGAAGAACCCAAACCGCTAACTCCCGTTCCTGCACGTGTTTGCGGCATAGTGGCTATGACACTTCTTTAGTTTTTGAGTTTTTTTTTTTCACTCATTTTTTCTCTCTCTATCTTAAATTTTTTATTTGTTTCCCAACTCAGCAACTCCTTTATTTCTATTAAACGTTCATTGTCTTTGCTTGCCTCATTTATTAAAAAACATATTTAATCCTATTTCTTCTCGAGTTTCAACCATTAATAAATATTTTAGAGTAACTGTGGGTTCAAAGTGGAAGTTACTTCATTATAATAATTGAGGGAACGTTTAAATGCAATAAATATTAAATATTTTTATTGCAGATAATTCAATTTCTTTGACAGTGTATTTATTGACTCAATTACTTTAACTCCTGAGAAATAAAGAAATGGTGAACTGTCTTTAAACTATATCAGTTGAGAATTACTTTTAAATTTCATGAGAAAAATTTGAAAATTTTTAATATCTTTAAGATATTAAAGGACTTTATTTAAAAAAAAATATAGCCTCAACAATAAAAAGGTACAAAGAAATATTTATACCATAGAAACATTATGGTTAAGTTATGCGTATTTTTTTGTTCATTTATTAAATTGTGAAAGAGATTTAGTTTAGTATTTTTTTTTCGAGAATATGCATTGAGAAGTTTATCTAGCTAAGATTATAATCCTTTTATGTTTGTTCAAAATTCTAAATTTATCTCTTTATTTATTTAATTTAGTTTAATAATTTGTCTCTTTTTAATTTAAATTTGATATATATATATATATATATATATATATATATTATTAATGATTAAAATAATAATTTCTAACTGTTAAAAAGGTATCATATTTGACTAAAAGGGATGAACTGAAAGCAAAATAAAATTTAATAATAAAAAAAATTATTATTTCTCTTTCTTTTCATTTATTTTTTTATTCTTTTTCCTTTCTGTTCATTTAATGCTGATTTTCTTTTTTTTCTTAATTTTCTTTTCTATTACATCTTATATTTTAATTAAAAATAGATTAAAATTTGATAAGATGAATTTTTTATTATTTATGAAAAAAATTCATAAATATTATAATTTAATATATTATATTTTAAAAAATATTATATAATAAATTGAGATATTATAAATATTATTGTTATGTTATAATTATTAAAAAAATTAAATATTTATTTTAAAGTAATTTTGTAATAAATATTTTTTTTAATTATTTAATCTAATTAATTATCATAATTTAAATTAATTATAATTAGATTAAATTATTAAATAAAAAAATTTGGAAATTTTTTTATTTGATGAGTAATTATTTATTGTGATTATAGTTTTAAATAATTATTTGATTTTTTTTAGTTTTGATTTAAAAATATTTGTTTTAATCTATTTTTATTAAATTTTAATAGTTTAATTAAGAGAATAGAGGAGAGAAGAAAGAAAAGAAAAGACTTAACATAAACAAAAAAAAAAAGAGGAAATGAGAAAAGAAATGTATATACGAGAAAAGGAAAAAAACTACATATTAAGTAGTTTACTTAATTAAATAATTTAATAAATATTTTTTTTAAATATATTATTTATAAGATTAACTTTTGTTTCATATAACATTAAATATTATTCATATTAATTATTTTTATTAAAGCATTTCTCATTGTAAACATATTTAAAAATAATAAATATGAACGTAAGAAATATTAATTTTCAACTAGCTTCTAGCCGTTTTAGTATTTGAAATTCGTTCGTAACCTTTTTTTTTTTTTTTTTGCATATCTTAACTGTCTTCTTTATTATACTTCCATAATATTTTAAAGCAAGGGACAATGCTGTGATTTGGTTTGATTTTGTATTTTAAGAATCAAATGGTTTGATTTGAAAGATTTTGTTATTATGAATAAATATATTATAATAAAATAGTTATTTAATAAAAAAATATATTATAAAAATATTATTCGTATTTAATTATGATATTTATAATTTTAATTTTGCTTTTATATGTTTTTATATTTAATTTAAAAACAACAATGTATGTTATAAATTATAAGATATTATATTGATTTACATCTAAGAAAAAATGTCATCTTATATTTTAATTTTAATAATATATATTAATTTTGGTTTGATTCAAATTGAATTGGTTCTTGTTTTATCAAACCAAATATCGAATAGATCGATTTTGGAAATTTTTAATTTAATTTTAAATTTAATTAAAAACTCTTATTTTTAACATCTTTCTTACACAATTAAAACATTTAATACATCTATTTAATATTTTTAAGATATTAAATCTAAAGTAGTTATTGTTTGAGAAAAAACTATTGTATTAAATTAAAAGATGATGAAATTTTCTATATATATTAAAAAAATTAATAGTTCATATTATTTAAAAAGTAACCTTATCATTATTAATTCATTTATAGTTCTTCTTGTCCATCATTAATTCATTATAGGTATATATTAAAAAACAAATTAATAAACGTTTAATACAGAATTTAAAACTGATAAAAAGAAAATAGAGGATTAAAAATATATAGACTAAAATAAAAAATAATTATATTATTGTAGACACTAACACATTTTTTAGATTTATTCATAATCAAATTAAAAAAATCTTAAATAACAAGAAAAAAATAATGGATCAGTTAACTATAGATTTTGTTGGTTCAAATATCTTACTTACCAAGCCAATTCTTGTTAAAATAAATAAATAATTATTTATTTGATATTTTATATTTTGAAAGTAAGCATCTTAAGTTTTAATTAAACTCATGTTTTATATTTTAGTCTTAATCATTTGTTTGTGTTTAGATTTTTAAATTGTCTAATATTTTTCTTCTTATTTTACATTCTTGTTTTTTTTTTTCATTTATAATTTCTCTATTGTAATGATAATGATGCTAATGTGAAATTGATAACGTGATGGCAGGGTGTTAATGGAGAAATTGAAACAATTGCAACGAGTTAAAACAATATTTTTTTTTTATACAGAAACTAAAAATGAAAAAGTATTTAAATGTTATTTAAGCTTTTTCTGATACAATGATTAAAATGTTAATTGCATTTTCATTTTCTGTTACACTGAATCACTCTTGTCAATAAAAAAATCACTTTATATTTTCTAATTACTGAATTCCATAACAACATTTGTTAAGACCTTGAAAACGGTCGTTAAAAAATATCTTATGAAACAAAATAATAAGTACAATAGGATATATTATTGAATTTGATGAAAATATAATCATAGTCAAAATTACTTACATGTTATTTAATTATAAATTAACATATGAAGTGATGTTAAAAAAATATTTGTAAATATATATATATATATAAAATATTTTTTATTTTTATATTTAAATTAATAATAATAATAATAATATAAAATCTATCTAATTACTATTTATTAATATTTTGAATTTTGGACGGATAGATCAACCAATTCAATTAGAAACTTATTTCAAAATCTAAAATCTTAAACTTTAAACTTATTTAGAAACCGATAAATTGTTTAAAAAAATAACTTTAATTAAACTCATAAAAAACTGAAAAAATAAAAAAAATATAACTAGCTTTTTTCCTGAATTTTTTAAAATAAATTTGTATAAAAATATATGATATATTTCAATTTATTTTATTTTATCTCATAATATCACGTTAACTTTAAATAATAATTATTTTATTGTATTCTTATGATAATTGTTACTATTCAATACTATTATAACTATTTTCATTTTTTTTATAAAAAATATATTATTAATAAATTTATTATATATTTATTATATTATAAAAATACAATTTTATTAAATTTAATATTAAATGTTTTAATGTTAAATTTATATCTTTACCGTTTAAGTAACTCCATTTACATTACATACTCATAATTTCAAAATGACTATCTTAAAAAAAATATAAATTAGTTGTTTTTTTACGTTTTAATGAAACATCCATTTATTTTTTTATTAAGATTTTTTTGTGTCTTTAAAGTATATATATATAACTATTTAAAAATATTTATTATTTTTCTTAATAAATGCAATAATCTTAAACAATACCGAGCAATTGAGTAAGGAAATGAATAATCGTGCATACGTTATAGTCTCACTGAATTATTATTTTTTTTATTGGGATTCACTCCTTATTTACCTTCATGGTTCCTTTATTAAAATTATTAATTACTTTTTTTTTCTATTCACACATAAAAAAATACAAAATAATAAATAATTAAGAGAAACAAGTTAAATAGATAAATTAGTAAAATAAAAAACATTAATTACTTTTTCTTTCACTCACACATAGAAAAATATAAAATAAGAAATATAATTTTCTATTTTTTTAAATAGTTTTTTTATCTTATATTTATTTTTGTAATATTTTTTCTAGATACTTTATAGGTTTGTAAGAAAAAAATAATAACATTTTTTTAATTTTGTTTATCTATAACCACTAATCATAGTATGCTTTTAACATATTTAATCCTATTTTAAGATAATCTTTTTTTTTTCTGTTTTTTATTATTATAAAGTGTCTTATTTTTATTTTATTTTCGTTATAATATATAAATGAATAAAATTTTTATGTTTTTTTGTTATTATAATATTTGTTTAAATTTTCTTAATTTTTATTTTTAAATATATGTAATTATGAGTGGATGAAAATTATAAGAGAGATAAAGTGAGTAAATGAATTAATAAAGTAATAATAATTAAGAGAAGAAAATTGAATAGATAATTATAAACCTAGTTGTGTATTTATAATTTTCCATAAATTTATCCATGCATGCTACAGAAAACCATTTGAAACATTGTTTTCGGTGTCACAGAAAAGTTAGAGACACTTATTTAGGAAAAAAAAACACTAATTAAAAAAGTAATGAAATAAACATTTGATTATTATTTATTTTTCTTCCCTCTTTGTCTCTCTGTATTAACAAGACTGATTAATATTTTCCAAAAAAAGGTGCGTAAACAGACAAAATAACTGCCCCTTTATTTTCGTTCACATTCCACCATTTGACCTTCGGAATGACTTCAAATTACCACGAGAAAACTTAAAGAGACCGTAAGTTACAAAAAACAAGTGAGGGCATTTACGGAAGAAAACTAGTTCGATTGTTGTCAACCTGTGAAAATAACACAACAATAAAATTGCGTGTCTTTAGTTATCTGTATTTCCAAAAACGTTTAATATATAAGTAAGACAACTCAACACTATAATATGGTTCTCTCTGTTTTCATGTTCTTCTCTGGAAACACGGAGAAGAACAGGATGTCAGAGAACCATGAGACACAAAGCATTTTGAGATTGGCATAGATGTCACGTTGCATGACGAGAATAAAGCTGGATTGAATCGTTTTTTGTCTATTCTTTATTGGGTTTTCAGAAAGGGTTAATTGTTTCCTCTGATGGGAAATTGCTGTCGAAGTCGGTGCAAGATTGATGGCACTTTGAAGCCCCAACCTTGTTCTGGTAGCATTTTTTTCTTTTGGGTCAAGTTATCATGTTTTTCTTCCACGGTTACGTATGTAACATATATCTTCTGCTTCTGTCGTTGCATGCGGAAATCGAGATTTTATGTGTTTTTCGTTTGGTTTTCTCGTATAACGTCTTCATGGGGTTCAGAAGAAAAAGAAAATGGTTGTGCATTTGCTAATTTGCTTTGTTATTATTTCTGATCATGATTATGCATGAAACAATATGCTTCGATTATTGTGTGAATGCTTAATGCTGCAGTCCCTACATGCAGAGTTCTTGATCGCATTACTGCATCTCTTAGTTTGGTTCCTCATGCTTTAGAGATTTGGGTAAATTTTAATTCAAGGTCGTGCTTTATAGAGCCATAATTCCATTGATGAGTTAATTTGTATTTAATTCCTCATCTTGTGTGTTTTTCAAGACAGTACCGAATATCAAAGGAGAAACCATTGAAGAACTACGTTCTTTCATTCCCTTATTTGGAATACAGCATTTATGATTAGACAGCATCAAATGGTCATCTAAAGCATATATAGTGGCATGATAATAATCCCCGTTGATTTATACAAAATATTATGAAATAATATAACCAACAAGAATACATGGTTAAGGATTTATCTGCACCCCCTGCATTACTTTCTCAACTGTAGGATCAAGCACATGCTTCTCATGATTGAGAATATGTTTATAAATCAATCGTATTATGTTATAAAATGAGGTTTCTAACTATACATTATAAATTAATTATATTTTTTATCTATATTTATTTTCTATGTTATACATTTTTTATAATCAAACAAACATCTAACAATCTAATTTAATAATATAATTTATTATTAATATATATATATATATATATATATTATTAAATTATGTTATAAATTGATGGTTTGGTTGAAATAGGGTTGTATATGCATCATTATTAAAATAAATAGGCTGAGTAAATCCAGTTTGAAATAATTGTGCATTTTCTCCAAAGAAACTAAAGTATTTCTTTGGTCTTAATTTGTTATGCATCTCATTTCATAATGCAGATGATTTTTTTCCAAGAGGAATATTTTCTCTGCTTCAAATAAACTTCTATGTTTGACAGTAATGAAAATGATTTTCAGATGTTATCGAAGTTCCCAGTGGAAGCACCCATTTGTTGGTTCATTCAAATCCAAACGGGTATGGATACAGTGATGAAGGTAAACCTGAGATTCTCCCCACTCCAAGATCTGAATGGGACATACTTTCATCCCCACATTTAAAACCTTTCACACTACATGATCTTAAGAAGGCCACAAGAAATTTTCAGCCTCATAATCTAATTGGAGAAGGAGGATTTGGTTATGTCTATAAGGGGGTGATTAATGATAGTAAATCCTTCGGAGATACAATTGCTGGATCCAGAACAGATGTAGCTGTGAAGAAGCTTAAGCCTGAAGGCTTTCAAGGCCACAAGGAGTGGCTGGTAGGTTACTTCATTAGGCCTTTAATTCTGCTTTAGGTTAAAATGAAGAAAATTCCATCGTAGTTCTCTTTTTGCAGTCTGAAGTCAACTATCTTGGCCAACTTCACCATCCAAATCTTGTCAAACTTATTGGATACTGCCTGGAAGGGGATAACCGACTTTTAGTGTATGAGTACATGCCCAACGGATGCTTGGAAGATCATATATTTCGAAGTATGTTGATGTCTTTAGTTGCTTAAGTTTCAGAAAGTAAAACACTTCAAACCTGATTCTGCTATGATTTAGCATTATGTAAATCAATTCAATAACTTTGGTAAACGTTTCTTTGAACTGTGCCTCTAATTGCACTTTGATCAACCATGGAACTGTTAATTGCAGAGAGTGCACAAACACTTCCTTGGGCAACAAGAATCAAGATTGCCACGGGTGCTGCTCGAGGTCTCTCCTTTCTACATGATTCTAAGCAACAAATCATTTACCGAGATTTCAAGGCTTCTAATATTTTGCTAGATTCGGTACGTTGGTTAAATGCTTGCAAACTACGTATGTATCAGTCGGTGGTACCTTCCTTTAGCCATCTTTATTTCCTATCTGTTCTATTGGTTTCCCTTCTTTCTTTTCAGGTATTTTTTAATAAAATGTGTTCCTAAATTTAACAGACCCATCCAATTTGAAATGCTGATTGAAAGTACATTTTAATTTCAGTGTCCTAGTAGTCCATTATTTTAACATGTTACTATACAAATGCAGGAATTTAATGCAAAACTCTCAGACTTTGGATTGGCCAAAGCAGGGCCCACCGGAGACCATTCTCATGTTTCCACTCAAGTTCTGGGCACTCGCGGCTACGCTGCTCCTGAATATATTGCTACAGGTTTGGTTTTTTCTTAAATATATTTTCATGCTTTTTGGGCTCATTAAAGTTCTGATGTTCTATCATTTTCCTTATTTTTAATGCTTCTAGATTTTCTATGTTGGATTCTTAATAGATATTTCACATCAAACCAGTACTTCATGGATATAACTCAAACTTTTGATTCAATTAAGTGATGGATGAGTCTTCAAGGCTCAATGTTAGACATACCAACCAACTTAAAGTGAACATATGAACATCTACAATCTACAAGAAATTTCCAACAACTAAATTAATGTGACTCGTTATGATAAAGTGTCTATAAATAGTGATATTCTCCATGCATAATTGATTTTATCCTACTCCATTTTCTCTTTACATTCTTCATTTGTGTTTACCTTACAATAGATAAAAGCAAAATTATCATTTTGTAAAAATCATTGTTTTCACAGCTAGTGTTTTGGGAGTGTATCAATAGTCTTCGTTGTACCTTGAAGGAATTTCGCTATCAAGTCAACTTGCATCCAGTTTTGTTATTGGTGTGAGCAAACCGTGCTCACTTCCTTCTTGTTCCTTCTCCTGCCTTTACTCTTCTTCTACCCCTCAAAGTTTCAGTTCTAACAATATAATCTCCATGCGTCTATACATTTTTATGCATACTCATTTGAGAACTGTATTGATGTGTATGTAAAGTACATCTTCACTAATAATGATAAATTGCTCTCTGTTGTGGTGAGAAGATTAAACTACTGTTTCATTGTGAAAACACACGAGCCTATAATACAAGTGGAGCATTTTGGTTGTATTTAAAAAAAAAATAAAAAATCTAATTGCCACATTAACCTTTGATCATAAAATAGTTCTTATTTACCATTATCTCGGGATCTGACTTAAATATCAATGAATTGTTTTCACGTTCTAACATGGTTCTAAATTATGTTTGTGGTTACTATTACTGTCGTGATTGCAGAAATTGTGGCTACTACTATGCAGATTGTGATCGTTATAGCACAAAAAGGAATTTTACAATTATTCTAATTATTGTTATATATTTTTTTTACAATTATGTATCATGAAACCTCCCAGCGCACCATCATAAGGTTCCTTGTGCGCACCCAACATCCTAGATAATTTTTAAACAAGTTCTATGAATCTCTTTACTACTCTAGCCTATGCTAACTGTAATTGCTCTATTTCTTCATATACCATTATTAAGTGAGTTCTACCCGTTTCCTGAGATATTAATCACACTAACTTTCGCATTGGTTGATATGGAATGGTTTAGTTTCCTCATTTTAAGATATCTGAACAATGATGTGTTTTTTGTTTGAACAGGTCGGTTGACTTCAAGATGTGATGTCTATAGCTTTGGGGTTATGCTATTGGAACTACTATCAGGGCGCCATGCTATTGATAACACGAAATCCGGAGTGGAACATAATCTGGTAGAATGGGCAAGACCCTATTTGGGTGATAGGAGGAAGTTGTTCCGGATTATGGACACCAAGTTAGAAGGGCAATACCCGCAGAGGGCAGCTTATACAGTTGCTATAATTGCTTTACAATGTATTTCTGAGGCCAAGAGTAGACCACAAATGTCTGAAGTTTTGGCTGCCTTGGAACACCTGCCAGCCATTAGACATTCATCTAGCCCGTCTAGAGAAGACAAACCCAAACAGAATCCCAAGAGAGAGGTTCTAAGTCCTGCAGCAAATTTCCCTTTGCGACATAACCATGCTCAACAAAAGCCAGAGTTGTGAAATTCCAATGGGAGAAAGGTCTATTTTCTCTTCTAGTTATATCCTCCTCATACGGGTCGTGTTAGGTGATAGATCCCATGAGAGGGTTTAGTGAACGGCTACTTCAACTATAGGTACGTAATACTAACTCTCTAGTCTCTGTCAGGAGGAATCATTTAGCTCCTTCCGTCATATATGACAGCATTCTTGCAACAAGAATTTAATCAGTTTCATTGCATTTAAATTATTATTGGTTTATTATCTAAAATATTTTTCATATTTCCACATAAATTGACATATGAGAAAAATTCTTCAGTATCACATTCAACTTTGAAAGACCATCACCAAAACATAGAAATGAAACAAAGCGATTGAACTTGAATCATAGAGCAACATTTCTTGAGATCTATTCAAACCTACATAAATGTATAATAGGAAGCAAAAAAGAAAATAACAAAAGAGGATATAAATCAATTATTCGCCTAAGGTCGAGTAAATAAATTGCATTGCATATTAATTTTGTAAGCTATTTCTAAAATTCTGAAATCCATTTAGTTAGCTGTGAATCTGTAAAGCATGATGTGCTCGTAAATCTCCCCAGGTTTCACAATCTGTGTTGGAAAGTAACGGTGATTCACAGAATCTGGGAAACCCTGTGTCTCCAAGGCAATTCCAGCATACTTGTGGTATACGGCCCCATCCTTGCCTTTGGTATCATTCAATTGGCCACTAGTATAGAACTGCAGACCAAGTTGGTTTGACCACAGCTCCATTTTCCTCCCAGAGACAGGTTCTCTCACCACCGCAACCTTGCTTAAGTGCTTTTGGAAACTTTTGTCTAGCACATAATTCATATCATATAGACCAGGAAGCTCATGAATCTGGCTTACAACTTTCTTTGGTTCAAGGAAATCATATGGAGTGCCCTTTACAGATATGATTTCGCCAGTGGGAATGAGAAGCTTGTCCACTGCTGTGATGTGCGAACCAAAGATCTGAACAATGTGAGAAAGAATGTCACCATTGTTGTGGCCCCCAAGGTTCCAGTAAGTATGCTGCGCTAGATTCACTGGTGTGGCTTTGTCCACTGGCTTGGCAATCATTTTCACAGCCAATTCGTGTGTTCCAATGAGCATGTAAGTCACTGTGACCTTAAGTTTTCCAGGAAAACCTAGCAAATTTAAGCCAAAATATGTTACTGTGTGTCATAAATTTTTTAAGAATTTCTAAGTTTCAAAAATATTATCCTATATAGCCGAATTACATTTTAGTATTGTTGAGTACCTTGCTCGTTTTCATAACTGTCGTAGGTAAATGTTACATGACTGTATTTCTTGTGGGATTCCACAGACCATACAACGTCACTGAAGCCTCTGTTACCACCTGATAATTCATAAGAGCAGGTGGTTCAACAGTTAATAGCATTTTAGTCAATAATTAATCAGAAAATGAAAAAAATGAATCAGTGGGGTGTGTGTGGATTATCAGAAGGTTGAATTAAAAGTATTAATATTGATATATACCATGAAGTGTGTTCCCGTGATCATTAGCGGGTAAATTGTAGGTTTTGCCATCCAAAGTGAATTTAGCTCCTCCAATCCTATTCGCCACTCGACCAATAAGGGCACCGAAGTAAACTGTATCATTCTACAACAAATTTCAACGCCATAAGTTTAAGAAATCTCACTGTAATATATAATATGTTCTGATGTTAGTCCTAGTAATATCTAGAGTCAAACGCGTTGGTAAGGTTATTCACTTTGACATAAACTTCTCCCCAAAAAAAAAAAATGCGAGTGTAACCCAAAATGTAGATACTGCCGCAACTTGTTTTTAGATCTTTAACCGGTTAAAACTATTCGATTGATCAAACAATATATCTACAACAAATCAATAAAAAAAATCAACCCCAAACAAAAGGGAAAGGGACAAAATCACAAAGAAGCTTGCATTTTTATTTTTTAAACTTGGTTACACAGAGAATCAGATATTAATCTCTCTTCTCTTTATATGTGAAAGAATTAATGAATCGTACCTTGTAAGAATCAATGGAGTCATAGCCAAGAACAATATCAGCTAGTTTCCCTGTGAAGAAAGTCAGAAAAAAATGTTACATGTGTTTGTGTGACAGAGAAAGAAATCAATAATTAAGAATGGGGAGAAGACAAAACAAACCGTGTTTATCAGGGGTTACTACAGACATAATTGTAGCACCGTAATTTGTCAAATTCAGCTTGAAATCTCCTCTCTTCAGTTCATAAAAGCCAATTTTGTTATGATGTTGTAGTGCCTGAACAAGGAGCAGAAGCCCAGACAGAAAAAATAAGAACAACAACGCCTTAGCCATGATTCAATGAATCTATTGTTTTTGTTATTCTCAACATTATGATCCCCTAACTCTGGATTTATATAGAGGGAGCCAAACAGAGTATCCTGATTCAATTAAAAAAAGAATATAAATATAAATTATTTGAACGATATTAAATAGTTTTAATTTTGGATTCCGATAATAAAATTCTATCAAAAATAAGTTTTGGTTATTCAGTTTGTCAGCATTATGTCATGTCACACAAAAAAAGTCAATTAATTAAATCATCTTCACTGAAGTAATTAATTAATAATATTTAAAAATTTAATTAATACTTATTAATTATTATTAGTATTTAATAATTTAATTAATACTAATTAATTATTAATATTTTTAATAAATATTATTGAATTATTAATATTAATCAATTAAAATTAATAGTATTCAATTTTTATTTTTTTAAATACCTTTAGTATAAATTAGACCAGATTTGTTTTCCTAGTATTGTTATTTTTAGTTTTTTATTGTTATTATTTTTATTTATTATTAGTGAAAATATTATTATTATTATTATTATTATTATATATATATTTAGGTCTGATTTATAGTAATAAAAAAAGTACAGTGTTAAAATTAATTTATATATGTTCAAAAGAATTCTATTTATGATAATTATTATATTATTAGTAACTTACAATTATCATATTAAATATACTACAATATAAATGTCTATATATTCAGCTAAAAAATGTCTTATTACAATTAAAAAAATTTATCTAAATAAAATTATAGTTTGAAATTATATTCACCTACGCGTTTCTATTTTTTATGCAATTACTCGTTTCTATATCATGAATAAGAAAAGATAAATTGGAGATATTTACTCTCTTTATTAGATGGTTTTAATTACACACTTTATCAGGACTAGTAAACATAATTGTTTCTCCATCATCTCAATTAATATTTGTATTTCCTTCCGTTTTTGTTTTGTTTTCTATCTATAATTTTATCTCTTTTAATTAAATTTTAATAATTTAAGTTTTTATCAAAATTTTAAATTAATTTTATAATTGATTTAAGTTTAATTATTTATTGTAAATTCAAAATATAAATTGTATATAAATTATTTATTTGATTTTAACTAAAATAAAGTATTTATTGTTTTCAATATATATATATATATATATATATATATATATATATATAAAGCAAATTAAGAGATCGGTTAACTTAAAATAAAAAAAGTTGCAGATATTAGGAACAATTATTATTTTATCATTATAACAGTAGTGTATAAAAATTTAGTCATTAAAATTGAAATTCTCGTTTTATAAGTACTAAGACCAATTATTTCAAATTTTATACGAATGAAAACAAATAGAAAAAAATTAGTAAAGACATAAAACCTCGCTGTTTACATACTAAAAATAAATTTAAATCTTAGTAATGTAACTCCTTAAGATAAATCATGCAAATTAGTGCATTCTAATTAAATTCATAGTTCCATCAACTAGTTTCCTATGTTACTTCTTTCGTTACACCATCATATGAAATAAACTAGATGTGTAAAGCTTTATTTTGAACAACAAAATTAATTGGCTTTAAAAAATAAAAAAAAGAATCAATTGTTCGTCCGCAGCTATACAGTTTATCACTCAATCGCTTGCATGAAATGACTCAAATACTTGCATGAAATCACTCGAAAACATAAGCATCTATAGCAGTTTGTTCAATTATTTGTTTTTGAGCAGTTTATTTTGCATGACAATCATGACAAGGTATCAAATGTCTGAGCCTCACTTGCAACCTTAATGAATACATCTTCCAATGTGGTGTCAACTAAACCCCATGCAGAAACAGTGAACTTTCTCTTTGCAGCATCAACAGCTTCGAAAACATCTGCTATTCTAACATCCTCTTTTGGCAGCTCAAACTTCTGAGTACCAGAGAGATGGTATATCTTATTGGCATTTGGGGTGAGTTTCTGCACCATGTTCTCCACATCTTTTTCATGCTCCGAAGATGTTGTCAGTGTGAACACGTAAGTTCCTCCGTATCTTGCTTTAAGCTATGAGAAACCAACAGAAATAGCGAGTGTAATAAAAAAAAAAAATCAAAGTCTACACAGATATGCATTTGTTCTACTTTGCAGTTAAAGAGTGAATAGTGAAAAGTATTTTATCAGTTACATTCAAAGCAGCTTCTATGAATCATGTAATGACAAATGAAAGTAAAATTGCCTTGTGCATTTTCACATGGATTTAACAGATTTATTTTGCAAAAATTCTTGATACAGCAAATCATTTGAGCAATGTTACCTCCTTTGCATTTCCTACACACTGCAAGCTACCATTTACAAATATGCCCAATCGATCACATAAGGCCTCTGCCTCTTCCATGGAATGTGCTGAGAACATAAAACCAGGATTTGTCAATATGCAAGATGTTTTTAGACAAAAACAAGTTGAGCATTCTATATAATGTACAACAAGCAGAATAATGTGATACAAAATCAAAATCCATAGAAGAGTGAGAGACTACTGGTGAGAATGATTGCACGGTTCTGTTTTGCATGCTTGACAACATTCCATAAGCTTTTTCTTGAGGCAGGGTCTAAACCGGAACTTGGTTCATCCATGTAAACAACCTTAATTTTTGCACATACAGAATAAGGAAACATAACTAGAATCTTCTTTAAAGAAAATTTATCAGACTGGAGTGAAAACTAAAACATACTTTGGGATCCCCAATTAGTGAAATTGCAACACTAAGCCTCCTCTTCATCCCTCCACTGTATTTTCCAACTTGTTTATCAGCAACTCCTCCGTGAAAAAGGTTTAAACCCTTCAAAGATTCTTCTACTGCCTTCAGAAATAGATTTGTAGCTAAATTTACGTAAGTTTTAACAGCCAAATAATAGAAAGAGAAAGTTGTTCAAATTGTATCTAAACTGCAATCGTCTTCTATAGATTTAGGGCGCTTTGTAGAAAATAAGCAATCAATAGTAATTGAGAACGTGTTGTAGAAGTGCCCTAACTTCAATAATTCGCTGAGAGTCTCAACTTTAATTCGATAACCAACTTAGGATCTAAACTTTAATAGAAAAAGGTATGTCAACCATACATCAATTGGAAAAAAAATCAAGATAAAGGTTGAGGCTTATGTGTTCCATTTATGTTATAAATTATTTTCATTTGTAAAGTTAGATAATTTTGTCTTTGGAACAATTTTATAAATGAAGTGGAGATTATGCTTAATGGTGTCCGTCAATTGGTATTGGTTATCATAGAAAGTTTTGGCACTCAAATAAAACTTCACTCAATAGTTAGTTGTTGCTTTGAGTATATTGACAAAGTCCCCCAAGAATGATGTTCCACACACTCTTCTCACCTTATCATATATGTACAAAAATTATAAACTACTGATACCAAGTCTTTTGTATATAATAGATTAGTATATTGATCATGATAAATTTTAAAACTTATTCTTCAATAAAAGCGTTTTGAGAAATTTTCTTAATTTAGGAGTTTTTATTACTTTTATATATTTAATTTTCTTATCAATATATCCTTTTCATATTTATTTCTAAAATAAATTTTAATATTTTTACAAGAAATTATTAGTTGAAATTAACTTGATTTAAAAGTATAAATTATTTATAAACTTGTTATATAAAAAAAACATTTATCTTGCATATTGCACAAGCTAAAGTACTAGTTTTTAAATATTTCAAAAACAAATAGGTACCAGGACTAGCCTCTGACTATTCCAAAACCACCAATTTATAACTGACATTGGGGAATTATAAGAGTAGTACGACTAAATACTCTTACTTCCTAAATCTTAATATAAGAACAACATACTTTCTCTCAGATTAACTTACTTGTGTTAAGATTGAGCCTCTAAGATTTTTAAGTCTCCCATAAAAAAGTAGGTGCTCTCTACCTGTCAAGTTTTCCCACAGCAAGCTACAGTAAAGAGAAATAATAGAAAAAAAAATTAGTTGATATTAGAGGGAAAAAAAATTAGAGAAATTTTCCAGCTTACTCATGCTGTGGGCATACACCCATGGTAGTGTATATTTCATCCATTTGAGTTCTTATGTCCAAGCCTTGAACAAATGCCGTACCAGAGGTTGGTTTTGTGAGACCAATCATCTATAATCACAGAAAAGCTCGTTAGATCTATGACTTCCAGAGAAAAAAATAACAGTGAATTTAGCACATTAGAGATCTATTTGTAAGGTATTTTTAAACTTAATTCTATTTTCTTGTGTAAGCTCAGACAACAGAACAGAACCTTGTTGCATTTTTTTTGGGAATGAAAACATATTCCAATGTACATTATCGGATGAACAATTTTAACTGACCATATTGATAAAAGAGGTCTTCCCAGCTCCATTGGGACCAAGCATACCAAAGCATTCCCCTTGAGGCACAGAAAGGAACAACCCTCTCACTGCAAATTTATCTGCATTTCCATCCCTCCCTGGATAGACTTTTTTTAGATCTTCACATAAAATTGCATGATTAATAGTCGGTTCAAGAAGCAGCATCTCCACCTTCTCCTTCTGAACAGACAAAGAAAGCAGTTAACACTTCATGCATGTAACTCAGTCTAAACATATTGTGTACATGAGTATAACCAAACTTGTAATACATACATGATACATGAATGAGTTCTTTCAGTGAAAATATATAGCCACATTTACAGGACAAATACAAGCTTTTATTTTGTGTGCTATAGAATTATCGTGGTTTGAATCTAGGATCTTGTCCAACCTATCCATGAAACCTCCCACCACCAGGCTGTCGGTAGAGGGTTAGACAAATACAAGCTAATTAAGACAACTAACTTTTCACCCCTGGATACAAATTGTTATTAATCTCAAGAATTGCTTCCATATTTAATTTAATTAGGATTAAAAAGTCTTCCATTATTGTAAATAGATCTTGATATTTTGTCTTTTATATCACATCAATCACATTTAAACATGCATGATGGTTCATATCAAATCAAATCATGATTAATTTTACAATATTCAGTCTCTATTCTCTCCTTTTCCTACCTGAACATCTTAATCCCCCAATTTCAACACTATGCATTTTTTTTTTAAAAAAAAGAAAGGTTTGCAATTGAAACAAAAGTTATTTGGTTCTCTATGGAATGTGTGCCTGATTAAAGTTCCACATACTACTCATCACTGAGGCAGAACAGTTAAATCAATTTCTAAAAAACTAATGTATGAAGTGCACCCGGTAGACCTTGGTTTACTTAATAATAATAATCCAGGTGAACAAATAATATAAATACATTATAGATTAATTTAATATTAAATAACACACACCTCTTGGATGACATCAGGTTTCTCAATTTGAGAGAATACTTTTGACACCTGCATTTGTGTACCAAGCTTTTGCAAAGGAGACTTTTTCTGAGATCCTTTCAAGAAGAAAAGAGGATTTTTTCTACTTCCTGACGACAATACTTGGTCAATGTAGAAGGCAGCAAAAAGCATCACTATCCACTCAGCAAACATGATAATTAAGACCTCTTTCATGCCATTAGTGCTTTCACTCAGATTCTGCCACTTCATACCACTAGCCCCTGAACTATTCCCTTCAAAGGAAAATTGTGCTAACTCATATAACCCTCGGTATAAAGCAAACCCAGGATACAACTCCATAACAATTACCCATCCTCCTGAAGAAATAGAATAGAAAATCAATAGGCTAGAATATTAGAAACTTACAAGTAGACATGTAATTGCATATATGCAGTATAAGAGATTCCATCAGTCCATCATTTACAATTCGCAGATAATAAAAACAATTTCAGAATTTGGTATCGATACAGAAGATTTTCCCCAATCAACTTTATTATTCTATAAGGAACCATTGGAGATCCCACATTGACTAGAACTATGACCAAACCAATGCATATAAATGGGGGACAACCCTCATTTCATAAGCTAAATTTTGAGGTTTAGTTGGCCTCAAGATCAAATTCTAAAAATGATACAAGAGACTATTCAAATAATCGTTGTTGAGTCTATGAAACATTGTTCCATCACCAAACCACCTTGAGAAGCCTGCCTAGTCCTCTAAACTTTGTAATTAGCGATATAGGCAAAATATTGTACATAAGTAAGGGTTAGTCCTCTGAAGCTTTTACTCTAGCTGTCTATTCCTTGACATAAAAGATGGTATATAATTTGTTATTATCCACTGGTATAATTAACCTTTCTAACTTTTGAGACATGTTGTTTTTCTATCTTTCTGTATTTTGTGTATGTTCCTTAAACTAGGGTTAAGGGTTTGGGTTGAGGCCTCTGTTGTATCTCCTTTATCTATAAATACAATGTAACAGTACCTTTAGATACTATATTGAAACCCTAAATAAGTTTCTCAAGATGGTATCAGAGCGGGTACGATCTCGCACTGATTTTCGCTCATCTTTGTCATCTCCGGCCACCATCTCATTTTGGTTCGGTGAAGGTAGGATTTGGTGCACCTCGAAAAGCACGACCCACCCCCACCAATCGCTCCTCCATCTACGGGCCCATGCGCCGTCACACGCAGCTTCTCCAGGCGAAGCTCCTAGTGTCATCCTCCAGTGGTCGGAATCAAGGCCGATTACCACCGATCGACTCGCTGGCGCCTTCCGAGTCGAGTGGTGTCCTTATTTTTTTGTTTTAAGAATTTTGGAAGCTAAGTCACATGGGTACCCTGTTGGTTAGGTTTCTTGTGGCAAATACCTTAGAGGAGTTAAACTACAAACTGGATAAGTTGTATATGGTCCTAATTTTGAGAAGTTTGCACTCTGATTTTGATCATGTACGTGATCAAATCTTAGCTAGTGATCAGGTTCCGTCAATGATAATCTTATCACGAAGCTGATTCGAGTTTCCAATCTTATGACATATGAGAATCAGGTGGAGACAGTTGAAATTTCAACTATGATTGCTCCTCGTGGTCGAGGAGGAGGACGTAACAGTTGAGGAGGACATGGGAGTACAAAAGGTCTTCCTCAATGTTCCTATTGCAAGAAGATGGGGCACACACAAGAAAAATGTTATTCCTTACACGGTTTTCCTGATAGGAATACCACTGCCCATGTTTCTAAGTCTGAAAAACCCAAACTCTAAGTAACATAGAGAGATTCATGGATAAGGAAAGAGATTAAGGGGATAGATAATGTTTTCTATTGTTGAAATAAAATTTCAAGGAGAACATACCCTGAGGATTTCCCTTTTATGCCAAAGCAATGGCTCAATCCTAAACTATTCCTAAAAGATGACTCCCTTATATAATTTGTTATTATCCATTGGTATAATTAATCTTTCTAACTTTTGAGACATGTTGTTTTCTATCTTTTTGTATTTTGTGTATGTTCCTTAAACTAGGGTTAAGGGTTTGGGTTGAGGCCTCTGTTGTATCTCCTTTATCTACAAATACAATGTAACAATGCCTTTAGACACTATATTGAAACCCTAAATAAGTTTCTCAAGATGGTATCAGAGCGGGTACGATCTCGCACTGATTTTTGGTCATCCCTGTCATCTCCGTCCACCATGTCAGTTTGGTTCGCTGAAAGTAGGATTTGGTGCGCCTCGAAGAGCACAGCCCACCCCTGCCAATCGCTCCTCCATCTACGGGCCCATGCGCCGTCACACGCAACTTCTCCAGGCGAAGCTCCCAAGCTGTCCCAATCGCCGCCTCCAGTGATCGGAATCAAGGCTGATTACCACCGGTCGACTCGCCGACGCCTTCCGAGTCGAGTGGTGCCCTTATTTTTCTGTTTTAAGAACTTTGGAAGCTAGGTCACGTGGGTACCCTGTTGGTTAGGTTTATCTTTCATCTCTGTTTGAGATAAATGACTTCATCTAGTGCTATTTCTTTTTCTGCTACTTCCACCGCAACTAGTGTCAAATTTAATTAGAAAAATTATCTATCCTAGTCTACATTAGTTGAACTATGGTTTCTAAGTCAGGGGTATCATGACCATCTAGAGAAAGATGTAAACTCTGTTTCTGCCTCAGAGAGATCTCAGTAGGAGAAAATAGATTTCTAGTTTTGTGCAATCTTATGGTAGTCTGTGGAACCTGAGGTTCTTGAGCTTCTCAGGTCATTCAAAACCTGTTCTTCCTTTTGAAAAAAAAAAGGCTCAAGACATTTTTGCTAATGATATTCAGTGTCCCTTTGATGCAACTCAAAGAGTGACGTCTCTCAAACAGACAAATCATGACATGATGTCTCACATTGCAAAATCTAGGGTTGTTGTGAAGGAATTAAAAAGGTTTCTTGTGGCAAATACCTTAGAGGAGTTAAACTCCAAACTGGATAAGTTGTATATGGTCCTAATTTTGAGGAGTTTGCACTCTGATTTTGATCATGTACGGGATCAAATCTTAGCTGGTCATCAGGTTCCGTTAATGGATAATCTTGTCACGAAGCTGATTTGAGTTCCCAATCTTATTACATATGAGAATCAGGTGGAGACAGTTGAAATTTCAACTATGATTGCTCCTCGTGGTGGAGGAGGAGGATGTAACAGTCGAGGAAGACATGGGAGTACAAAAGGTTGTCCTCAATGTTCCTATTGCAAGATGATGGGGCACATACAAGAAAACTGTTATTCCTTACACGGTTTTCTGATAGGAATACCACTGCCCATGTTTCTAAGTTTGAAAATCTATGATGAGGAGTATCAAGAGTTTTTGAAGTTTAAATCAAGAAAATTCAACAGTCAAGGTCAATCTTCTTCCATGCCTAGTGTTTCAACAGCATGCATTTCTCAATCTGTGGAAGGTCAAAACCCATGGATTCTTGATTCAGGTGCCTCTGATCATATATCTGGTAACAGTTCCTCATTTTCCTCCATGTTCTATCCTAAAATTCCTCATCTAATTACTGTAGCTAATGAGTCTAAAGTAAAGTCACAAGGAATTGACCATGTTCCATTAACCCCTTCTTTGAATTTAAATTATGTTCTTTTTATTCCTAATTGCCCTTATAACTTGATTTCTCTAAGTCAATTGACTCGTTCTCTGAATTGTTCTGTAACCTTTAATTCCAATTCTTTTGTTATTTAGGAACATGGTACGGGTCGTCTGATTGGAGAAGAACATGAATCACATGGTTTGTACTATCTAAATCCAAGTCCTTCGGTATCATGTCTTGCTTCTCCTGCCCCTAAACTTTTACATGATCGTCTGGGTCACCCAAGTTTACCAAAGTTGAAAGTGATGACTCCTAATCTCAAACATCTTTGGGATTTAGAATGTGAATCTTGCCAATTAGGAAAACATGTTAGGTCTACCTTTCCTAAATACTCTGAAACTCGATGTAATTTTCCTTTTTCAAATATTCATTCTGATGTTTGGGGACCGATTCGTGACTCCTCATTTGGATTTCGCTATTTTGTAACCTTTATTGATAAATTTTCCAGATGTACAATGAAAGAGAGATATGAAATTTTGTCCATTTTTGTGTCCTTCTTTAATGAAATTAAAAATCAATTTGGGAAGATAATTAAAGTTCTCAGAAGTGATAATATCAAAGAATATTTTTCAGCCTCCTTTTCTTCTTTTTTTTATCTTCCCAAGACATTTTACTTCAGTCAACTTGTCCTTGCACTTCACAGCAAAACGGTATTGTAGAAAAGAAAAATAGGCATGTTATTAAGACTGCACACTCTCTAATGTTGAATGTCAATGGTCTTGTTCATTATTGGGGAGATGCAATTTTCACTGTTTGTTTTCTGATCAATCGCATGTCATTTTCTTCTCTTCAAAATCAAATTCCTCATTCCCTTATTTTTCCAAATGATCATCTTTATCATGTGTCTCCTCGTGTATTTGGTTGTACCTATTTTGTACATAATGTCTCTCCAGGTCTTGATAAGTTAAGTATTGAAGTCATTAAATGTGTCTTATTGGGGTACTCTCGCCTCCAAAAAGGTACAAATGTTATTCTCCATCCATCAAAAGGTATTACATGTTTGCTGATATCACCTTCTTTGAAGAAACACCCTTCTTTTCTTCCCCCATGGAGGATGGTTCCTCTATTCAAAATGTTCTTCCTATACTCTCATGTGATCCACTTATAATACTTGATCCTTCACTAATTCAACCTACAGGTCTCAATGATTCTCCTCCTCTTTTTACATATTACCACAGGACCCCACCTACACCTTTACTAGATTCTGTAGATAATCGTGATTCAGAACCTTTTCCATCAACTTCTCATACCATGGATCTTACGACCTCCTCTCCCACTTCTGATTTTGGATGGCCTATTGCACTCAGAAAAGGTATTCATTCCTCTCGGAATCCCTTTCCTATTTATAAATTTTTAAGTTACCATCGTTTGTCTCCTTCCTATTCCTTTTTTGTTGTCTCTTTGACAGACACCACTATTCCTAATACTGTCCATGAGGCTCTTGACCACCATGGATGGTGACAAAGTATGATTGATTAAATGCAAGCTCTTTAGCACAATGGTACTTGGGAGCTTGTTCCTCTTCCTCCTGGCAAAAAGGTTGTAGGTTGTAGGTAGGTTTATGCAATTAAAGTTGATAATAATGATAAAGTGAATCGTTTTAAAGTTCGTCTAGTAGCTAAAGGCTACACTCAAATTTATGGTCTCGATTACTATGATACCTTCTCTCCAGTAGCTAAGATTTCCACTATTTGTTTTTTCCTTGCTATGGCTACTATTCGTTATTGGCCCCTTTACCAACTGGACATTAAAATTCTTTCTTCATGGTGACCTTGAGGAAGAGATTTATATGGAGCAACATCCTGACTTTGTTGCTCATGAGGAGTCTGGTTTCGTGTGCAAGTTACACCAGTTTCTTTATGGCTTGAAGCAGTCACCTCGAGCTTGGTTTGGGAAAAGGAGTGAAGCAGATCACTCAGTGTTTTATTGTCATTCCTCAGGCAAGTGTGTGTATCTTATGGTTTATGTTGATGATATTGTTATTACAGACAATAATTATACTAAGATCAACCAACTAAAGAATCATCTATTTGCTCACTTTCAAACCAAAGATCTTGGTCAATTAAAGTATTTCCTTGGTATTGAAGTGGTTCAGTCAAAGGGAGGTGTGATCATCTTTCAAAGGAAGTATGCTCTTGATATTCTGAAGGAGACAAATTTAACAAATTGTAAACCCATTGATACTCCAATGGACCCTAATAAAAAATTAATGGGAGATAAAAAGAGAAAAGTTGTCAAACCCAGAAAAATACAAGAGGTTGGTTGGTAAACTCATTTATCTTACTATTATCCGACCTGATCTTTCTTATGCAGTTGAAGTAGTTACCCAATTTATGCAAAATCCTTGTACTGATCATTGGGATGCCTTGATTCGCATTCTGAGATATGTTAAAGGAGCCCCAGGACAAGGATTGTTATATGAAGATAAGAATAATACTTAAATTCTAGGTTATTGTGATGCAGATTGGGCTGGTTGTCCCATTGATAGAAGATTTACTACTGAGTATTGTATCTTTATTAGAAAGAATTTGATTTTTTGGAAGAGTAAAAAGTAAAGTGTTGTTGCTCGATCTAGTGCAAAAGCTAAGTATAGATCTATGGCATTTGCTACATGTGAACTTATGTGGATCAAACAACTCTTTCAAAAATTAAAATTTTGTGATAATGGGCAGATGAAGTTGTTTTGTGATAATCAGGCAGCTCTCCATATTGTCTCTAACCTAGTCATTCATGAAAGAATAAAGCATATCGAGATTGATTGTCACTTTGTTAGAGAAAAGTCAGTGTCTAAGGAACTTCTAACTGAATTTGTAAGCTTCAATGAGAAACTGGCGAACATTTTAACTAAATCCTTGAGAGGTCCTAGGATTCAGTTCATTTGTTCCAAGCTTGATGCATACAATCTATATGCTCCAACTTGCGGGAGAGTGTTAAGACATGTTGCTTTCTATCTTTTTGTATTCTCTGTGTATGTTCCTTAGACTAGGGTTAAGGGTTTGGGCTTAGGTCCATATCCTCTCTGTTGTATCTCCTTTATCTATAAATACAATGTAACAGTGCCTTTAGATACTGGGTTGAAACCCTAATTAAGTTTCTCAAGACTAACCACCTAACATCCCACTTAAATGTTCAACCGTCTTTACTATCCCTTCTAGTATGCACTCTACAAAATTTTCTCCCCACCTTGTTATCTACATCCCTAATTACTTTGTCTACATAGTAACACCCTTGCTAACTTTGATTGAATTTAACCAACCTTCTTATAAAAGTTTATGCTTGTTAGAGCATTTACTCTTTCTTACATTCTATGGAAAGAAACAATATTATAACCTCAAATGGAAGAGGATCTAGTGTTTGTTTATAGCAATATTCGCCTCCTTTCAAGACATTCCCCTCAATACAATGAAGAGGAAACTAAAATGTGGATGTTGCAAGAGATGAATTTTGTTCACTTGATGACAATGGATTTATTCAAATTCCTAAGTTATCTCTTGATGAAGTACAGTTAGAACCTGTTTTTTTCAATGATGCTGAGCAAAAAGGAAGGAGAAAGACTTAGGTAGATTAATATTAACAAGTTATTTTGACTTTTTATTTTGCTTTACAATGATGATGACAAAGAATGATGGGTTTTCACAGTAGTTCTTTAGGAGACTTTTTATTACAATGGTTTCTCAAATTCCCTTAGATTTTTTGCATATCAAATATATAAGTTTTTATTGTCATATTTGATTATATTTAACTTTTGTCATGTTGATCATATTATCTATAAATCCTCTATATATAAGTTGTGTCCCCGTGTCCTATGATTTTTAATTTAGATGTGTTCGTGCTTCATAGCTGGGTACCAATTTATGTGTCACATTCAACATATTTATCAAATTTACCCTTTCTCTTATTTTTAAAGAGAGTAATAGAGTTATTAATTAGAACATAAACATGATAGTCTTATTGCCATTAATACCGCCAACCAAGTAAGTCATTTAGATAATTTTGCCATTATACCCTAAGAATCCTATTTAGAGGATTTTTATACGAGCACGTAAAATTATGTTTGAAAACCATAAGAATAACCCAAAATGGATATGATTCATCGATCATTTAACTTACTTGGAATGTTAGAATTAATTTAATTAATTCATTCCATTATGTGACTCATGTGAAATATAATGATGGACCCAAATGTGATTTAATAAAATATGAGGACCTATTGGTTATTATGTGAAGTTAGAATAAAATAAAGATAAAATAAAATATTAACTTACGGTATCCAACTTGATGGACGTTGGTTAATAAAATAGAACAAAGGTTCTGTCTCTGGTCATAAGATTTTTTCACGTTAAACCATCAAGAAAGCGTGAAAAGAGAAAGAAAGACAAAGAGATAGATTGAGAAAAAGAGATTGGAGAACAAGAAGATTAAAGAATATATTCTCATGAATCAATGTTAGTTTTTTTATTATGATTCATGTATGTTATGTTGTGAAAATCAATAATGTAAAGATCCTGTAGAGTAGTTTTTCATAATGAATTAAGAACGTAGGAAAATTACATAATATTTTATATGTCGTATCATAGCACTGATTATTAGATTTATGATTTTCCTTGTATGAAAGTTTTCCCAAATATTAAGTTTTTCCCAAATTAAGATAAACCCTAATTATGAATTTAGGGATTTTTCTATCAAATTAGTATGAACCCTACTTTATTCCCAAATTTATTTTTCTCAAAATTAAATAAAGGAATAAACCCTAATTATGTTTTCAAGTTCAAATTGAAACCAATTTTATAGCCCCTATGCATGAATAAAACCGTAATTGATTTTAATTGAAAAGACAAATGACGTGATAGGGTTAGGGTGAATCATGTATGAAATTAGTTTTATTGTATGTTATAATTATGATGAGATGTTATGATGAAATGTTATAATTATGATGGAAGAATGGTAAACTGTAAAGTTGATAAACTTTGTGCGTAGAGAACACGTGTTAAACACACAGGTTTCATATATTATATTATATTATTTATAATATTATTTTATACGTACATATTTTTTTTTTATGTGGGTGAAGGATAATTAAAAATTTATTTTTATGTTAAGGTGAGTTGTATAATATACTCATACTTGTAAAACTTTATTAAGGGTACTATAAGCTTTGATAAAGGTACTTGTAAGCTTTGATAAGGGTACTGTAAGCTTTGATAAGGGTACTGTAAGCTTTGTTAAGGGTACTTGTGAAACTTTGTTAATGTACCTATAATGTAAATATTGATAAATGAATGAATTTTGTTTTGCAAACTGAATTGTATTATTTCCACTGTGTTTAAATTACTCATAAAAGTTTTGAATGGATGACAATTTCACTTTTATGTGAAATGCAAATAAAGGTCTTGGATTGAAAATCAATCTTAGGATGAAAATTGAAATTATGAGTTTCAATTTTATTTATGACACATAATATTTTATTATGTGAATAATGTACATATTTATTAAAACTAATAAAAAAATGCTATGAATGGTTAATAGCAATTAAAGATGTTATTTATTTGAAATTAAGCATGATAAATTTTGTTAGTCACCAAAGTGACCAAAATTTTAAGGTTATTTTGATTTCAAATTATTAATGATTTTATTTCAATTACCTATAGTATGAATGCTAAAATTATGAATAATGATTTATGAGTTAATTGAAGTTCATTATTATAAGGCATTTCAGGATCACCCAAAGGTTGATTAGTAGTTATTATAATTAATGAACATGAAAGTAGATAATTTTGTGTGCGTCACTAGTTTTATTTATATACCCAAAGGTGTTAGGTAATTCTAGTTGATGCATATTTTAATTATCATTAATGTTATAAAAAGATTAGCGTAATTATGTTTGTGTATTAGTAGATCTCCCAAAGGAGAACATTAGTATGCATAGAATGATTATTTATGTTTGAATATATATTTATGTTTAGTTTTTATGACTCAAAGCGTTAATGTTAGGCATGTGTTAATTGAAGTATTTATTTATGTATTTCTACATTCGCTTACTTCGTCTGTTCCCGTCTTTAATAGATTAAATTCCCTGACTGGAGTAAGAAAGTTCAATTTCACTTAGGTGAGTTGGATTTTGATTTGGCTTTCCAAGTTGAAAAACCGGCTGCTATCACTAATGCTAGTAGCAACAAAGAGAAAACTCATTATAGAGTTTGGAAAAGGTCAAATAGACTTAGTCTTATGTTTATGCGAATGAATATTACAAGCAATATTAAGTATGTTTTTTCCAAAACTAAGGACGTGAAATAATTTATGAAATTTGTGGAAGAGCACTCTCAAACTGCTAACAAATTCATTGCTGGGACATTGATGAGTACGTTGACCACCATGAAGTTTGATGGGTCTCGTAATATGCATGAACACGTAATCGAAATGACAAATATCACAACAAGACTCAAGTCTCTTGGAATGGCAGTGGAAGAAAATTTTCTTGTGCAGTTCATTTTGAACTCGTTACCGCCTGAGTATGGTCCATTCCAGATGAACTATAACACCATGAAAGACAAATGGAATGTGCATGAATTGTACAGTATGTTTGTCCAGGAGGAGACCAAACTCAAGAACCTAAGAAGCCACTCTATTCATTACGTGAAAAATCAAGGAGTTAAAAAGAAAGTTGTTAAAAAACATGGAAATGGTAAAGGACCATTAAAGATTAACGAGTCTTCTACTAACATTCAGAAGAAAAATGGCAAATGTCATTTCTGTGGTAAGTCTGGACATTTTCAAAAGGACTGCTTAAAGCGTAAAGTTTGGTTCGAAAAAAAAGGTGAGCATAGTGCTTACGTATGTTTTGAATCAAACTTAACTGAAGTTTCCCATAATACTTGGTGGATTAATTCTGAATGTACGACTCATGTTTCTAGTGTAATGCAAGGATTCCTTTCAACCCGAACCATAAACCCAAATGAGAAGTTCGTCTTCATGAGGAATAAAGTCAAGGTTCTAGTGGAAGCTGTCGGGACTTATCGTTTAATCCTTGACACTGGATATCACTTAGACCTTATGGATACTTTTTATGTACCTAGTATCATTAGAAATTTAGTTTCTTTGTCTAAGCTTGATGTTACTGGATACTCTTTTAAGTTTGGGAATGGTTGTTTCAGTTTGTTTAAGCGTACTTCTATGATTTGATATGGTTAGGAGTATGTTAAGTAATTCATATTTACCTGTATCATTGTGGATGTATGCTTTAAAGACTATCATGTATTTGTTGAACAGGGTTCCTAGTAAAGTTGTTCAAAAGACTCATTTTGAATTATGGAAAAGTAGGAAACCTAGTTTGAGACACCTGCTTGTTTGGGGTAGTTAGACAGAAGTAAGAATTTATAATCCGCAAGAAAAGAAACTGGATGCAAGAACAATCAGTGGATATTTCATTGGTTATCCAAAAAAAATCAAAAGGGTATATGTTTTACTGTCCTACCCATAATACAAGAATTGTTGAAACTGAAAATGCTTGATTCATTGAAAATGGTGAAACCAGTGGGAGTGAAGTTTCACGAAATGTGGAGATTAAGGAAGTTAGAGTACAAGTTCCAATAACTAGTACATCTTCAAGAGTTGTTGTTCCAAATGTTGTAGATTCACACGACAATCAAGAAGAACAAATTAATGATCCTGAGATTAACAATGATCCGATAATAGAACAACCACAGGAAATAGTATTAAGAAGATCTCACAGAGAAAGAAAGTCTGCTATTTCGAATGATTACGTGATTTATCTACAAGAGTCAGAAAATGACCTAAGTATTGATAATGACCCGGTTTCATTTTCAGATGTCATTAATGGTGATAATTCTGATAAATGGTTAGATGCTATGAAAGATGAGCTTAAATCAATGACACATAATGGTGTATGAGATCTTGTGGAATTGCCGGAAGGATGTAAGAGTGTTGGGTGTAAATGGGTCTTTAAGACTAAGCGTGACTCTCATGGCAATATCAAACTTTACAAGGCTCGACTTGTTGCCAAAGGTTTTACTCAGAAAGACGGCATTGATTATATGGAAACATTTTCACCTGTTTCTAAGAAAGATTCTTTTAGAATTATCATGGCATTAGTAGCTCATAATGATCTTGAGTTGCATCAAATAGATGTTAAAACTGCCTTTTTGAATGGAGATTTAGAGGAGGATGTTTATATGGATCAACCGGTGGGGTTTATTGAAGAAGGAAAGGAACATATGGTGTGTAAACTTAAGAAATCAATATATGGACTTAAACAAGCTTCTCGACAATGGCATCTTAAGTTCAATGATACTATTATGTCCTTTGGATTTAAGGAAAACATTGTTGACCGGTGTATATATCTGAAGGTTAGTGGGAGCAAGTTTATATTTCTGATTCTGTATGTTGATGATATTTTGCTTGCGACTAATGATCTTGGTCTATTAAGTGAGACTAAGAAGTTTCTCTCTAACAACTTTGAAATGAAAGATATGGGTGAGGCATACTATGTGATAGGAATAGAAATATTCCGTGATAGATCACAAGGACTGTTAGGTTTGTCTCAGAAAACATATATTAATAAAATTTTAAAGAGATTCAGAATGGAGAAGTTTTCAGCATCTCTCGTTCTAATACAGAAATGAGACAAATTTAATCTCATGCAATGTCCAAAGAATGACTTGGAATGGAAACAGATGAAAAATATCCCTTATGCATTTGTTGTTGGGAGTTTAATGTATGCTCAAATATGTACGAGGCCAGATATTAGCTTTGCAGTTGGTATGCTGGGTAGATACCAGAGTAATCTTGGACTGGATCATTAGAAGGCTGCAAAGAAAGTTTTAAGATACTTACAAGAAACAAAGAATCACACGCTTACTTATAAGAAAGTTGATCACCTTGAGGTGATTGAATAAACAGATTCAGATTTTGCTGGTTGTATGGATACACGAAAGTCTACATTTGGTTATGTATATCTTTTATCCGGAGAAGCGATTTCATGGAAAAGTGCGAAGCAGTCTGTAATTGCTGCATCCACCATGGAAACTGAATTTGTGGCATGCTTTGAGGCCACAGTTCAAGCTAATTGGTTGCGGAATTTTATTTCAGGACTTGGAGTAGTCGACAGCATTGTCAAGCCGCTGAAAATTTTTTGTGACAATTCCGCAGCAGTCTTCTTTTCTAAGAACGACAAGTATTCCAAAGGTGCTAAACATATGGAATTGAAATACTTTGCCGTTAAAGAAGAAGTTCAGAAACGTAGAGTGTCAATAGAACATATTAGCACTGATCTTATGATTGTTGATCCTTTAACAAAGGGATTATCGCCCAAATTATTTGCTGGCCATATAATGAATGTGGGCATTATGTTCACTAGTGAATGTTGAATGCTAATGTTATTATTAATGCTTATGTGACACTCTGAGATCTTTAATGTATAAGTTTCTGAAATTTGTGTTTTCTTCTTTGGTTATATGCATGCAAATTATGATGAAGAAAACAAATTATGTTATTATTATTAAAATGATATTATGTTTGAACTCATTATGGACTTCTCATTATAAAGTCATATATTAAGGAGAAAGAGATAATATAGTGGTACATGGAAGGGAGTTTGTCGATTGAATGACATATAACCGCCATGACTCTTGTTATAGTTGTACCTTTAATTATGAATAATGATAGAACTAATTTATGTAAGGTCCTTTAATGCACATTATGACTTAAGTATTAAATCACAGAATCGTATGACATCACATGAGTCAAGTGGGAGAATGTTAGAATTAATTTAATTAATTCATTCCATTATGTGACTCACGTGAAATATAATGATGGGTCCAAATGTGATTTAATAAAATATGAAGACCTATTGGTTATTATATGAAGTTAGAATAAAATAAAGATAAAATAAAATATTAACTTACGATAACCAACTTGATGGACGTTGGTTAATAAAATAGAATAAGGGTTCTGTCTCTGGTCATAAGGTTTTTTCACGTTAAACCATCAAGAAAGCGTGAGAAGAGAAAGAAAGACAAAGAGATAGATTGGGAAAAAGAGATTAGAGAACGAGAAGATTAAAGAATATATTCTCATGGATAGTTTTCTTATTATGATTCATGTATGTTATGTTGTGAAAATCAATAATCTAAAGATCCTGTAGAGTAGTTTTCCATAATGAATTAAGAACGTAGGAAAATTACATAATGTTTTACATGGAAATCATGTATTTTGAACAAATTATGTTTGAAGACCATAAGAATAACCCAAAATGGATATGATTCATCGATCATTTAACTTACTTGGAAATGATGTATTTTGAACAAAGAATTGAAAAGAAAGCCACTTACTTGGAAATGATGTATTTTGAACAAAGAATTGGAAAAGAAAGCCACCTAATAACCCGGTTCCAAAGACACCTATATATGCAGTTACTGCAATTATGAAGAACACATGTCAGTAATCACTTAGATCTAGGAAAAGAAAATAGTAATACACCCATTATTATGAACTACATAAACTGACAAAAGTAGTTTTCATGAAACCTGTAGCAGTCTTGACATCTGAAAATATGGAAGCCACTAAAAATGCCAGCGCAATTTGTAAGTTTATATAGATAAAATAAAATACAAATTGGATGCTGTAGTCATTGATTGTGAAGATTTTTAATCCTGAATATAAAGTAAACAGCATTAAAGAAAATGGGAATATCCGAAGAAGATGAATCAATTCAATGGTTATATTCTTACCTAAGAGTGAGCCAAACATCACAAAGCACAACATGTAGATCACTGATGTGACAAGAAAATAACCATATGAAATCATCCAATATGGCCCATCGCCAAGACCATGCATTTTCATCATGATTCTTAAATTGTGTTGCTTCTCATATACCAGTGATGTCAGAACAACCTACATAAACATAGAGAGCTTGTCAAGTGGAACAATGAATGTACTATATAGATGGACAGATCTAGGACTTGATAAAATCATTTTTCAATAGAAAGCATTTATCTCTTACGAGGCTTGATTGAAAGGTACCAAAGCAAAGAAAAAGACTTACGTATGGTTTATATTAACATGGAAAACGTATATGATTGAATACGAAGAGAAATACTGTAAAAAAGCTCTAAAGTAATTGCATTATTTGCATCCAAAGTATACAAGACAAATGATGAGAGTAACTTCCGGTGTAAGAGCTCCAGAAAGCAAAGCTAAGGACTTTACCATAAGGATAAGATTACATAGAGGATTAACTTTCAGTACGGTTTAATTTAGTTTTAGATGTCCTTACCAGGGTCATAAACAAGATTATCGTTAATTGTATCCTTTTTGAGGATATTAAAATTTTAATTGAGGTTTTAAGTAAAATGGTTAACTTGGAACTTGCTTAGAAGATAGACATAGGAATCAAAGAGTTTTTTATTTAGTCCGAATAAGACAAAGCATGATTAATGCAATTTTAGCAAAATCCCAGAGGAAAGTGAATTGGAAATAAAAATGGGAAAAGGTATTATGCACATATTTCGAAATAGTAAGGATCTGTTACAAAAGAAAAAAAATAGAGGCACATTGAGCATATAATCGTGTTTGAATACACCAAGAATGCATGATATAATAGGCTTAATGCATGAATTACACATAATCAGAGGATATTTTGCTTCCCCTAAATGAGATATTCATGCCTATAAACTAAATTTTATTACAATAAGATTTATGAATGGGGATGACAAAGTGTACCTGAACAATGCTGGTACCAGTTAAAAATATCCACAAATGGGTAGAGTAAATATTCACTTATATGGAGATGGTCCTAGCAGGTATTTAACCTCAAAATTTAGTTGTGACTTCTAATATTGAAGGTTTGCTTCTTCTTTCTTTCATATTACGTTTGAAGACTTTAATATTACGTTTGTGCGATTTAATAGTAAAATTTAATTTATTTTTACCATTTGGTTTCTAAATTAAAAAAAAAATACAAGAAAATGACAATTATATAAATAACATATTCGTTACTTTTATATATATGCACAATATAATATTTTATTTTATGTGTGGAGATATTATCGTCAAAGTTTTTTATTTTTGTAAGTTTTAGTTGTGCTATATACTTTCTTTAATTTTTATAAAGGGTAAAAGTGTTTTTAATTCATATAAAAATGTCTTCTTTATTAAAATAGTCTCTGTAAAGTTTTCGTGTTACTTCGGTCCTTATAAAATGTAAACATGGTTTTTTTTTATCCATTTTTTTAATTCCGTTAAAAGTTTACTAACGTGACAAACGAAAACAGTGACGTGGCACGATTGTTTGAAACAATGTCCAGGTAAAATATTGTTTCTCTTGTAGAATGTCTTATTTATAAATTATATGTTTTTATATTGCTTCTCCAATGTTTAGTTGCTTTTAATTTTATATTTAAATGTTTTTTTATGTTATTTTTAAATACTTTTAATGTTATTTTAGATTATTTAAAAGTCAAATTTCAATTTATTAAAGAAAAATTAGTATAAAGTTATACTGATAATAATAGTGCATTATCCTGATTATACTATAAAGTTTTGGTCATAGTTAAACAAATATGTACTACATTTATATAGCCAATTTTCATTCAAGATATTGGACAAACTAGTATATATGCATATTTTAAGAATTACACTTCTATGTTGTTAATGATATTACACGCAACATATTTTAATAATTCAACTATATTTTTACACACAGTGTGATATTTTATAGTGATTTTTTAATTGATAATTTTTATTGATTTATTGAATTTGTATATCAGTGAAGTATGGGTATCTATAATTGTGCCCAATGATGTCATGTGATACATGAGGCCGATCTCACCTGGTGGGTTAAGGATTTTTGTGAGTGAGACCACATTTGTACTAAATGGATAACCTAAGTAAAGTCAATGGATGAGGATTTTTTTATGAATGTCGTGTGTGAGACCATGTTTGTGCTAAATGGACAACCTAGATATTGTCCGTCTCATCGACAACACAGAGAAAGTGATTCTCTAAGATTGTGCAACATATAAAGCAGACAGTTTGTACGTCAAAATGATTCTTCAAAAGCATCTCTAGAAAACTCCTTTATGCAAAATCAAAGGCAAGAACAATGTCCATATTTATGTCATTTAAAAACCAACCACTGAGGAGCAATGTTGTGGAATGCCCCAATTATGTTTTCATTTCCCCCACAACAAAGATCATATTGTGTAAGGCAAGTCAGTATGCTCAACTTCTTTCCATACTTTTGCACTGAGTGAGAATTATTACACACAACTTGTCGAGTAAAATTTGGTGAACAAAAGTAAAACCACCAAAATGTTTCTAGAAAGGTCTATACTTCTGGAAATTTCTAGTACTTTCAATTTGTGGAATCCATCAATAGGCCTCAACAAAATGATATAGCAGTCACCTATTGGGCCATCCATTAAGCGTGACATATTTTTGCATGGTTTTGGGTGTGACAACAGCAGACAATTCCTTGCTGAATTCACTTTTGTTCACTAAATTTTACTTCACAAACCACGTGGAATATGTCTCACTGAGTGCAAATGCATGGATGGAAATTGAGCATTTTGATTGGCCTTGCACAACATTTTCTTTGTGGGGGTGTGAAAACATAATAATGTCTTTGGGTTTGGTCTCAAATATAAATTAACTTTCACTAATTTTAATTTATTTAAAGATATCATCTCTAAAAAATCCTTCACTTAATTGGGATTTTATTTTCATTGAATCTTTTATCCTGACGTCAAGTTCCAAGAATGGTTAGTTTAGGAGAGACGTTTATTTTTAAAATGAAATTAGTAAAATTAAATGCTAAGGACTTGCTTTCTTAATTAGTGCGAATTAGCTTTGATTTTTCTTATATTCGAGACCGGAAAGAGTACAGGATAGAATATTTTGTCATGTAAATATAAATAGGAAAAGGATGTTAACTAGTTAGTCAGCTATAGTTAGTTACTATGAAGAAGGTAGGGTTGTTGTATTCTAGACAACCTTAATGTAGAGTAAGTGATAATAACATAAGTGCAGTGCGCAGTTCTTTAATCTCTCTATTTCTCTCTTCTTTCACTTTCTCCTCTCTATTATATTTTTTTTTTCCATCCTCTTTCTCTCTTTTGATGTTTCCTTCTCTTGCCCGACCTAAATTCCACATCATTGGTACGAAGTGTCGGTTGTCCATAGCTACTAGACCAAAATATTTTCACTCATGAACACAAACAAGAATGTAGACAATAATGTGAAGAGTGGAAGAACGATTCCCTCAAATTGAACAAAAACTAGCAAAGGTTAATGCACTTTCAAACCTGGTGGAGGGCATTTCTATTTAGTTGCATCAACTAACACCCCTAAAGGGATTATACCTCCACCAATCTTGGACATACCATAAAATCACTTTCAAGATTTGATGCATCTGCCGCAACAAGGCAAGGCAGAATTTAATGATAAATTTGAAGCAAATTCTTGTAAACTTCGATCATTGAGCTTAAAAATAAACTTCATTCATCTTACATGGCTGGTCTACAAGGCTATGTTGGATCAATCCATTTATTCTTGCCAAGAAGCATGAGAGAAGCTTGCAATTGGGACCGTCTGCAGAAAATAAGGCTTCAACAACATGCTGAGAGGAAACTGTCCACCAAGAACGAGTTAAAATGGCTTTTGGCAGCTATAATCCAATAGCAAGTACAAGAGATAATTAGAATGCCAGCGAGCACATTAGTAAGAAATGGATCCAAGCCAAAAAGAAGTCACTATCAGGGACAGTAAAAAAGTCCCTTTTGCACCCAAGAATTCTACAAGAATGTTGAAAGTTTTCACTGCTGAAGAAGCTTAACACAGAGGCCTGAATCTTTGTTTTTATGCCAAAAACCAAGGACCTTAGTTCCCCCAATGCAAAAGGATGCAGATCATTGAGCTTTATGAGAAAGAAGTTTTGTTATAGAGGAAGCCGAGAGTGATGATGAAGACAATTTTTTTCCTTGCACACAATTAAAGGTGTGGAAGGAACAACCTGTATGAGATTACATGGGCAAGTGGAACAAAAAAAATTACAAATCCTCATTGACAATGGAAGCACCCATGATTTCTTGGACTATGATTTTGCAAAGAGGTGTGGATGGAAGGAGAATGAGGCTGAATTGTCAACAATGGACGTAGCTGGAGGATGAAGATTAAAGGTGTATGGTATGTAGAAGAATTTTAAATGGTTAATGCAGGGGTGTAGAATTAACCTATGATTTGAAGGTAACTGAACTTCATACGAAAATTATGATGTTGGGATTTAAATAACGCATCAATAATGCATTTTCAGGCTATGATGCACTTGCTATGTACTTTTGGTACGTTGGGAAGATGCCTAAAGTTCAACCCAAGCCACCAAATAACTGCCTAAAGTTACAATCTGAAGATTTTGTGGAAGGGCAAATGCTCATGTTGCAACTGGTAGAGTGTAGAGACAAACTAATTCAGTGAATATTTGTTCACAAAAAGGATGTTGATTGTATGAGCAAGTATGTACATTTTTTGGCCATTAATGTCCATATTCAGTGACAGTTGCTCAACATTTCTTGAATCAAATTTATATTTCGCGAGGAGCACCAATGGAGATAATCAGCTATAGGAATCCTCTTTTTGTTAGTAGTATTTGGAAGGAATTCTTGAAAGCGTTGGGGATTGTAGAGAAATTATCTTCCTCGGAAAAAACCACCACTGCATATTCCCAATCTCCCAATGAATTTGGTGGTAGATTCACTTGACAGAATATTTGTAGCAAGGAAAGCAATGATGAGAGTTCTTAAACATCACTTACATCATGTTGCAAATATGATGAAGCAAAAGGCAGATTCAAGGTCTTATAGAGAATTTCATATTGGCGAGTGGGTGTTTTTGAAGCTTTCATAAACTTGCTTCTAGTACTATGGACCCTATAGAATTCTGGAAAACATGGGTTCAACTGCCTACGAGTTATAGCATTCTAAAAACCCTCAGTTCCACTCAATATTTCATGTGCCAACACCCCTCTGTTAAAATGAGACTCAATGATAATAACGTAAGTGTAGTGCGCAGTTCTTTGATCTCTCTGTTTCTCAGCTATTTTTTCCCTCTATTATTTTTCTCTTCCCCCACCTAAATTCTGTATCATATTCTAAAATTAAAATTAACCAACCATTATGCAATAAATGATGGTATCATTTTCACATTGCTATTAACTTCTGTTGTTAGTTGTTATAGACAACTGAATGCATAGTTCATGTGTGTAGAGATATCTTCACTTACAGGAAAAAGTTGCAAGATGACCCATGTAAAGAACAGAGTGCCCAGAATAGAAGATATGTCAAGCCTAAAGATGGTCTCAGGCTTTGGCATTTCCTTTACAAACTCAAATAGCATTTTGGTTCCAGCTCCAAGCAGAAACTGAAGGTAGGAATTTGAAATCTGCGTGCATATAGTAATGTCAGACCCTTATTATAACCTGTCAAAAACCAAACACTATGGGAAAATGTGTATTTCTTGAATCTACCATCCTTATGTTAGCTCAATAAAATTTTATGACAAAATTAGTTTTGCAAGTTTCAATACAGATACACCAAGTGCATCATGAACATAGTTCCACTTCTTCCATTCAAATAATGCATTTTGAAAATGTAACGGTTAAGTTTTTCTTCTTTAGGAAGTATGTAGTTACTTAGTCCAAATGTATTCCATCAATAATGAATCGAATGTGTTTTGATTTTAAAGTTAGTACTATTGTTGGAAAGCCAACTTAGTTGCAGTCACCCTAGGTCGTACTGTCTTGAAAAGGTTACCTATGAAGGAGCTGACCAGAAAGGCTGAGTGAAGCGTCATAGTGTGGAGCTACCAAGACATTGCCTCTTAGTAGGCAGAGGTCCAACATTGACTTGTGCCCTAACTAACGCCTTATAATGTTGGGAAAGTATTTTATAAGTTGAGTTTGTGGAGTTGAATTAGGCTTTAAGTTAGAATTCTAAGAACTATGATTAGAAAAATTGATAGATCATAGTACAGGCTAGCAAGTAGCACAATTTTTTTATTTTATAAGCTGATTGAGCTTTCTGTTTCATTATATTGAATTAATGGTTAGGATAACAGCAAAGAGGATGAAACAATTAAAACAAGTTTTAGCTATTTAGATATATACCAGATTTACAGAGCGAGGAATCCGCGATAATGCATTAGCACCAAATCCATTGCCTTGATTATAGGTTGAGTTGTACCATATACTGACATTATATCTATTCCGGTTTGAATTTAGAAAATCAAAAGCTGCCAAATCAATAAAAAATAAGTATTGTCTTCAGACATTGCATGAATTGAAACATAATGATAGTTAAGTACCTGAAACTATCTCATTGACTTGTCCTTCTGTGTTACCTCTTTGATAACCTTTGTATAGCTCACTGTTGATCTCAGAAGAGCTATTACGCCATAAATTTAGAGCCTGAGCACATTTGATCTCTAGATTCAATTCAAGGGAAACAAATTCAATTATTAGTAACAATACACTGTAGGTAAGATACAGGCCCTAGCTATGTCTAGAGAGAAATAAGATTGCCCATATAAAACGCCAGTGTACGGCATGCAAAATTATTCAAATAATTTCTGAGTGCATTTATTGGGCAAAATTGACCATGAGATTATTATCATTGTGCAACTAGTTCAAATGCATCATGAAGGTTGCTCTTATGGTTTTATGCTGAACCTTACACATTATTTTCTATTACTCCCATGTGATGGTTCCCCAAGCTTTTCAAAAAACATGAAAGAACCTTTAGGTTTAAGTCAAATAGCTACATGAATAAAATAACAATTGAAACACTACCCTTCACCCCCTCTAAAAAAAGGACGTGCAAACAAAAGTTTTGTAATATTCTCTAACAATCTGTCATTTGCAACCATTTATCATCAAGCTCACCACCACACTAGCAAAACTATAAGAACATATGACACCTACATCTACAGAATCCGTGGAAACCATCAAGAGTGGCACAATGGATTGCAAATTGACATTATAAAATAGCTATGAGGTGTGGCATAGCAATTTCCTGTTAACACAAGGTACATTGACAATAAAAGGATGTTCCATACCAATGTTTGCTCCTGGCACCAAGGGAAGGGAGAGTCCAGACTTCTCTTTTCCTGTGCAGTTGGTTTGTAAATAATAAATGGGGAGACCCGAAATAAAAGCAGGTTCAATATAATTGTTCCTCCGAGGTATTGATTCAGATCCCTGTATCAATATCATTTTGATGCCAACAAACATCACAAAAATAAAAATAAAACTTGAAAAAGCAGCAAAACTGAAATGTCACAATAAAATTAAGAATAAAGAATACGTGACACATACACCAAAAGTTTACTCTGCCATCCAATCACAAAAATAATTTGTTTATTAATCACTTGACAAAGTAAAAACTCGTACTGGTTATCAAAGCAAAACCTTCCACACTAACCGTAGATGTTTGTAAATCTCTAAAATTAAAAAATCAAAGTGTCAACAGTACATAATAACATCATCAATCAATCAAACCCGTCACATATGGAAATATTGTTGACTCTTAACAATTATCTTAAACGTCATTTGTAGCATACCTCTTATTGATCAACAGTGAAAAATTCTTCATATTCTTCAACGCATGGGACTTAATAAATTAAACTAAAAAACAAGGACAAAAACATACAACAAACTCACCAGTACATTCACGGCCAAACCAGCTAAGAAATCACCACCAAACTCACTTATACTCAGAGAACTTCCAAACATCTTCGCAGACACGCCTGTAAAAAAACGAATAAACACGTAATGAAAGAAATCATCAAAAGAGCAAGAAACAGAATGTGAACGGAATCCATTACACCATACTTAACGCAAAGGAGTGATTCTCTGCGGTGAAGAGCAGAGAAAGAGGACACGAGTTGGTTCTCCTGCACGATGCATCTGGCAAATCGTAAAAGGGAAGAAACCCGTTTCGGACGGCCCGGTTTGAGGGAGCCGGAAGTTGCAAGAACGGTGGCCATTCGGTGGGTTTGGAAATGGGGCACAGAGCGGCCTGTAAGGAATTGGAATACTGGACCCCACACCGCTTCTCTGACTCAGGGCACTGAGAGAGTTTGGTTCTTCTGTCGGCACAGACGCAGCCGCATTTGAAGCTGCTTTGATCGAATTGCGCGTCGACTATGAGTTGGAGCACGAAAAGCAACAAGCACAGCCCCACCGGGAACAGAATCAGCCGAACGTTGGTTTTCACGTTCCGTTTCTTTGAAAGAGGACAAAATTAAACATCAACATGATTTCATGCACTGGAATAATCACAGAAAGAAAAAAAGGAGAAGAAATTGGAACCTGAAAAGTTATGTTCTTGCGAAGAAGCGCGTTTGCTTGAGTGGCGAAGCTCGCAGGAGCAGGATTTGCCATTAGTTTTTTTGTTTGTGTGTGTGTGAAGAGTGACGACTGAATGCGTTTGTTGGTGGTGTTGTCTGTCTCAACGTTTGTTCGGAGGCAAATTACAGAAAAACATGATTACCGTTGCACACATATATATAGTGCACGCTTCGTATCTCGCTTCCATTTTTTTTATTTTTTATTTTTTTCATCTAATGGTCTGCTCCAAGTTAAATTTTCACGGTAGATATAAAATTACCGTGAATAAATAAATTAACACTATCAATGAATCAATGAATTACAAACTGATATAATGGAAAATAAAAAGTTTATTTATTTTATAGAATTATTAATTTTCTTAAAATTAGGAAATTAATTAATTAACTACGATTACTACCGTGATTTTTACCTCGTTGAAACTTAGAAGAGAAAAATTTGTATTTTATAAAGTAAAAAAATATTAGACAATTTTGTTAGGAAGCATTTTAAGAATGTTAATTAAATGAGGTTAAACGTATCAAAAGTAACTTCAATCTAATGAAACCAATTTTAATTAATTATTTCCTTTGCATATCTTCAAGAAAAACCTTCCCTTATGTATACGTATACGTTTAAATGTAATTGATTTGATTGCAAACATTAATTACAATACTAACTACTATTTACTACCATAAAGAAATTAATTACAAATTATTCAATATATTCTATGTATAAACTAGAACAATTATCTTCAACACGATTATTTTTACAAATTAAGATTTTTTTTTCAACGATAAGTTTTTCCAACAAAACTTAACTTTTTATCCCTTTTAAAACTTTAAAACAAATATACTAATAATGAAAATATTTGAATTTGATTGGAAGAGAAGATAATTAGTGAGTCGAAGTGGAGTAGAATGAAATTAATGATGCTGATTTTTCAAATAAAAGAAAAATGTGAAATGATGTAAGAAGTTATCTTAAGGGGCAAGAAACTTCCTTTTAAAACAGCAACCTTTCCTCAATTGTAGAACACTATTCTTAAAATAGTATTGGGAAATCACTAATATGCTGTTAAATGCAAAAATGTAACAACATTATCATATATAAAACAAAAGTTGGTGTACACTTAATTTAACACCTCTAATTAGGGTTAGCTTTTGCCATGTGATGTGATTTTATTCCCTCTCAAAATTTACCCCAAACGAAGGAAAAATTAATAAAACGCCCAAATCAAATTGGAAATTATTTTACTAAAAAAAATAAAAAATAAGTTAATAGTACGAATGGAATATATTATTACCTAAATTTAGGTTCGATTGCTTTATTTGACCGCAAAATAATATATTACATTTGATGACAGTTAAATACACACATTGCCTAATATGTTTTGAAAGTAAGAAACTAAATGAGAAAAATATTATTAAAGATAAAAATGAGTAAAGAGTAAAATACTACTACTTGTTATTAACAATTTAATTGATATTATTAATCATTATTTTTGGTATTATGTTTAATTAGTTATTATCATTATTATTGTTATTTAAAAAAAAAAAAACACGTTATTATATATGGAACATAATCTATGTTGCGTATCTGTCTGTCTATAAGTCATGCGTTAACCTATATTTTAAAATCTGACCAAAAGTTTAAAAACTAAAATAAAAAATTACTTCAGATATTGATAATATTAATTAGACTTTAGAAAAATTACTTGATGAATATATAATAGAGATAAGTGATATATGATTTTTTCCAACATTCTCTAAATGAATACTAACCAAAATATATATTATAAACTTTGAGTTTATGTGATATTTATCTTGATTTTTATATCATTTTAAACTATTTTAAAAAATGTTTAACAAATATATAAATCACATCCAAATAATAAACGTTAAACTTTTAAATCCTCATTTATTTTTTTTGCACAGAGATTAAACTGATTAACTTAACTTCTCTTTAAAACTTGTCAGTCACCAATCTTTTAAATTTCATCACGTTTCAACAGAATTCCTAATTCTATAATTTTAAACTTATTATATCACAATTTCATCATAGGCACTTCAGTATTTTTTAGAAAATAATTATTTAAGAAGAAAGCTATAAAAACATGTATTTTTTTTAAATGACTTAATCAGTTAAAAAAATACTTGAAAAATCAAAATTTCATTCAATAAACTTTCATGATAATACATTATAAAATAACAAAAAAAAAGTTATACGATTAATAAAAAATATGTTTAGAAATTATCTATACTTCTAATAAATCACTAATTTTAAAAACAAATCTATATAGTTAAGAAATATCATTAGAGTTTGTATAATTCTCACTAAAAAAATTCAATATTTGAGTAAAATTCATAATAACAATAAAATCATTAGTAAAAATATTTTCATAAATTATTTACAGTGGACCATTATTATACAATAAAATCATTAGTAAAATATTTTCATAAATTATTTACAGTGGACCATTATTATACATGATGCACCATAAATTTGGTTTCTTTATTGGATTTATGGTACTTAATTTTATTTAATCAACGACCAAATTGCATTTAAATTGGATTAAATTAAGCTGCATATTTGTATGCTATATATTTACTTTCTTCTCAAATATTCCAATCCTTCTTAGCAATAACATTTTGGCAATCCCCTCCTTTCCCTTCCTCTATTGATTCCAATCCTTCTTAGCAATAACATTTTGGCAATCCCCTCCTTTCCCTTCCTCTATTGATGAAGAAATGATAAGGGGGAGTTTTCTAGTTCTACCATATCTTTATTTTTCATTAGCTTAATTTAAATCCCCCTAAGTTGAATTGAGTAGAGTTAATTTTAGTTGACTTGTTGACCTTGACTTAGGTTGACCTTTTTACTAGGGTTGAGTTGACCCAAGTCAACATTGCTAATCTAGTTTTATTTGTATGTCTTGTAGGTTAAGCATGAATTAAGAGGATGATTAGGACTCTATACATGACAAGCTAAGATTGGATGACATGTGCATGAAGTGGAAAGTATAAAACATAAAACAAAAACATAAAGAGAAAGATGTTTTATGGTAGTAAATAAGACAAATGTGGTCTCCTCCTTAATCTTAACCAAGAATCATCATAGGAAGTTCAACATTTCATTTGTCTTTTCCTTGCTTTCATGTTAGGTTTGTAAAAGATACTTTTTAGGGTTTGCAAATGTACCATTTTAGAACTTTTGTTATTTGTTAAGAAACCCCCAAGACTATCTATTTAAGAGGTGTTTCTTCTCCTTTGTAGGGGTTGAACATTTGAAATCAAAATACTCCTTTATCCAACCATATTTCCGTGAGTATCTTCTCCTTAAGGTGGAGACTTCATGACCTTATCTTGCTCCTAAACAAGTGACGATTTCACCACTTATTTCTTGAATTTGTGTGTCTACGTGACGTGTTTCCTCACCATTACCATCTGTTAGATATTGTTTAGATATTATTTGATATTGTTAAGATATTGTTAGATATTGGTAACCATAATATCAAACAATATCTTCTGTTTATTCTGTTACTTTCAGTTACTCTTTTAGTTGCATCTCTCTACTATAAATAGATCACCCTATGTGTGATTTATACACAAGGGAAATTAATTCCAAACCCTATTTTCTCTATATTCAACATGGTATCTAGAGCTTAAGGTTATCCTGAATTTTTTTTTTTCCGCCTTTTGTCCACTGTTGGAGCCGCCCCACCGCTGCTGGTAAACTGATCCTCCACATCAGAAAAGAATTATCTTTGTTACTGAATTTTATTTGGTAGTGTGAAAGTGCATGTTTAGGAAAGTTCTGGCAAGGAAAGACTTGGTATTTAAGTGTGTTCATTAGTGACCCACCTCTCTTTCCTGGGAACTTACCTGGTGTACTAGTTCACGTTGCTGTCACCGTTGTCGCTGGAGTAGTCACCGGATCCGCCGTTGCCGGAGAATTCGCCAGAGTTTCATTTTTTTTTTTTTACCGGTGACATATGATTTTGCTTGTCTCGGTCAGGGTTTGTTCCCCCGTTCTTCATGACTTCTTCCACTATTTCCAAATTTGTTAACGATTCTTTTGTGTTGACATCCCATCGTGATGACCGGGCTTGCCCTCGCAAACAGGAAAAAGGGTGTCCTAAGTGTGAACATTGTGGGATCTTCCTTCTTCTGTTGCATCCAACATGCCTGCTATGTTCAATAAATTTCTCGAATGGTATAAGGATCAACAGTCTTCTAGTTCCACTATATCTGTCACACATACAAATACGTATTTTGCTGGTCTGACCCAATCATTTTCTCCTGGTCCTTGGGTTTTTGATTCGGGAGCCACTGATCATATTACTGGTAACAAATCTTTGTTCTCCTCTTTATCCTCTCCTAATCATTTACCTTCTGTTACACTGGCTGATGGTTCTAGAGTATCATCTCATGATGTTGGAACGGTTAAACTTTTTTCTTCTTTAACCATTGATAACGTTCTTTATGTCCCTGAGTCTCTTTTTAACCTGTTGTCCATCAGTCGTCTAACTCGTTCTCTTGATTGTGTTGTTACTTTTACCAACAATTTTGTGTGTTTACAGGACCGGAGTTTGAAACAGGTGATTGACACAGGATGTGAGTCTCATGGTCTTTATTATCTACGTCCCTCTACACATGTTAGTACAGTTATGGAGTCTCCCTCTCTTCTTCATGCTCATTTAGGTCATTCAAGTCTTGCCAAGTTACAGAAATTTGTCCCTGCCTTGTCCAACTTATCTAGTTTGGCGTGTGAGTCATATCAATTAGGCAAGCATAGTCGTACTTCCTTTCCTCGTAGTTTCACACGTGGTGCTTCGTCTCCTTTTGCCGTGGTTCACTCTGATATTTGGGGACCTAGCCGCGTTAAGTCTACTTTAGGTTTTCAATACTTTGTTACTTTCATTGATGATTATTCCAGATGCACTTGCTTATTTTTGATGAAAAATCGTTCTGAATTATTTCATATCTTTCAAACTTTTTTTAATGAAATTCAAACTCAGTTCGGTGTTTCTATTAGAGTTTTGCGTAGTGATAATGGTCGTGAATATCTTTCTCATTCTTTTAAACAATTCATGGCTTCTCACGGTATTTTGCATCAAACTTCTTGTGCTTATACACCTCAACAAAATGGTGTAGCTGAATGTAAAAATAGACATCTTATTGAAACAACTCGCACACTTTTAATTCATGGAGATGTTCCTCAACATTTTTGGAATGATGATCTTCTTACTGCATGTTATCTCATTAATCGCATGCCTTCTTCGGTTTTAGATAATAAAATACCTCATTCCATTTTATTCCCTCATGAACCACTTCATCCTTTACCTCTGAAAGTTTTCGGGTCTATATGTTTTGTTCATAATTTCAGTTCTGGTCTTGACAAGCTTTCTCCTAGATCACATAAATGTGTTTTCTTAGGGTTTACAAGATCACAAAAAGGATACAAATGTTTTTCTCCTTCTCTTAATCGTTATTTTGTGTCAAAAGATGTCACATTTGATGAGTTGTCTCTTTATTTTAAAAGTCAATCTTCACCTCTGTCTCCATCCAATCTTGTCAACACTCCTAATACATTTAATGTTCATGTTGTTTGTGACCCTCTAACTGTGTCTTCTTCACCATTAGTTCCTGCTCCGCAATCAGCTTCTTCTCCACTGCCTCTTCAGATTTATAGTTCTCGAAACCAATCACAACCACCACCATCTGACTCTACTCAAGTGTCAACTACTCTGTCTCTTCCGGATCTGACACATGAGTCTGACCTTCCCATTGCCCTCCGAAAAGGTATTCGTTCTACACGTAATCCCTCTCCCCATTATATTGCTTGGAGTTATCATCGACTGTCATTACTTTTTTATACATGTCTTTCCTCTATTTCTTCTGTGACCATTCCAAAAATTGTTCGTGAAGCTTTAGCCCATCCTGGTTGGCGTCAGGTCATGCTAGATGAACTAAGTGCTCTTTATAATAGTGGAACTTGGGAATTGGTCTCGTTATCGTCTAGGAAATCTATTGTTGGTTGCAGGTGGGTGTTTGCTATCAAAGTTGGACCTGATGGTACTATTGATCGCCTCAAAGCTCGTCTTGTGGCCAAAGGTTATACTCAACTTTTTGGGTTGGATTATGGAGATACCTTTTTCCCTGTGGCAAAGATGGTTTCTGTTTGTTTATTTATCGTCATGACTGCTCTTCAACAATGGTCTCTTTATCAACTGGATGTTAAAAATGTTTTTCTCAATGGTGATTTGCAAGAAGAAATATATATGGAGCAACCTCCTGGGTTTGTTGCTCAGGGGGAGTCTTCTGGGATGGTATGTCGTCTTCGCAAATCCCTATATGGCCTAAAACAGTCTCCTAGGGCTTGGTTTGGAAAGTTTAGCAAGGTTGTTCAACAATTTGGTATGACTCGGTGTGAATCAGATCATTCTGTCTTTTATCGACACTCGAGTGCTGGATGTGTTTACTTGATAGTATATGTTGATGACATCGTTCTTACAGGTAGTGACAACCATGACATCTCTCAGTTGAAACAACATCTCTGTCACCATTTTCAGATCAAAGATCTTGGCAAACTTAGATATTTCTTAGGTATTGAGGTGGCACAGTCCAATGATGGTATTGTTATATCTCAGAGGAAGTATGCCATATATATTTTGGAGGAAACTGGGTTGATGAGTTCAAAGTCTGTTGATACACCCATGGATCCCAATACTAAACTTCTACCAAATCAGGGGGAGCCTATATCTGATCCTAAGCAGTATAGAAGATTGGTTGGAAAATTGAATTATCTTACAGTTACTCGTCCTGACATTTCCTTTGCAGTCAGTGTGGTAAGTCAATTTCTTAATTCATCATGTGAAGATCATTGGAATGCAGTCATTCGTATTTTGAAGTATATTAAAGGATCTCCTGGAAAATGATTGTTATATGGTTCTAATAATCATACAAGATTTGTTTGCTACTCAAATGCTGATTGGGCAGGATCTCCTTCGGATAGAAGATCTACATCTGGATATTGTGTCTCCATTGGTGGTAACTTGATCTCATGGAAAAGTAAGAAACAAAGTGGTGTGGCAAGATCCAGTGCAGAAGCAGAATATAGAGTTATGGTCTCAGCTTCCTGTGAACTTGTTTGGCTCAAGCAATTGCTTAGAGAGTTACAATTTGGAGATGTCACTCAAATGACACTTGTGTGTGACAATCAGTCTGCTTCTTCATATTAGTTCTAATTCTGTCTTTCATGAGAGGACCAAACACATTGAGATTGACTGTCATTTTATTCGAGAAAAGATTATGTCCGGAGATATCAAGACCGAGTTTGTTAACTCAAGTGATCAGTTAGCGAGATATTTTTACTAAATCTTTACGGGGTCCTAGAATTGATTATATTTGTAACAAGTTTAGCACATACGATTTGTATGCTCCGAGCTTGAGGGGAGTGTTAGATATTGTTTAGATATTATTTGATATTGTTAAGATATTGTTAGATATTGGTAACCACAATATCAAACAATATCTTCTGTTTATTCTGTTACTTTCAGTTACTCTTTTAGTTGTATCTCTACTATAAATAAACCACCCTATGTGTGATTTATACACAAGGAAAATTAATTTCAAACCCTATTTTCTCTATATTCAACACCATCTTTTATATCTTACATTTTATTATTCTTTTCTTCTATTTTTACTCCTTGATCATGTGTTATTTTGCTAATCAATATTAATTTTATTCACTTCTCACTTGAGCAGTTGAAAATGCACATTCACATCTAAATAGTTTATTATCTTAATGTTCAATGAGAATTTTTCCTAAATCTTGTTAAGTAATCCAATACCCTATTTCAAAAAACTAAACTGAATCTACTTCATCTCGTCAATCTCTAAGACTCCTATAACAATTTCCTCTTCATCACACCATCTTCTACATCTCTTGTTGGCTCAATCTCGACACCCAAAAACCTCCTCTAATGGCACGTCCAACAAAAACAAGAGAAAATAGATATGAGAAAATGCAAACAAATCTAATACCTTCAACTAGATTCATACAATGAAGGTTTTATACGACAATAATATACAATCACATAGGAGTCAAACAAATCAGGTAAAGGGGGAGGTTTTTGTGGAGGCAAAATTAGAGACTATCAACCACGAAAGCATAATGAGGTCATAGACTAAGACGATAATGTTGAAAGCAAGCAGAAAAAATCACTTCTAATGATCGGAGAGTTACTAGACAAAAATGAGAAGAATAAATATTATTGTGCAATAGATCTATAATAACAATCTATTAGTTTATTGTTTTAGCGCATGATAGACCACGTTCATACTGATCCACCCTAGCCTCCATCTTTTTTATGTAGTTAAAAAGATCATCAATTTTACAATATATATACTACTTATAAATACCTTTTAAGATTCTTCCTAATATATTGAATCAAAATCACTTCCATATTTCACAAAATCAAATATTGCATTTAAATATGCTATTCTATTTTCAAATGATGAACTAGACAAATAAAATTTAAATTTCATACATACTTGCATTGTATCTTAACTAAAAAGATCATAATTAGACAGATGTACTATTAGAAGATATTATATTAAACCCATAATTCCCTGCATAGAAAATCCAAGACTGTAACTTCCATGATTTAGTAAAATGTCAAGATAGTTTGAATAAAGTTGTTTTAATTGATTACGTTAATTAACCCTCATATGGTCAGAGGAAATTCTTTGAAATGTGCCAATCTTCAATAGACACAATGAATGCAATTCAATGGCCAATCCTCGGCTTGGCATTAGGGTAGTTCCTTTCCACACTCATCCACCGTTTCTATTTCTTAGCATCAACGGTCCTTAACACGAAACCGTATGCAAATTGAACCTTTAAAAGATTGCCACCCTAGATTCGCGAGATAAGTCAAGAGAACAGAACAAAATACGTTATGGTTGACGATGGGTTGCTGAAATCATGCCCTGGTTACCAGGTCACACTTCAGGGCGGAACAGCAAAGTACTGGTAACATAACAAGTGCCAAGGTACGTGCTAATGATATGACCAAACACACTCAAAAGCAAAACAAAGCACAAAATTGACAGCCCAGAAATCATGCTGAAAAGATAATTAAATTTAGGTATAGTTGCAGCATGCAAAACTAGAAACCTATAATGTACAAATCACCTTCAAAGCCCAAAATGCAGCAAATGAAGAAACAACCTGAATGCAAGCACACTATAGTCCTATCAATTCAACAAATCTCATCAAAGATACATATAAACCACACACGAGTTTCGACGTCCTCATGTTCCACTCCAGAACATCATTCATCCTCAAATTACCTCCTCCACTCTGCTTGAATTACCTTTCCTGCAACACAAACAGACCCACTGATGATTATCATTCACAGTAAGACGCGCCAGAATTTAACTGATAATATAAGGCACTACACTGTTTCAGAATTTGCGATCGAGCCTAGTTTGGCATGATTAAGCTAATGAGCAATTTAGCTAACAGAATTTTAAATAGGTGAACTTATTGTGCAATATATTTAAAGCATTACACTTTTTAAGTGAATTTATCAAAAAACTATATAGCAAGAACTAAATCATACCATTCCCATCTCTAGAAGATGATACAGTTCTGTCACTTCTGTTGCCCCCTTTGCCACCTGATTGAACTGGTCTATGTGTCCTAGGTGAATGCGAACTAATTTTGCCGTTGGTTGAGGATGGTAAAGAATGTCGACGGGTCTGGTTGTTTCTTTCATTTCCATCTTGTACAAATCTTGGGGATCCTTGTGCCCTCAACTTTGCCTTTGCAGATTCAGTTGCTGCCATGTAACTTGGTAGTGTTGGACTATGCTGTAGTCCATTCTCTGCCCGTTCCTGCTTTGCTACAATTGAGGCTTTTCGGTTTGGTTTCTGTTTTTCACTGCCTATTGGATCTTCCATGTGACTAAAATCTCCATTTGTTAAGTGAGAATTTTCATCTTTACAAATAATAATAGGCTCTGGCAAATCTATGGGCTCATTTTCCACTTCATCAGAAATGTTTTTATCTTTAGTAGTAATTTCAGTCAAGGGCTTTGATTCCACGACAGTCAAGGGCTTCGATTCCACAGTCACTTGAATACTGCTTGGTGCGTCAAACACTTCATTACTAACTGAAAGTCTTGGAGTAGTTTCTATATCTGGCACACTGGGAATAGTTAATGCTGCTTCCTTCTTGATATTCTCATTAGAACTAGTGACCTCCTGTTCTGAAACAGCAAGGGATGAGGTAACTGTTGCCTTTTCTAAATGCTCCTTTGGCATCTCAGATTCAACTTCTGAAGGAACAAAATTCTCAACGGGATTATGAACCTTTCGCAAGTTACGTTTAACCTTTTCAAGCTCACTTTGTGGATTTTCCTGCACGGGATCTGAAGGTTGACTTGGAATTTTCCTTGTGTTTCGTTTTGGTTTTTCAAATTCAGGATTTGCTTGCACTGGGACAGAGTCAAAAGTCGAAGTAGGAAGCTTCCTGTTAGTACGTTTTGACTTGCTCGTTTGAGTATCTCCAACAGTAATACTGCCATGCTTTCTTTGAGCCTTAGTATCTCGAATTTTCTTGGGTTGTGGAACTGGTTTCCAAAATTGAGATGCTGACCAGCGCTCCAACCAATTTAGGACTGAATTTGGATCACCGGGAACATAGAGCAAACGCAGTGCCATTATAGTAGTTGACGAAGTAAGAAGCTGCAACAAACAAACAGCATTAGCACATGCCCTAAACTGAGATCATAAAGACAAACTATAATAGAACTAAATATATTGACATAGAAATATAGAAAATAAATTATATTCACCCTTAAACTAGAGTGAGTTAATATAAGCATAGAACATATATTAAATTTAGGAAGAAAAGCCCTTTCTCACTTTACAGACAAGTTCACCAGATAGGAAATTAAACCAAACAAAAGAATGGGCAAGAGCAACATTTCATACAAACCCACTTAAAAAAGACACACTTGAACATTTTACGACGAGTAATCATTTTTTTTTCTATATTAATTCTCCCACCACCTGCACATACATCCCAGGTGCATCAAAGCCTATTACTCCTTCCTGTGACCGACTTCACTGTGTTTTTATCACAAAATTAGCAGTAAATAAATTGCTCACTCTATTCAAATTGAGCATGCACACCCTTTGGTATGCCTAACAACCACAAACTTGATAAAAGAAACTGTAACTTCAAATCTATGAGCCCAGCCCCCACATTCATGCAAAATGTTCCTCTTACTATAGACTATGTAAGTCAACAACAAAAACAAAATTGTGATGAACAGCACATATTGGAGAGTATTGAAAGGAGTGCTTGAAATTATGTGTAGTATACACATGAATATTTTTATTTATATGAAGAAGCTATCCCGTAATAAGATACAAAATCAATGATAAACAATGAGAAATTTTTGCTTAGATATTTTCCTATTTGATGTAATCAAATCGTATCATATTACCCTATTTAATGTCAATAAATCATATATTTAAAACTCACCCTAATGCTGAAGCATATGTATCATATAAGTCAAGTTTGTTACAAATGTCATGACATAAGACTCCTTGAGAGACTTAGTGAACATGTCAGCCAGTTCGTTGCAAGAGCTAACAAAGTCAATAATGACAGTTTCACACATGGTGCAGGTGTGTGAAGATGACATGGCAAGAGGTTAGTGGGGCAGCAGTGGGCATTGGATTCCGAAGTTGTTGGAGAACAAAAAATGCTTGGAGGGTACAAAGGCTGCTGGAGAGAGCGAAAATGGTTAGACGGTATGTAGCTGCCAAAGAGAAAAAAAGGCTCAAAGGAAACAAACAATGGCTACCGAAAAGCTAAAAATGCTCTTTTATGGCTGCTGAAGACAAAAAATGGACTGTGTATGGTGGGTCCAGCAGCTGCCAAAGGGCAAAACTGCTCAAAGAGCATGGTGGCTAGTAGAGAGAAAAAAAATGCTCAGAGAGCATAATTGCTGTCAGAGAGTAAAAAAGGCCAAGAGAGCACAGTGGCTGAAAGAGAGCAAATCCGGAGACAGTGGTGACTACCAACGAGCGAAAAAATTGGAGGATGCGGTGACTGCTGGGGAGAAAGTGCCCTTAAAAAAGATGCTTGAAGGGCACGACAGCTGCCCTAGAGCAAAATTGTTGCCACAAATATTATTTACCCAACAAAAGAAAGTCGGAGAGGCAAAGTCAGGCCAATGCATCTACACAAAAAGTTATGACTTAACAACGGATTAGTAGCAAAACATGTAACTAAGGATGGTACTGCTATGATACCAAATATTGAAAGGATTGTTGATAATTGTATGTAATGTACACAGGAGCATACTTATTTATAATGAAGAAGAGATACAGTGATAAAGAATAAAATCAATAATTAATAATGACAAATATTTGCTTAGATATTTCCCTATTTGATGTACTCAAATCATATCATATATCCCTATTTTAATATAATCAAATCGTGAGTAATTCTTATATGCATATACACCTACCGCATCATATTTAAACACACTCACTTAAAATTTGACAAGTTATCAAGCTTCTTTTGATCTTGTTTTCTCAGTGTTCTACCCCTTTCCCTTTTCTCTTTCTTTCCCTTTCTTCCATTGCTTCCTCACAAGTAACACCACAAGAGGCCAATTACGTAGTTGCTATGACTGTGATTGGATGACTCCTGCTCCCAAACACACATTTCATATCCTCAATCAACAATTCCTCCATGCTCCCTTTCGCTCAAGACTTTAAACACTTGCACGTTTTCAATTTCATTTCTCATTTTCTCTTATTTGCTTGCAAGACTTTGTTCCTTTTGCTGCTCAGACGAATGGTGCCAATTTGATAGTCATTTTGATGGGAGGGTAGCATTGGCAAGGAGTGATGGGGTTTCGTGTAGGGGTGCACAACTGAAATTTGCTTCAATTACTATGGAATTTGTAGAAGCTAGTGTGAAGCATAAAATCTATTCTTTTAATCTTAGTTAGTTTTTGTCATTTCTAGTGAAGAAGCAATAAAAGAGAGAGAAAGAAAGTGGAAAGGGAGGAGGAAGACCACACAGAGAAAACCAGATCACCAAAAAACTTGATGACTTGGAAACAGCAGGTGTGAGCAAATATGAGATGGAGATTAAGTGTGCATATAAGAATTACTCATCAAATCATATCTGCCACAGAGAACGGGAAAGAGCTGGCCATACATGACCATTTTTAGGCCCAATTTCATGTTGAAGGTGATGATGCTGAAACTGATTGTGTATAGAGTAGTTTACAGTTGTGACCAATTTAGTTCCGTTGTATCTAACTATCTGCAGTCAGTTAGTTAGGTTAGCTGTAGTCTAGTCAGCATAGCTTGTTGTGCAAGCTATTCTGTTAGTTAGCTATGCTGAACTCTAGTCAGCATAGCTTGTACTTCAAAACTGGTAATGCAAATTCATTTTTATTTACATAAACCTTCTTCTTTCAACTTAGTTATAGTTTCTTCACAAACAGTCAGTTTTACACATCTATAAATAGATGATATTTGAAATCCTGAGGAGCCACAAAAGAAAATATAGATCTTTGGCCCATACTATAAATCCTGTTGTTCACTCAGGACTAAAAATTGCAGGCGTTTATATGATTATTTTACACGAAAACTAGCTAAGTATTAATTGAAAAAAAAAAAAAAAAAACACTAGTGTTACCTGATGTAAACTAATAGCATTAGTGTAGCAAAAATTTTACAATTTTCTTGGAATTGGTCCCTGTTTAGAGAAATTTACAGTGTGTTTTCCTCTGTCTCTCACGATGTTGCTTTCTCACTACAGAAACTTCTTACACATAACAAAAAAAATACACTGCTCCTTTTTATAAAATCCAATTAACTAATTTACTAGGAGAAATTACTTAATTTAGATATTAACATTAAATTTGTCTTAAATTTATATGTTTTCTCCAAATCTACCCTAAATATTAATGAGACATGCTTCTATTATTTTTTTCAAATATTTTTATTCTATTTAATTATTTTTAATCTCTCTCACCATAATATATTAATTGCTCTCATTGAAGTACTCCGCATACAAGGCACATTAGACTTCAAAAAATCTTAAAACACTAATGTTTTCTATCCACTATTTATTGTACTTAGAGAAATGTGATTAATGGTATTTTGTAAAAAAAAAAAAAAAAAAAAAAACAAAGCAAAATCTCTACTTTAGTTCTCCAGAGGTGGCACACTATTGTACATTCCAGAATGAAACTTACACAGAATAAGTAGCCACAAAAAATAAAGAACACAACATAAATATGGTGTAATGTAAGTTACCTTACGAATGAAAGCATTTGCTGACAGCTTTGTGATTTTCGTTGATATAGCAATTGGCTTGACAAGTTTGCTATCCTAAAATACAAGAGATTGAGAAGGAAAATCATTAGCAGCAGTTAAAAATACTTTACATGGAATCTCCCCCACCCACTCTCATCCCTGATCCCTGACTTGTGTTGTGAACACTAAAAAACTTTAAGTTATCTAACAATAGCTAACTGGTGCACTTCCCAACAAGCAAAAGAAACTCATTACAAAATTTACAGATTGTCGACTCAGCAATATTTCATCATCTACACTGATTAGAAAAGAGAAAAATGTTGAATTCGATCTTAAAACCCAGTATATAGCACCAACTTCTCCTGATTATGACAAAAGACCATCTTATTTCTAGTAGTAAAGAATAATTCAAAATAAACCTGTTGTTTAGCACACAGTAAGGTTCTTTTTTTAAGTGCTCATGTTTTCGTATTAAATAAAACCATTGAGCTCTAATGTGACCAAGATAATCAGGTATATTATATATCTCCACCGCAGCCCACCCAAAAATCAAAAGAATACTCTGACCAAGACAAAATGCACATTTATCACTTGCATACTTTTCCCCCACAAAGGAAGTTTAACCGGAAGAACAATATGAGGAACTAATGAAAATTCACAGAGAATTCAATTTCCAAAAAAATTACCAGAGGGTTAACTTTATTGTACTTCTCAAGGATTTCAAATCCAACATTAGACTGTCTAACTGTTCCTCCACGAACAAGTGCTTGAAACTTGACAATACCATACATAGAGCATAATGTAACAACAGCTTGTCTCCTAACCAAGTGCCCACGAATGAGTGCTTGCAACCTTATTATGCCTTTCAGGGCCCTAAATGCTCTCCGAGCCTTCATGAAAGAACTTCCATTAGTTGAGGAACAATACCATCAAATACCACTCATAACAACTCATACAATAAAAACTCCACAAAGATAGTTCCTATAAGTAAAGAAAGTGTTTGTATGCCATCCTTTCATGAACATATTTATCAATTATCAATTTATGAGAGAAGCATTGAAGAACTTAAGCAAGCAACAGATTTACTTGAGCAAGCAACCTTGTATATATAGATTAAAACATAGTTTTTATATTTACAGTTGAATTTTGTTTTTAGACCAAAATACATTTGCTATTTAATCAGTGAATTGCATACCAAATAACCCCTGAAAGCAGCTTGTGCCTTAGTTGCAGCTTCCTCCAGCCTCATTTTGTCTGGATCTACTGCATCATCTTCATTAGTAGACCCTACTAAGTCTATTTCTTGAGTGCCAGGTAAAACATTTTCTGCTTCTTTGTTTTCCAGCTCTTGGACTTCATCATGATTGGCAGTAGTGTTGGAGGTTGGTTCTAATACAAAGTTAGTTTCTGGCACCTTGGAGGTCACTATTACTCCTTCCTTTTTATTAACAAGCTTCTAAATAAAATTATAGTAAGCCAAGTCAGGTATTTCATTACAGAAGGGAAAGATCATATTAAATAATATCATTTACGTTGAGAAAAATAATTTAAGTGATACTTTGAACAATATAACACCATCTATAATTCCTGGCAATATATGACTAATCGTAGGTTGTTTGCAAATTCTGCCAAGTGCTAACAAGGTCAGCAAAGTGCAAAAATAGCAACAAAGTTATGTCCCACAAAAACAGCACCAAACCAGAATGTACCATATAATGGAGAACAAAATTTGTGTTTTCTTCCTCCTGCTTTCATTCTCTATATACATAACAACATTTGATTAACAGTATTGATGATGCCATTTGCATTAAAATTTAAAGGAAAAGGAGTGCCAGCAACAAGCACTCTAACACAATCTCCTATTGATTGAAATTTGTTGGAAATGACAAAGATTGTGTACGTCTCACTTCTTATTTAATGCATCTCATTCATGATTTGTAATTTTCAATAAAAGAAATGTCAAAAAGAGTGTTTGAGTGTGTTGCATTTTTCTTGAAGAAAAGTAGATTTGGCTATTCATGTCACGAAAAAAAAAATGATTGTAATTTGAAAGAATATTAGTGATTGTATTCATGAAATATAACAAAGAACAGCTTGGTGAAGTTGCCTTAACTATCACAATATACCTCTCTTCCTTTTGAAATATTTGATCTGGATGATTTTTTCCCGAACAGTACAGTTTTGATCCATTTTCCAGGTGACTTCCCCATTGTGGGACCAGGACCTGTAAAAGAAGGTAAAACTGATCTCTCAATTGATTCCTATGATTGTTGCTTCATATTAGTAAATTTGAAAGTATGCAAGTAATTGATCCTGAAATCATTGCAAGATGCCAGCCTGCTTGGCTGCTTAACTAGATCGCCAAATTCAGCTAATTTTCTGCAACTAAGAAAATCTACTGTGAACTCTTCAGTTTCCTTAGTTAGCCAAGCATATATGTGGGATAAATCTTGAAATTGGCATGCCTCCATTTGGTACGCAAAAGTATTCAGAGAAAACAAAAACGTTGTGATTTTCAGAAAGAAAAGTTTTTCAGTGTTCAGGATAGGAGATCACTTAAAAGTTATTATAATATTCAAGCAACACCTGAGGAAACATGACAAAGATAATATAGAAGTAATAGACCTTCAAAAAAAAAGTACCCGTTCATAAAAGCTCATCTGGCGATGGCTTCTCAATAAATTTTATTATGCAAAGAAAATAACTTATATGCTAATAACTTTTTTCCCTTTCGACAATAAATTTTAGGTGAAACAAAACAGCAGCTTTTTCTTTTCAGTGAAGATGTTGTTAGTCTCAGAATAAATAACTTTCCTTATAAAAAAAAAAAAAGTCAATGAATATGTAATCAACAATATACTTTCAAAAAATGAAATCAACAATAGAAAAAATATAATTTCTCTAATCAAAACCAAGTATTATCAACAATTTGGGTTGACATAATTAATGACCAATCAACAAACAACAGTAAGTAGACATAGACATCATGCACAATTAGTACCATCTTTTATCTGATGCTATAATACAGCTCAAAAAAAATGTTATCACGTCTATATCCTATTTAATACGATGCACCGCCACTCTTTCACTTTTTTCTAACCTCCACCGCTAAACCTCTACTAACAAAACAAAAGCGCTGTAAGCCACCGACAATCATAGCGTACGGAAACGAAATGATTTAAAAAAACAAAAACAAAAACACAAGGCAAGCTACGTTTGATCTCTCGAGCCCGAAGCTCCTGCCTGCAGAGTTTCGATTGAGCACTACAAATCTAAACAAATTACAACTTGACAGTAATCAATCAAAAACACAGAAGCACAAAACAAAACAAAAAAATTGAAACCATTTTCACTAGAAATGCCGCAAAACTGGAAATGTATTAACGAACAGCAAAAAAAAAAAAAAAGTATTTTAAAATGCACCAATACAGAAACCCTAGAATCCACAAGATCTGCTACGTGATGTAACTAGGAGGCACAGAACACTGCTCGGTCCTTGAATCAGTGTCTGAAATTGATGCTAACAAGCTAGAATGAGGCTAGATCTGAGGATTACCTGACCAATGTGGAACCTTTTCACTTCAAATCTACCATTCCTGAGAAACACAACCAAACAATGAAATTACAAAATTAAAATAATCATTCATTTCCCCATTTGTTTAGTTTACCATTTTAGAGCAAGGGGAGAAATATATACAGTGGAGTGTACAAGAGAAGATAGAGAAAACAAGAAGGTTGTGTACCATGGAAAAGACAGAGAGAGAACATTGATCTAAAGCTGCATAAATTTTGTGGTTGCTTTGTTTGTTGCTCTCTGTAAACTGTGCTAGCTGGATGAGTGAAATTTGAAAAAACAAAAATGTCTGAAAGAAAACTGAAAAGCTTGGATAAGTTGTAGAGAAATCACCACGTGTCATTCATGCACACGCTGTACCCTCGTTCTAGCCGTTTGATGAGAAGACTTCGTGGGGTTTGAATCGTTGAGCGAACAGATTGGCTTAATCAAAGGGTGGAAATGAGAGTTTGCGCTGTAGTCGAGGACACGCTAAGAAAACAAAAAAGTGGCTGTGATTTAATCGATGGTAGTTTCTGGGAGTCCCAGTGCAGTTACTTCAAAACGAAGTGTTCCATTTTCTTTAATCTTTATTCCAAAGCATAAGGAAATGACGTTTACGCCCCCGCGCCTCGGACTGTGCTTCACGTGTGGAGGCGCGTGTGAGAGAGTTGAACCGTTGGTGAAATGAGGTGGACGGCGGAGATGAAAGCGCGTGGTGTGTATTGAAGGTGGTGAGCGTGGTGCGAGGTATGGAAGCCACGCTGGCAAGAATAGTGTAGGAGAAAGATGGAGGAGGATGCAAGGGATGGTAGTGAAGTGAAGTTAGAGATGTTCTTGAGAATTGTAAGTATTGATGTTACCTAATTACCTATTATCATTTATATACCTGCTACCTGCATACAAACTCTTAACTCTCTTAATTATACTCCACGCATTTGAATGTTCTTGAGAATTTGATTAAGTTGTTTAGATTTGTATAAGTGGTGAATATCATTTGAAATATTGAAGATATGTATTATTTTTTTCTATTATATATTTGATTTTTATTTTCTTCATTTGATTGAGAATTTCATGAGTGTTTATCGTTTAGCAGTGGGTAGGCCTTTTAAGGAAAAACATATTCTTTTATAACAAAAATGCTACATATTATTTTTAGAATAATTAAATCAGTTTATCTAAATATATATATATATATATATATATATATGATTAAAATTAACAGATTAATTCATTTTTTCTCAGTTAATTTTAAATATATATGGATGAATTGATTCTATAATCATGATTGGATAATATTTATATGGGTGACTTGTTTCTATGAACATTGTTAGATAATATATATATATATATATATATATATATATATATAATCATAAAACTATTAAATTATATTTATTGAATGAGAATAATTAAAAAACTAATAAAATAATTAATAATATAGAGAAAATTTATAAAATATATTAAATATATCAAACATAAATATTTATTATAATTATTATATAAAAAATATATTTTACTTTGAAATTTGAAATTTTATAAAAGATTTATTAAGCATCCATTATCAAATTATAAAATAAGTTTAAATTGAGATCAATAAAACTTTTATTTAACCTATATTTTAAATAGACTAAAATTAAGGTAAGTTCGAAGAATTTTTAGATTAATCTATATTTATTAATAATTATCATAATTAAAAAAAACAATACTAAAAACAGTTTTACCAATCTTAACGTTTATTAATTAGACAAAAAAAAGTACTTAAATCATTTTGAACGTTATATTTATAATAAACACGATATTATTTGAAAATTTCGTAAAACAATTTTCATCATTTTGTAAAATTTGAATACAGCTTTTTTACACATTTTACCATCATATATTTTCAGTTTTTATGCATTTGATTAGTTCATTAAATATTTAAGTGATATGTAAAAAACTAAAATCAAATTTTTACATTTGTTTGAAACAACATTTTTTTATTTATCGTATTTTAAACATTTTTCGGAACGTCAATACACTATATATTCAAATAATAATAAAAAATGTAAAAATGGTAAAATATAATACCAAAATGTGTCAACAATTTTTGAGTGATAAATTTATTAAATAAGAACAGTTGAGTAGTAAACTTGTAATTATACTTAATAATTAATTTATTAAATTCTTATTACCGTATAATAGTTTAATTATTTATCAGAGAGATAAAAATAGTTACTTGAAAGTGTTATATGTTTTTTTTTTTTCACTCTTTCGCATCTTTCTATCTCTTATTTCTTTAGATCTTTCTTTTATCTTGTTTTCTTCAAAGCACAATATCATAAGATTATTTTTTTTATTATTATTATCAATCTTCTTTATGACTAACATGTTATAAAATAATTTTAAATCATGATAAAAAAAAGTTACTTCTATATACGATTAATAGAAATACAGATACCTATGCGATTTGTCCGTATTTTTATTATATATTTTATTTTAATTTATTAAAAATTAATGTATATATTAATTTTAAAATTAAAATATTGATTTTTTAAATTACGAATTAAGTTTTAAAAAGAGAATTGTAGATACGAGAAAGAGTTTAATAAAAACTAAAGATAATTTGTAATTATGAAATAAAATAATAATAATATTTTTATTTATTATTTTATATGTAGATATTTTTTAAATCTGGTTACAAAGAAATTCTTTTGTATGTTATTATAAATTATAGAGATGTGGCCCTATTAATTATTTATCAAAGAAAAAGAATAGAAGTGAAGTTTTAAAAACGAAGGAAGGAAGAAAGAAAGGTGAAAAGATTAGCAGGTTTAACTACAAAACTGTAGCAGTTTTTTTTTACTGTCCCAAACGGAACAGAAAAAATAAATAAAACGGTTTGTGCTTTAAAATTTGAATTTAAAAAGAAGATATCAAATGCCAACATGGCAGTGGGTCCCACCCACAACACAAAACAGTTGCGCTAAATTCTCTGTAGCACCAAATTTGAGTTTTGCCTTTCATCTTTTCCCGCTCTCCCTAACTTGACACGTGTCGGAAGGATACAACCTTTTAAATTCCCATCAAACGCGTTTTTTCTTGTATATATCATATCATATGAGTCCCAGAAACCACGACACCAACCAGTGAGTGTTGTTTTTCCATTCTGAAGCAGAAGATGGAAATGGAAGAATCCGTGAAGGAACAGCCCCTCTCCGCTGGTACTCTCTTGTACCCAATTCTGCAAATTTTATTTTATTTATTTTATGCATGCTTTGTGCAGAGTGATAGTGACAATAGTAATAGTCATGTCAAATTGGATATGACAATTCAACTATGTGGTGGTTCTGTTTCAGGGAATTCAGGGAGACCTAAACTTCAGAGGTACCCGCTACGATCGTCCTCTAAATCCAAGGAAAGCACACCAGACAATGTTTCTGATTCTAAAAGGTACTGTCTAATTTTTTTATTTATTTTTTTTGTTATAATGTTTGATCACGTAATTAGGTTTTTTCTGAATTGAGAGAAAAATTCATTTACTTATTATACTCTTGTTTTCAAACTATATTTGTAATTTTGAATTTTGATGTCACCAATTTGATTCTCATATGAATGGCATTCTCTACACCAATAACGAATATATAACATATGAATGGCATTCTCTACACCAATAACGAATATATAACATGTGATTCGATGTTGTTTTGGGGTTAACTAGTTTTGGGGTCTCTATAATGGGTATTTAGGGATTAGTCATGTATGAGAAAAAAAATCTTGAGTCGTTTCTATATTTTAATTATTACTACACGTTGTTCTTCTTGTTAATATGATTTTATAGTTCTCTTTAAACATAAGTTTAGTTACTATACAGCTTTTAGAGGGTAAAGTCAAGTTCTCTTCATTCACAAGGGCCAAATTATTAGTTTAATTTAATTTTTTCCCTCAACACTCTAATATGAAGATTTTTGTTCTGCTGTTTTATCTATCTAGCTTGTGTTTGGGAATTGGGACCACAATAATGTCGGAACTATGAAAGCTATGAATTCCCAGAATATTGTTCTTCTAAGTTCTGACATTGATTACAGTACTTTATAATTGTCTTGCTGTTAGCACTGTCCCCTCTCATGGCAACATGATAAGTGGCTTTTGTGTGAACTGTGAAATTGGAATATTGGTTAAAAAACCTCCTAAATTTGCAGAGGGTTAAGTACTCCACGTGTAAGCAGAAGTGTAGGTGGTCTTGATTTCTCCGGAAAGGACAAGTCTACAAGTTCTAAACCACCAAGGAGACTCTCCATTCCTGTCAGAGCCTCTCCTTCTCCAAATCCAAAGTTGATTGGCAACATTACCCAAATCTCAAAGAGCAGAAAAGTTAAGTATGGCAATGGCCAAGGGCCTCAAACCAGAAGTTTAACACCCGGATCTGACATTTCTAAAACATCCGGCCGGATGAAGTTCAATCTCCTATCTTCCTCTTCGTATTGGCTGAATCAGATCAAGCTCTCTGAATCTGCTGTTAAGCACTCAGTTTCTCTTGGATTCTTCAAACTTGCATGGGAAGCAAGGTGTGAGGTAACAACATATATATCAATAGACATTACAGACATAAATCAGTCATTTTCTGCATTTCAGTTGTCCTTCCTTAACTTCTTTAGGTTCAAATATATTCATTAAGTATCTTGTTTTTGTCTGCCAATGTTATCTGTATGGATTTGTAATTTGCGACAGTAAACACTGTCCTTGGCCTATTTTTTTGTTAATTAATTGAACCCTTTTCCCTTTCATGATTCTTTGGTTCGATGGCAACCACAGCCGTTCGCGAAGATGCAAGATGAGCTAAAATGTTATGTGCAAAGACATCAGCTTGCTGAACTTGGAGAAGTGAAAGAACTGCTTCAAAGCTATTGCAATACTGAAAATATAGAGCAGCCCCAAATTTCAGAAAGCATTTCGCAGGTGCTAGAGGAGGGAACTCGATCCTCTGATGATGAAGTACACTGCTCTTCTTCAACGATCATGGATACTGAAAAACTGAAACCCGAATCCTTGGAAACTGAATCCACTCAACTTACTCCTGTTAAAACAGAGACAACCAAGAAGGAAACTGAAGCCACTCAGCTTACTCCTGTTAATACAGAGACAACCATGAAGGAAGCTGAATCAACTCAACCTAACCCTGTTAAAACAGAGACAACCAAGAAGGAAACTGAAGCCACTCAACTTACTCCTATTAAAATAGAGACAACAATGAAGGAAACTGAATCCACTCAAGTAAGCCAAATGAATAATAACCCCGGATCCAGATTGAGAGAAAATCTCAAAAAGAACTCTGCAAATTCAAGACCTACTTCTGACAGTGGGAGCTCTAGGTTGGTTAAAAAATCAGAGAAGAAGAAGCCAACTAAGCAACAAACTAAGAAGGGAAAGATTGAGGTCAAGAAACAACAAAAGAAATCTGATGTAATTAAAGGCAAGAATGAAACAAAACAATATTTCTCTTTCAACACTGATGATTTTTATTTTTTTAGTTCAGCTAGTCTAACAAGACCTCATGATAATTTTCTTCCACAGTTCCAATCAGCCCTACAGGTACTGAAGACAATGCACAGGGAGACAAAGAAAATATGGTAAGTCAAATATAATTTTTGATAAAGTTGTGAAAATGTGACTAACATGTTTTGCCCGAGTAGGACGTTCAGTCAACTGATGAGATCAGTTTGTTCACAGAAGTCGCGTGAACAAGATTGCAGGTCTTAATTTTTGTAATTCTCAAACTTGCCTACAGTGTTTTTAATGTTTATTACCTACCCAGTTTGTCTCTTCATAGAAAAACAAATGAAAATTGTTGTCACCTTTTGCGGTCCAAGGTTGCGTTGAATATTTTGTGATTGTGTCTTGATGTGTAATTGTCTGTCAGACCATACTGTATTGAATATTCTAGTTTGTCTTGTCACAGGTGCTTTTATATAATATAATATTGCAAAGACAAATAGATTTCTGACATAGTTTGCATGTTGTTTATTTGTATATATATGTTTAAATTTGAACTTGATTCCAAAATATATGCTATAATATTTATCATCTTAATTAAAAATATTTTAACCTGAATCAAAGAATATGTATTATCTTTAGAAAAAGAAATTCGTGTGTTCTGGTATGTTTTAGACTTGGTAGTTTGCTTATTAAAGTGTGGGTTTGAATATATCATCAATTATGTTTAAAAGTTATTTTTTATTATAAAAATATAAAAGCATAATTTAATAAAAATATTTTTTATTATGCTTATAGCACATTATAATATTAATTGAATTATAAATTATTTTATATTATCCATATTGCTTTTTTAGAAGTGAACCATTAAGTTTTGTAATAGATCATCATCATAAATAATCTTGACCATTAAATTTATTAAAAATATAAAATTGTGCAGGGTTCATAATTTTTATCTATAATTTACTTTCTAATATTTTTGTACCAACAATTTTTTTAGAAGAATATAAAAAAAATGTTAAAGATGATAATAGACATATAAATTTGTTTTAAATATCAAATGTTCTCATATATGAAAATTAAAGGTTTTTTTTGACAACTAAAATCAAAATCCACTACTTATTCAAAACACATTTATGGCAAAACAAAATATCATTTTTTAATGTTTTATTTTTCACAAATTTTATGAAAAATATACGTCTTGCAGAGCAACTCTCAACGGGACGTTGAGACCTTTTGAAAAAAAAAAGATTTTTTTTGGCTTAATCCGACTTTACTTAAAGATCACTCGTTTGTATTCTGGCTAATAAGTAAGCCCTAATGTTTGTTACATTGCACGCCATTCAACCAGGGTTGTCAAACAATTGATTTATTACTCAATTTGATCAATTGCGCATTTGATCCCTAATTTGGTTTGATTATACTAATTAGGGATGAGAAGAACTGAACTAAATTCCATTTTATCTTTTTTATCCCTTTTCTTTTTTCACACTATTTTTGTGTAATAAAGGCTTAAGCATATTCATGTATTATTAGGTGGTTCTTATCCAAATCAGGTCGGGTCTAAAACAAGTAACTGGACCATGCTTAGACGGTCTTTTTTATTTAAGGTCATACACAGATCTAATAAAGTGTAACCTAGGTTATTTTGACACCTAGAACTGTGATAATCACCTCATTCACGGGCAGAAACAACGACTTCACGGTCACATCATAAGGTTGAAAGCATGATCCAACATGCAATGTGACAAGGACATCATTGAAATTGAAGCTAGTTTAATAAAGCTATCATAACCAATTCAGAAAACTACAACTTACAACATCCAATGCAAATTGACAGAATTCTATAATACATGAACTGACTGACATGGACAAAGCATAGACTAAGATTGATTAAAGATAAGATGATCCTAGCATTCAAAGCAGTAAGGAATATGCCATGAAATTGAGTAAGTTGGCACAATGACTTTTATAGGTAGCAGTGCAACCTAATTCATTACTTCAAAGGCCCACAAGCATTATGACGGGTGGTCCAGCTTAGTCAGCTGTCCAACTTTGCTCCACAATTTCTCTAACTCTTCGATTGTACTCGCGCTTGTTCTCACTAAACATTCGAGCTGCTTCTGAGTTTGCAGGAGAATTTGGGTTGGGATCACAAAGCAATGACTGCCACAGTAAAAATTGCCTTTCAGAATATAACAGTAATATAGCAAGGATGTAGGAGTAGAATCATGAAGCTAGCAATTTAGACATGCAAAATTACTTCTCAACCACCCTGGACTCTTGAGATATCACGGCCAGGTTATATTATCAGGAATATGCAACATTATCTTATCCATAATAAATGGTGTGCACTCTTGCAACAAGAATATACTGACATCATTGTCTGTTGTTACATTATTGTTATAAGAAAATGAAATCAAAACAGAAAAGAGGAGAGGAGTCTACTTCCAAAGGTTTTCCCATCACACAGTTGTCGCTTTCAGAACTACAAAAGCTCCATTTTATCAGACAATAAACAATTAACTGATGATCCATATTCTACTGCCACAATATCTAAGCTAACTGATCATGTTACTAACTCCAGTAACTTTGCGTTACTTATAAGGCTAATTAGTTAGCATTGCTGGGCCTTATTTATTTCCAATTATTCCTCTGATGTGGGCCCTATCATGATCCTAGCATAGGGAAACATCGGATCATGGTGCTTACCAAAGATATTTAATGTGCGAGATTTAAAATAAATAAAGAATACGAGTAAAACAACTGATATATGTGCCAACAATGGCCTTGTAGCAGTAGCACACGATTTACCGGGAAGCACACATACCATGTAAAAAATTCCCACTGTCCAATGAGTTCCAATATTCACATTTAGCCCGTCCTTAACATGGCTCTGTCATGCCTAGCACCTCCCTCTTAACCAAAATGAAAAACCCTCCCCCCCAAAACAAGTAAAAAATAAATGACATGCTTCTACCTTATATGTTTAGTTCTATGATTTAAATTAGTAAAAGATTCCACTAAGAAAAGTCCACCAAGAAGAGGATCCGAAATCCATCTAAGTACAATAAACATGAAGTGAGGGGGGATTGAAAATAGATCATATCTGAACCACCAATCCAGTCTCTTAACAGGTCCGAACTAAAAAATATTCTTTCAAGTCTCTTATCCCCGCAATCAAGAAAACTAAAAAAACGAATCTGTTCTATACAAATGTTAACACATTTAAAGGCTTAAAATTCTGGAATTACACTAGTCAATGAAATAAAAAAATAAAAATTTAGCATCCATCTATATGAAATGACTGAGAAACAATATAAGAATCATCAAAATTTGAGAGTGAGTAAATCAAAACAAAAATCCATGAGATTTGTAAAGAGAACAAGACAATGACAATCTTCTTAAAAAATCATGTTCCTGAATTGCTTACTCCATTTTCTGTTGAAATTATAAAATTAATGGTGTAAAAGTGAAAGTCAAAGTAACATTGCAAGTGAATCAAAACATGAATCAGCAAACGTTATGGGGCATTTAAAATGAATCGTAATTCCTTGAAGTAGCTCTTCAATAGACAAAAAGACATAAGTAATTTAAATAGCCACAGGACCTTGAATTAACTTGTGCAACATATTGATGTGGTCATGCTTAACTTGAGGCAAACAAAACCAGCCCTCAAGTGTGTAAGTAATTATGCAAATATAAGGTTGCGCTATCTTCTTTTTGTAATATACTAACAATGAAAAGAAAAGAAATGCAGAATTGTTGACTATATTATACAAGAGAATAATACCTGGATAGAAGTGAGAATTGCAGCTACATCATATATAGGACTCCATTGATTTTGCAATATATCCAAACAAATACTTCCATCCGCATAAACTTCTCAGAGAAGAGGAATGACATTAGTAGATAGATAGGTAACTTATGGATAAGAAGATTAATCTTTTCCACCTAAAACTTACTGTTTGGATGAAACATTCGAGAGACAAATCGTACAGTTGGTGGTTTGTTAGGATAATCCTCAGTAAACTGGAGAGTCAACTTAAACGTGCCTAAATAACTCAAAATATGAAGACATTGTTGAGATAGAGTTAAGAGAACAAATATAATTTCCAAGTATATGAATAAGGTTATCTGACTATGAGCACCCAATTTTCATTTAACTTTTCCAAACCATAATACAGCTTCACGAAGAAAGAAATTTTACTTTGATAGTCTAACAAAATATCCCTCTCTAGTAAATGTAAATGCAGTCTCTAATATAAACATAATAGGAATAAAAGTATTATTCCACTAAGTCATCACCTCTGACAGAAACATAAGATAATATAAAACTAATATATGACAACATAATAGACAGAAATTAGAATTTATACTGCCAAATCAGACACCCTAACAACGGTGACAACGAACTTCTTCCAAGATAGGAGTCATGGAAAAAGCAATCTCATCTAATATAACAGAACCGTTAGAGTTGCATGCAATGTACAAGATGGCTAAATAACTGAGTTGACATTTGTATCAAAATTGTTCTAAGATAGGAGCCACGGAAAAGGCAGACTCACCTCCATCCCATGGAGTATCATCAGGACTGCAATCCAAAGCAGACAAGAAAGCAGAAATTGCTTATCCATCCATACTAAAACAAAGCGAGGAGGAAAATAAAATAGTGCATCTTCTACCCAATTCAACTCACCCAAATATAACAGCATTCCACAGCATTATGTTGTTATCCTGAGGGGCACCACTGATTCCTGCAGGTGGATCCTGTTGCAGCCTCTTGAAATCTCTCATGAGCCTCTTCCTAGCAGGAGTCGACATTGCTACCACCAACAAAAAACTAAAAGCCACAAAGAGAAAACATAAAAGACATCAATTTTCTCTTCAACAACAACAAAAGATAGAGGCAAAACCTAGTTCAGCACTATGTGCATAAGAACACATTTGAATATATAATTCGAGAGTATAACTCGCAAAATTTTTACAATCATTCCTAGGGCAAGAAGTCATGCCAAATACATAAAAAATCAATTCATTTTTCACTAGTATCGTACTAAATCATCATCGGAAACGTAACAACCCCCAAAATAAAATAAAAAAGTGAGAAATTCCAAGGAAGATTGAATAAAGGGGGCTTTGATGCAGATCCACCCTCTGTACGAATCATCCACAATTCAGGTCATAACAAACACAAATTCGAACAAGACAACGAAATGATAAATAAATGATAAAAAAACCAAGTAATAGAAACCGAAGGAAAAAAAAAAAAATTTTGAGTAACCCGTTATGTGCGTGAGTGGGAATGATGGTGCGAAGGGAAAAGGCAAGAGCAATGAGAGATGAAGGGTTATGGGATGTGGGATCCAAACCGGCGGCAGAGAAAAGGCTATTGCTTCAATCTTACGATATTGATTGGCAGAGCTTGGAACCGTGCCGTGATTGTATCTATCTCTGTCTAATGTTTAAAATATCTTATATATTTTGCTCCAATCTTTCACCTATGGGTAATTTTAACTTGGACAAAATTTAAAGTTTTATAAAAATATCAAATGTAATTAAGTGACATATTCAAGTACTACTGAATTCACCACTTTTATTTTTTTCTTTATCATGAATATTTTGTATTAATAATATAATTATAAAAAATAATATATACATATGTACTTTATCTGAGTTGGGATCGAGGTTGGTTTTACACGCTAAAATTAATATATTTTTTTTCTTTTAAGTCGATAATGTTAATTTACACTAAATTAAAATTTCATTGGTTGGAAAAGTAGGATTCTCATATTTAATTTATTTTTTAAAATCGAATGTGATCAAATTTTCAGAAATTATGTATAAGTAAATTTAAAAAAAATATTGGAGAGAGGTAAGAAACTAACGTTCCTTAACATAAAAATATATTGAAACAAATAATTTTCTTTTATTAAATTGTTTATTTTAATAATAAATTAAAAGTTTTGATAACAAATTTGAGTATAAAAAAACTCCAACGTCCGTAGTGGATTGAAAATGATTTTGAGTCAGACAATTTATATATACTGATACCTTGTGTGTGAAATTTTTTTTTTTTTTTACATAAATATCTACTGTGTGATTTGAAAGTACAGGGGTATAATTTATTTTTCTTTTGTATTCATGTGATTTACATGTTTATGATAAGAATTAGTTCCTTGTAATTATAAATAGCCATTATTATTCATTGTAATTTTATAATTTGAATTTATTCTTTACGTTCTTATAACAATTAACTATTATCATAAAAATTAAATATTAATTTTAATATGAGAATGCATCTCAATATTATTTTTTTATATACTTTTCATAAAATAAAACCTACTTGTACGGTATTTATTCTAATCATTCATCACGTAAAATTGTTATTGCCAACCTGTTTTTCTTAAATATTAACTCCTTCTTCAATTAAAGAAATATTTGTAGTCTTAATATTAACTATACGTTGGATTAAAGGATTCTTTTTTTATATATATTCTACGTATTAGATTAAATAATTATTATATTTAGGAAATATTTTAATTTAGTTTTTTTTTAATTGTTGTTTTCGCAATTAATTACCATTACTTTTACCTCATTCTTTCAAAGTTATTATAAATTATTGAAAGCAAAAAATTATTATTTTTTACCTAGTTCTGGTACTTTTATCCATATAATTCACTCTATATAAGAGTAAAGGACTATCTTTATATTTTAAATATATTTTGTGTTGTTATTTATTATTTTCACAAATAATTTAAAAAAGTGACACATCACTTCTCATCTTATTCTTTGAAAAATAATGAAAAAAATGTATTAATTTCACCTATTATATACAAATATATTCGAATATAAAATAAAATGAATTTAAGTTGCATTAGTAATTATTTATTAAGGAAAAAAAAATGTTACTTCTTATATTTTATGAACTATATAACAATAAAATAAATAATCTGTTTTTCAAAAAAATTATACATCAAATATTTAGGTTTAACTTCTAGTTTCAAGAAGAAGAAAACAAAGTCAAACATTGATTTAATTGTCATGTTCATACAGGATAAATAAATCTTAGTCAACACATCATAGAATGATTGATGGAGAGAAACCGATATATGTGGCACTCCTTCAAGATAACATCAATATTTTCATAATATATTTCTTGAAATATCTTCCTATATTTAAGCTAATTAAACAGTATGATGTGATTTTTCAGTTTAATTAATAATTTTAAATATATAAATTTCAAATTTATATCATTGCGTTAATTTTCAAAATTGTTGCACCGTTCTCAAAATACAAAATTTAAAAATCTATCTACTTTTTCTAATGATGTAATTGTATTCGTGATGTGACAATCCATTTTCGTATCAGATATAAACTTCTCTTAAAAAAATCATAAACTTCACCACAATCTTTCTTATTTTAAATCTGCCATGATCATAAACTGAACTTTGTGGGTCATTCTTTCTTCATCTTAATGAATTACACTCTTCTTTTCTTCTCAACTGAGTTCATATTAAAAAAAAAAAGTGAAAATAGATAGAATGGTACAGCGTAATATGATCTTAAAAAATTAATAATTCAGATTTATATTTTAAAATAAATAAAATTTTTTATTAATATATTTATATAATAAAAATAAAATATATATTTTTAAAAGTTAAATTATATTATGAAATTATTTTTTAAAATTAATAATTTAATAAAAGATTTCTTTAATTCTAAAATAAAAGTTAAAAATTTATTTTTATTAGAATAATTCATTTTCAATAATTAATAATTTAAAATAATAAATTATTTTAATCACAGTATTTTAAATTAGTAAATTTTAGAAACTTATTTTTAAAATAAGTGAATTTTTAATCAAATTAATTTTATAATATATATATTAACAAAATAATAATATTATTATTTTTTAAAAATTTAATTATTATTTTATAAAATAAATCAATTCATAAATTTATCTAATATCCTAACCTAAACTTATATAAATTATGATTTAAACAAATTTACTTAATAACCTAATTTAAACTTATATAAATTATGACTTAGACATTTAAATTACACATATTTTATCTAAATAACTTATTTAAATCCCTTTCCAATAATATATCAAGACATTTTTATACAACCAACGAAACTAAGATAAATAAAAAATTCTAAAATTGAAGACAAAAAACGTGAAAAATTAAACCAGAACCGTAATAGTTAGTAGGTTTGTGAAACGATGCATGCTAATATTTTTTTTTTTTTATGCGGTTAACAGACCAATTGTCTAGTTTTGCATTGACCAAAATGGAAAAAAATAAAATAAAAATGCAAAGATGTATCTAATAAACCAAAAAACACTAAATTACATTTTATTTATTAGTTAATTTGACAAATAGAAACGACTTCTTCCCTATCCTTGAACACAATCATCTAATTGACCAAAATTAGACCTAAATTATCCATCCATCTATGTTTTCACATAAAAACTTATAATAGTGCTTAATGTTACCACAATTCAATAAGGGGAGTTAAATTACTTACTATTCATGATTATCATATACAATTTGTCTTCAAATTTCTCATTTAATGACTAATAAGAGTTATCACACATCAACAAGTCGCAATCAATCTCTCTAATCAATTACTCTAAAAGCAACGTACAAGTTATAACGAATTATTCATAGTAGCAACACACACAAAAATAAAAAATCCTCAAACCCCAAATCAATCAAATGAAAAGTTTTCGTAGCCAAGCACTAACTTGAGCAAAGAAGCTTGAAAAAGTTTGAAGTGGAGCAATAGAGAATAAAAAGCTTAAAGCCAAGAAGTTGGGAATCAGAAGCTTGGAATGGAGAAATTTCAATGAAGAAGGATTAGAGTAAGCAAAAAATGATATCGAGTACTAATAATTGTAATGATTAAAAATATTTTCTTACTAATAAATTAATTATATATAGTATATTAAAGGATAATATATATATATATATATATATATATATATAATTATTATACTATAATTTTAATAAAATGGGTGTAATAAAGAATTATATAAAATATTATTGTCAAATTTTCTTTAAGGTAGTTGATAAATCTAAAATATACTTAAAATTATTTTGAATAGTCTCTCACAAATTCAATTATTTAATTTAAATTATTCTTTTAACCATTGCAATATTTTTTTTACTTAAATATACTATAATTTATTTAAAATACTTATTTTATTATTTTATATTCAATTTTATTTTATTTTTTAAAATTTTTTTAATTAAAATATACACTACTACAAATTCTCATATTTCATGAAAATATTTTTGTACATTTTTAAAAGTTAATAACAAATAATTTTCCTACAAATTTAAATTATCTTTTATGGAAAAAAAATTTAAAAAATAAGTAACTTTTTAGCGGATAATGATACAACTTAGTAATGGGAAACAAAATAATAAAATTATATCATAAGAAAAAGAATATTAGAAATTAAAAAATAAAATGAGTACACTAAAAGAACAGTAGCATATTAATTTAAACTATAATTTTAAAATCTTAAAACCATTATTAAATTGTTTTTTAGCATAATTATTTTTTCAATACATGATATATAAAGGCTTTTTAACCTATTTATCCATCACAGAGCCCGAGTGACATAAATTACAAATATCAAATAGTTAATATTGAAGTTAATTAATAGCATGCATAAAAAATTATATGCATTGATATTTTTTACCATTCAAATATATGATTTAATTTGTATTTATATTAACAGTTGTTATAATCTCTTAGAAACAATTTCATTTAATAAACTATCATTTTAAACTACCTTTATATATATATATATATATATATATATATATATTCACTTATTATAATCTAATAATATTGGTAGAAAGAAGTGAAAATAATATATGAGTAATTTGACGAGATTTAATTCTATTTATATCAATTTTTTTAATTATTTTTTTATATGATCCAATAGATCGATAGAATAAAAGAAAAACAAATGTGATTTATAGACAACCAACCATTCAACAACTTATGCATTAATCTAATAATCTTAATACGATATGTTATAAGAAAAAAATTATAATAATAAGTGAAATTGTTGGATAAAAATAGGATATATAAATATATTTTTTGGGTAAAAAGAAGAGAATAATGTTTTAAAATTAATCATAAAATAATTTGACGGCTCTACAATTGACGTTGCAGCAGCACCATGCACATGCTTGGGAAGCAAATAAGTTACACTACTAACTTCTCTAAACTTATGCATGCCGATAGAGCACCCGATCAAAACATGAATAAAACAACTTCAATAATATGATCCCAAAAATAACCTGCCTGAAGCAAATTCTCCATTATCCTGCATGAAAGATAGCAATGATAATGCTCCCCAGTATGATAAGAAAAACCATGCAGACATTGGGGAAGCCGCAGTTACTGACTTATACATACAAGTCAATTAACCAACCTGCTAAGCAAAGATTATGAGATTTCCAAGCACTAATAAGTAAAACTCTATTCAAAATACGAAAATAAGTGTGCTTGGTAATCCCTAAATTCCCTAGTTTTTACTCAAATGAAGAAGCTTCTGGTTCAGACTTGATAAACCATACATATGTTCCATCCCAAAACAATAAAAAAAAGTAAACATCTATGTTCATAATTTATTTACGTGTCTATGCTAAATTTTATTACTTAGCATCTTGATTAATTACATCAATACAACCAAGAAAAAAATTAAAGTGGCTGGCTACAGAAATATCACCAATTATTTAATTGGTGGTGTCGCTATTATCAGCAGGAGATGCAGATGCAGATGCACTTTGGTGGGTTGAAAACGGCAAAGACGACGGCGGCAGAAACATCAAACTTTTAGTCTGTGTATTATTCGCGGGTGTTTTGTTCAAGAAGCTCGATGCATACCCATTGACTTTCGAAGTTGAGCAAGACAAGGTAGAAGAGGAATTATTTGACGCTGGTAACACCTCACCCCACTTCATTTTCTGACCCAAATTTAGACTTTCTCCAATAATATTACCACCTTGATTTCCTCCAACACTGCCACCAATGAACGAAGTAAGCGCTGCTGCCAAAGCCGATTGAAAAGTGGGGTCTGCTGTGATCACTTTCGTTGCTGCAGATATGGTATCCGCTGGTACACCACCATGAGGAACGCTTGGAATATTGTTGTTGTTCTTTTGCATGTAGGATTGGTACATGTTTTCTACTTGTCTCCCAAAGTTTACATTCCCAAGGATGTTCCTGCTACTATATGGTGGTTGAGTAGTAGAAGTATTATTGAGGAAGCCGTTGCTCCAAGACAATGCATTGGTTTCTGAGGAACTACTGAAGCTTAGGCTTGATGAAGAGGGGTATCTGGGTTGGTTGTAGTTTGAAGTGAATCTAACGAAGGGTGATGAGGAGGAAGAAGCTGGGTGTGAAGTGAGGTCGAGAGTGATGGTTGGATGTGAAGGTGAAGATGATAGTGCAGGGTTGGACAGGTATAATTGCCTTGGTTTTGAACCATCTGATAGATAGAAGTTGAGGCCGTGGAGATTGGCAGCAGAAGTGGTTGGTGTTGTTGAAGGTGTTGCGGCAGTGTGAGAGGTTGATGAACCAGAAAGAAGCATGGATGCTGCTGCGGAAGTTGTGGATGCCATGGCAGTAGCTGAAGGTGGTAGAGTGTGGTTGTGGGTCCCTTCATACGTGGTGATTAAAATGGACATGTCATCAACACATCTTTGCACCTGAAAATATGTACATGATGAGTTCCATTCTAATAGTATAGTATCTCTAGAAATTGTCTGCAATAGAATTTCAAATTTATGATACATTTTTCAATTTTTCTTATTTTTTTTACAGGAAAATGTTAGATCAACTGCACCGGAAGACAAAAATAGATTTTATAGAAAAATATAATGTGTGGCAAGAAGAAAGAAAAACATATATAGAAACCTGTTTTCTGACTGGGCATGATGGTGCAATGGTGCAGCGATAGTAAGCTCGAGGGCAAGGATTTCCCTTTGCAATCTTCTGTCCATATTTCCTCCATTGGCATCCATCATTCATCTGTTTCAATAGTTAATATCAAAGCGTGAGCAAAAGGTTCTCTATATTTTTAAACTCTTCTATAATTAACCCCCGGAGGAGTCTATATAGTTCTCTCTCTATGAATATGGCTATTTATATGCGTTTGTTTGTGCAAAAGTGTTCTCATGCATCATCATACAACCCCCCTATCTTTAATATGGTAAAATAAGAGTTAAAGAGAAATAGGTAATGTAAAAATTAGAGGGTGTGGAAATATGTTTTCTCATTAGCCATATCATACTTGACAAAAGAGGCTAAGTAGAAGGAGCTGAGAGAATAGAGATTCACTGTTGGAGTGTCGCATCTTGCTCTAACGCAAACTCGCGGTTTCTTCATAGGATTTTGCTGAGCAAGTTCGTCTTCTGTGTCTCTCATTGTCTTCTGTGTCTCCTTGGGTGGCCAAGTCTCCCCAGCTTCTTCCTTTGGAACTTCAGAACTGTTTTCTGGGCTTGGATTAGGCAAAGCTTCAGTTGTACTTCCTGACTTTGATTTGCACTCTAGTCCAAGAGTCAAGTCTTGGTTAAACCCTTCACTATCTTTCAATGGTTTATTAACTTTGATTTTCTCATCGTTTCTTTGATTGCTAGGAACTCTTCCCAGGCTGAGGGAAACTAGATCCGATTCCTCTAATGTATCTTCTTGGTTACCATTTCCTTTATCAACTTTCTTTTTTGTCCCTTGCTTAAGTATGTCTTGAAATTGCATTTCTAGTGTCCGATATTCATTCATTATTTTGTTCAAAGACCTCTTCAACCGTTTATTTTCTTCTCTCACCACACCCATCTCAGCTTTAGTACTCTCAAGCTGACAATCAACCTATATACAACCAGCCATTGACACATATAAATGAGGTATAGTTAGTTCCTGAATCGTGAAAATGAGATAAAAGAACTACTTGTGTCATTATAAATTCAACCTCTTCCTTTTTGTCTGCGGACGTGCTAGGTCGAGCCTCCTGCTGTATGGATCTTTCCGTATTAGCTACGGGTGGTTCCTGTATCACACAAGCAGTAATCATCAAAACCTACTAATAATGCATTTTCTTTACTTGATACTCTTTCTACATAAACATATATATATATATATATGTTTCGTCATGAATATGCAAGCATACAATTAAGCTTTTTCCACCTGTTTCCTTAACACCCTTACTGAATAGTTACTTAAATAGTTTTTAGATGTATTTCATATGTCTCTTCACACTTACAATATTCTTTTATTATCAATTTAAAATGATAAATATCAATGAGTTACTTACTTCTGTTTTATATATTCTACCAAAAAAACCAATGAATTAGATATAAATTTAAATGTTCTATTAAAAGATTCAGAACTTAAAAACATGTGTTTTAATTGTTTGATATTTACTAACATTGTTTATATAAACAAGGTTATGCCATACATTCCAAGGATTAAATAATTTACAAAATGTTTTTACATGAAATGAAACATTTGGGGGTAGCTTGATGGCATTAGAAAAAGGACAAAGAAAATGAGAATTATCATGTACAGTTCAATGAGCAACTATATGACTATGAGAAACTGATCTGAAGTTTTTTCCCCTTCTTATTTGGCCCGGTGAGAATATATTGGTTTTAACTTGCACGTGCACGATGAATTAATTATATATCATGTTGAAAAAATATTTATTTTTCTTTTCAGGCACATGCATTGGTCAACTCTTAGCAGATGTCTGTATTAATTATTGAAATAACCCTTTTAGTAATATGCTTGCCATAAAAAATGGCAATATTTTCAATAATTTTGCCAAAGGATATATATCATGATTGGACTTTTGTTTTAATTTCTCAACCAACAACTATCTTTGTTCAGAAAATTTGAACTTAAAATCTTGTTTATAGGAAATTAGTTTCCTTATACAACTTAACCTAGTAGACGTTAATATTGACGGCTTCTTTGAATTAATATAAATCTTATCTTAGAGTTGACTAATTCAATATTACTTGTATTGTTCAAGTTGTGTATATATATAAATAACAAAAAGACAAAGTTGTAGAAATATACACAATTTTATTTCTTTATCCTTAACAGATAAATCATTATCGAACTAGGAGTTATATGAATTTTACCAAACAAATCCATAAAGATTCATGTTATAAGTTCATATTTTAGCATGCGTAAATTACAAGGGTGACGCTGATACCAGAGAAAAGAGAACCTGAAACTGTTTTCGGAAAGTTAACATACAATATTATATATGCCCTAACAATCGAATTGAAATTCTTGTCAGGATTGAAAAGAACTAGGTGAAGATCGACAAAAAAAATAATTAAAATTCTGGAAAATTATACGGAGGAAGGAAACGATACTAATTATACTTCTTTAAACAAGATCATTCTGTAATTTCCGTTATTGGTCATTTATGAAAATCATGAAGGATTTGTAGAAGAAGAAAAAAAATATCCTACATGAACTAACTAACACAAACTGAGATGCGTGCTTATTAAAAAACCAAAAACTATGATTATATATGTGATGTTTTTGCCATTTAAAAGATAAAATGATGCCCCTTATAAATAAATATACGGATATTAATTAGGAAGAGAATATCAATCTTCACCTCGACGATAATCTCTTGTTTATGAGGACCATCTTCTTCTTCATCATCGTCATCGCCTACAGTATACTCATCACTTCTCTTTTCTTCCTTGACTCCACTTGCTCCGTGACCAGATCTCTCCGAAGCAAGCTCCATTTGTGGAAATTTTCTCTCTTCTTGGCAAGCCCTTGTTCCTTCCTGATCTGCTTTCTTCTTCTGGGTCTTCGAAAAAGCCCCTCTTTTATATTAATATAGAGACTGGAGAAAAAGAGGGCCTGAATGAAGTATTTGACGCATGACTAATTAAAACCAAAATAAATAAAGAAAATTAGTGATTGGTGCCATCTTTGAAGTTTCGTACGTTTTATAAAGTCACATGGGCCAAACGTCGACAACAACGGTTTTCAGGTCAAATGTTTGCCACCACTAGTGACCGGAGCCTCCCTTAATTTCCCATGTATTTATATATTATTTTAATTAATTAATTTCATGGTCTTCTCTTCGAGTCAAGCATTTTAACCTAGTGCGACTTCCTTGCCTTTGGCGTACATACACACACAAATTAAAAATTTAATAATATAATATTCAAGAAATTTTTATCTCTTTCGTTTTCTGTAACGAAAGTTTCAGGCGTGAGAAAAAAAAAAGTGTGAACTTGAGTGTAAATATAGATCTGGGTGTAGATATTACATAATTCACTGTCCATTTTAAATGGACCTACACCCATCTAGATAAATAGGAAAAAGAAAATTCAGAAGTGGGACAAGGCGAGGGTCAAAGTAGGCTCTGAGAATATATATTCTTCATTGGTTCATGATGATGCAGTGATGACAATTAATTGCTTCATGATATCTAGGGTTTTAAACTTTTACCCACTTGTTCCTGGATATATGAATTAACAATCTATTTGTCATGGTTCACTGACGTAAGAACTCCAGCGTTAAAATGATGAACGAACTATATCATGGGGTGGGTGATTTGTTTTAACACAATACTTTGTTTAGTGATCAAAATTCACCTCCTTCCTTATATTTTTTTTTTAATGGTATAATACAACAAGAATGGGCACTTGATTAATGTTGCAAACGTGTATTAATTAATCTAATAAAAATACATGAAAAATTAAATTTTCATGGTCGATAAATACATACTACTGATGGATTATCGAGGGACAAAAAATCCGTCAAAAATTATGTTGTCAGTAAATATTATCGACAAATTTAAAAAGTCCATCTGTAATTACTAATATTTTTGTAGAAATTTCAATTATTATTCAATTAAGAAAATTTATTTATTTATAATACCACTAAGTTACTATGATTTTCTAATAATAATTTATAAATAAATTATATTTATATACAAATAAATGTATATATGTGTAAATATATAAATATAAAACATATAAATATAAATATATTTATATATATTTATATAATTATATATTTATATGTTGGATGTGAGGACGCTACTCGATGGTGAAAGTGTGTGTCGAGTGAGTTATCAAAATTTGATGTCAAATTTGTGAGTGATTCTCTTTATATGGATTTGTAATTTAATGATAGAATATAATCTTTATAATTTATTTATATAATGATATAAAATAATTTTTTTCTTTTTATTTTATTTTAATTTATTCTTTTTATCTTTTTTTCTTCTATTATTTAATTAAAATTCTTATATTAAAATTATTTTTTCAATAATAAAAATACTTAAATATTAATTTTTAAAATTATTTAATTTAAAAATTTATTATAAATTAATCTAATTATAATTATATTAAATTATTAAATAAAGAAGTGTTTAATTTTTTAATTAGGTAAATAATTAATTTATTAGAATATATTTAAAATTATGTAATTATTATATAATTTTAAATATTTAATTTTTTTAATTTAATGTTGATTTTTAAAAATATACTTTAAATTTGTCAAGTAATGTCTGTTGGTAACTAATTGTTAATTTATCAATGGATATATTCATCGATAACTAATTGTTCATTTACCAAAATTATTAATTTATCGATGGATATATCTATTGGTAATTAATTATTTATTTACCGAATAATATATCTGTCGGTAAGATCAAATTCCACAACTACTTTAAATTCGTCAGTAATTCTCGTCGGTAATCATTTATTTTTCGATGACTACATATCTATCGGTAGATATCCGTCACTAATTAATAATTTCTTGTAGTAATAATGTTAAAATTTTATTACATGTTATCTTGTCTCCCTTCCTTTAATTCTAATTAACAAATGAGACACTTGTACATTTTTCTTTTAACCTTTTCAACCAAAAAAGTTTGCGATTCTATGGAGCACATCTTTTATATATAATCATGTTACTATTTTATTCTTAATATTTAGCAACCGTTTAATAACTGAATTATTATTTATATTAACTGAATTCTATTGTAATAAAAAATTTGACAGAGGCAATAGTCTCTATTTTATTATGTATTTAGAAATAAACAAATATTTAACTCCATCATTCAAAATAGGAGGCTTACATTATAATTATATATTAGGTTTGCATTACAACAGAATCTATTGATTTTGATTGATTTTGTAGGATTAAATTAGATATTTTTTCATTTATAACATAATATCAAAGTTTTCTTAGTTACATCTATTGTATAATTAGGATCTTCTTAGTTAAGGAAAATGTTAGGAAGAACCTACACTACTACAAAATATGCTTTTAACGTCGCCATTTAACGTCTAGGTAAAGTCGAGCTGACGTTAAATACACTTTCAACGCTCGGTTGGTTAAAAACGACGTTGAAAGTTGAATGTTGGAAACATTCCACGTCGATTCTAGATGAACCGACGTTGAAAGTCTTTTATTTAACGAGTCTGACGATTGGTTAATATGGTTTGTCTCAATTATTATTAGTTAAAGGAGATATCTAACAGAGTCTCACATTATTTATCTTAATTCTCTAAGTATAATTATTATATTTATTGATCACTTTGTCTAGTGTTAACTGGTTTTAAGTTGAAATATGATATAACAAATCTTCTTAGTTTAATAGACTTCTTCTTAGTTGATAGAAATGTTAAGAAATATTATGAAGAATTTCATATAATCTATCTCAAATATCCAAATATAACTTTTATATATGGGTTACTTCTTCATGTAAAATTATTTTAAGTTGAAATATGTTATTAAAAATAAAAATTGCTAAAAACTTTTTTATTTTGACAAAAAATAAATTGTTAATATACTTTAAACATCCGTAGAAAATTAATAAATATGTAAAATTGATTCACCAAAATATTAATTAGTATAAATATCATATTTTTAATATAAATTTATAAATATGATATTAGAAAATTAAATAAAATTTGTATCAAGTAAAACAAGTTTATCATTATATAAGTGAAACTGTTTATGGTGAACTTGTTGATCATAATTATTATGCAACATGATAATGATACATATAATATGTACCATTTAAAGAACATGTACTAGTTCGTTTTAAAATTCTTATTTATCACGGTTTTGTTTTTAAAAGGTGTCTTAACGAGTATTGTTTGCTTTACAGTTTTTGTTCGTCACGATTTTCCTCAAAATGTGTTTCGGTAGGTTAAGAGATAAAGATGCCTCTAAACTATCTTTGGTCTCGACTCCTAAGCAGTGATATAAGACTCATGAACATATCGAAACATAATTTTTAAAAATAAATAAGAAAATTGTGTTTTTTTATTTTCTAATTTAATGATGTTAAATAATTATTAAATTATAAAAATAAGATAAAACAAAAATTTTTAATTCTTATTTTTAAAATAAATTGATCTCTTATCTATGCATATAGGACTTTTTCATTGTTAGGGTTGGGCATCCTTCCTTCCCAGCACCCTCTCCTAGTTTGCCGTCAAAACCCCCTCTCACGAAATAAGCTGCAATCTAGGGTTTAAAATCAACCAGTTGATAAAATGTTATAAGATCAATTTAGTATATAAATAAATGTAAAATTTATTTTGTTAAATTAGTATATAAATTATATTTTGTTAATCAATTTTATGAGATGGAATTAAGTATTTTTATAATAAATAATAAAAAAAATCAATAAGATAACTTGCATGAAATTTGTAATTATCGTGGAGATCATCTATGTAGAGACCAAGTAATCACGTATTTTAAAAATTAAGATATAAATTATAGAAAAAATTATAATGGTTTTAATAAATTGTTTTTATTATTCAAAAACAGTCTCAATGTGTTGTAAAAGGCGATCTTGTTGTCAACCTCTCTTTTTCATTTGGATTTGCTTCGGGATTCGGGGAAGCCCACTTCCTGCATATCTACATTTTATTATTTATTTAAGGATGTAATTAAGTGGTAGTATTAGAATATTGGTAAAAAATTGTTGAAAAAATAATCTCAAAATACATTAAAAATCATAAAAAACTACATATTTTCATATCTTAACGAAAAAAAATGTTAGTGTCCTTATTAAAATACAGTAATTAGCATCCGTCTCTATTTAAATTTTGATATCTACGAGCCCCCCACTGCTTACTCCACTCATCAAACTCTTTATTATTTTACTGAGTCAATTGATGAAAGATGAGGAAGTAATGTTAATGTAATTTATTATAAGTTAATGGTGAAATTCTTAGAAATACATAACCTAATCTAATGAGTGGAAATTTAAAATCCAAGTTGTAGGATTATGGAATAAGCGAAGAAGAGGCATATAAAATGGTCAACGGAAAGGACCAAAGAGAGTATAATAATATTAGTCAACTAATATCCATTAGATGAATGGATTAACGTATTAAGCATGAGGTATTTGTTTAATGACAAGTAGTTAATAATGTAGAATGAATGTGCGTAAGCGCAGCCATAAAAAATGAGGGAGGGAAGTTAGGTTCGGAAATGACAGATATAAAATACACTATTCAACTTTCATCTTCGTATGTTTTCTGTATGTAACTTTGTTTGTAGGTATCATGAGAATATGAGTTCGTCAAAAAATACGAAAACACGAACTCGTTACTATTTAAAATTTAAATTATAATATATTTATATATTTTAATAATATAAAAAATATATAAATTTTTTAATTATATAAATTTTTTAATTTAATATATAAATATTTTAAAAAATGAGTTAGTGATGAATCTTACCCATTTTAAACTTATCGAATTCACGAATTACACAAAATAATCTACCACAAATTTTGAGATCAATGAGACCTAATTTTCTATTTATTTCCATTAAAAATTATAAGTTCTTATAACTTCGGCCCTCCCCAGATGCAGCCTATCAGAACTCATTATTCAATCATCAACAATTCATCATTTTCTTCCCATCTTTCCTAATCCATAACAACCTTATTTTAGCAACACATTTTAGCAAATTATAATATCCTTGTTTTAATATATATATATAGTTTTTTTTTAATTCCTCATCGTACATGTTTTTTTTTTAAACTCCTTTTATGACACAAAGTCAACCATTGTATCTTTTTCAAATACACCAATTAATATTCTTCCTTTTACTTCGTGTTAAAAAGACTTCAAAGGTAAAATTTGTATATCATAGGAAGGTAAACGAGGAACGCGAAAAAAAATTCAAATATACGGTTAAATGAATTTTTTTATTATTTTATTTGACTACTTTTTTTAATATCAATTTGATCATATGATATATTAATTTGAGTAGTGATGAATACAACATCGTTATTTATCCATACATCAATCTACCATCCTTATAATAATATAATAATAAATATATAAATTTAAAAGTTTTAGTAATATTATTAAAATTGATTGGAGGATGAATGTTTAATAAAAAAATGTCAACTTATATTTTTCCTATTAATTTTTCTAAATTATGTAATAAAATATATCAAATAACATATTACTATAATATATATATATATATATATATATATATATATATATTATCAGTACCATATAAATATCATTTAAATAATCATAAATATATCAGTATTATCTATATTTTCTATTATACAACTTAATAATTACTTAATAAACATATTAATTTACTTCAAAATTAATACAGCAAATTAAAAAAAATTATTTACCTAACTATGATGAAAAACCATACATATTTTCCTATTCCATACATTTCTGTTTTGACTGATATTTTAAAGCATGTAAATTATTTCTCTTTTATATATTATATATTTTATAATATAATCAACATATTTTAACTTTAGTTTTTAATTGAAATAAAAAAAATGAATTTAACAGTTTTGCTCTTATAATAGAATCAATTTTGTGTTGTTATTTTTAAAATCAGATTAATTTACACTTAACTTGTAAATTTTGTTAGGGTGAATTAATCATTTTGAACTATTAAACGAATGTGAGACAGTGAATTAAATGTGTATTGATTATATATACTAAGTTTATTTTTTGTCAATTAATTTAAATTGAGTGAGAATTTTAAATTTTAAACTTAGTGAATTTTAGTTTTGATATAGTGAAAAATGTAGATTTAAAGGACAGTATTAGTGTTCATGCTATTTTTAGCAATTTGTTGATGTTATTATTTTCTAAATATTTTAGTTTAAAAATTTATATCAAACTGGAAAATTATGATGTGTTTATGGTTTATGTTTACAAATGATTGTATTAATGAATTAGACTATATTGATGAGAGCATTTGTTGTTGACGTATTCAAATTAATCCATCATTTTCGTTTCGTTAATTTCTTTAGATTTGTTGTTCACAATTTTTATATTTTCTTTGTCTATTAACCTTCCATTAAAATTTAAAATTTGAATGATTCCGCTAAATATTAGTGAGAAAAAAAATCTACTTTGTCTAGAAAGAGACTATGCCTCCTAACTTAATTTAATTAAAGTTATATTATTTAGAATATACACTAAAAAAAACACTTTTAGCGATCGAGATTAGTGATCAAATTTTTCCAGTCACAATTAACGACTCGATATAGCAATTAATTTTATTCGGTTACAATTATCGACTGATTTTGGCACCAAAATATGATTTGATTTCACTTTTTTATTTAGTGATCAATAGTTTGCATCACTGAAATTTCGATCATTAAATTGGTGGTTATTCCATACTAAAATAAAAAAATCATTTAGTGAATGATTTAACGATCGAAGTTACAAATTGAAATAGCAACTAAATAATAATCGATTGTTAATGAGAAAATAGTGACCGAAATAAAATCGATCGCTAATGAATATTATTTGTTTATTATATTTAAATTTATTTTTTTTATAAATATACTTTAATTGTTTTAGTATATTTTTTACAATTTTTTTTAAAAATAATTTATTTTTTAAAATATACTTTAAAATAAACTTTGGTCTCAATTTTAACAAAATAAAAACTAACTTTAATTTTAAATTACTAAAATAAAAATATTATTAAAAATAAATCAAATTTATTAAAATTTAAATTGTAATAAATTAAGATTGGAATGATAACTATTCAATACAATGTTTAAGAAAAATTTAATAATAAATATTCTTTAATATATTTTTCAATTAAAATTAAATTATATTTTAAAATTTATATTAAAAAAACTGAACACATCAAATTATCACATTTTAATTCCTCATTAACTTAATTAATAAAAAATTATAATTTCAATCAAATTATTACAATTTTATTTTATAATACTTTATTTTTAATTTAGTTTTTAAATTTATTGCTTTATTATTATTAATTGCTTAACCATGGTTGTTTTCATATAATTGATGTACCATAAAAAAATTTATATCAAAATATAATTGATATACATTAGATAATAAATATATTATCTAATTAAATTATTTATAAAAATATAATTATCTTTAGTTGACATATTTTTTAATTTAAGTATACTAATTAATATTTTTCATTTTTAACATAATTAATAACAAATATTAAAAATAGACTGTTAGAAAAGTTAAAAATTTAAAATTAATCTATTTTATAAATACTAAAAATAAATTATATTTAAATAAATTAAAAATATATATTTAAATCTATATTCAATACACCTCTAATTTTGCTCAATAAATACGTATATCATGTTTGAAAACTTCATCATTTAAATAACTTCAAAATTATTAACTTTTTTTTCAAAGTCCAGTTTTTCTTGTTAGCTTTAAAAAAAATAGTTAATGTAAGTTAAGGAAGTGCCTTTTTAAAATTTTAACTTTTTTATATATTGATTTTTTTTTTAAATTTAAACTTACTTTTTTTAGTTTAGTTTTTAAATTTTATGTATTATTATTGTTAATTGATATACTATAATCAATTTATATAAAAGTAGTTTTTATCTTCAAAATTCAATTTTTCAAATTCAATTTTATATATATTTTACTGTTTTTTTATAGTTAAGAAGGTTTTCGTGCATACACTTAAATATAATATAAAGTAAAAAATATTTGTTTTTTCTATTTTCTTTCTAATATATAATTTTAGTATTTTTATTTTAAAATATATTTTATATTTTTATAATTAATAATTTTAATGTATTTATCTAAGCTTTTGATATGATAATTTTAATTAATTAATATTATTGAACCATTTTATTTGATTTATTATAGTAAAAATTATAAAAATAAATGTTAAAATAATATTAATTATTTTAAATTATAAGAAAACAAATAATAAAAATATAAAATAAAGTATTTTATAATAAAGATAAAATAGAATATGGGAGGAAACAAGGATGATAATGTAGTAGAAATGATAGAGTTAAAAAAAATACAGAACGTGAAAAGTTAAAAAAGAAAAAAAGTTAAAAAATGATATATACATAAATAATTAGATTAAATTTATTATCCCCTCATATATTATTATACATTATTAGTGTAATTTAGTTTAATTAGAAATTAAAATACAAATATACTATATCATACTAATATACCAATATATTATATAATATTTGTAATTTATTTTGATTATGTATAAATTAAAAAACTAATAATTTTTAAAAATTTTAATGATAATTTTGTTAACTTATATATTACAAAATATTTTTTAATACTTTAATAAATATAATTTTTTTAAAATATATTTCATCAATTTAAAGTATAATTTTTTGATATTTTTTTTAAATGTGGATATCTTAATATTTTGTACATGTAAATATAATTTATATATATTTTTAAACCTTTTTCTATAATTTGTTTTTAAAAATATAATATTATTTTTAATATTTAATATTTATATTTTAATTTTTTTTAAATGATGAATGAATAATATTAATATTTTTTAATTAATTAAATTTATAAATAATGAATTAAAAACATTTATTATCTTTTAGAAAAATATAATATTATCTTTAATATTTTAATATTTATATTATAAATTCTTTATTAAATCTTAATATATAAGAATAATATTTTTTAATTAATTAAAAAAAAATTATTATATTTAGTATTGAAGGTTTAATTCCCTCTCTTTTTCCTGTCTTTCACTGTACAGCTGCTCCCTTCTTTCACTCTACAGTTGGTCCCTCTCCTTCACTCTATAGTCGCTCCCTCTTCTTGCAGCCGTTTCGCTCCCTCTCTTTCATTTTTTCTGTCAATGGTCAGTGCCGCACCATTGTCTACCGCCGTGCCTTCTACCACACCGCCGCACCATCCACCGTCCACCGCGCAGTTAGGGTTCTTGTCGTTTCTCTTGATTGCAAGCTTACATATAGTTGTTTGATTTTAAAATTTTTTAGAATATCTTAAATACGTATGCTGTATCTTTTTTCTGAACAAGATTTACTTCTTCATGCTATTCCAGTGACATCACACTAACAAAACTGGTTGAGGTTATTGTTCTTTGTACTATTATGTGCTAATTTCAAGTTTGAATCAGTGTTATTTCAAAATCTGGAATTCTTTTACAGCGAGAAATTGCAGAATATAATGTTTGATTTTAAAATTTTTTAGAATATCTTAAATACGTATGCTGTATCTTTTTTCTGAACAAGATTTACTTCTTCATGCTATTCCAGTGACATCACACTAACAAAACTGGTTGAGGTTATTGTTCTTTGTACTATTATGTGCTAATTTCAAGTTTGAATCAGTGTTATTTCAAAATCTGGAATTCTTTTACAGCGAGAAATTGCAGAATATAATAAAAGTTCTAGAAAATTTGAGAAATTTAGCAAAAAATTATTGTTATAATTATTATTTTTTAAAAAGGTAAACTAAACATTGGATGTCCCTAATTTAAATTCCCGATAATTCTCCCTTCATCCACCACACGGACCCGTCACCACTTTCCCTTCACGTGACAATCCCTTACTCGCATCCTCCACCTCCCGCACCTACTCCTTACCTTCACTTCCCAATTCCATTTCTAGTCATTCACCCACAGGTCCCACACGAGTTTCCGCATTTGTCATTTCCTCCTTCCCCATCCTTCACTCAGAGAGCTAGCCTAATCTTTGGAGACCCGTGGCAGCAAAATACCCTTTTCTCTTCTCCTTTGGCAAACCCTGTCACCCCCGCCGTTAACCTCCTCCTCTCCTCTGGCCCAGATCTTTCCCAAATCCACTCCATTCGCTTCTCCTTTCATCACCCCCCCCCCCCCCGCGCATCTTCTCCCAAACTCCCTTGCAGCCCCGTTCGCATCCCCTAATCAAAAGCCCTAAACATTTGTTCCTATTCGACCCTGGCCACCTTCCACAACCACCGTCTTCACGGCGCACCACCAATCGCGTGTGGTTTGGACCCTCCAAACCCCAATCACAACCACCGCGAGCCACCACTATAAAACCGTGCTTCCCGTGAGCGGCGCGCCTCTAATGCAGTGTCGACCAGCCAAACCCTAGGTCACCTTCACACCAATCTCGTTCATCTTCCTCCTCGGTTCGAATCCCCTTCACTTGATGATTTTTATCTGGTCCTTATTCTTCTTTCCAGATTGGGTAAATCTTGATTGTTTTACTTTGGGTTAATCTTGATTGATCGGATATATTGTTTTGCTTGTTTGCTGATGTTGGATCTGACCTTGTTTAGCTTGGATTAATGCTGTTTGAGAGTTGGGAAGTTAATAGGATTTGATCTGAGTTTGGTATGTATTGTGGCTGCCTCGTTTTGTTGCATTCAATGTATATATTTTCCTTGGTTTGTTTGATTGTGTTTCCCCGCGTCCTTGATTATGGATTTAAGTGGCGATTAATTATAGGTTCTCATGCGTTGTTATAATTTTAGATGGCTTTGCTTGGGTGGTGATTATATAGTCTAAGATTCGGTTATGGAATGGTTGTTATGTTGTGGTTCCATTTGGATTATAATCGGATTGTGTTTTGGACTATTTAGGTTAAACTGCACACAATTTGTGCGATTCAGATTGTGAGAACTTAATCAGATTAACCTCTTTAATACTATTTATGTCAATATTGTAAGTACTGCAAAAGTACCGTAAAAGTAATGCATCAAATAACTAGATATCTTGGAAAGGAAAAAAATGTATTAGAAAAACATAAGTACTTTATTAAATAAAATGAATAATGAAGTTTTACTTATACTGATTGTTGTAGTTAATTTGTAAGAATGAAGATTTATGTTAGTAGAACGTGGATGTATCAAAGATTGGATGGTAATAAACATCTAATAGATGAATTTAGAGAAGGAGTGTATCATTTCTTACAATATGTTATTGCTCAACCTATGTTTCAAGAACAAGGTAAAATGTTAAGATGTCCCTGAGTTAAATGTAAGTGTAAAGTTTTCAAGTTTCTTGATCAAGTTGCATGAGATTTTTTTCAAGAGGGATTCATGTCTAATTATTATTGTTAGACAAACCATGGTGAAGAGTCACCAAAATTTTCCGCAGTGATTGTTGAGAGATCACATGGAACTTTTCAACAAGGAAGAATTAAGTCTTTTCCATCAAATGATTATGGATCATGTCGGACCCTCACTTGGATACCAACTTCAAATCGAGAGTGAAATTAGAGAAGAGGACATGACAAAAAACTTCTGATACTCAAAACTTTTTTGACATGCTTGTTGCGCAAGCACCATTGTGGGAAGGATGTACACATCACTTTGAATTGTCAGCATCTTTGGAAGCTCTAAGTTTAAAATCTAATTATAATATGGCTGAAGGATGTTATAATATGGGGGAGATTATGCTAGAAGATCATCGAATGACTGCAAATTTTGACCAAGCTAAGAAGTCAGTAATAAAATTGGGTTTGGGTTGTGTCAAAATTGATTGTTGTCCAAACGGATGCATGTTGTATTATAATAAAAATTCATCTAAAAGTATAACTAATTGTTTTATATGTAGAATGAATCGATACAAGATTGTCACTAGGAGGGGAGTTAAAAAAAAAAAGATTTCTGTTAAAAAAATGTGTTACTTTCTAATTATTCCTAAACTTAAAAGGTTATACTCTTCAATGACCATTGCACCTCACATGAAATGACATAGCGAAAATGAAAAGGACCCTAGTATTATGTGTCATCCATCGGATGAGGAAGTTTGGAACCACTTTGATATTGTTCACTCAGAGTTTAGTCAAGACCCAAGAAATGTCAGATTAGGGTTATGTGCAGATGGGTTTAATCCTTTGGGTCAGTATGACTAAAGTTATTCCTGTTGGCCGATTATCCTAACTCCATACAATCTTCCACCTACCATGTGCATTAAGAGAGAATTTATGCTTTTGACAATTTTAATTCTAGGTCATTCAAATCCAAAGCATTAGATTGATATATTCTTGCAACCACTTATAGATGATTTGTGCACCGTATGGGATGAATGGATATTGACTTATGATGTGTCATTGAGACAAAATTTTATGATAAAAACTGCTTTGATGTGGACAATTAATGACTTCCCAGCTTATGACATGTTATCAGGTTGGACGACTGTTGGTAGACTTGCTTGTCCTATATGTATGGAAAAAACAAATAGTGACGGATCTTCTTGGGAGCTGAGGAGGGTCGTGGTCTGCCTAAAATTTTGTAATTCCCATGTAATTTATGATTTTGGCCCCCCCAAACTTAATGAACATTTAATATATTTACTTGTATATTTACAATTTTATCCTTTCAGTCCCTCCTCAGTTTTGTAACTCATATAATTTATGATTTTATTTCTCTCAAACTTAATGATCATTTAATATATTTAAGTATATATTTATAATTTCATCCTTTTATCCTTTCATCTTCTTACTTCATTTTATATTTATTTATTATTTATTAATAATATATTATTTAGCTCTTCTAAGATCAATGATCAAGATCTGCCACTGAAAACAAAGACATTTTCTCTTATTCATAGTCACAAGATCTTTTATTTTGATTGTCACCATCAATTTCTTTCACAAGATCATCCATTTAGGAGGAATAAAAAGACATTCAAGAAGAAGATTGTTGAGACTGGTCCCCCGTCTCCACATTTATCTAATCTTGATGTCTGAAATAGGATGACACACTTACCAGTTTACTATGAATTACAACAAGTAGACAATATCACAGGATATGGTATGTAGATCCCAAATCTTGCCCGGTCAAACAATAGCTCTCAAAAATCCTCCATTTCGAAGATGGATAAGACTTCATTAAGTTTCTAGTAGAATTTTCTAGGTTCCGTTTAAGAAAAGAAGAGTTTTTAAAAAATAAAAAATTAAAGATGCCGTCAGAAGGCAGTGGACAGTCGTCCAAGCTGACCAAATGGTCGTCCATGCTTATTTTAAGTCATGGACGGACGTTCATGTTGACTGGACGACCATCCATGCCCATTTTAAGCCATGGACGACCGCCCATGCTTATTTTAAGCCATGGACGACCGCTCATGTTGACCAGACGGTCGTCCATGCTCATTTTAAGCCATGGACGGCTGTTCATATAGACTAGAGGATCGTCCAGTCCTCCTGGCATATTTTCCTATAAATAGGACCTCATTTCCCTCAATTCCACACACTCTCACACTCTTCTCTCAACCTAGAAGGCATTCTAAGACCTCTAGGCGACTCTGAGCATTATTCCGGAGTTTGAATGATCTTTTAGACACTCAAGAGTTGAAGTTTTCTTTTCTGTTGGAGGGAGGAGCGATATTGTAGAGCGAGAGGATTGTAAAAAAAATCCTCAAGTTTAAAGAATTTATATAAAAGCTCGCTTCAGAGGTTCCTTTTCCTATTCTTTCTCTTTTACTGCTTTTCTTTATTGTTTTCTTCTGTGTGCATTAAATATTAGAGCCATGTAGATAATTATTTAAATATCGTAATGAATAAATAAGGTAAAAACATAATCTCTAGGATCTTTATTTTTCAAATTAATCTATCATAGGAAACCTGAAAGAGGCGTTGTGGGGTGCTAATACCTTCCCCATACGTAACTAACTCTCTTATCCAACTCTGGTTGTAATGACCAAAGTTGATTTTCTTAGAAACCAACACCTTTTTGTTTTTCTTTTTCATTGTTTATGGTAAAAACATTGGTGACAACTCTAGAACCCTTTTTACGAAAATCTTGCTTTCAGGGATAGTTCGGTTATCAGACATCCTAAAAGTGATGATCAATTTATTTTTATAAAAATGCGAGTCTACTCATCATATTGCGACAGTTTGCTTCCTTCTCGAAGACCCCTAAAAATGCCTCAAGGCGTCTTTTCCGGGAGAGAGAGGGAGCGATGACAACAGATGGCGACTCTACTGGGGAAGCCTAGAGAGTTGATCCCATTAGTGATAGATTGATTCGATAAATAATATATTTGAAATTATGCTTTTCTCCTCCCTTGTTTGTATAACATGTTTTACTATATGACTTTAATAATTGTTGTATGATTATTTTTCGCAATTGGTTGAAATAAAAACTATACACAAACTCTTGCACACAATATTCCCTCTATACTCGGGGCATTAGTGAAAAACCTTAAGGAGTGGGTGACAGGTACGACTGACTGTGGTAATGGCCTTAGTGTCAACAGGTCATTATTGGAAATCACCACTCAAGGTGATAACCTTCTTCTCTCGGTCTAAGAACATCGACAAGGCTTTTTTGCCATGCATGATTAGAGTATACTAGCTTGCCATTGATGAATTTAGTTCTCTTTCATTGTGAATGGTTCGACAATACTCTTAATATAGAAACCAAAGTAAATAATAAGTATGAAATCGTGGAAGTAAAGCAATCATGAAGATATAATAAAACATATGATCCTTTCATATTTGCACAACATTAGCTTGTAGGGCTTCAAGTAGTGCTTCATGTTGATCCTAACTTCATTAATGATTCCCTTGTTGATGTTAATGGTGGAGGAGAAGAAATAGATATACAATTACTAAATGAAAGAAATATATATGAAAATGAGGAGAAATATATTTCAAGTGAGGATGAGATTGAAAATGATTTTGATGATACAAATACTTCGGTAATTTATGTATTAAAATTATTTTTATTAAATTTGATTGTACACCTTTATTTAATGTATATATATATATATATATATATATATTGATATGATTATGATTTAATTATTTGTAGTGAATAAGTGGTAAGTTAACTGACACGTTTGAGTGTAGAAAACAGAATCAGGTAATTCATTGTCTCAATTGTTTAATTTTATGCATGTTACATATGTAATAAGATCCACTTATAAATGCCACAAAGGGGTAGAAGTGGTGGTCGTACACCACCTCATCGTGGTGGTCGAGGTGTACTTGTTGATGATAGAGATTCACCCAGTATCAACTCTCCTAGTTTTGTTCGACCAAGATCCATGGAGTCTACTAATCCTATGTTTGTAGAACGCACACCTCCATCAACTCAGAAAGAATCTCTTGTAGCTATAGTAGGAGAAATAATTCCTATTATCTTTTCTACTGAGGCGACATTTGGTCAACCTACACCTAGGTCAGTCACAACTAAAGATGAGCTGTCAATATAATTGATCAAAGGACATGGTCACAAGCAGACAAAGGAGAGTAAGTATGTTTTAATTTAATTATTATTCTTTAATATGCAATTTCTTAATAATATCAATCCCACAATATGTTTGAACATAGGTTTATACGAACAAATGGTCCTCCTGCTATAATTTCTAGAATCATCAAACAAAAATTTGATTAACCAAGTCCCATTTGAAGAAAGGTTTTATTTGAGCTTCGAGATAGATGGTTTGGAGAGTTTAAGGTAATTTGAATTATAGTTACATTAAACAATGTCATTTTATTCTTATAAATTAAATGTCTGTTGTGTATTTTTTTTTTATGCAGAAAGAGTATATTTGGGATGTGGAACAAGACTAAGCCATAAGATCTGTTTTTGATAAAAAAGTTCTCAAATTTTAAAAAATTCAATGAACAAAGTTAGGAATAGTAAGGATAATGGGATCTGGATACCGCCAGCTATTCGAGCATCGTTGAACCTACATTTGAGTTTTACAAATTTTCAAAACAAAAGCGCCATTACCAAGGCAAATCGGGTTGTTGATAAGGTGCCTTAGCTTACTATGGAGGTTCCATATCTACTACAACTCACTTTGAGAAGATGATAATTTTATTATATTTTTATATAAGTAATTTAATACAATATATTAGACTTTAGGTAGTGAATTTTGTCTCATTTTTAATGTATAAACTATGGAGTTTCAACAGGAACCAACCGTTTGGGAGGTTGTTGAGATGACAAAGAAATTAAAGACTGGACAATGGATCAATGAAAATACTCGTGATCTTATCGTATGTTTAACATCTAAGTTATAGTTTATTATTCGGTATATATTTTCTTCATAATAATTATATTTCACTTCATTTTTAAGAGCAATATATATAGCGCAGAGTAGAAGTCCATCAACATAACTTGCATGAAGGCTCATCTTCACAAGAGTCTCCGATTGTCTCCATTGATGATAATGAAATATACTTTTTAGTTGTTGGAGGTGAAAATAAAAAAGGAAACGTGTATGGACTAGGTACATTGAGCAAAAAGTTCACTACTACATCAAGTTTTCAATCTTCTATTAGCCAAACTCCAGTATTTCATCAAATTAAACAAATGTATGAGACTATTGGAAAGTTAAATATTGAAATAATGACAAAGAATGATACGGAAAAGATACTTGAAGAAGAGATACAAGAGTTGAGGATGGATTTGAGGAACAATCAACGCCAACAAGCACTACAAGAAAAAACGCTATTAGCGACCAAAAAAATTGGTCGCTAATGGCTAAAAATCGGTCGCTATTCTGTTAGCGACCGAAATTAGTGACCGAAATGGTTGGTCACAAAAGGTCAAGTCGCTAATTTGTTAGCGACCGATTTACATTTCGGTCGCAAAATAGCGACCGATAAGGTGGTCGCTAAATAATTTGGTTACTTATTCATTAAAGACCAAAATAGCGATCGATATTAATATAATAAATTGGTTGCTAAATCGGTGGTAAAGTTTTAAAAAAATAGCGATCGATATATTCGATCGCTAATATATTAATATAATTATTTAAATAATAATTAAAATCAATCGCTAAATTAGTCGAAAAAATAGTGACAGAATTTAATATAATAAATCGATCGCTAAATTGGAGACAAAGTTAAAAATAATAGTGACCGATATAATCGGTCGCTAATACATTAATTGAATTATTTAAATAATAATTTAAATCGATCACTAAATCGATCGCAAAAATAGTGATGGAATAATTTTGGTCGCTAAATTTGAATTGTATATTATAATATATTTGTAGCAACCAAAAATTCGGTCGCTAATCTAACCAAATCTGAAAATTTTCGTTTGAAATTTTGTATATCAAATTTTGCAAAATTTATACCTGCTTAATTGATCCAAACAGAATACAAATGAAAACTTAAGAACTAAAGTCAAATCATAATAAGAACAATTCAAAGTCATAACAGAAATAAAATGTTTCTAAACAACTACTCAAAATTCAAAGTCTTAATATCATAAAATTGAAAATTAGTCCTCTAGTATATTGTCAGTATCATGTTGACTTGTAGTAGGATGACTATTCATTTGAATATGTTGTAAAATAAGCTTCATCTGCTCATCTTGTTGGTGTTGGTTGTTCTTCAACTCCTGCATCTCTTCTTGAAGTGTCTTCTCCTTATTATGCTTTGCCACCAATTCAACATTTAACTTTTCAATAGTCTCACGCATTTGTTCAATTTGATGAAGTACTGGAGTTTGAGTAATAGAAGATTGAGAACCTAATGTAGTAGTGAACTTTTTGCTCAATGTACCAAGTTCATACACATTTTTTTTTATTTTCACCTCCAACAACTGAAATGTATATTTCATTATTATCAATAGAGACAATAAGAGACTCTTGTGAAGATGAGCCTTCACGCAAGTTATGTTGATGGACTTCTTCTCTGCGCTGCATATATTGTTCCTAAAAATAAAGTGAAATATAATTATTATGAAGAAAACATATATTGATTAATAAACTATAACTTAGATGTTAAACATACAGCAAGATAATGAATTTTTTCATTGACCCATTGTCCAGTCTTTAATTTCTTTGTCCTCTCAACAACCTCCCAAACAGTTGGTTCCAGTTGAAACTCCGTAGTCTACACATTAAAATAAGACAAAATTCATTACCTAAAGTGTAATATATTGTATTAAATTATTTATATAAAAATATAATAAACTTACTATCTTCTCAAAGTGAGCTGCAGTAGATATGGAACTCCCACAGTAAGCTGAGACACCCTTATTAACAGCTCGATTAACCTTGGCAATGACACTGTTGTTTTGGAAATCTGGAGAACTCCAATGTAAGTCCAAAGATGCTCGAACAGCTGGCGGTATCCAGATTCCCGTATCCTTACCATTCCTAACTTTGTTCATTGAGTTTTTTAAAATTCGAGAATCTTTCTTATCAAAAACAGATCTTATGGCTTGCTCTTGTTCCACATCCCATATATACTCTTTTTGCATAAATAAAATACACAACAAATATTTAATTTATAAGAATGAAATGACATTGTTTAATGTAACTATAATTCAAATTTCCTTGAACTCTCTAAACAATCTATCTTGAAGCTCAAGTGAAACCTTTCTCCAAGTGGGATTTGGTTCATCAAATTTTTGTTTGATGATTCTAGAGATTACAGCAGGAGGACCATTTGCTGGTATAAACCTGTGTTGAAACATATTGTGGAATTGATATTATAAAGAAATTTCATATTAAAGAATTATAATTAAATTAAAACATATTTATTATCCTTTGTCTGTTTGTAACCATGGTCTTTGATCAATCATATTTCCAGACTCAACCTCAGTTGCGACTGACCTAGGTACCTGTGTAGGTTGACCAAATGTCGCCTCAGTAGAGAAGGTAGTAGAAATTGTTTCTCCTACTATAGCTACAGGAGATTCTTGCTGAGTTGAGGGAGGTGTGCGTTCTACAAACATAGGATTAGTAGACTCCATGGGTCTTGGTCGAACAGAACTAGGAGAGTTAGGGCTGGGTGAACCTCTATTATCAACAAGTACACCTCGACCACCACGATGAGGTGGTCTACGACCACCACTTCTACCCCTTTGTGGCATCTACAAGCGGATCTTATTACATATGTAACATGCATAAAATTAAACAATTGAAACAATGAATTACCTGATTTTGTTTTCTACACCCAGACGTGTCAGTTAGCTTACCACTCATTCACTGCAAATAATTAAATCATAAACATATATATATATATATATATATATATATGCAATATTAAATAAATGTGTACAATCAAATTTAACAATTGTAAAAATAATTTTAATGCATGAATTACCGAAGTATCTCGTATCATCAAAATCACTCTCAGTCTCATCCTCACTTGAAATATATTCATCCTCATCTTCATCTATATTTCTTTCATTTAGTAATTGTATATCTATTTCTTCTCCCCCACCATTAACATCAGCAAGGGAATCATCAATGAAGTTAGGATCAACACGAAGCACTACTTCAAGTCCTACAAGCTCATCATCTTGGTATAGAGTCTCATGCTCAACTTGACTGACTATATTATCAATGATTCTACTACGAGATTTTGTCTTTATTACACCCAACCAACCTCGGTGTCCCTCTGGATAACTTGTGTAATAAACTTGTTCTGCTTGTTGTGCAAATATGAAAGCATCATATGCTTTATTATATCTTCGTGATTGCTTTACTTCCACGATTCCATACTTATTATCTATTTTGGTTCCTATATTAAGAGTATTGTCAAATCATTCACACTGAAAGAGAACTAAATTCATCAATGGCAAACCAATATACTCTAATTGAATAATATTAGACAATAATCCATAAAAATCTGACTCTAATTGACCATTGGTTCCTCGTACATAAACACCATAGTTACAGGAATTCATGCCTTCACTCCAAACAATAGTGTGGAATTTGTATCTATTGATAACATATATAGGCCATGATTTAACTCTTCTCTTGGGACCCCATGCCAAATTAACCAATAATGGATCTTCAATATTATTTTCTGGATTTAGAACCTAAAGACAGAAAGTCCTTTACACATTAAACTATGTAAGTCATAATAAATATTTGTAAGACATATAAGTCAAAAACTTACATATTTTTTAAATCATTTAGGAAAATGGGATGAAATGTCTTGGTCAATTTGGGCACCGTAAATACTAGGATTTAGCTGTCTTAAATATTCAATATAAATACTACAAACACGTAACAAATTACTCAAACCACACAAAGTAACATGAGTAATTTTGATGTGAGAGGAGTGAAAATATCTTACTCAAAATATGGTTGAACCTCTTCACAATTTTGAAGAACATATAATTCGGCAACATCATAGTCTCTTTGGTGTAGAAAATATGTTTGAGATTTTCCAATTGGTCTTCCTGGGTAGTTGAAAATTGAAATAGGAGGAGGGGATGAAGAACCTTCACTTACATAAACATTTCTAGGAATCCTAGTCCTTCTTGTTTCAACATGATCAGGATAATAAAATGAGGCAAATGTAGATGTTTCTTCCACAAAGTAAACTTCACAAATAGAGCCCTCCACCCTAGTTTTATTCTTCACTTTCTTTTTTAAGGAGTGTAAGAATCTAAAAAAGAATACAAAAATAGAGTTTTTAAAGAATATATAAAATACTTTAGAAATGGAGGGTGAGTAGTTAGTGTAAACATACCTCTCAAAAGGATACATCCAACGATATTGAACTGGACCACCAACCTTTGCCTCATAAGGTAGATGAATTGGAAGGTGTTCCATTGAATCGAAAAAGCTTGGTGGGAATATTTGTTCCAATTTACACAATAAGACATGTATATTTTCTTCCATAACTCATAAGTGTTCAATATTTAGTGTTGTGGAAGTCAATTATCTAAAGAAAAGACTAAGTTCAACTAGTACTTTCCAAATTGATTTTGGCAATGAATCAAACGCAATTGGAAGTAATCGTTGCATGAACACATGACAGTCATGACTTTTCATACCATGTAACTTTTCTTGATTCAAGTCGACACATCTACCCAAATTGGAAGCATATCCATCTGACAATTTAAGTTCTTTAACCCACTTACAAATAGAGAGTCTTTGGGATTTGGTGAAAGCATATGCTGCCTTTGGTTTGATAAGTTTTCCACGTCCAATGTCTTTCAACTCTAGCTCTTTTCGATTATATATTTCAGCTACATCCAATTGAGCCTTATTTGTATCCTTAGTTTTGCCTTTGATATCCATGACAGTGTTAAACACATTCATGAACACATTTCTTTCTGTGTGCTTAACATCAATATTATGACGTAAAAGTTGGGTTTTCCAATAAGACAACCTCCAAAAAATACTTTGTTTCTTCCAATTATGTGTAATACCATATCCTGCAATATTGTCTACTTGTTGTAATTCATAGCAAACTGGTAAGTGTGTCACCCTATTCCAGACATCAAGACTAGATAAACGTGGAGGAGGGGGACCAATCTCAACAACGTTCTTCTTGAATGCCTTTTTATTCCTCCTAAATGGATGATCTTGTGAAAGAAATCGATGGTGACAATTAAAATAGGAGATCTTGTGGCTATGACTAAGAGAAAATGTCTTTGTTCTTTCCATACATATAGGACAAACAAGTTTACCAGCAGTCGTACAACCTGATAACATGCCATAAGTTGGGAAGTCATTAATTGTCCACATCAAAACAACTTTCATCATAAAATTTTGCCTCAATGACACATCATAAGTCAATATCCCTTCATTCCATAAGGTGCACAAATCATCTATAAGTGGTTGCAAGAATACATTAATCTTATGTTTTGGATTTGAAGAACCTGGAATTAAAATTGTCAAAAACATAAATTCTCTCTTCATGCACATGGTAGGTGAAAGATTGTATGGAGTTAGGATAATCGGCCAACAAGAATAACTTTTGCCATACTGACCAAAAGAATTAAACCCATCAGTACATAACCCTAATCTGACATTTCTTGGGTCTTGACTAAACTCTGGGTGAAGAGTGTCAAAGTGCTTCCAAGCTTCCCCATCCGATGGATGACACATAATATTGGGGTCCTTTTCATTCTCGCTATGCCATCTCATGTGAGGTGCAGTGGCCATTGAAGAGTATAACCTTTTAAGTCTAGGAGTAATTGGAAAGTACCACATTTTTTTAATAGAAATCTTTTTCTCAACTTCCCTCCTAGTGATAATCTTGTATCGATTCATTCCGCATATCAAACAATTAGTTATATTTTTAGATGAATTTTCATTATAATACAACATGCATCCGTTTGGACAACAATCAATTTTGAGACAACCTAAACCCAATTTTATCACTGACTTCTTAGCTTGGTTAAAATTCGTAGCCATTCGATGATCTTCTGGCATAGTCTCTCCCATAAATTGGACAATTCTATTAAAACATCCTTCAGCCATATTATAATCAGATTTCAAACTTAGAGCTTCCAAAGATGTTGACAATTCAGAGTGATGTGTACATCCTTCTCACAATGGTGCTTGCGTAGTAGTAAGCATGTCAAAGAATTTTTGAGTATCAAAATCAGGGTTTTCTGCCATGTCCTCTTCTCTAATTTCACTCTCGGTTTGAAGTTGGTATCTAAGTGACGGTCCGACATGATCCATAATCATTTGATGGAAATGACCTAATTCTTCCCTTTGTTGAAAAGTTCCATGTGATCTCTCAACAACCACTACAGGAAATTCCGGCGACTCTTCACCATGGTTTGTCCACCAATAATAATTAGGCATGAATCGCTCTTGATAAAGATCCCATGCAACTTGATCAACAAACTTGAAAACTTTACACTTACATTTAACACAAGGACATCTTAACATTTCACCTTGTTCTTGAAACATAGGTTGAACAATAAAATATTGTAGAAAATTATACACTTCTTCTCTAAATTCATTTGTTAGATGTTTGTTATCATCCAATCTTTGATACATCCACATTCTATCAACGGGGATCTCCATTCTTGCAAACTAACTACAACAATCAGCATAAGTGAAACTGCATTATTCACTTTATGTGATGCAGTACTTATGTTTTTCTATTCTTGCAAATTAACTACAACAATCAGCATAAGTGAAACTGCATTATTCACTTTATGTGATGCACTACTTATGTTTTTCTATTCTTGCAAATTAACTACAACAATCAGCATAAGTGAAACTGCATTATTCACTTCATGTGATGCAGTACTTACGTTTTTCTAATATATTTTTTTCAAGGTATCTATCCACTATTTATGCAGTACGTATGATACAGACCACCAAATAATTGTGTAAGTAAACCCAATAATTATGAAATTTCTTTTCACTGAGATCCAACAGATAATTAAAACAAATTACAAATTGTTAACATGAGGGCGTACAGTCTCAACAAGTTCCCAAATTTGTCTGTCAAGCACCACCAAATCCACAGTAAGAGGGATCCAAGAACCTATTTACTTCACAAATCCACCTACAACAAATGATAAAGAAATTCTGTCAAAATTATCTCTCCTATATTATTCACAATGCAAGAGAATAACAATATATACATTCAAATAAGCCAAACTTTGGTTGAATATACATTCAAGCACATGTTTTACATATAGTCTCAAGGTCGTTTCGGTGGCAGAGGCTGCGGAGGAGGTTAAGAACAGAGGTGTGGCGCAGTGGCTCACAGGGTGGCGTGCGGTTGACGAGGAGCTTTGGTGGAGGTTGTATTAGGGTGAGGGCTGACTTGGGGGGAGCAGTGAGGGGGCTAGGGCTCGTCGGGAGTGAGGAGGAGATATTGGCCGTGGGATTTGCAAGGTTAAGAGGAATGGGTGAGTGAGGCGCGAGAGTGAGGGTTATTTGGGGATAAGTGGGGCGACTGGGATGTATATGAAAATGAAAAATGTGGTTGTATATGATAGCGGCTCCACTGGAACCGCTCTTAAAGTGAACATCTAATAGCGGTTAAACCTTAATCGCTATCTAAAATATATTTTAGATGGCGATTAACGTGGAACCGCTATTATATATTTTCAATTATGATCGATCATTTCAAAATATAATTGATCATAATGAAAACTTACATTAACTATTTTTTTGAATATTATGTTTTTAAATTTGCTATTAGAGAAAACGTTTGTAATTCAAAATGTTAAATACTTTTAAATATTAAAATTAACTTTATCAAAAATTAGGAAAAAAATTATTCCAAAAGAATTCAAAAATGTATTATAATATTGTCAATTTTGAGTTTAATTATATTGTTCATTCTCAAAATAAAAAAATATATTGTAATTATTTTAATTTAATAAAATATAATTTAAATTTTTAATTTTAAAATTAAAAGATTAAATAATAATAAATTTAATTCTTTAAATTTAGTATTTAAAAACTAAAATTATAGTTTCTCTTTTTTAAAAAATTAAAATAAATATTTAAAAATAAAAATCAAAATTAGTATTATCTTAAATTTATTAAAAGTGTAATTAAATATCTATTTTCTTAATTTTTTTTGTTTTAAATTTTTCAATTCTACATTTTTGTAAATTCTATCATTATATTATCATCCTCGTCTCCTTCCATGTTCTACTTTATCTTTACAATAGTTAATATTCTTAAATAATTTATATTTTTAATTATAATTTTTTAATATATATTTCAGAAATTAATTAATTATAATCTATTATTTGAAAAATTAATCAATTCTAATCAATAATTTAGAAAACTAATCGATAATAATTAATTATTTGAAAAAATTATCAAATATAATCGATCATTTGAAAATCTAATCGATTATAATAAAAAAATGTGGTTGTATATGATAGCAGTTCACTTGGAACCGCTTATTATTTGTTCACTTTTAAGAGCGGTGAAAATATTAACCGCTCTTAAAAGTGACAAATATTTTATTTATTTATTGACATATTTTTGCATCGAGATATCGCTCGAGCGAGACCAGGTGTCGCTCAGCGAAATACAACCCGAGAATGCCAATTTTGTGCAGGTGGCGTCGCTCGAGCGATGTTATTTTTCGCTTGAGCGAATGTTGACCTGCGTAAACGTTGATCAAAGTTAGCTGGATAATGTAACATGGGTGACCTCATGTTTGAATCGGATGTCGCTTGAGCGAGAATAGTGCCGCTCAAGCGAAATACAACCCGAGACTTTCCAATCTTAGTAGTTGGCGTCGCTCGAACGATGTGAAATTCGCTTGAGCGATATTGCAAAAATCAGATAAAATGATCTATTATTTTCTCATTAGCGACCGATTTATTTCGGTTACTATTTCAATTTGTAATTCGGTCGCTAAATCAGTCGCTAAATGATTTTTTTATTTTAGTATGAAATAGCCACCGATTTAGCGATTGAAATTTTGCGACGCAAAATATTGGTCGCTATTTCGGTCGCTAAATACAAAAGTGAAAACCAAATCATATTTTGGTCGCTAAATCGGTCGCTAATTGCGATCGAATTAAAGTGGTCGCTAAATCGGTCGCTAATTGCGACCAAAATTAAATCGGTCGCTAATTTCGGTGGCTAAATATATTTTTTCTTGTAGTGAAGATGAGCAAATGAAGCAGATGCAACTTATTTTACTACATATTCAAATGAATAATTCTCCTATGTCTGACCCTAGTCATCCTACTACAAGTCAACATGATACTGACAATATTTTCAATTTTATCATATGAAGACTTTGAATCTTGAGTGGTTGTTTAGAAACATTTTATTTCTGTTATAACTTTGAATCTTGAGTGCTTGCATGACTTTGAAATGTTCATTTTATGATTTGAATAATTTGACTTTAGTTCTTAAGTTTTTACTTGTGTTATGTTTGATGACATTAATTCATAAATTGAAATTTTTTAAGGTTGATTAAAATATTGTATTGGATGATTAATATTCGGGGATGATGACATTTACTATTTATGATGATTAAAATTTTGGATCAATTAAGCATGTACAAATTCTAGAAAATTAGATATACAAAATAAATAAAAAAATTTAGTTTTGCTTAGATTAGCGATCGAATTTTCGATCGTTACAAATATATTATAATATACAATTGAAATTTCGCGATCGAAAATATTACGTGACTATTTTTGCAACTAATTTAGTGACCGATTTAAAATATTATTTAAATAATTCAATTAATATATTAGTGACTAATTATATCAGTTGTTATTTTTTTTAATTTTGACACTAATTTAACGATCGATTTAATATATTAATTTCGGTCGTTATTTTTGTGACCAATTTAGCGACTAATTAAATTATTATTTTATAATTAAATTAATATATTAGTGACCGATTATATTAGTTGTTATTTTTTTAACTTTACTATTAATTTAACGATCAATTTAATATATTAATTTCGGTCGTTATTTTGGTTTTTGAAGAATAAGTAACTCGAATTATTTAGAGACCACATTATTGGTCGCTATTTTGCGATCGAAATGAAATCGATCGCTCACGTATTGACAACTTGACTTTTTGCGATGATGCATTTCGGTCGTTAACTCGATTAGCGACCCATTTTTTTATATTAGGAACTGAATTTATCGATCGTTAAAACTGTTTTTTCTTATAATGATAATCTATCTCATACTATTCTATTATTATTATTATTTTCCTAAACTTGTACAGTGTATAATAAATAAATGTTTGGAATTTTGAGTTGCTGGAAGAGGACGAGTTAATATATATTCTAATTCACCTACTAATAAAAAACTTTAATTGATTAATTTTATGGATTTAAATCTTCCCTGATGATGATGACACAACAATATTTTAGATAATATTAAACATGATATATTAATTTTAATTATATATTTACATATTTGCAAATTATATTAGAGAAACATTAGGAGTCTCCAACGGTGTTGGTCATTCTACCCAACTGCAAATAAATTATATCAATATAAATGTGATATTATATTAAAAGCGCATTATTTATTTAGTAAAAAAACTAAATTCTAAAGTACATGATTTATATTAATTAATAATCTTTAAAGATGTATAACATTTAAAGCATATTTAATAAGATCGGAAACAGATCTATACTCGGCGTGAACAATTTTTGACCATAAAAGAATTCTCAATCAATGACAGTCCGATATAAAAAAATTATTTATTATATAATAATTATGATAAATATTTAATTTAATTTAATTTAATTTATTTAATTTTTAGATATTATTAATTATTTAATTAAGTTTTTATTTATTATTAAAAAATTTATCAACTTTATATTATATTAATCATTAAATAATTTATATAGTTATTAATATAAATTTAAGTGGTATCTAATAATATTTATGCAAATTATTTATTCACATATTCTCTAAAAATAAAGAAAATTTTATGATTAAAATATATTACTTAATTGTTGATATAATATAAAATTAATTATTTTTTAATGGTTAAAATATTATAATACAAATATTTGTCAAAATTATATACTACAAAAAATTATTGTTTTAAAAAATAAAACATCCTATTTTAAGATTTTAATTTTTACAATTTAAAAATTTTTAATTTAAAAAAATAAAAGGTTAGTTTAATATCATTTTATTAAATCAGTTTTCAAAATTTATTTTTATTTTTATGATTTAAAAATTTAAAAAGTACAATTAATAATTTTTTATTATTTTTATCTCCATTATCATGAAATTATGTTTTTAAAATTTTTATTATGACTTTTTTCGTATCATTTCGTTTAAAATAACTTTAAATTAAAATGATTAAATATTTTTAAATAATTTTATTCTCAACTTATTTTTTAAAATAAAATTTTAAATTGATGTTTTTGACTACATTTAAAAACCAAAAGATAAAATTAAATAAAAAAACATTAAAAAAACTGTATAAAAAGTTGAAATAAATTTGTGTAGTAATTTATCAATCATCCCAAATTTACATTTGTATATATCATTCCTTTAAATTAAATTATACCAACAATTTCTTACATTTTGTTGAAATTGCATTTGATGTACATCTAGTTTTTAATCTATACATACAAACAGTGTATAATAGGAGAACTCGCGTTGGGTTTATACATATTTTTAATTTACTTAACATTTTCTATAGTTCTAATTTACACATATTTTTTAAGTAATTATAATAAAATTATTAATTATATTTTAATTTAAACACTAAAAATATATTAAAAATAAAGAATTATATTATATTTAAATTTAAATTTATAATTTTAAGTTTTTTTATTTAGTTATATAGACATAGAAACTAAAGGTTTTATAATTTATTTAGTTATATATAAGTTAAAAATCAAGTTTTTGTTTAGAAACTAAAATATAAACATAAAATTTATGATATATTTTATATATATATATATATATATATATATATATATATATATATATATATATATATATATATATATATATAGTATAAATTCAAGTTTAAGTAATTATATCTCATCCTCCTCCTTACTACCGTTTAAAAAAATCATAATATCCATATTCACACTAAAATTTATATTTTCTGTTAAAGTTAGGACAAATTTAGGTTGGAATCTACATATGTAATCATTTTTTTTTTCTGTTTACGTTTTCAATTAAATAATTTTTACTTTCATCAAAACTCTTATTTTTATTTTTTAACTATAATACAGTAAATTCACTTGTTTCACATTTCCCTAATATGAATTATTGGTGTAAATTAAAAAATAATTATATTTATAATTTTTCTTTCTATCTTTGAAGGTGAATTCATTGATAATTTTTCTATTGATTCAATTTTTACAAAATAGAATTTATATATAATTAAGATTTGATAAAATATATTGAATTAAAATCAATATTTATGTAATAAGATCGATTGGAAACTTTTAATACAATTTTAATTAAAAAAATTCAAAATTATTTAATAATTTAATTTAAATAACACTAATATAATTAAATTTAGTTTGATTTTTATTTAACTTTAGATGATTTAGTACGTTTCAATGTTTCAATTTAATTTAAATGTGAAGTAAGTCTAGTATGACTCGACTTAATTATTTGAAGACAAAATTAAACTAATTATACATAAGTTGATCTTGATTATATTTGAATCTAATTTGATTTGCTCAGCGTGACTTGATTGGACCTAAATTATTCAAATTAGATTGAGAGATTTCACACTTATTACACTATCTTTCCTAAGTATATATCTCTAATATAAGTATATAATTGAAACATATTTTCTTATGTAATAAGATAAATCTTATAACTTTTCGGATACAGTTAGTTTTCATACCACAAACTAAGTCTTAAAGATTTCATTCAACTTTCACATATGATATTTTCATCTAAGTGATTATTATAATTAGTAAAGTCAAAACAATCTCTTTTAAAATCCTAATTCAATATCTCTACATACTTCATCACACAAGTATCCACAACCACATACATTATAGTAGATTATAGATTACATCTTTCACTCGATTAGTCTCACATACACCGATGTTATTTCAGTTGATTATGAGTCACTTTTCTGACTTGACTAAGCCTTAATAAATATATCTTAGTATAAAAAACACACAAAATATTATCACATAATTTAGCTAAAATTCCTTTGCTTGAACGAAAATTTTTTCGTTTGAGTAAAAATTAGGAACTTTTATCTCCATTGCACATTTTTCTTGAACAATAAACTATTGTTTGAGTGAAATATGGACATAATAGATTTATAAAACTAGTTTCTAAGCATTAAACGCTATCCTTTGAGATTTTATTAAATCATATTCTTTTAAAATATCTAATACACAATCCAATATAGTTATCCTACCTTAATACTTCATACACATCTTTTCACATCATAAATCTAATTCAATTTATTCAATCATATATAAATACTAACAATATCAATAATCAAATTCATAATTAACTCTTTGTAATCAAATAATGTAACAAAGTCAATATCACAATCCAAATCATTTATCCTAGGGTGCTAAAAAATTTATTATTAGTTTCCCTTACCTTAATTTTAGAGTCTCTAATTAAAAAAAACATATAATCTCATAGGAAATTTGATCCTATTCGTAAAAAACTCAAATTAACAAATCGAATAAATTATAATACTCTTAAATTAGTTAAGATTCATCTTCACCCAACAAAACTCACATACAAGTTTCTCAATTTTACATGTAAATGATCTAAAATGGATAAAAAGAAACATACTTTATTTAAATTTTTTATCACATAGACATGATCTCCTAAACATTAATACATACTTGAATTTAAAAAAAGATGAGAAAGAGAGTGAGAAAACTAAAAAAAAGTAGAGAAAAGGAATTATAGATAATCGATTAAAATTTTATATTTATAACTCTTTCACTTAACAAAAAAAACTTTTAATTTTATCATTGCTATATTACATTTACTCTTAACTTGATCATTACAAATTTAGCATAACCCCTGCGAACTCAACTTATTTTTCACTTGAGTTGACTTAATTCTACTATAACTTAATCTTATTTAATTTTATTTATTTAACTAATTATTTAAGATGTGAGGGGTGATAACTTTTTTGTTGTAATATATATATATATATATATATATATATATATATATTTTATTTTATTTTATTTTATTTTATTTTATTTTATTTTGACTATTAAATTTAATGATGATTAAATATACATATTTTTATTATATATTTATAATTTTGACTTTTCATCATTTATATTTTTTTATTTTTAATTATTATTTATTAATAATATATTATTCAACTAAAAAATTTATCACTAATTATTCCACGACATCATCTAATATAACTTAATCAATGAAATTAACTTAGATGTTTAAAATAAAACAAGAATCCAATTACTTTAATTATATTTAACATAAAAAATTATAGATTTAGATTTAAAATAATTTCACAAATAAAAACAAAGATAAATCTTACAAACATTTTTAATGTGATAAAATTATCTTAGAACGTAATTACGAATAATAAAATATTATTTTAATGTAAAATATGTATAAATTGTTTATATAAATAAATTTAATTTATCTTAACAATTATGTTAGTAAGAAGCACATGAAAATAATTTTTTTTAACTATAATAATTCTTGTAAACCATTTTAATTAAATAAATATACGTTCGTAACAATTTATTTTACTTTGAATCAACTTTATTATAGATCATATAATTTTTAACACTCTTTTTGAATATATTTTTTTCTTCAGTCGAACTACTTTTTATTTTTTTAATTAAAAAATAAAGAGCAAACAAAATTAAATTAAATGATTTATCATCTTTAAATATAATATTATAAATATAAAGAGTTGATTTAATAACTAATAAATACACGTAAATATAAATATTTAACAGTTTAATTATATTTTACTCATATTATATTTATATCTATCAAAGCATGATAAATTTATCTCATAATTTTTAATTTAAAATTATTTTATAGTTTGATTATATTATATTTATTAAAATATGATAAATTTATATTATCAGATTAATTAGAAATAAAATATTTGTTCTGCTGTCATTTGCGAAATAAAATAAAATACAACATAAAAAAATAGTATTTATTAAAAGAAAACACAAATTGAGAAAATAAAAGTTATTTTTCGGGAAAAAAAAATGGGAAAGCGCCGAGCCTTACCAAATCTGTTACAGAAATTTGATGCTGTATCCAAGTGTACTCACCTGTAGGTGTTGAACACGTGGGTTTTTCTTTTCTTGTTCTTTCTCGTATTCTTGCGCCTATATATAGAAGATAAGCATCAGTTAAGTCTACACTAAACTCTGAGTGTGAGTGTTGTATAGGAACAAAACTGACGAACAAAATGTTGAAGCTTCTGGTTAGTAGAGCAGCTAGTGTCTCACCTTCTCGCAACCACAATGGCGTTGCCGCATTCAGTTTGTATAGGTATCTCCTTTTATTTTTCGCTGAAGTTGACTTACTAAGGATCCGAGTTAATTCAGTTGCGGATCCTCGTTTAGTTTGTGAGATTAGATAGTTTACTTGCTAATCGATTCGATATTTGTGATTTGGATAAGATCGCTGCTACATATACGTGAAACGGTTGAAATTGTGCGCATTGGAACTTTGATTCTTTCTACGATAGACTTGGTTTCTCTCGTTAAACGATGTTAGAAATTAATATTTTTACACGCATTTAGGTTTCTCTCAACTGACAATAGAAAAATAAATTATTTGTACGCTTATGATTAAGTAGTGTTCTGCTTACGAACAGCGATGTGTACGAGGTTACCGTTTGGTACTGAACATTTTAAAATCTTAAATCTGTATATAAGAATGATCGGAGTAACTAAGGACTTAGGAATAAGCAAATTAGCTTATCATTTCCTAAGCTGAGTACTGTTCAGAAATTAAAATTATAACTTGGATTCATTGATTTATCTGTATCATACTAAATATATTTTGGTCTGCTATAACTATTCAAACTGCTGGTTAGATAATTTTCTGGAATTCAGGTCAAGATCAGCTGGAACATTGATTATTTGGTCATATTTTGATATGAATCACAAAGTGTAATTTAGGATCTTTAGGGTTAGAAGAAATTTAGGAAATTAGAAAGAAGGTGGAGGGAAAGAATCACTCTTCCTAAGGGAGACAACACACAGATGATTATATCCTTTGATACAGCCAAGGGTTTTTGAATCACTCAAGAATTTAGGAGAATCACTCTCACTAAGATAAAAGAGATAAACTCTAATTTCTGAATAAAATTCCACTTGTTATTTCTTGATAAAAATGGTTCAGCTGATGAGCGTTGCCATCAAAATTACAAAGATTCAATAAAAGAAAATAAATACTAATAATAACTCATTAATCTAGGAATTGAAAACTATTTAATGAAAACAAATAAAGGCTAATAATGATCCATTAACCTAGGAATTGAAACTACTTAATGACTGATTGTATCTGAAACTGTGGCAACCAAAAGTCAATCAGTTATGCACCCCTTGGTCTCCCAAAGGCTGATGACTAAATTTTCAATTGGACCCTTATTACAACTTAAAACAAAATCAAACTAAAACCCATTAATTAATTAACTCAAAACACAATTTGGTCAACCAACAATATTTGTTGAAGAACTTCCTTTGTTTCCCTTGCTCTAACCCTTATCATAGGTCATGTTCACATCATTCTCTCCCTCTTGAAAAGGATTTGTCCTCAAATCGGATTCGCCATCTACATAAAAAAGAGATAAATTTGACAAATTGAATGTAAAATTAACATTATACTCACTTTTTATGGCTAAATAGTTCTCCCTCACTTCAAGTGTTTCACTCTTCTTTTGATTACTCTTTTTCCTCTCAAGTGTTTCACTAACGCTTTCTTTCTTTCTCTTTTCTTGAAGAAGTTTTTCTCTCATTTTATTTTTATCCTCACACACTTCTTGTGGACTCAAAGGTTTGAGCACAATCTTCTTGTCTTGGTGCATGAAAGAGATCTTGTTGGTGAACCCGTTATGATTAACTCTTTTATCAAATTGTCATGGTCTCCCCAAAAGTAAGTGACTGACTTCCATAGGAATAATATCACAAAGCACCTTATCATTGTATTTTCCAATGGAAATGTCCACTTCAACTTGTTGTCTCACTTGCACCTCTCCATCCTTACTAAGTCATTGAAGTTTATATGGCTTAGGATGTGGTTTGGTAGCTAAATTTAGCTTTGATACTAATCTAGCACTAGCCACATTGGTGCAACTACCTCCATCTATGATCATCATGCACACCTTGTCATTGATTAAACATCTAGTGTGAAAAATATTTTTTCTTTGGCTTTCTTCCATAAGTTTCAATTGACTATCAAGTAATCGCCTAATCATCAATAAATCTCCCTTTGGAATCTCCTCCTCAATGTCTTCACTCTTTTCTCCCTCTTCAACCTCAGATTCACTTATATATTCTCTCTCTAAGAACCATAGTTTTTGTGTTAGGGCACTCATAAGCATAGTGTCCTAGGCTTTGACACTTAAAACATTTCACATCTCTACTTTTTTTAGAGGGTTGTTCTTCATATTTTGAATGAGTCTTTGTAGGAATAGATGTGGAACTACTAGAAGTAACAGTCCCATCTTTCTTGCCTTTGTCCTTCCAACTTGAAAATCCAAAGTTGGTAGAACTCTTCTTAGTCATTTCTTTTCTTTTGAGTTGTTGCTCCACTCGAATTGCTTTATGAAGTAAATCCTCCATATCAACAAAATCCTGCAACTCAACAATATCACATATATCAATATTCAAACCACCAATAAATCGGGCCATAGTTACCTCTTCATCTTCTTCGATCTTTGCTTGAATCATGAGCATGTCTATTTCTTTGAAATACTCCTCAACCCCCTTGTTGCCTTAAGTAAGTTTTTGGAGTTTAAATTTCAAGTCCCTTGCATAACTAGCCGGCACATACCGCTTCCCGTGATCTTTTTCATCTCAGTCCATGTATTAACCATTGATTCTTCATTTCTATCTCTCTCCTTTTGTAACTTGTTCCACCAAACAAGAGCATAGTCAGAAAATTCCGTTGTTGCAACCCTCACCTTTTGGGTCTCCTCATAATTGTTGTATGAGAAAACATGCTCTATTTTCATCTCCCACTCCAAGTATACCTCCGGATCACTTTTTCCTTTGAACGGAGGAATGTTAAGCTTGACTCCTTCAAGCCTACTTGGTCTTGCTACTCCATCGTTCATTCTCCTATTTCTCCTTTCTTCTTCGTTTTCAGGATTTCTATTCTCCAACCAGTTCAATATTTCATGGAGCTCATTGTTATGTCGTATCATTAATCCTTCCAAATGTTGTACCAATACTCTCATTTGAAATGGACTAATTCTTGCTTCTTGATTGTAATTTTCCTCTTCTACCATCAAATTGATGTTTAAACCCTTAAACCTGGCTTTGATACCAAATTATATGAATCACAAAGGGTAATTTAGGATCTTTAGGGTTAGAACCTTGTAAGAAATTTAGGAAATTAGAAAGAAGGTGTAAGGAAAGAATCACTCTTCTCAACGGAGGCAACACACAAAGGATGTGAAAGTCCTTTGATACAGTCAATGGTTCTTGAATCACTCAAGAATTTAGGAGAATCACTCTCACTAAGATAAAAAAGATAAACTCTAATATTTCTGAATAAAATTTCACTTGTTATTTCTTGATAAAAGAAGTGTTGCCATCAGAATTACAAAGACTCAATAAAAGAAAATAAATACTAATAATAACTCATTAATCTAGGAATTGAAAACTATTTAATGGAAACAAATAAAGACTAATAATGATCCATTAACCTAGAAATTGAAACTACTTAATGACTGATTGTATCTAAAATTGTGACAACCAAAAGTCAATTAGTTATGCACCCCTTGATCTCCCAAAGGTTGATGACTAAATTTTCAATTGGGCCCTTATTACAACTTAAAACAAAATCAAGCTAAACCCATTAATTGATTAATTCAAAACATAATTTAGTCAACCAACAATATTTGTTGAAGAACTTCTTTTGTTTCCCTTACTCTAGCCCTTATCATAGGTCATGTTCACATGTCCACTAACTTTTTATTACTTTATTTCATTAATGTAGATTTTAACTCAAGTCTAAAAGTGTTTTTTGAGCTCTGAATTCATTTTTATAATATGTAGTAGGTGTGTTCATTCACTACAATTTGCGACTGTAGACGCAGAAGAGGTATCAGGTTCTAGGCCTGCTGAAGTTTTGAACCTGGGTATGCATCCAAACTTTTGATGTTTTTGTTTTTTGCAGATAGACATTAGTACTCTTATAAATGTCATGATATAAATTTGGTGATCCAAGATTTGAAAAGGGTTACCATGATAAAACGCGGTTAAACTATATTTTTCATGATTCCGTCTGCAAGGTGTCAAACCTGCAGTTTGTTAAATATCATGTTCTCAAAGAATTTTAAATATGATGGAAACAAAAGGATTCCTTAAAGTATTTCTCATACATTTTCTATGTATCCAAATCTGAATGCTACTAGTGTTATTGTAAATTTCTGCAACACCAAGTACTTATCAATAAATTCATTTTAGAAAACTTGCTGCGCTTTGATTGATTGGTTATCACTGAATGTATTAACTTATCTTTCAGTGCAAGGTAAATGGGTAGGTTCTTCAAATTCGAATACAGTTGTGGATCCGTTAAATGGAGACTCATTTATTAAAGTTGCTGAAGTTGACGAAACAGGCATTCAGGTGAATCCTTGTAACATATTATATATTATTTATGTTGTTAACTAATATTTATTTTGAAGTATTTCCTTTTATAGCGCAAATAAAAACTGCTGCTTAGTGAGAATTCAGTTTTTATATGTTTAAGACTGGATTCTTTTTATTACTTATCCTTCAAACTAAGAAATATAAGGTATTGTGCTATTAGTCATCAATGGTAGGTTCTAGTTCAAACCTTCAACCTCAGCTCGTGAGACAAGGTTCTCATCATTTTGTGAAAAAATGAGAAGAAATAAATTTCAATTTGGAGGCTTTATATGAGTTGGTACTTAATTGGAATTCAACAGTTAATCTGGCAGCAGATATTGACTAAATTTTCTTTTACTTATCAGCCCTTTGTGGAAAGCTTATCCAGCTGTCCCAAACATGGTGTACACAATCCTTTTAAGGCACCAGAGAGGTAGGTGCAGAGATTACTTTGTATCTCTTCTTAATTTTCCTTATGATAGAAACATATAAAAATATATATTTTCTTTGTTGGGTTTATCTTAGTCTTGGTTAAAAATAAAAAACATTGATGGGATCCTCATCCTATAGTATAAACCTTTATGCTTTAAGTTGTCTATTATAGGACTTTTGCCCTAATGGGATTTTGCTGCGGAGTTAAGTTATGCATAGGTGGATTATCTTGATTAATCCCAGAGGTTTCAAACTTTTTGGTAAATGATACAGCAGTTTTCTTTTGAAACGGAAACAGAAGCGATTTTCCGATGATTTTGTTCGGTGTCAATGGAAGTGCTTAGGTGTGTTTACATAATTCCTGATGGTAGAATGAACTTTCTATCCTATCTGGTTGGTTTTAAACTTCTCCTAAGAGGGGTAACTAAAGTACATGGGACCCAGGTATTTTAAAGCTGCCTATGATAAGAATGAGAATAAATAATTTTTCTCATTTTTCATTTTTACTTCGAAAAAGCAACTGAATTGGGCATTTTAGTTTCAAGTATTTTATGCATTAGAGCATGATATCTATTCTCAGGTTCTTATTTTGGCCCTCTTTATGACATTTAATATGGTTTTTGCTATAAATATTTTGCAGATATCTTATGTATGGAGACATATCTACTAAGGCAGCTCACATGCTATCACTTCCTAAGGTTTTAAATTAAAGAAAGATGATTAATTTTATCATTATTTTTTTAATGTTACTTTATTATATATTGTTACCTGTTGTATTTAAGATCAACATTTTCTTCTTTAATTGGATGCTTTAAATAACTTATACTGCATGGCCTTCAGGTTTCAGATTTCTTTACAAGGTTAATACAAAGAGTTTCTCCAAAGAGTTACCAGCAGGCTTTTGGAGAAGTCTATGTGACACAAAAGTTTCTAGAGAATTTTTGCGGGGATCAGGTATATCAAATAAGACATGCTTGTGCTAAATAAATGAAATCTTAAGTACCAAATGCCATTCTTTGTATGGAATGATGAAAGAATCTAAATTACCCATTGACTGACAGATATGATCAATTTCCTTTATTTTGCTCATGCTTTGATTCTTCATTAGTGGGAAAATTAAACACTGATACTTGCACATGTGTAGAGACAGTCGCTCAAAATCTCGTAAGTCCTGTATTGATTTCTTCTTTGTTGTTTCATTTAACAAAATCTTGATAGGTTCGTTTCTTAGCAAGATCATTTGCAGTACCCGGAAATCATCTTGGACAACAAAGTCACGGTTTTCGTTGGCCCTATGGTCCTGTAAGGATTATGTTTTGTTTGAAATTTTCACGATTATCATTGGTTTACCTGATATGCTATGTACTAAAGGCAGAAAATGAGTTTGTCATTCTCTAACCAGTGCTTTGTTTGGTGTGTCAAAATTATAAATTACCTTGTAGTCACGCAATTTACTTTGAGTAATTGGTTAAATGTACTCTAAAATGGGAAAGAAGAAAATTAAAAGCAAATCTTCCAATATAAAACCTAGTAATGTGTGATAAATATGGGACTTCAATTTATTATTACAAAGGTGGACTATGGTGTAACTGTAAATATTTCAATTCAGATGCAGAAGTGGCTGATTCCCTTTTTGTTCTTCAGGTCTGTTATCCCAAAAAGAAAAAAAAAAAAAGAATGTTGCATGGGATTTCAATTAGTTACATATGATAATAAGGCATAACACTGGACTCAGGTATTCTTGCCTACTAGAAAACTTAAGTCTTTTATGAGGTAAATGCTGTGATTGCTATCTTTGATCAAAAGTAGTTTTTTTTCTTGTACAAAAAGGTTTATGTTGTATAGATTTGACTTGACTTCTACTCAAGATAAAACATTGAAAATCATGAGACGTTTTCTTGTTTTGAATTGAATTTTTCTTAGATTAGTGCTGCAATGTGGAGAAGTTTTAGAGTTTTTTTCATGGGTGTCTGATTTAGTATGTGAATTCATAGATTTTTTTTTTTTTCAGACATCATAAACATTTACCTATCATTCCTACTATAATCTCAAAGCAGAAAGTGTATTCTGTAGGTGGCAATTATTACTCCTTTTAATTTTCCCTTGGAGATTCCTGTCCTTCAATTGATGGGTGCACTCTATATGGGCAACAAACCAGTCCTTAAAGTTGATAGCAAGGTGAGTTCTTTTGACTCTGATTTGGGGACACTTTATGACATTTAATTCAAAATTGATACAGGGCTAGCTTTAGGGCTACATGAGATATTTAATCCAATCAGTTATGGTGAAAATAGTTGTGATGCAATGTTTTTTTTTTCTTACAAGTGTGCGTTTATGTGTGTTGGGGGAGGGGTTCATGCCTAAAGAAACCATTGTATTTATTGCCTTTTCACATTCTTGTCTTCATCTTCAAGCAGTTTGATTTCTGAAATGTTAACTCTTACTTGCTTTTAATATTTTTTTTTTGCAGTTATAATACTGAATTATTGACTCAAATTGTTGTAGGTGAGCATTGTCATGGAACAAATGTTGCGTCTGCTTCACACCTGTGGCTTACCTGTTGAAGATGTAGACTTCATAAATTCTGATGGGAAGACAATGAACAAGCTGTTACTGGAGGTTGGTTGTTTGTTCATCCAATGCTTTGATTCCGCAGGGGATAATATTTGTACATGATTACATGTTTATGGTATTGGATCATGAAGTAGTATTGAATTTACAGGCAAATCCACGAATGACCCTTTTTACTGGTAGTTCAAGAGTGGCTGAGAAGTTAGCCCTTGATTTGAAGGGCCGTGTTAAATTGGAAGATGCTGGATTTGACTGGAAAATACTGGGTCCTGATGTCCATCAGGTTTCTTACAATTTTTTTTTTTGGACATGATAAAGGCACTAACTCAATTTTCTGTTCATTAATAGTTTCTCTATGGTTTCTTGGTTCAGGAAGATTACACTGCGTGGGTGTGTGATCAAGATGCATATGCATGCAGTGGTCAGAAATGCTCTGCCCAATCATTATTATTTATGCACGAGGTCTGTCACATTCGGTATATATCTTGAGAATTTTGTTCATGATTATATGTCTTCAAGAACTGCTGTGAAGATATACATTAACTTTTTATTTTGTAAAATACACTTTATATGTATTGTGTCTCTACTAACTAGAAGGTTTGATTTTATCTGGTTCAGAACTGGTCTAAAACATCCTTGCTGTCGAATTTAAAAGATCTTGCTGAAAGAAGAAAGTTGACAGACTTGACAATTGGTCCAGTCCTCACAGTAAGTATTACATGTCTATCATTTCCCCCTTAACTAATTGAACCTGGATTTTAGATTTAAAGTTGTTTTTGGTGGCTTGCTCGAAGTTTGTGCCATTCTTCTAGTTGAATAATGTTATTAAAACTAGACCGATCATCTACTCGGTCAAGATATAGATCACTAGTTGAACCAATAGGTTATTGCTTAAACTACATGTACGGTATTTATTGAAAATATAAATCGTATTATAGAGAATATGTAGTACATAAATCATCTGTCATATAATTAATCAAATGTCTTAGATTGGTAAATATAAATCCTTTTCCATTGACTGAAACTGGTATTTGGTTCTCACAACATGGACTATTTTTTTTCTTCAAATTTTAGAACTGGAGCCAAGTTAAAACACGTTGATTGCAATTCCCGTTTGAAAGACAAACCGAACCTGTTATAGGTTCTGTTTCTGGCATCTGGTCAAACTGAACAGTTCAGTCAAAATTAATAATACCAGAAAGATATAATGCATCTGCCATCTGGTACAACAATAAAATATAATGCATCTAAACAGGATGTTGTAATATTTATTTAGTTTTTCATTTACTTGATTTGGAGGTCTTGATTTTTCATCTCATGTGTTGCAGGTTACGACTGATTCTATGCTTAAACATGTCAGTAAATTGCTTGAGATACCAGGATCAAAGCTGCTCTTCGGAGGTCGACCTTTGGAAGATCATTCAATTCCATCTATTTATGGTGCTATTAAACCAACAGCTGTTTATGTTCCTCTTGAGGAAATTATGAAGGATAACAATTTTGAACTTGTGACAAAAGAAATATTCGGACCCTTTCAGGTATGGGAAGGGAGACTAAAAATATGAGAATAAAGTTTGCAGGTGCATGTTGTTTAAAACAAAAATAATATTAGTTTGTTCTATTGAGATATAAATAATTTCTTTTAATATTTCCAGATTATTACAGATTACAAAAATAGTCAACTATCAGTTGTATTGGATGCTTTGGAAAGAATGCATAACCATTTGACAGCTGCTGTAGTTTCGAATGATCCTTTATTTGTACAGGTAAGAATTTTATTACTCAAACTTCTTACTGGTTCTAGGGCATGTGATAAGAAACAATTCATCAATTTTTTAAATCTAGGTCTCACTCATATCAACTTCATATCAAATTTTCTCATTTTTGTCAGAAAATCATGAACTCCTCGTTTTTCATATTTGATTCACGAAACAAAATTATAGAGGTTTAGACGATTACACTATATATCAATACTGCACATTTAAAAATCTATTCTGCATATTATATAAAATTGCCTGCAAGATCTTTTCGCGGTAACCGGGGTTCAACTCCAAAATTGAGATGACTTGTCTGCTGAGCTCATATATAAGTTGATATATTCTGAAACATTATCATGAATGGCCATTGTTTTATGTTGGGATCTCCACATTTGTGATTAAACACATATTTGCAGGAAGTCATTGGCAAGACGGTAAATGGTACTACGTATGCTGGTTTAAGAGCAAGGACCACCGGAGCTCCACAGAATCATTGGTAAATTGATATATATATATATATATATATATATATATATAACTTTTTTTACTTGCAAATAAATGACCAGTGATGTCATGTTGGAAATAATAATTTCATTGCAGGTTTGGACCCGCCGGTGATCCTAGAGGTGCAGGAATTGGTACTCCAGAGGCCATAAAACTTGTATGGTCTTGTCACAGAGAAGTTATCTATGATTTTGGGCCGGTGTCAAAGAATTGGGAAATTCCTCCATCTACTTGAAAAGAAAGTCTTATGATAGGAACAATAGATGAGGAATGCAAAACTAGGAGTCCTGTTTGTGATTGAAAGGATGAGATTAGGAATGTAAATGGGGAGGAAGTTTATTAGGCCATAAACCCTCACTATATTTTTAGATTTTTGAATAAATTTATGGAAATTGAGTTTTGATTAAGCTTTTCTACATTTAATATATTGTTTTGCTTATCATTGGTTGATGTTCTGACATGATAAATGGAAGCAACTCTTTACTTAAAAATTATACTATATACTATTTAACAAAATAAATGACAAAACCTGTTTACGTAAAATAGTATCTTATTAAAATTTATATTTTTCTAAAGCATGTTATTTATAATCCAAAAATAAATATCCTTTCCTAATACTCTGTACTCATCTTTCTTGCCTCATAAATCTAATTTAACTTATTCAATTATATACAAAATCATCAATAGTCAAATTTTTAATCAACTTTCTATAAATTTGTGACAAAATCACCATTAAAGTCTAGAACATCTATTTTATTGTGTTAAAACATTTACTATTAACTTTCCTTTTTTTTTTTAATTTCACAATTTTCGATTTCAAAAAACTTTAAAAGCAGCTAATCTTGCAGAAAGTCAAATTCCACTTATAAAAATCTCAAATTAATAAATTAAGTATATTATAAAATACTTTAAAACTAGTCAAATTTATTTTTATCGAACAAAACTTACGTATATGCACCTTAAACCCTACATACAAACTTCTCAATTTTCATATAAATACTCTAAAATTATCAAACAAAAACTTATTTTTTTTGAAATTTTAATTTGGTAGAAACAATCTTATCTACTCCAGAGCACTAATGTGTGATTGAATTTTAAAAAAATGTGAAAGATAGCGTGGGAAAGTTAGAGCAAAGGGATAAAAAAGAATTGCAGAGAATGATTTGAATAGTTAAAATTTTATATTTATAACTCTTTAACTTAAACAATAAATTATAAAAAAAAATTAAAGAGAATGTGAGAAAATTAGAGCCAAGGTAGATAAAAAGGAACTGTAAAAAGAGAATGATTTGAATAGTTAAAATTTTGTATTTATAACTCTTTAATATAACCAATAAAACTTAAAATTTCATCTATGTTATAATATATTTATCTTTAATTTGCTTAAATATAAGTCTTAAAAATTTGATCCAAATTGAGTTAACTCAACTTTTATAGATCTTATTTGATTTTATTAAATTTAACTTAATCTAACTTAACTAAATCTAACATATAGATCTTATTTGATTTTATTAAATTTAATTTAATCTAACTTAACTAAATCTAACATGCTCTAACTTAATCTAACTTAACCTTATTTAACTTTATTATATTTAACCTGATCTACTTTACTTAATTCGTTATAACATATGATAGAATTTTTTTAGGAAATAAAGAAAGCCAAAACTCTCCAAAGTTTTATAATTTAGGTATATATTTATATTTATGATTTTAGTCAAGTTAATGATTATTAAATATATTTATTTATATATTTATAATTTAAATTTTTAACTTTTTTATATTCTTTTATTTTTTTTCATATTTATTTATTAATTATATACTATTTAATCAAATTATTGAAAATAGTAACTAATAATCCTATACCATGGTTGAATCCAAATTATAATGACTCAACTTAACTTTTGATTTAAGATTTTTAAAATAAAACAAGAATCCATTTTATTTTTAATCCAAATCCAATTAATTTGATTATATTTAATATAAAAAAATATTGATTTAGATTTAAAATAAATTCATAAATAAAACAAAGATAAATCTAACAAACATATTTAATGTAATAAAATTATTTTAGAACATAATTACAAATAAAACTTATTATGAATAAAATATATTATTTTAATGTAAGATATGTATGAATTGTTTATATAAATATAATTTATCTTAAACAATTATGTAAGTAAGAAGCCCATTAAATAATTTTTTTAATTATAATAATTATTATAAAAAGTATTTATAAAATTTCCTTTTATTCAAAAAATTTATCATAATATTTAATAATTTAAAAAAAATATATTTTATATTATTTTGAAAATATTTATGAATTTTATTTAATCAAATTCGTAAAATTCGAAGGAATTTAACTGTAGAGTATTAATTTCTTTTGATTTAAAGTTTATATCAAATTATAACCAAAAGAAATTGAATTATATTTAGTTTTTATGTTTATATATAATTATTTGATAAAGATTTGTGGACAGAACGACGGTACTTTAGATATGTTTTAATAGAATTATTTATTCAGTAGTCATTTGCGAAATAAGATAAAATACAACCTAAAAGTAGTATTTATTAAAAGAAAACATAAATTCAGAAAATAAAAGTTATTTTCCGGAAAAAAATAAAATAAAATGGGGAAAGCGCCGAGTCGTACCAAATCTGTTACAGAAATTTGATGCTACTATATCCAGGTGTACTCACATGTAGGTGTTGAACACGTGGGTTTTTATTTTTCTTTCTTGTTATTTTTCGCATTCTTGCGCGTATATATAGAAGATAAACATCAGCTAAGTCTACACTAAACTAAACTGAAAGTTTGAGGGTTGTATAGGATCAAAACTGTAGAACAAAATGTTGAAGCTTTTGGTTAATAGAGCAGCTAATGTTTCAACTTCTCGCAATCACAATGGCTTTGCCGCATTCAGTTTGTCTAGGTATCTCCTTTTATTTTCGGCTGAATTTGACTCACCAAGGATCCGAGTTTATTCAATTGCGGATTCTCTTAAGTTTGTGAGATTAGCAAGTTTAGTCGTTAATCGATTCGCTATTAGGTCTGTTCTGTAATTAAGTAGTTCTGCTTGCGAACGGCGATGTGTACGAGGTTACCGTTTGGTACTGAACATTTTAAAATGTTAAATCTGTATATAAAAATGGTCGGAGTAACTGAGGACTTAGGAATAAGGAAATTAGCTTATCATTTCCTAGGCTGAGTACTGTTCAGAAAGTAGCTTAGCTCTAAGCTGAGTACTGCTCAGAGCTCCAAGCTGAGTACTGCTCAGAGCTCCAAGCTGAGTACTGCTCAGAAATTGAGTACTGTCCAGAAATTGAGTACTGTTCAGAAATTAGCAAGGCTAAAATTATAAATTGGATTCGTTGATTTATTTGTATCATAAACAATATATTTTGGTCTACTGTAACTATTCAAACTTCTGGGTTAGATCATTTTCTGGAATTCCGGTCAAGAGCAGCTGCAGCATTGCATTACTTTATATTGTTTGGTCATATTTTGTTGTACACTAACTTTTTATTACTTTATTTTATTACTGTAGATTTTAACTCAAGTTTGAGCTCTGAATTCATTTTTACGATATGTAGTAGGTGTGTTCATTCACTACAATTTGCGACTGTAGATGCAGAAGAGGTATCAGGTTCTAGGCCTGCTGAAGTTTTGAACCTGGGTATGCATCCGAACTTTTGATGTTTTTGTTTTCTACAGATAGACATTAGTACTCTTATGAATGTCATAATATAAACTTGGTGATCCAAGATTTGAAAAGGGTTACCATCATAAAAAGTGGTTAAATCCTCTTCCATCTATATTTTTCATGATTCCGTCTGCTAGGTGTCAAACCTGCTTGTCAAGTATTTTTCAAATCCAAAGGCAGTTTGTTAAATATTATGTTCTCAAAGAATTTTAAATATGATGGAAACCAAAGGATTCCTTAAAGTATTTATCATACTTTTTCTATGTATCAAAATCTGAATGCTACCTAGTGTTATTGTAAATTTCTTCAACACCACGTACTTATCAATAAATTCATTTTCTATCAAACTTGCTGTGCTTTGATTTGTTGGTTATCACTGAATGTATTAACTTATCTTTCAGTGCAAGGTAAATGGGTAGGATCTTCAAATTCGAATACAGTTGTGGATCCGTTAAATGGAGACTCATTTATTCAAGTTGCTGAAGTTGACGAAACAGGCATTCAGGTGCATCCCTGTAACGTATTACGTATTATTTATGTTGTTAACTAGTATTTATTTTGAAGTATTTTCCTTGTATAGCAGAAGTAAAAAATGCTGCTTAGTGAGAATTCAGCTTTTATATGTTCAAGACTGTATTCTTTTTATTACTTATCCTTCAAACTAAAAAATATAAATATAACGGTATTTTGCTATTAGTCACCACACCTTTATTTTTAATAGTAGGTTCTATAGTTCAAACCTTCAACATCAGTTTGTAAGACAGGATTCTCATCATTTTGTGAAAAAATGAAAAGAAATAAATTTCAATTTGGAGGCTTTATATGAGTTGGTACTTAATTGGAATTCAACAGTTAGTTTGGGAGCAGATATTGACTAAATTTTCTTTGACTTATCAGCCCTTTGTGGAAAGCTTGTCCAGCTGTCCCAAACATGGTGTACACAATCCTTTTAAGGCACCAGAGAGGTAGGTGCAAAGATTACTTTGTATCTCTTCTTAATTTTCTTTATAATAGAAACATATAAAACTATATATGTTCTTTGTTGGATTGTTTGTCGTGGTCAAAAATAAAAAAACATGGATGGGATCCTCATCCTACAGTATAAACCTTTATGCTTTAAGTTGTCTATCATAGGACTGTTGCCCTAATGGGATTTTGCTGCGGAGTTATGCATAGGTGGATTATCTTGATTAATCCCAGATGTTTCTACCTTTTTGGTAAATGATACAGCAGTTTTCTGGATAGCAAATAACATGTCAATTTAATTATTTTTCTTTTGAAATGGAAACCTGAAGCTATTTTCCGATTATTTTGTTTGGTGTGAATGGAAGTGCTTAGGTGTGTTTCCATAATTCCTGACTTAACAATTGTTGGATGGTAGAATGAACTATCTATCTCATCCGGTTGGTTTTAAACTTCTCCTAAGAGGGGTAACTAAAATACATGGGACCCAGGTATTCTAAAACTGCCTATGACAAGTATGAGAATAAACAAATTTTCTCATTTTGCAACTTTCATTTTTACTTAGAAAAATCAACTGACTTGGGCATTGTAGTTACAAGCATGATATCTATTCTCATGTTCTTATTTTCACCCTCTTCTTGAAATTTAATATGGCTTTTGCTATAAATATTTTGCAGATATCTTATGTATGGAGACATATCTACTAAGGCAGCTCACATGCTATCACTTCCTAAGGTTTTAAATTCAAGAAAGATGATTTAATTTTATCATTATTTTTTTAATGTTACTTTATTATATATTGAAACCTGTTGTATTCAAGATCAACGTTTTCTTCTTTCATTGGATGCTTTAAATAACTTATACTGCATGGCCTTCAGGTTTCAGATTTCTTTACAAGGTTAATACAAAGAGTTTCTCCAAAGAGTTACCAGCAGGCTTTTGGAGAAGTCTATGTGACACAAAAGTTTCTAGAGAATTTTTGCGGGGATCAGGTATATCAAAATAAGACATGCTAGTGCTAATTAAATGAAATGTTAAGTACTGATATACCATTCTTTGTATGGATAGATGAAAGAATCTAAATTACCCATTGATTGACAGATATGATCAATTTCCTTTATTTTGCTGATGCTTTGATTCTTCATTAGTGGAAAAATTAAACACTGATACTTGCACATGTGTAGAGACAGTCGCTCATAATCTCATAATTCCTGTATTGATTTCTTCTTTGTTGTTTCATTTAACAAAATCTTGATAGGTTCGTTTCTTAGCAAGATCATTTGCAGTACCCGGAAATCATCTTGGACAACAAAGTCATGGTTTTCGTTGGCCCTATGGTCCTGTAAGGATTATGTTTTGTTTAAAATTTTCACGATTATCATTGGTTTACCTGATATGCTATATACTAAAGGAAAAAAATGAGTTTTTCATTTGCTAACCAGTGCTTTGTTTGGTGTGTCAAAACTATCAATTACCTTGTGGTCACGCAATTCAGTTGTACAATAATGGCCACGGCAGGAGTGGCTGATTTCCCTTTGATTCTTTTAGGCTTGTTATCCCAAAAAGAAAAAAAAAGAATGTTGCGTGCGCTTTCAATTAGTTACATATGATAATAAAGGCAAAACCCTGAACTCAGGTATTCTTACCTACTAGAAAACTTAAGTCTTTTATGAGGTAAATGCTATGATTGCTATCTTTGATTAAAAGTAGTTTCTTTCTTTTTTTCTTGTACAAAAAGGTTTATGTTGTATCGATTTGACTTGACTTCTACTCAAGATAAAACATTGAAAATCATGAGATGTTTTCTTGTTTTGAATTGAATTTTTCTTAGATTAGTGCTGCAATGTGGAGAAGTTTTAGAGTTTTTTTTTCATGGGTGTCTGATTTAGTATGTGAATTCATAGATTGTTTTTTTTTTCTTTTTCTTTCGGACATCATAAACATTTACCTATCACTCCTACTGTAATCTTAAAGCTGAAAGTGTGTTTTGTAGGTGGCAATTATTACTCCTTTTAATTTTCCCTTAGAGATTCCTGTTCTTCAATTGATGGGTGCACTCTATATGGGCAACAAACCAGTCCTTAAAGTTGATAGCAAGGTGAGTTCTTTTGACTCTGATTTGGGGACACTTTATGACATTTAATTCAAAATTGATACAGGGCTAGCTTTAGGGCTACATGAGATATTTAATCCAATCAGTTATGGTGAAAATAGTTGTGATGCAATGTTTTTTTTTTCTTACATGTGTGCGTTTATGTGTGTTGGGGGAGGGGTTCATGCCTAAAGAAACCATTGTATTTATTTCCTTTTCACATTCTTGTCTTCATCTTCAAACTGTTTGATTTCTGAAATGTTAACTCTTTGCTTTTAATATTTTAATTTTTTTTTCAGTTATAATCCTGAATTATTGACTCAAATTGTTGTAGGTGAGCATTGTCATGGAACAAATGTTACGTCTGCTTCACACCTGTGGCTTACCTGTTGAAGATGTAGACTTCATAAATTCTGACGGGAAGACAATGAACAAACTGTTACTGGAGGTTGGTTGGCTGTTCATCCAATGCTTTGATTCCGCAGAGGATTATATTTATGATTCTATTTCATGATAATGTCAATGTTCATTTTGCGGATGATATTTGTACATGGTTACATGTTCCTTTTATAAGATGATATTGGATCATGAAGTAGTATTGAATTTACAGGCAAATCCACGAATGACCCTTTTTACTGGTAGTTCAAGAGTGGCTGAGAAGTTAGCCCTTGATTTGAAGGGCCGTGTTAAATTGGAAGATGCTGGATTTGACTGGAAAATACTGGGTCCTGATGTCCATCAGGTTTCTTACAATTTTTTTTTTGGACATGATAAAGGCACTAACTCAATTTTCTGTTCATTAATAGTTTCTCTATGGTTTCTTGGTTCAGGAAGATTACACTGCGTGGGTGTGTGATCAAGATGCATATGCATGCAGTGGTCAGAAATGCTCTGCCCAATCATTATTATTTATGCACGAGGTCTGTCACATTCGGTATCTTGAGATTTTGTTCATGATTATATGTCTTCAAGAACTGCTGTGAAGATATACATTAACTTTTTATTTTGTAAAATACACTTTATATGTATTGTGTCTCTACTAACTAGAAGTTTTGAATTTATCTGGTTCAGAACTGGTCTAAAACTTCCTTGCTATCGAAGTTAAAAGATCTTGCTGAAAGAAGAAAGTTGACAGACTTGACAATTGGCCCAGTCCTCACAGTAAGTATTACATGTCCATCATCTCCCCCTTTAAGTAATTGAACCAGGATTTAACATTTAAAGGTTTTTTTGGTGGCTTGCTCGAAGTTTGTGACATTCTTCTAGTTAAATAATGTTATTAAAAACTAGACCGATTGGTCAAGATACAAGTCAATAGATCACTAGTTGACTATTGCTTAAACTACATGTACGTTATTTATTAAAAATATAAATCTTATTATAGAGAATATCTAGTACATAATCAAATGTCTTAGCTTGGTAAATATAAATCCTTTTCCATTATCTGAAACTGAGACTGAAACTGGTGTTTGGTTCCCACAACATGCACTATTTTTTTTTCTTCTTCAAATTTTAGAATTTAAAAAGTGATTCCCCTAGACCCAAGTTCAAACAAGTTGAATGCAATTCCCGTTTGAAAGACAAACCGAACCTATTATAGGTTCAGTTTCTGGCATCTGGTCAAACTGAACAGTCCAGTCAAAGTTAATAATACCAGAAAGATATAATGCATCTGCCATTGGGTACAGCAATAAAAGATAATGCGTCTAAACAGGTTGTTGTAATATTTATTTAGTTTTTCATTTACTTGATTTTGAGTTCTTTATTTTTCATCTCATATGTTGCAGGTTACGACTGATTCTATGCTTGAACATGTCAATAAGTTGCTTGAGATACCAGGATCAAAGCTGCTCTTCGGAGGTCGACCTTTGGAGGATCATTCAATTCCGTCTATTTATGGTGCTATTAAACCAACAGCTGTTTATGTTCCTCTTGAGGAAATTATGAAGGATAACAATTTTGAACTTGTGACAAAAGAAATATTCGGACCCTTCCAGGTATGGGAAGGGAGAGTAAAAAAATATGAGAATGAAGTTTGCAGATGCATGTTGTTTAAAACAAAAATAACATTAGTTTGTTCTGTTGAGATATAAATAATTTCTTTTTATATTTCCAGATTATTACCGATTACAAAAATAGTCAACTATCAGTTGTATTGGATGCTTTGGAAAGAATGCATAACCATTTGACAGCTGCTGTAGTTTCGAATGATCCTTTATTTGTGCAGGTAAGGATTTTATTACTCAAACTTATTACTGGTTCTAGGGCATGTGACATGAAACAATTCATCAATTTTTGAAATCTAGGTCTCACTCATATCAACTTCATTTTAAATTTTCTCATTTCTCATTTTTGTTAGAAAATCATGTACTTCTCGTCTTTCATATTTGATTCATGAAACAAAATTATAGAGGTTTAGTCGATTACACTATATATATATACTGAACATTTAAAAATCTATTCTGCATATTAGATAAAATTGCCTGCAAGAATTTTTCGTGGTAATTAGAGTTCAATTCCAAAATTGATATGACTTGTCTGCTGAGCACATATATAAGTTGATATATTCAGAAACGTTATCATGAATGGCCATTGTTTTATGTTGGGATCTCCACATTTGTGATGCAACGCATATTTGCAGGAAGTCATTGGCAAGACGGTAAATGGTACTACTTATGCTGGTTTAAGAGCAAGGACAACCGGAGCTCCACAGAATCATTGGTAAAATGATATATATATATATATATATATATATATATATATATATATATATATATATATATTTAACTTTTTTTACTTGCAAATAAATGACCAGTGATGTCATGTTGGAAATAATAATTTCATTGCAGGTTTGGACCCGCCGGTGATCCTAGAGGTGCAGGAATTGGTACTCCAGAGGCCATAAAACTTGTATGGTCTTGTCACAGAGAAGTTATCTATGATTATGGGCCGGTGTCAAAGAATTGGGAAATTCCTCCATCTACTTGAAAAGAAAGTCTTATGATAGGAACAATAGATGAGGAATGCAAAACTAGGAGTCTTGTTTGTGATTGAAATGATGAGATTAGGAATGTAAATGGGGAGGAAGTATATTAGCATGTAGTTTATTATGCCATAAACCCTCACTATATTTTTAGAGTTTTGAATAAATTTATGGAAATTGATTTTTGAATAAGCTTTTTTACATCTAATATATTGTTGTGCTTGTCATTGGTTGAGGTTCTGACATAATAAATGGAAGCACTCTTTACTTCAAAATTATACTATATACTATTCAACAAAATATATGACAAAAAATGTTTAAGTATAATCGGATTTTTCTAAAAATTATATTTAAATATATTATAAATGCAACGTCTTTTTACTTATAGTTTATATACTTTTATTTCAAAAAATTTACATTTATGTAACAGATATTATTTCCAGGGTGTAATATATTAGTGTGTTAAATGATTTTAAATTAGATTATTTATTTATATAAATATGATTTATGAATGGTCTTCAAAATTGGAAAGAAAGATTGAAAATTTGACCAAAAGGGGACTTCCGTGACCTGTAACTCGTCGTTACCAGAATTAACAAGAACACAGAAAACTCTCAAAATGAGAAACTTCCATAAAGTTATTCTTTGTAGGCTAAGGCTAGACAATCCTTAAAATAATAAAAGTAAATATATTAATAAGATTTTACTTCCTACTAATCATCTTAATGATTCACTAAGCTTCATTAATCATCAGAATTAAAATGTGATAGTTTTTTGTTTGGTGAGTTTAGGGTATTGACAAAAACTTTTTTTTAAAATATCAATTATGATGTAATTTCTTTAATATTCATCAATTTATTTTATTAAATTTGCTTCTCCCTTTTAATTTTAGACCTAATTATAGAATTCCAATATCATTTTTTTCTAATCTCCATCAATAATAATAATAATAATAAGTGATGTTATTTAAAAAATAATAATATAAAATAAAACATTTAATAAATAATACTTGTTTTAACAATTTCCATGTAATAATAAAAGATCAATTTAAAAAAAATTATAATAATAGTTTTAAAATTGTATAAAAGTATTTTGATTAATCAACTGTGTAATTTGTTTTATAAAGATTTAAACATTACAATATTTCGACATTTTTTTTTTAATTCAAGCATAGATTAAAATGACAAAACCCTAAACCCTGGCATTCCAGTAGAAAGGGGAAAGGCTGCGCACCGTTTGGTGATTATTGTCCCTCCTCCTTTTGCTGTTCTCCACTTTTCTCTCTGGTCTTCGATTCCTTATCATTTTGGGGCGTTTTCTTAATCCCTTATTGGTTTCTCTCTATTGGCTACCTTGCTCTAGTCTGCTTCCTCTTATCAACGCCTGCCAGAATATCCTTCGAATTGCGCCTGTGCCTGTATCAGAGGTAACTCTTTATACACCTGTGAATGTGAATGAATTGAACCTTTAATTTTACTTTCCAATGTTATTTATGTTCTTGCTTTTATCACCTTCATCAATGAAGGTGTGCTGCATGCAGTGATAACTGTATAATACTTTAGGTTGAGTGTGTTTTACAACATTGAAAGACATGTTATCTAAGAGTGCGAGCTTCACACAACCATGAAGTTGTGTTTTTGGTGACCGGTTGGTCATGGTTTCAAATCTAGAAACAGCTTCTTTGTATATGCAAGGGTAACACAGTGTACAATGACCCTTTCCCGTATCTTGCGCGGAGCCTTTGGCGCTGGAATTTTGGTTACCGTCACATGACACTGCAGTTGCTAATCACAATTTCTGGTAACTGGACATGATTCCATCCCATGTTTAGCAGTGAAAAAAATGTTGAACTTGAATCCCTTTAAATTTAGATAGATCCATGTGTAGCTTTGACATCAACAGTTGCTTCAGTAGCCAATATGCTGTATGGGCTTAGATTCTGTCATCTTTTTTACGGTTCTGATTCCTTGATTTCTAACGATTATTACTGTATTAATAGTTTTTTATATGTCATTGAATGCCACCCTCAATTCTTATTAGAGATTTCATATGTTTCTAAAATTCTTTTAGTATGATGTAAACTTTCCATTTTTTTGTCTCTCTCTCTCTCTCTCTCTCTATATATATATATATATATATATATATATATATACACATATACGTATATATATATATATATATACATATACATACATGAGTTGTTGTTTCTATTCTTCTTCCATCAAAGTTTCAGCTTTTGAAATTATATGGATAGGGCCTATTTACGGGTCTTATCACAAAACAAACCTTTGAACAAACTCATAGGCTTGGCCAAGCCACACATTTACATAGGTCAGGCTAATCCTTTTAGAGAAGGCTTTATCGCTGGTAAAATAGTTGAGCTTAGGCTTTGTATTTTCAATCAAGGTCAGGCTTGGGCTTCAGAAATCTTGGTCTGATCTGATCTCTTTCCACCCCTTGTGTGATGTTCAACTGCCCCTTTGATCTATAAGTGCGTTTTCTTTATGAGCTTTTGTCACTTCTCATGCATTCCTTTTCCATGTTTTGGTTTTTCTATTCTGAAACTAAATAAAATGAAATGCTTCTTTGATGTTTTCTCTTTCACAGTCATATACGAGTAACTGTTTTCATTTCTGCAGTTAAGTAAAATGAAATTCTTTTCTGGTTTTGTGTCTTCACTTGAGTGTCTGAGGCTTATTTTTTTTGTTTTTTTGCAGGAATCTTGCAATTTCAACCATGACTTTGTTAGAGGTAATCAAGGATGCTTCAATCAATTCAAAACCGCTTGATTTACCTTTGGATTACCCAATTGTTCTGAACCCAGATAGTATCTTACCCAATTTAAAGCCAAAAGATATAGATGAATCTTCTTCATCACTCATAAAGCCCCTTATCGGATGGAATGTTCCGCCAACTGATGCTGAGATCACTGACATTAACAAAAAGTTCTTTACACAGCTGAATGCTAAGTTCATGAACACTAATAATTTGGATAAGGGTGAGTTTATTAGTAGTTTGAAGTCTTATCTAGAAAACATCAGGGACAAAGTAGGGGTTGTGATTGAGGTCGATACGTCCAGTAGTGATTATAACAGGATTTTGATTGATAAGCTTGGAACATTCGTGGGTAAAGATGTTGCTGGCCTGGTATTGAATGGGTGTGTATCTTTGGAGATTTGGGACGTGATTGAGGCTTTGATTGTTAATGTTACTATTGAGCATTCTTGCTATTCAAACCTGATTACCAAATTAGTGGAAAAAAGAGGTCTTATTTGCTCTGTTTGTGCATAAAGCATGTTTGGGATCTTGGTTCATCAGAAATAATCACCATTTTGAGGTATTTTCTTTCTCCATCCAAAGATGCTTATGACAGTATGGTAACTGTGAAGCTGGAGTGGGAGAGCCAAGCAGTGTTAGCCATTGAGACAGCAAGTGATAGCAAGCTGAAGACGAAGAAATTGGTTATGGCAAAGGAGGCTTCCATTTTGCTTATGATGGCATATGATGGTTTCTCTGCGTCTGAGACTTGTTTGCATTATCTGATTGCTTCATCCAACATCAATGACGTGGTGCTATCCCCTTCATTCGGTAAGTTGAATGGAAAAGAATTACTAAATTTGATTCGCTATTTAGCCAAATGGTTGAAGAAATACCAGAGGTTTCCACAAGCACGACCATGTCCGAGAGCCTCGTCGGTTTTGAATTTGAAGGCTTGCGATTGGGTTCCTAAACTCGAAGATGTTATAAAATATCTTGGCTTGGTGCTTGATGAGAAATTTTCGTCATTGGTGTTACATCCATTGTTTCACGAGGAGCTGAGATCAATTGAAGAAATGGTTAGTTGTTTAACTTCTGAAGCCAAATTTTGTAACTTAATGGCTGATGTAATCGACATACTAAAGATCGATCGTGAAAATTTGTAAGCCTCTACCCAAGCAGATTCATCTTGATTTGTTTTTTCCATCTTTGCTAACGATGTACTCCTAAATGAACAATGGTCAATGAACGCACATCTTTATTTTTGTATATTTTTCACACAACAGTCGATAGAGACCAAACATAAATCCGAGACGTGTATTTTTGTGGTTAAGTAAGGATCAAGATTGCCATTTCATTTGGGAGATACGTGTCTTCACAGTCTATTTTTGATATCCATGAAAAATATTATTTGACAAAATGCCTTTTCTTCATTTTTTTTAGGATTCTATGCCGTATATAATACTAACTGAAAATAGGGAAACAGTATCAATACATGCATTAAACTACTTGTAAAATTTATCTTTAGTCCTTTTCTAATAATAATAGTAGTCCCATACATAAAACGGTAAAATCATTATAATGAAAAGTTATAAGTTAAAAATATATTAAATGTCATGATAATAACTTATATTAATAATGACTTTAATAGTTTAGAAATTATACTAGTATTCATTGGTTTGAACCAATCCAATCAACCAAGATTCTCAAAACAATATTTTTCTCAAAACAATTTCATAACATAAACAAAAATATCTCCCTCAAAATATGATAAGATCATATGTTTAAACCGAAAGAAAAAAAAACTATTTAAATAAAATTATATGTCAATTTTAATAAATTAATTTTACTTAAACGTCTACTTAATCAATTATATTTTATTTTTAATTGATTAAAACATAGAGGTTAAAACATATAAATTTTTCAATAAATTATTTTAACTTATAAAAACACATTTATTCCATTAAAACAGTGTGGCCAAAAAGATTTGAATCCAATGATAGATTTTAACTGATAAAAGTGTATTTAATTGAGTAAAATAGAAAGAACAGAAAACTTTTCGAATCCAATGGTACAAACATGTTTTAATAGACTAAAATAGCTGAGACAAAAAATTATTCTAAGACTTGAAATCATATTAATTGATAAAACATTAATCGATTAAAATAATTTAACACAAAAGTTACTAAGTCACACAAAAACATTTTAAGAAGATTTAATAGATTAATTTTTCGAAAACAATTTTTACCAAACTTGATCAAAGCATTTAAACTTATTGGAAACATTGTTTAATCAATTAAAACTGCAAAATATAAAAAAAATATTTAGTTTTAATGATTTTAATCAATTAATTTAAATTTTTATCAATAAAAATACGACCTAAAACATCTTAATATATTAAAATCATATTAAAAATGCAAAGCTAACCATTTAATTTTACTCTTCCTCATGTTTATGTATAAATTTGTTTGAAGATTTAATTAATAGTTTACTATTTTTTTTTTAGTACTCATTATTAATCTTAATCTTAATTTAGTTTACTTTATATTTGTTCAAAAATTATAATATATTAAATCATATAATCTAGAAATTTCCAATAAAACGGAAATCTCTCTTAAAAAAAATGCAAAACCATTATACATATAAATGAAATAGTTTTGGAATCAATCTTAGTTATTTTTTTCTTATGTTTATATACTTCATTATATTTTAAACATTTTTTCAAATAATATTTTTTCAAATAAATAGTTTTGGAATCCTAAAAAATGAAGAAAAGGCATTTTTTCAAATAATATTTTTCGTGGATATCAAAAATAGAATGTGAAGACATGTATCTCCCAAATGAAATGGCAATCTTGATCCTTACTTAACCACAAAAATACACGTCTCGGATTTATGTTTGGTCTCTATCGACTGTTGTGTGAAAAATATACAAAAATAAAGATGTGCGTTCATTGACCATTGTTCATTTAGGAGTACATCGTTAGCAAAGATGGAAAAAACAAATCAAGATGAATCTGCTTGGGTAGAGGCTTACAAATTTTCACGATCGATCTTTAGTATGTCGATTACATCAGCCATTAAGTTACAAAATTTGGCTTCAGAAGTTAAACAACTAACCATTTCTTCAATTGATCTCAGCTCCTCGTGAAACAATGGATGTAACACCAATGACGAAAATTTCTCATCAAGCACCAAGCCAAGATATTTTATAACATCTTCGAGTTTAGGAACCCAATCGCAAGCCTTCAAATTCAAAACCGACGAGGCTCTCGGACATGGTCGTGCTTGTGGAAACCTCTGGTATTTCTTCAACCATTTGGCTAAATAGCGAATCAAATTTAGTAATTCTTTTCCATTCAACTTACCGAATGAAGGGGATAGCACCACGTCATTGATGTTGGATGAAGCAATCAGATAATGCAAACAAGTCTCAGACGCAGAGAAACCATCATATGCCATCATAAGCAAAATGGAAGCCTCCTTTGCCATAACCAATTTCTTCGTCTTCAGCTTGCTATCACTTGCTGTCTCAATGGCTAACACTGCTTGGCTCTCCCACTCCAGCTTCACAGTTACCATACTGTCATAAGCATCTTTGGATGGAGAAAGAAAATACCTCAAAATGGTGATTATTTCTGATGAACCAAGATCCCAAACATGCTTTATGCACAAACAGAGCAAATAAGACCTCTTTTTTTCCACTAATTTGGTAATCAGGTTTGAATAGCAAGAATGCTCAATAGTAACATTAACAATCAAAGCCTCAATCACGTCCCAAATCTCCAAAGATACACACCCATTCAATACCAGGCCAGCAACATCTTTACCCACGAATGTTCCAAGCTTATCAATCAAAATCCTGTTATAATCACTACTGGACGTATCGACCTCAATCACAACCCCTACTTTGTCCCTGATGTTTTCTAGATAAGACTTCAAACTACTAATAAACTCACCCTTATCCAAATTATTAGTGTTCATGAACCTAGCATTCAGCTGTGTAAAGAACTTTTTGTTAATGTCAGTGATCTCAGCAACAGTTGGCGGAACATTCCATCCGATAAGGGGCTTTATGAGTGATGAAGAAGATTCATCTATGTCTTTTGGCTTTAAATTGGGTAAGATACTATCTGGGTTCAGAACAATTGGGTAATCCAAAGGTAAATCAAGCGGTTTTGAATTGATTGAAGCATCCTTGATTACCTCTAACAAAGTCATGGTTGAAATTGCAAGATTCCTGCAAAACAAGCAAAACAAATAAACCTCAGACACTCAAGCGAAGACACTAAACCAGAAAAGAATTTCATTTTATTTAACTGCAGAAATGAAAACAGTTACTCGTACATGATTGTGAAAGAGAAAACATCAAAGAAGCATTTCATTTTATTTAGTTTCAGAATAGAACAACCAAAACAAGGAAAAGGAATGCATGAGAAGTGACAAAAGCTCGTAAACAAAACGCACCTATAGATCAAACGGGCAGTTGAACATCACACAAGGGGTGGAAAGAGATCAGTAATAATGGTTAGAAATCAAGGAATCAGAACCGTAAAAAGGATGACAGAATCCAAAATCAAGGAAAGCCAAAGAGAAAGAGGGCAAGTCTATTAGTTAGGATCATAAGCCCATACAGCACATTGGCTACTGAAGCAACTGTTGATGTCAAAGCTACACATGGATCTATCTACATTTAAAGGATTCAAGTTCAACTTCAGTACTTTGAAATAGAACAGATAGACCAGCTTCGGATGTGGTATTGTTGCATAAGACCCGTTACAAGGGCAAAGGTACCGATTCCAGCATGGTACTGATTCTAAGATCTTCAAATACACTTAGTATGAACAATCATCATACACCTAGTATGAACAATCATCATACGAACAATTATCATATGCCATCGTCATACACCATCATCATACACCATCGTCATACACCCAGTACGAACAATCATCATACACCATCGTCATACGAACAATCGTCATACACCCAGTACGAACAATCGTCATACGAACCATCTTCATACACCCAATACGAACAATCGTCATACGAACCATCGTCATACACCCAATATGAACAATCATCATACACCCAGTACGAGCAATCGTCATACACCCAGTACGAACAATCATCATACGAACCATCGTCATACACCCAGTATAAACAATCATCATACGAACCATCGTCATACACCTAGTATATGAACAATCATCATTGTATCCTCATACACCTAGTATATGAACAATCATCATTGTATCATCATACACCATTGTATTATCATACACCTAGTATGAACAATCATCATTGTATCATCATACACCTAGGTGTATGAGCAATCATCATACACCTAGTATCATGATTGTATCATCATACACCTAAGAATATTAACAATTATCATACACCTAGTATAAATTAATGTTGTTCGCATCATGTCCAGTTACCAGAAATTGTGATTGGCAACAGCAGTGTCATGTGACAGTAACCAAAATTCCAGCGCCAAAGGCACCGCGCAATGTAAAGGTACGGAAAAGGGTCATTGTACACTGTGTTACCCTTGCATATACAAAGAAGCTGTTTTAAAATTAAAGGTTCAATTCATTCACATTCACAGGTGTATAAAGAGTTACCTCTGATACAGGCATAGGTGCAATTCGAAGGATATTTTGGCAGGCGTCAGACTAGAGCAAGGTAGCCAATAGAGAGAAACCAATAAGGGATAAGGAATCAAAGACCAGTAAAAGGAGGAGGGACAATAATCACCAAATGGTGCGCAGCCTTTCCCCTTTCTACTGGAATGCCAGGGTTTCATTTTAATCTATAATAATGATTGAATTTAAAAAAACAATTGTTGAAATATTGTAATGTTATGTTTAAATCTTTGTAAAACAAATTACACAATTGATTAATAAAAATTTGTTGTTGTTGTTGATTGTTGTTAGAATTAGAAGGAAAAGAAATCATAAGAGAGTTAAATCTTTCAAAAGAAATTAACCATAATAAAAATAAGATTTTTAGAATATGAAATTTATCAAAATACTAAAACCCTCTACCATGGGTTATAAATAAGACTCTTGGGGTATCCAATCCTTAGAGGAGAAAAATGTATGTTTTACTCAAATAATCAAACTCTTTTGAAGTTCTTCATGTATACGAGTTTTCTCTGTGATCCTTCAATATTTGTAAGCTATTTTCTTATCTTATCTTTAAGTTTATTATCAAGTTTCTTTAAGTTTATTATCAAGTTTACTTCTTTATATCTCTATTTTATCCTGCCAAACAACAAGATCTATATATGGTAAGGAGATAGTGTATTTTTTTCTATGCCAGAAAGCAGTAGGGTTAGTTTCACATATTTCTTTACTTATTCTTTGTTCATATGATTTTATAATTTCTTGGATTTTTGGTGTAGTAATTTGTTCTTCTATTCTTTTGAATTTTATCTCTTTATTTATCATATTTATTTGTTTCTTTTTAACATCTATTTTAGTTATTAAGGTTAATAAATTTATGTAACTATCATTATTATTATCATTTACTTCCCATCTTTTTGTTGATTTTGACATTTTTTTTATCCAGGATTTTTCTAAGGTTATTATAGACAATGTTTCTGGTTTAAGGTAATAGTCATCTTGAACGTTTGCTGATTGGGAGGCTGTTTGAGGTTTAGAAATAATGTCTTGAGTAGGTTGATAGGAAGAGGAGGAGGTAATAAGATCTTTTGGGCTTATTAGAGTATGAGAATATTGCAAAGGGGTGAATCTATTTGAAGTATTTACTAAAGGACTTTTGGATATTGGTGATGGAGTTTTTAATATTTCTGCTAAGGTTGCCTTAACTTGTGGACTTTGTGGTCTTAATGATAGTGTCATACCTGCATTTGTTGATCCCAGTGGGGGACCATATTGATCTCGACTTAATGGCTTTTCATTCATTGTTGTTTATCTTGTAAAAATTCTCCGGTTAAAAAATCTGGTAAAGAATTATTTTTCCCTTTTATATGTTCTATTAAAGCAAGATAATAAAACCTGTCATCTTGCAAAAATATGTTTAGAAATCAAATTTTGAACATCTTTTATTAAAACATTGGGTGTTGCTTTACAATCAATTCTTATTAAAAACTTTTTATTAAATAAATCATCTTGAAATGTTTGTAAACATAAAGACTATTGATAGAATTTCTTTCTAGACAGTGGAATACTTTTGTTGTGTTGGATGACGAGATATCCGAATGATACCTGACAACTTGTTTTTTAGAGGACTCTTGAATTTTTTGTTTTAAATTCCCCCATATCCTAGTTCTGATGTTTCTACTATTAAAGAGGCTTCTGGATTTGAAATTCCTAACCAAGGGATTTTCTTGACTAGTTCTTTTACTTTAATTATTGATTGAGTGATCTCTTCTTCCCATGATGGAGGATTTTTTCTCAATCTTTTGAATAAGGATGCACAGATGATCCTCCTATTGGGAATAAAGTCTGCTATGTAATTTACATATCCTAAAAATCTTTGTGGTTGGTTTTTATATTTTATTTCATTTGGAAATTTGGTGGTGAATTCTAATGATCTTTGTATTGGGGTTACAGTATTTCGATAAATTTCATATCCTAAAAATCTTATTTTTGATTGGAATATTTTTAGTTTCTTTTCTGAAATTACTAGAATTACATATTTATCCTTATACTAATTACATTTTTGTCCATGAATTATGTCGAATCTTCTTTTAAGATAGTGTTGTCACATATCATTACTTTTGTCGGCCATAAAGATCTTTTTTTACTTTTAAAGATTCCTTGTGGATAAGGATGCCAGTTGTTTAATTGAACATGCTGAATGGGTTCGAATGACTGCTGCTCCCATCTGAAGGTGTCTTGGAAGTTGTTGATTTATTTTTTATGAGTTTTTCCATTTCTTCAATACTAGAGGTTGTTTCTAATTCTTCTAATAATCTTTGTTTTTCTGCTAAAAATAATGACTCTCTTGTCAACGTTGTCAGAGTTTTATCTTCTTGCTTTTGTTGATAATTGGCTTGCCAAATATCGATTCTCTGTTTATTGATAATATCCAGATTAAACTTCTTCCACCACTTTATCTTGTTCTGTCTTGATAAAGCTTTGATGTCAGCATTTTCATAGAATTGTTCGATTGTAAAGTCCCATGCCATAATCCAGGCTATTGATTGGGTGACAATAAAAGATATTAATCTATATCCTTGCTCAAATGAGGTCTTTTGTCGAAAATAATTATATTTTTTAGAACGGAAAGATGGTTGGGAGTGGCCCCATATGTGAAAACCACTTGATAAACCATTTTGGAAATCTCAATGAGATACCTTTTTTGAACCAAATAAACTAGGAATGATTTTCTGGGTATACATACAGAGTATTATACCAGACGTCCATGTAGTCATAATAATCATAGGTTTGGGGGTTAAAAGTTCAGGAAAAGGATTTTAGATGGTAAGGTGGATGATTTCATTCTTCGGGTGATAAAATTTTTAAAATTTTGAGTTTGGAATATCGAATAACTCCTTGTTCATCACGTTTATGAATAATCTCGGCTGAGTCAGTGTCTATTAATATGAACTCATAGAAAGTACGATCTTTGACTATACTAGTGGGTAGATCTTTGACTATAATAGTGGGTAGGTAATAAAATTCTTTTGGAAAAAGATATTGGGACATGATTTTGGCATTTTGTTTGATCCAGGGATTTTCTAAGGTTATTATAGACAATGTTTCTGGTTTAAGGTAATAGTCATCTTGAAGGTTTCCTGATTGGGAGGTTGTTTGAAGTTTAAAAATAATGTCGTCACACACCCAGTATGAACAATCATCATTGTATCGTCATACACCCAGTATATGAACAATCATCATTGTATCATCATTGTATCGTCATACACCCAGTATATGAACAATCATCATTGTTTCGTCATACACCCAGTATATGAACAATCATCATTGTATCGTCATACACCTAGTATGAGCAACCATCATTGTATCTCATACACCTAGTATGAGCAATCATCATTGTATCGTCATACACCTAGGTGTATGATACACCTAGTATCATGATTGTATCATCATACACCTAATATAAATTAATGTTGTTCATACACCTAATAATATGAACAATTATCATACACCTAGTATAAATTAATGTTGTTCGCATCATGTCCAGTTACCAGAAATTGTGATTGGCAACAGCAGTGTCATGTGACAGTAACCAAAATTCCAGCGCCAAAGGCACCGCGCAATGTAAAGGTACGGAAAAGGGTCATTGTACACTGTGTTACCCTTGCATATACAAAGAAGCTGTTTTAAAAGTAAAGGTTCAATTCATTCACATTCACAGGTGTATAAAGAGTTACCTCTGATACAGGCACAGGCGCAATTCGAAGGATATTCTGGCAGGCGTTGATAAGAGGAAGCAGACTAGAGCAAGGTAGCCAATAGAGAGAAACCAATAAGGGATTAAGAAAACGCCCCAAAATGATAAGGAATCGAAGACCAGAGAGAAAAGTGGAGAACAGCAAAAGGAGGAGGGACAATAATCACCAAACGGTGCGCAGCCTTTCCCCTTTCTACTGGAATGCCAGGGTTTAGGGTTTTGTCATTTTAATCTATGCTTGAATTAAAAAAAAAATGTCGAAATATTGTAATGTTTAAATCTTTATAAAACAAATTACACAGTTGATTAATCAAAATACTTTTATACAATTTTAAAACTATTATTATAATTTTTTTTAAATTGATCTTTTATTATTACATGGAAATTGTTAAAACAAGTATTATTTATTAAATGTTTTATTTTATATTATTATTTTTTAAATAACATCACTTATTATTATTATTATTATTGATGGAGATTAGAAAAAAATGATATTGGAATTCTATAATTAGGTCTAAAATTAAAAGGGAGAAGCAAATTTAATAAAATAAATTGATGAATATTAAAGAAATTACATCATAATTGATATTTTAAAAAAAAAGTTTTTGTCAATACCCTAAACTCACCAAACAAAAAACTATCACATTTTAATTCTGATGATTAATGAAGCTTAGTGAATCATTAAGATGATTAGTAGGAAGTAAAATCTTATTAATATATTTACTTTTATTATTTTAAGGATTGTCTAGCCTTAGCCTACAAAGAATAACTTTATGGAAGTTTCTCATTTTGAGAGTTTTCTGTGTTCTTGTTAATTCTGGTAACGACGAGTTACAGGTCACGGAAGTCCCCTTTTGGTCAAATTTTCAATCTTTCTTTCCAATTTTGAAGACCATTCATAAATCATATTTATATAAATAAATAATCTAATTTAAAATCATTTAACACACTAATATATTACACCCTGGAAATAATATCTGTTACATAAATGTAAATTTTTTGAAATAAAAGTATATAAACTATAAGTAAAAAGACGTTGCATTTATAATATATTTAAATATAATTTTTAGAAAAATCCGATTATACTTAAACATTTTTTGTCATATATTTTGTTGAATAGTATATAGTATAATTTTGAAGTAAAGAGTGCTTCCATTTATTATGTCAGAACCTCAACCAATGACAAGCACAACAATATATTAGATGTAAAAAAGCTTATTCAAAAATCAATTTCCATAAATTTATTCAAAACTCTAAAAATATAGTGAGGGTTTATGGCATAATAAACTACATGCTAATATACTTCCTCCCCATTTACATTCCTAATCTCATCATTTCAATCACAAACAAGACTCCTAGTTTTGCATTCCTCATCTATTGTTCCTATCATAAGACTTTCTTTTCAAGTAGATGGAGGAATTTCCCAATTCTTTGACACCGGCCCATAATCATAGATAACTTCTCTGTGACAAGACCATACAAGTTTTATGGCCTCTGGAGTACCAATTCCTGCACCTCTAGGATCACCGGCGGGTCCAAACCTGCAATGAAATTATTATTTCCAACATGACATCACTGGTCATTTATTTGCAAGTAAAAAAAGTTAAATATATATATATATATATATATATATATATATATATATATATATATATATATCATTTTACCAATGATTCTGTGGAGCTCCGGTTGTCCTTGCTCTTAAACCAGCATAAGTAGTACCATTTACCGTCTTGCCAATGACTTCCTGCAAATATGCGTTGCATCACAAATGTGGAGATCCCAACATAAAACAATGGCCATTCATGATAACGTTTCTGAATATATCAACTTATATATGTGCTCAGCAGACAAGTCATATCAATTTTGGAATTGAACTCTAATTACCACGAAAAATTCTTGCAGGCAATTTTATCTAATATGCAGAATAGATTTTTAAATGTTCAGTATATATATATAGTGTAATCGACTAAACCTCTATAATTTTGTTTCATGAATCAAATATGAAAGACGAGAAGTACATGATTTTCTAACAAAAATGAGAAATGAGAAAATTTAAAATGAAGTTGATATGAGTGAGACCTAGATTTCAAAAATTGATGAATTGTTTCATGTCACATGCCCTAGAACCAGTAATAAGTTTGAGTAATAAAATCCTTACCTGCACAAATAAAGGATCATTCGAAACTACAGCAGCTGTCAAATGGTTATGCATTCTTTCCAAAGCATCCAATACAACTGATAGTTGACTATTTTTGTAATCGGTAATAATCTGGAAATATAAAAAGAAATTATTTATATCTCAACAGAACAAACTAATGTTATTTTTGTTTTAAACAACATGCATCTGCAAACTTCATTCTCATATTTTTTTACTCTCCCTTCCCATACCTGGAAGGGTCCGAATATTTCTTTTGTCACAAGTTCAAAATTGTTATCCTTCATAATTTCCTCAAGAGGAACATAAACAGCTGTTGGTTTAATAGCACCATAAATAGACGGAATTGAATGATCCTCCAAAGGTCGACCTCCGAAGAGCAGCTTTGATCCTGGTATCTCAAGCAACTTATTGACATGTTCAAGCATAGAATCAGTCGTAACCTGCAACATATGAGATGAAAAATAAAGAACTCAAAATCAAGTAAATGAAAAACTAAATAAATATTACAACAACCTGTTTAGACGCATTATCTTTTATTGCTGTACCCAATGGCAGATGCATTATATCTTTCTGGTATTATTAACTTTGACTGGACTGTTCAGTTTGACCAGATGCCAGAAACTGAACCTATAATAGGTTCGGTTTGTCTTTCAAACGGGAATTGCATTCAACTTGTTTGAACTTGGGTCTAGGGGAATCACTTTTTAAATTCTAAAATTTGAAGAAGAAAAAAAAATAGTGCATGTTGTGGGAACCAAACACCAGTTTCAGTCTCAGTTTCAGATAATGGAAAAGGATTTATATTTACCAAGCTAAGACATTTGATTATGTACTAGATATTCTCTATAATAAGATTTATATTTTTAATAAATAACGTACATGTAGTTTAAGCAATAGTCAACTAGTGATCTATTGACTTGTATCTTGACCAATCGGTCTAGTTTTTAATAACATTATTTAACTAGAAGAATGTCACAAACTTCGAGCAAGCCACCAAAAAAACCTTTAAATGTTAAATCCTGGTTCAATTACTTAAAGGGGGAGATGATGGACATGTAATACTTACTGTGAGGACTGGGCCAATTGTCAAGTCTGTCAACTTTCTTCTTTCAGCAAGATCTTTTAACTTCGATAGCAAGGAAGTTTTAGACCAGTTCTGAACCAGATAAATTCAAAACTTCTAGTTAGTAGAGACACAATACATATAAAGTGTATTTTACAAAATAAAAAGTTAATGTATATCTTCACAGCAGTTCTTGAAGACATATAATCATGAACAAAATCTCAAGATACCGAATGTGACAGACCTCGTGCATAAATAATAATGATTGGGCAGAGCATTTCTGACCACTGCATGCATATGCATCTTGATCACACACCCACGCAGTGTAATCTTCCTGAACCAAGAAACCATAGAGAAACTATTAATGAACAGAAAATTGAGTTAGTGCCTTTATCATGTCCAAAAAAAAAATTGTAAGAAACCTGATGGACATCAGGACCCAGTATTTTCCAGTCAAATCCAGCATCTTCCAATTTAACACGGCCCTTCAAATCAAGGGCTAACTTCTCAGCCACTCTTGAACTACCAGTAAAAAGGGTCATTCGTGGATTTGCCTGTAAATTCAATACTACTTCATGATCCAATATCATCTTATAAAAGGAACATGTAACCATGTACAAATATCATCCGCAAAATGAACATTGACATTATCATGAAATAGAATCATAAATATAATCCTCTGCGGAATCAAAGCATTGGATGAACAGCCAACCAACCTCCAGTAACAGTTTGTTCATTGTCTTCCCGTCAGAATTTATGAAGTCTACATCTTCAACAGGTAAGCCACAGGTGTGAAGCAGACGTAACATTTGTTCCATGACAATGCTCACCTACAACAATTTGAGTCAATAATTCAGGATTATAACTGAAAAAAAAATTAAAATATTAAAAGCAAAGAGTTAACATTTCAGAAATCAAACAGTTTGAAGATGAAGACAAGAATGTGAAAAGGAAATAAATACAATGGTTTCTTTAGGCATGAACCCCTCCCCCAACACACATAAACGCACACATGTAAGAAAAAAAAAACATTGCATCACAACTATTTTCACCATAACTGATTGGATTAAATATCTCATGTAGCCCTAAAGCTAGCCCTGTATCAATTTTGAATTAAATGTCATAAAGTGTCCCCAAATCAGAGTCAAAAGAACTCACCTTGCTATCAACTTTAAGGACTGGTTTGTTGCCCATATAGAGTGCACCCATCAATTGAAGAACAGGAATCTCTAAGGGAAAATTAAAAGGAGTAATAATTGCCACCTACAAAACACACTTTCAGCTTTAAGATTACAGTAGGAGTGATAGGTAAATGTTTATGATGTCCGAAAGAAAAAGAAAAAAAAAACAATCTATGAATTCACATACTAAATCAGACACCCATGAAAAAAAAACTCTAAAACTTCTCCACATTGCAGCACTAATCTAAGAAAAATTCAATTCAAAACAAGAAAACATCTCATGATTTTCAATGTTTTATCTTGAGTAGAAGTCAAGTCAAATCGATACAACATAAACCTTTTTGTACAAGAAAAAAAGAAAGAAACTACTTTTAATCAAAGATAGCAATCATAGCATTTACCTCATAAAAGACTTAAGTTTTCTAGTAGGTAAGAATACCTGAGTTCAGGGTTTTGCCTTTATTATCATATGTAACTAATTGAAAGCGCACGCAACATTCTTTTTTTTTCTTTTTGGGATAACAAGCCTAAAAGAATCAAAGGGAAATCAGCCACTCCTGCCGTGGCCATTATTGTACAACTGAATTGCGTGACCACAAGGTAATTGATAGTTTTGACACACCAAACAAAGCACTGGTTAGCAAATGAAAAACTCATTTTTTTCCTTTAGTATATAGCATATCAGGTAAACCAATGATAATCGTGAAAATTTTAAACAAAACATAATCCTTACAGGACCATAGGGCCAACGAAAACCATGACTTTGTTGTCCAAGATGATTTCCGGGTACTGCAAATGATCTTGCTAAGAAACGAACCTATCAAGATTTTGTTAAATGAAACAACAAAGAAGAAATCAATACAGGAATTATGAGATTATGAGCGACTGTCTCTACACATGTGCAAGTATCAGTGTTTAATTTTTCCACTAATGAAGAATCAAAGCATCAGCAAAATAAAGGAAATTGATCATATCTGTCAATCAATGGGTAATTTAGATTCTTTCATCTATCCATACAAAGAATGGTATATCAGTACTTAACATTTCATTTAATTAGCACTAGCATGTCTTATTTTGATATACCTGATCCCCGCAAAAATTCTCTAGAAACTTTTGTGTCACATAGACTTCTCCAAAAGCCTGCTGGTAACTCTTTGGAGAAACTCTTTGTATTAACCTTGTAAAGAAATCTGAAACCTGAAGGCCATGCAGTATAAGTTATTTAAAGCATCCAATGAAAGAAGAAAACGTTGATCTTGAATACAACAGGTAACAATATATAATAAAGTAACATTAAAAAAATAATGATAAAATTAAATCATCTTTCTTGAATTTAAAACCTTAGGAAGTGATAGCATGTGAGCTGCCTTAGTAGATATGTCTCCATACATAAGATATCTGCAAAATATTTATAGCAAAAGCCATATTAAATTTCAAGAAGAGGGTGAAAATAAGAACATGAGAATAGATATCATGCTTGTAACTACAATGCCCAAGTCAGTTGCTTTTTCTAAGTAAAAATGAAAGCTGCAAAATGAGAAAATTTGTTTATTCTCATACTTATCATAGGCAGCTTTAGAATACCTGGGTCCCATGTATTTTAGTTACCCCTCTTAGGAGAAGTTTAAAACAAACCGGATAAGATAGAAAGTTCATTCTACCATCCAACAATTGTTAAGTCAGGAATTATGGAAACACACCTGAGCGCTTCCATTCACAACCAAACAAAATCATCGGAAAATCACTTCAGGTTTCCGTTTCAAAAGAAAAATAATTAAATTGACATGTTATTTGCTACCAAGAAAACTGCTGTATCATTTACCAAAAAGGTTGAAACCTCTGGGATTAATCAAGATAATCCACCTATGCATAACTCCGCAGCAAAATCCCATTAGGGCAACAGTCCTATGATAGACAACTTAAAGCATAAAGGTTTATACTGTAGGATGAGGATCCCATCAATGTTTTTTTATTTTTGACCACGACAAACATAAATCCAACAAAGAACATATATAGTTTTATATGTTTCTATTATAAAGAAAATTAAGAAGAGATACAAAGTAATCTCTGCACCTACCTCTCTGGTGCCTTAAAAGGATTGTGTACACCATGTTTGGGACAGCTGGACAAGCTTTCCACAAAGGGCTGATAAGTCAAAGAAAATTTAGTCAATATCTGCTCCCAAACTAACTGTTGAATTCCAATTAAGTACCAACTCATAGAAAGCCTCCAAATTGAAATTTATTTCTTTTCATTTTTTTCACAAAATGATGAGAATCCTGTCTCACAAACTGAGGTTGAAGGTTTGAACTATAGAATCTACTATTAAAAATATAGGTGTGGTGACTAATAGCACTATACCGTTATATTTATATTTTTTAGTTTGAAGGATAAGTAATAAAAAGAATACAGTCTTGAACATATAAAAGCTGAATTCTCACTAAGCAGCAGTTTTTACTTCTGCTATACAAGGAAAATACTTCAAAATAAATATTAGTTAACAACATAAATAATACATAATACGTTACAGGGATGCACCTGAATGCCTGTTTCGTCAACTTCAGCAACTTTAATAAATGAGTCACCATTTAACGGATCCACAACTGTATTCAAATTTGAAGATCCTACCCATTTACTTTGCACTGAAAGATAAGTTAATACATTCAGTGATAACCAACAAATCAAAGCACAGCAAGTTTGATAGAAAATGAATTTCTTGATAAGTACGTGGTGTTGAAGAAATTTACAATAACACTAGGTAGCATTCAGATTTTGATACATAGAAAAAGTATGATAAATACTTTAAGGAATCCTTTGGTTTTCCATCATATTTAAATTTCTTTGAGAACATAATATTTAACAAACTGCCTTTGGAATTGAAAAATACTTGACAAGCAGGTTTGACACCTTGCAGACGGAATCATGAAAAATATAGTTTAACCACGTTTTATGATGGTAACCCTTTTCAAATCTTGGATCACCAAGTTTATATTATGACATTCATAAGAGTACTAATGTGTATCTGCAAAAAACAAAAACATCAAAAGTTCGGATGCATACCCAGGTTCAAAACTTCAGCAGGCCTAGAACCTGATACCTCTTCTGCATCTACAGTCGCAAATTGTAGTGAATGAACACACCTACTACATATTGTAAAAATGAATTCAGAGCTCAAACTTGAGTTAAAATCTACAGTAATGAAATAAAGAAATAAAACGTTAGTGCACAACAAAATATGACCAAATAATATAAAGTAATGCAATGCTCCAGCTGCTCTTGACCTGAATTCCAGAAAATGATCTAACCCAGAAGTTTGAATAGTTACAGTAGACCAAAATATATTGTTTACGATACAAATAAATCAACGAGTCCAATTTATAATTTTAGCCTTGCTAATTTCTGAACAGTACTAAATTTCTGGACAGTACTCAATTTCTGAGCAGTACTCAGCTTGGAGCTCTGACCAGTACTCAGCTTAGAGCTAAGCTGCTTTCTGAACAGTACTCAGCTTAGGAAATGATAAGCTACTTTCCTTATTCCTAAGTCCTCAGTTACTCCGATCATTTTTATATACAGATTTAACATTTTAAAATGTTCAGTACCCAACGGTAACCTCGTACACATCGCTGTTCGCAAGCAGAACTACTTAATTACAGAACAGACCGAATAGCGAATCGATTAACGACTAAACTTGCTAATCTCACAAACTTAAGAGAATCCGCAATTGAATAAACTCGGATCCTTGGTGAGTCAAATTCAGCGGAAAATAAAAGGAGATACCTAGACAAACTGAATGCGGCAAAGCCATTGTGATTGCGAGAAGTTGAAACATTAGCCGTTCTATTAACCAAAAGCTTCAACATTTTGTTCTACAGTTTTGATCCTATACAACCCTCAAACTTTCAGTTTAGTTTAGTGTAGACTTAGCTGATGTTTATCTTCTATATATACGCGCAAGAATGTGAAAAAGAACAAGAAAGAAAAAGAAAAACCCACATGTTCAACACCTACATGTGAGTACACGTGGATATAGCATCAAATTTCTGTAACAGATTTGGTACGACTCGGCGCTTTCCCATATTTTTTTCCGGAAAATAACTTTTATTTTCTGAATTTGTGTTTTCTTTTAATAAATACTTTTTTTTTTATGTTGTATTTTATCTTATTTCGCAAATGACTACTGAATAAATAATTCTATTAAAACATATCTAAAGTACCGTCGTTCTGTCCACTTACCTTTATTAAATAATTATATATAAACATAAAAATAAAATATAATTCAATTTGTTTTGGTTATAATTTGATATAAACTTTAAATCAAAAGAAATTAATAGTCTACAGTCCAATTCATTCGAATTTTACAAATTTGATTAAATAAAATTGATAAATATTTTAAAATAATATAAAATATATTTTAAGAAAAATTATTAAATCTTTATGATAAAAATTTTGAATAAAAGGAAATTTTCAAAAAGAATATGAAAATATTGGAAAACCCAAATTATAAATATTTTAAAAATATATTTAATGATGATTAAGTTTTGGATTAATGTATATGTAAAGTACAAAATTTGAAAAGATTATGATCCTCCTTGCCTCTTAAAACATTTCGGTCATAAGAAATAAAGTAAAATAGATTAAGTTAAATATAGTAGAATTGAATACGATTAAGATATAATAAGTCAATTTGAATCAAATTAGATCTAGTTAGGTTAAGTTGAGTAGAATCAAATCGAGTTACGTGAGATTTAGATAGATTAAGTTAGGGTAGTCAAAATTGTGAGAACTCAATTTAAGTGAGTTAAAAATAATGTATATATTATAGCAAGAATAAAATTTAAAGATTTATTGATGTTAAAGAGTTATAAATATAAAATTTTAACCATTAAAACTTCATTCTCATCGAACTATTCTTTCTCTCTTTCTCTACCACTCCTTTTATATGTTTTTGTTCTAATTTTCTTATGACTTCTCTCATCTTTTTCTAAATCCAAATACGTATTAGTGTTCTCGCAATAAAGAAAGTAATTTCTACATGATCAAAATTTTAAATAAAGTAAGTTATTTTTTGTTTATTTTAGAGCATGCATGTGCGTTTTATAAGATAAAAATTAATTTAACCAGTTTAAGAGAATTATAATATGCTCAATTTGTTAATTTAAATTTTTTATGAGCTGAATTTGATTTCTTGTGATATTAGGTACTTTTGGAGGATTTTGGATTGGAACCGGAGACCTAAGAATAAAATAAGAGAAGTTAATAATAATTTTTTTTATTACTATAGGATAGATTATTTGAACAGTGAGAGTGACTTTGTTATATTATTTGATTTGTAGATAGTTGATTTTTAATTTAACTATTAATATTGTTGGTATTTGTATGTAATTAGATTTATGATATAAAAAACATGGGTTGAATAACTATATTTTGATTAATATGTATAATATGTTTTAGAAAAATATGATGTAATAGAGACTTAAAAGATATAATTTGATACTTAAAAATTGGTTTTAGGAGGTATTTTACAAATCTATTATCGGTATATTAGTATGTTATTCAAGGGACATTTGCATTGGAGATATTTACAATGAAAAAGGCTTATCTCATTTGTATTATTTTCGCCCAAAAAAGATGTGACAAAAGAAATATTCTAGGGAGGGAGACTAAAAATATGAGATTAAACTTTGCAGATGCATGTTGTTTGAAGCAAAAATAATATTAGTTTGTTCTATTGAGATATAAATAATTTCTTTTTATATTTCCAGATTATTACCGATTACAAAAGTAGTCAACTATTAGTTGTATTGGATGCTTTGGAAATAATCATAACCATTTGACAGCTGCTGTAGTTTCGAATGATCCTTCAATTGTACAGGTAAGAATTTTATTACTCAAACTTATTAATTGTTCTAGGGCATGTGATATGAAACAATTCATCAATTTTTTAAATCTAGGTCTCACTCATATCAACTTCATATCAAATTTTTTTCATTTCTCAATTTTGTCATAAAATCATCTCTCGTGTTTCATATTTGATTCACGAAACAAAATTATAGAGGTTTAGACGATTACACTATATATCTATACTGCACATTTAAAAATCTATTCTGCATATTAGATAAAATTGCCTGCAAGATTTTTTCGTGGTAATTAGAGCTCAACTACAAAATTGAGATGACTAGTCTGCTGAGAACATGTGCAGATGCCAATGAAGTTGTTTCTATTCTTCTTCCATGAAAGTTACAACTTTTGAAATTAGATGGATAGGGGTTATTTAGAGGTCATATCACAAAACAACCTTTAAACAAACTCATAGGCTTGGGCAAGCCAGACATTTACATCGATCAGGCTAATCCTTTTAGAAAAGGCTTATGACTGGTAAAAGAGTTGAGCTTGGGCTTCAAAAAGCTTGGCCTGATCTGATCGATTTACACCCCTTGTGTGATGTTCAACTGCTCGTTTGATCTATAAGTGCGTTTTGTTTATGAGCTTTTGTCACTTCCCATGCATTCCTGTTCCTTGTTTTGGTTTCTCTATTCTGAAACTAAATAAAATTAAATGCTTCTTTGATGTTTTCTCTTTCACAATCATGCACGAGTAACCGATTTCATTTCTGCAGTTAAATAAAATAAAATGAAATTCTTTTCTGGTTTAGTGTCTTCACTTGAGGGTCTGAGGTTTATTTTTTTGCCTGTTTTGCAGGAATATTGCAATTTCAACCATGACTTTGTTGGAGGTAATCAAGGATGCTTCAAACAATTCAAAACCACTTGATTTACCTTTGGACTACCCAATTGTTCGGAACCCAGATAGTATATCTTACCCAATTCAAAGCCCAAATATAAAGAAGAATGTTTTTCATCACTCATAAAGCCCCTTGTTGGGTGGAATATTTTGCCAGCTGATGCTGAGATCATTGACATCAACAAAAGGTTATTTACGCAGCTGAATGCTAAGTTCATGAACACTAATAATTTGGATAAGGGTGAGTTTATTAGTAGTTTGAATTCGTATGTAGAAAACATCAGGGACAAAGTAGGGTTTGTGAATTGAATGGGTGTGTGTCTTTGGAGATTTGGGACGTGATTGAGGCTTTGATTGTTAATGTTTTCATTGAGCATTCTTGCTATTCAAACCTGATTACCAAATTAGTGGAACAAAAGAGGTCTTCTTTGCTCTACTTGTGCATAAAGCATGCTTGGGATCTTGGTTCATCAGAAATACTCACCATTTTGAGGTATTGTCTTTCTCCATCCAAAGATGCTTATGACAGTATGGTAACTGTGAAGCTGGAGTGGGAGAGCCAAGCAGTGTTAGCCTCGTCGGTTTTGCATTTGAAGGCTTGCGACTGGGTTCCTAAACTTGAAGATGTTATAAAATATCTTGGCTTGATGCTTGATGAGAAATTTCCGTCATTGGTGTTACATCCATTGTTTCACGAGGAACTAATATCAATTGAAGAAGTGGTTAGTTGTTTAAATGCTGAAGCCAAATTTTGTCACTTAATTTTCTCGAGGTTTGTATGTGATAAATTTAAACACTAACTTCAAGTTGATGATAAAAAAAAAAAAAAAAACTAGAGAATTTGTTGGAAGGGAAACTGATTAGCCAAGAAACTGAAAGACTCAAATTAATGTAAATGATTTCATATAAATAGGATTTAGATTACTCTAATAGTAGATAATAATCCATGCCTTAAACTACTAGTAAAATTGATCTTTAGTAGTGTTTTTTTTTTTTTTTAATAATAATAGTAGTCCTACATGAAACAGTAAAAAATAATATACCAGTGACATGATATAACAGTAAAATCAAAATAGTAAAAAATTATAAAATAAAAATATATTAAAAATCATGATAAGAAGAGCATCTCAAAATGACAGTATAAAAATTCACCTTAATTTCTTAAATACGATTCATAGTGTAACGTTATAATTAAATAATTCTATTTAAATTTTTACAAATTCATTCTAATAGTAAATTATTATAAATAATTCATCATTTAATTATTACAGTAAATTTTTATAAATTATTCATCATTTAATTATTATTTTTGATTTTAATGGGATGCACAGTAAATATTCTTTTTTTTTCTGATTTATTGTATTCTTTAATTTATTAAATTTTATTAGTAAGAATCCAAAAAAACTGAAAAAAATTAAGAAAAATAACTCTTAAAAACATTGGTGTTTGACTTTTTAAAATATTGCTATTAAGTAGAATTATTCTAATAACTTATTATTATAATAATAACATAATAGTTTTATTTTGAATCAATCTAATCAACGAACCAAGATTTTAAATCAATATAATTAAAGTGATTTAAATTTTTAACTTGATAAAATATCAAATGAATTAAACTAATTAAATTTGTAAGCATTTGTAACAAGAAACAAAATCTAACTAATAAGATAATTTATTTATCATTAAAATTTAATGACTAATTTTATCTTATTCTTATTTATTTTAAATTTTATCTTGTCATCATTTTATTTATTTTTAATAAAGTGAATGTAATAGTATTGTCCAACGAAGGAATTATTGTAAAATTGACATACATGTGATATTTATATCAATGGGATTTAATACATTACTATTATATACAAACGTGTAACATAACATAATCATATTGACGAAGAATAATATATTAATTCAATTTTCAAATACAATAAAATAAAATAAATATTAAAAATAATAAGAAAATAAATTTGAAAATAAACGAATAGGAAGGGAGAAAGTGAAGAGAAATTGAGAAATACAAAAGAAAATAGAAGAAAGGTGGTAACCATCAAATTAAAAACTGATAAATTGAAACAAGAATTAATTGTTTAAAACTTTATCCTAATACTATTCGTAGATTAAAGTAAATAATAAGAGAATTAGCATGAGTTGTTATGTTATATTACCAGAGCCAAATCAAATGTCCTTCTTCGAAAATCGTCTGTTGCAGTAACAATGGATCATCGCCAATGGCGTCCCACTCCTCCCCCCAATCTCTGCCCCACTTGCTTCCTCTCCCACTTCCCCTTCTGCCCCCCTCCACCACCCTATCACCCCCACCCATTCCCACCCGATCACACTCACCAACCCCCTCTCCCTTACGCCCCGGCCAACCCTAATTTCCCCAACTTCAAGAGACCCCGAATCCACGACAACAACGACAGCAACAACAACCCTCTCAATTTCTCCGACGACCAGCGCAGGCTACAGCTCATTCGAGATCATGGAACCAACCCCTCTCACCTCCACCCTCACGCGCCACACCAACCACAACACACTCAGAACGCCTTCCCTCCACACGACGCCGTTCCGCCTCACCAACCTCACAATGCCCAATTCAGACCTTCCCCGCAACCCTTCCACCCTTATCCAGAACCCTCGCAACGCCTTCCTGATGCTTCCGCCGCCACTTATCATCACGCTCACGCTCCTCACGTTGGCATGCAGCCACCACCGCCTCACGTTAATTTCCCTTCTCACGAAGGCAACCACCACAATCATCACCAGTTGAATGGAAGTGTTGGTCACTATCCTTACCCGTACCCTGCGAGTAACCATAGCAACAATTCTTGTGATAATAACATGGAAGCTTCTAGATTCTTCAGGGGTCACTCTCAGCCTCCTCTTCCTTCTTCGCCGCCGCCGCCTCTTCCTATGGAACCATCCATGAATCAATTGAAAACGTACTTTTCACCGCCGAAGAAACCGGCTTCTCTATTTCCCGTTCACTTGAGCTCATCTCCTTCGTCTTACTCGCAAGTATCAGAACCTCACTCCTTACCTCAGCCCTATTACCCCACCGGTTTTCCTTCCGAGGCATGTTTCTCATTTTTCTCAGTATTTGTAATTTTGAGTTGGTGCATTTGCATTTTTCTCTGAGTTTGCGAGTGTTTCTTATTTTAAACAGGACCCGTCGAAGCAGTACTTGGGAGATTCCCAACCTTTTTCGTTAAACCAGTTTTCTGCTGACAGACCTAAATTTATCGATGCTTCACATTTATTTCGACATCCTCATCGGGCTTCGCGGCCTGATCATTTTGTGATAATCTTTCGAGGTCTTCCAGGTGTGCTCAACGCTGGAGTTTCGTTATTTGTTTGTTGTGTTCATTTGTTTTTGCAGAGTTCTTTTGTACGTGTTGTGTTGAGGAAGTACTGTTGTTCAAGTTTACAATATGCTATTTGTTTGTTTATATAAAATGAATGGTATAGTGTAGATTCAAATTCATCAGTAGTGTGCTTGCATGTTTGGTTATTTCCTTCTTTTGAGATCTTTGTTGCGTGTTTGAGTCTGTTACAGGTAGTGGTAAGAGTTACCTAGCAAAGATGTTGCGCGATCTTGAGGTTGAAAATGGCGGTGATGCTCCTCGAATTCATTCTATGGACGATTATTTTATGACTGAGGTTGAAAAGGTTCATGAGTTCTTTTTGCTTTTTATTTAGACTGAGTATTCGTGTTGTCCTCTATGGGTTTTAATCAGTTCATAAGTTCTGGTGGAAGTTGTTTTGATAGTTGTATTTTCTATTGAAAAGGTTGAGGATAGCGAGTCATCAAAATCTTCAAGTTCAGGAAGAAACAAGAAGCCTGTGACAAAGAAGGTCATGGAGTATTGTTATGAACCTGAAATGGAGGAGGTAGCGTTTGCATGTATTGAGCAATTGTATTTTATCATTTGTTCACTTGTTTAGAATTGTCGTACTAGAGTTTTCTTTGTCCATGAAATTTCTGTTTGGAAATGAGTTGTAGAGAGAACATTATATCACTGAGTGTGCCAGTTTTTTGTTTTATTGTATTGATTTTTTAAAATTTTTCTTTTTTAAATTATCCGAGCACAGTAAGACTTCCTTTTTGGATTTGAGCATTGAGGCTTTTTTGTGTACAGTAATTTTCTTGGAATTGATTTCAAATTGAATTATCAGAAACAGTAAGGATTGGTACATAGGGGACAAGTGGAATCTAATTTTTGCAGTGTAGAGTGTTTGGGAGCTGGTTTGCATGTTATATGGTAGCAAAATTGGAACTAGGCCATCGCAGATTGGTTGCTGGGAATTTCTTTTGTTCTTTATTTATTTTTGGCTACTTGTCATCTATATATATGATATTGCTTGAGAAACACTGGAAAAGTCTTTTTTTTTTTCTATTGTATGTTGTGATATGCATTTGCTTCAAGTTTTCTGTGAATACCTTGATATGCACTTAATTACCTTGTCTGCTTATGTTTTTTTTTACACCCAATCATGACAGGCTTATCGGTCAAGCATGTTAAAAGCTTTCAAGAAAACTGTCGAGGAAGGAGTTTTCACCTTCATTATTGGTATGCATCACATAAAAAATACGATAGCTAGGTTATTCTTAATAAATGTTTCCACGATTCCAGATATTATCTTGTTGAGGTCATTGTTTTGCTCTTGATAGAAAATTATGCCTTTTGTCCTGAATTGCATACTCATTATATGTTGGTTTCTTCTTAATATAATTGCAAGATTACTGATTTGATCTGCTCTGGTAGATGTGTATATGTGAAATTACCTAAATAATCTTTTATTACGGAAACCAAAAGAAATTGTTTTCTTAGGTGAAATTATAATAACTTAAGCATCGAGTCAGAGGAAATCATTGAGGGATCTATGGTGGCTTGTAACAAAATTAATAAGTTCAATGCTGTGGCTTCATTTTAGATTAAGTGGTGATGCAGTGTCCATGCACTGCCTTTTTATTCACTAACCACAGATGCAGTTTTTTGTTCGGCAATGTGACCCTTTTCTTGGTGGTATTTGTGCCTCATCTTAGTGGATGACCGCAATCTGCGGGTAGCTGATTTTGCTCAATTTTGGGCAACTGCAAAGGTATACCCTTTTTTCTTTCTCGCAACATCTGCCATGTGTGCTCAAGACGACTCACAATATCTTTGCAATACTCTCTCCGTATGCTCTCAAAAATAGGTGCAGACATATGTTTCATGTGCCTTGTAGTTTACCTAGTTTTGTAAAGCATATATAGTTTCTTATCATGATTTTGTATGGAAAACTAGCAAACAAAAGGGTAGAAGGAAGAAGTGCATTCGTATTAATAAATAATGCAAATAACTAAGTTTTACCGTTGAAAGTGATCTATAATTATGCTTTCTAGTTCTTTGTCTTGTTTAATTTCAGAGAGACCAATCAGTGACTGGCCAAGGATAAGGATCTAAGATGTGGAGGGTAGGGTTACTTGGTTTAGCACAGTAGAAACCCAAGAATAGACTGTGCCAGGATATGCTGTTTATTATGTTATTTTCTATTTTGTGTGGGATCCACCAATAGTGAAGGGTGATTTCGGGAGAAGTGTTAAGATCATGATTTTCCTTTCTGTTATTCTTTTTGGCCTCTAGCTTTGGCAGGTATAGTTGTCTCCATGTAGCATAGCTCTGGGGGTAGGGAGTTCATCATTTTCTGGTGTAACTCTCCTTCATTCCTATCTTATTGCAATTCCAATAAGACTGTTCACAAATTTGACTCCCATCATGAGACTTTCTATGACTCATGTTATGCACAAAGCTGTTAAAGATGAAAGTAACTAACTGTTACTTTAAATAGGGAGGTTGATACTACTTCCTGTACCATGTGCTTTGTTTTAAATGTGCTATCACCTACTGAAGTTCCAGTCTATTTGTATTTGAATTAAAAGTTGGTTTATTTGAGGTGCATGCATAAATGCTAGTAGCCTATGTACTGTTCTAGCTATTCATACATATTTCTTTCTAAAATGATATATGAATTAAAGAGATGGTACATTCAATATGTTTCCTCTGCTGATGGATATTCCTCTTGCTTTCAGAGATCGGGGTATGAAGTTTATATCTTAGAAGCTACGTACAAGGATCCAGTGGTGCGCTTGTTCTTTCTGCAGAGCATCATTTTATTTTTCTTTTAACCACTGACCAAACTGATAATTTAGTATCATAAATAACAGATATTTTTCCCATCCTTAAATTCTTTTGCTCTTTCAAAACATGGGATTAACTTTTTGTATATTGAGTATAAATGCTTTGGTGGTTATTGAGGACTGAGTTATCTTATCTAGGAAAATATTTTACAGTCATGGGTTTGATATTTTTCTTCAGGGTTGTGCTGCTCGGAATGTCCATGGATTTACACAGGAAGACATAGAAAAGATGTCTAAGCAATGGGAAGAAGCTCCGTCCTTGTATCTACAGCTTGATGTGAAGGTTTGTTGTAGATTTGGTGTTATTTGGTTGAAGGTGTGGCATTATCAAGCCATAACATTAGTGCAAACTGTATTAATAACATCTTCTAGTGTCTTCATTGTTTATATTTTATTAACTTGACAGTCATTATTTCATGGGGATGATCTAAAGGAAAGCAGAATACAGGAGGTAATTGAAATATTTGCACATATTTATCACTTGAGCCTTTATGTGTAATTTGATTATCAAGACTTTCAAATATTATTCTATTTTTTGGAGTGTGGGTTATTGATGAATTATGGAGAGAAAAGAGAAAAAGGCACAACCAAGGGAAAATAATATTTCCTAGAAAAAATTATGTAGAATGTTTAGTCAAAGGGGATGCTAAAGGCAGGAAAGTGGTCCAGCCTCCCTGTGAATAAAAAATAGTCACGTAAACAAAACAAAAACTATATATCAATGAGGCTGTGAGCATCACTACTTCCAGCTGCTACCAAAATTTGATTTTGTAATTTTTGTGAAAGTCTTTGAATTGTTTAAAAAGAAACTGCTTAAAAAATTTTAAGGATACACCCATCGTTGCCAATACTTCCAAAAAAGTTATTCTAGAATAAAGCAAAATAGCTGGGCAATATTATAAAAATAGATGAGCTTTGACTTCTCATCTAAGTCTAGCTCTACATGACATACATACAACAGTAGGGAGAAACTGTGAGGTATATGAAGTCAGTACCTTGCATATGAAAAAGTCATTCTAGTTACCATGTTTTATTTTTTGGGTTACATCCTGTAGGGAATCAAGAATTGAACAGAAAAAGAAAAGAAATATTTTTATTGAATAGAATGAAAATAACGTAAAATAGGAGAGAACTTTCTCCTTCAAGGGTTTCCCCTTCACAAAGGATTTCTCCTTTCACAAAGAGTTAATGCTCAATTTACAAAACTATGAACTGCCTTCTCCTATCCTTCTTACCCTATTTATATCTAATTAACACCTTAAGCAACTAACTCATTAATATGCTAACTATCTTACTAATTTCTCCTTCACTTTATACCCTAACAATACACCCCACCTAAAATCATCCTTGTCTTCAAGGTTGGGATAGTGGAAGTTTGATCCCATTGCCTATCCTCATTACCATGATCTTCATTTGTCCTTCCTGTTTGCATGTGATACTTTTCTGCTACGGGAATGAGAACCAGTAGCTACTGCATTTAAATTCAAGAAATTATTATTGAAATAAATTATTATATGACATGTTTGAAGGTATAAAATGAATCTCACATACATACATAATTACTCACTAAAATCTGTTAAATAAATAGGTTTTCTAAATTTTTATATTAATATAGTGTCATAAGAAAATATCTAGGAATATACGTCAGAGATTTCTTGTTGATCTGTCCTGTGTATATGAAGTGTATACTGTTAATGGAGTGGTTTCTAATTGAATGATGTGTGGTTACCATATGAATTACAGTACCGTACAATATTGCTGGAGATATTTTATTTATTTCTTTTAATGCTTTCTGTTATTAAGTTTCGATTATCTGTCTCATTTTCTGGGCCCTGATTATTGGTTCGTCTGAATCCAAGTGTCTTTACTCTGATGTGTGTTCATAAGAGAGTGATCGACACAGGCAGATTATTTTTAATAATGAAATCCTCTATTGAATACAAGTGGAAATATCTGGGCTTGACTGCTTTGTTTGTTGTTATTTCTCTAGTTGTCTAGGTATAAGAATTACTAGATTTGTTTTAATTTGTAGTATGTTGTATGCTTTTGATTCCTTTCAGGTGTGGAATATGTGCTAGTGAAATATTTACATGCCTTTTATTTGATTTTATAGCTGAAGATTCTATAATATTTTACAATTAGAAATTCTGTTTGTTTATACAAAATTTTCAAGTAGGGCGCCTGGACTGACTGGTTTCATATTGCACATGTTCCAGGTTGACATGGATATGGAAGATGACCTGGGTGATGTAAAACCTCCAGTTCAAGGAAGAGAAGCTGAGAAAATTGTTGATCCTCCTGTTGGGGAAGATGCAAGTAGGGTGTTCTTATCAGTTACTATTTATGTAGTTTCATCTATTATGCTGTTAGCCTGACTATTTTGCAGTGCATCCCATCACTGATATCCAGCTCTACTGTAGCTGTGTATCTTATTTTTCATCATATATTGGATGTGATTGAGCTGGCATAGAGCTGTAACTTTGACGTGCCTAACCTTGCTAAAAATAGGGCCTTAAGTATTCAGGTTAACACGGGGGTGGGTGGTGTCTCCATCTTGATTTCTTTCCTATTCTTCCTCTTTCATGACACTCCTTTTTCACTCCTTTGTACGTGACTCAAGAACAGCGTTACAAAGTCATTATTATTTTTAGGGGATAATGTACAATTTCTATTGATAATTAGCATGATATAAATTTCCATTTAGGTAGGACATGATTAGAAGGAAATCAAGGAAAAATTAAGACCTATTTTATTTTCTAAACGAAGTAAACAATTTGGTTTTAAAGCTGTTTTACTGTCGCTTGTCCTTGTATTTGTTTAAGGTGAGAAATACTAACCTCTCTTCAATTGAATATTGTGTACTGAAATGTCTGCATGATTATACAGTGGAGTCTTACTATTTTTTATGGGATTTCTGGAGTATTTCACCTTATTAGAATGCATGCTCACCATATCCCTACTTGCATGCATATTGTTTTCAATTTCATATTTTAAATATAAACTTGTTTTGGGTTAAGCAAGTTTCAGGTTATGCCCTTTTCTTAGGATCAACCCTTTCTTCCTCCCTTGAACTGAAAATGCATTTGTATTCAACTTTATACAAATTAAATATTTCCATAATACCATCCCTGGATTATAATTTGATTAGAATTTCTGGGTGGGTTTAACTACCTTGTCATGTTTTTTCTGTCGGACTAACCCTTTGAAGTTTAGGTTTCCTGAAGGCTGGAAAAAATTGGGGTGCTGAAGGGGAACATCCAACAGAAGTCAGGGAATTGGGTAAAAGCAAATGGTCAGAAGATTTCGGTGAAGATGACATTGATCAAACTGAAGGTATGAAGGGCAATATTAATGCTCTGTCTGGGTTAATTCATCAATATGGCAAGGAACGAAAATCTGTACATTGGGGTGATCAGGTATGATATATTTGTTTTATGCTGTTATCTGAAAGCTTAGAAAGTACTATTTGAAGTCTCCTTCAATATTTTATATTTTGGTACCAAAAATTGCATTCTTGTTTAAATTCCTTTGGAAAGAAGGAAGGGAAAGGGGGTGATGCAGAGATTAAACCTAAGACATCAAGTGCTCTGGTAAAGATGAAGGCATGAGCTACCAACTCATTGGTGTCTGTTTTTTTGAATTATATTTGTCTTTCTATTTTTTTCTCTTGCTTGAGGCGTTGAGGGCATTGAAATGTACAAAAAAGAAAATGAGTTAAACCATTATATTTAAGAGAGAATTTCAATTATTAGGTTTGGTGTGTGTTGAAACACGGCTACAAGAAACAGTGGTAAAACCTGCTATTTTGGCTTTCATTACTTAGCCATTTCCTTAATCTCCACACCCCCGTCCCCCTCTCTTTGCAATTATCCTTTCAGGGTGGCAGGCCTGGGTTTTCAATTGGGGCTGCAAGGAAGGTAAATGCATTGTCTATAGTGATCGGACCTGGTGCTGGATACAACCTGGTTAGTGGTTTGATGTCATGCTTCTTAAATTTTAGAAACATCATTTGCTATTATTTGTTTATCCTTTTCTCTTTGGTGTTACTTCTGATAAATCCATCTTTCAAGATTTGTACTGTCTGTTTTCCATCCTTTTCCGGAAATAAAAAGGGTGTATGTTTAAGCATTCTATTTGCTGATTTTGCCCCAAATTGAAGATTTTTTCACCAAGGGTTTTAGCTTTTTCATGGGAAAGATCCTGTATGATAAATAAAGCCTTGCATTTTATATTTATGTACAGAAATCTAATCCATTACCTGAAGAAGATAGTCCAAGCCGTAATAGTGTGGAATCAAAGAAGCATAGCATATTTCAAGAACGAATCCGGGCTGAACGAGAATCTTTCAAAGCTGTTTTTGATAGGAGAAGACACAGGATTGGCGGACTTGATGTGGAGGAGGACTAAAAGAGAGTGACCCAACCCAATGCAAGAGGCTTTCACAAAGTATGCGCTGGACAAGTTATTTCCAGGATTTGAACCCGTCACAAGACAGACAGTTCTTACCTGATGTGACTAAAACAGACGGGTTAAACTCATACTTCCATTTGTTAGAGAAGTAGTTTAATTGACAGAGTAGAGTTGAATTGTTTGGTTGGCTGGAAAAAGGTGATACCCCGCCTCAGTTTTTGTGAAATGATGTAAATTTTTATCCAAGAATTAATATCAAATATATACACCTGATGTAAAAGCTCAAACCCATCTTCTGTGAGTGTAGGTTTTTCTTTTCCTTTTATTTCCTTGTACCAGCTCGTTCTTTGACATTTAAAGACGTTAAGTACCAGCTTGTGCGTGATGATTTTGTAGATACGGCGAATATACGATGGGGGATGTATTTAACTAAATTTTTATACACCGAATCCCATTTTACTTTGTATAGACATTTCATTTCCGCTGTTCTTTAAAATTAAGATTGAAAGCATTCCTGGCATTCTCTGAACTAATCCTGGTCTAAAATGATTGAAAGCCAGAGTTGCTTGCCTGACTTAATTTCCTGAGTAGGCATTACTTGCAACAAATAACAACCTGCATGGCAAGATGCATATAAGCAAAATATTTCTGGAAAGGTAGTAAGAAGCAGTAGTGATGTTAATTTCGTAATTATGACGGGTCATATGGTAATTGGAGATGTGCGCTATCCACAGTGATTCACCCAGGCCTTCCTTTTCTATATATCATGTATGTGTGCAGTTCGTGAATGATAGTCATTATTCACCATCGGGGATGTATTTTCACATAATGCAAACTTGTGATTTGAGTTGATCAAAGTCATAGTTTTTATTTCTATATAATTACGTTGGTTATTTAGTTTCTGTTTATGCAACGAATGAGAGAAAGAGAAATGCTAGTTGACCTGATAATTTTAATAAAAAGTTAATTTCTCAGGGTTTGGCTTCAAAGCCTGGGTGGGGATATTCGGCGTACTGAGATCACTTCAGACGAGGTTGAAATGAAAGTCATGGTCTGGAAAAACTTCTTAAAAAAAATACACAAGTACGTCACCCCCTACTCTATTTGCTGATAATTAAGTGAACAATTTTGATATTTGAAAGATCGATTCTTTAGTCCACATTTCTAACAAATCCCTTGATTGATATTGTGGGAGGAACCTCCCTTGTGAAGTAGCGAAGAAGTTTGTTCTAGACTGCTTAGAATTTTTTGTGGTAATAGTTGGTCTTACATATTCACTCTAATAAGGTAACTTATGTCTTTGATAAAAAACAAAACATCAACAAGATAATGGAGGTTCCCATAGAGGTGGAGGAAAACAAGGGTACTATATCTATCAAAACTTTAAAACAAAATGTTCCTTCCTAGGTTTCTTAAATAAAAAGTTTAATTTATGTGTTGAATACAGGACAACACACATTTCACAAAAATAAATTACCTTAATTTATTCAAATTGAAATTAAACAATGAAATTAAAGTTACTTAATAGTAATTCCTTGCGCACTGAGTAGAGCATATCAAATTGACCCTCTAAACTAAAATTAATAATTTAAAGTTTTTTTTTAAAGTATTTATGTATTGATTAAAAAAATGACAGTAACGGATATTTAAAAGGTCAAGAAAAATATTTATCCTCCATAAACGAATTTTGTATTTACAATGTAATAAAAAATTTAATAAAAATTCAACCTTTTCCCCCAATGCTACACATTTTTTTTTTCCAGCTAGTGTGGTCCCGTAATAAGAACAATCCACGAAAAAACGAGTAAATAATGAGTTGTGTGATGGATGTGTTCAGACTCCGCCGAAAGAAGGTGGCTGGAGATAAGCAACGGAAGTAAATAGTAGGCCAATACTCCGATATATAAGGTTTGATTGTGGTAAAAATTGAAAGGAATCAAAGGGAAGGTAGTGGGAACGAATTCCTCCTAAAAAATATTTTATTTTGGAATAACTCATGTTTCGAATGTCAATGTTCAAGCAAGTAAAGTTGCCAATCTTGAGCACAATCCACTACGATTCCGGCGATAACTCTGGCACGCTGCCGTAACTTTGGTGCGATTCTGCATCTAATCAGCCGCGACTTAGTACGACTCCGCCACCTATCGCTGCGACTCTGCCGTTGATCCTCCTCTGTTCTCCACTGATCTGCTGAGTTGTGAGTAAGACTAATTCTCGGTCTGACGTTCGCGGTCGAGGGAGACCGTTCGCAATCTCCTTGCGAAACACTTGGGTAAGAACTCGGTTTATTTCTTTTCCTTTTTGTTGGTTAGTCATAGGTTTTTGTTCATGCATGTTACAACTGAATCCTCCATTTCTCTTAAATCCGAAAAGTAGGTTTTGCATGTTGGTCAGGGTTTCAATTAATTGTTTCTTGTAGAGGCATAGTGAATACGTTGTGTATTACTCAACAGCCATTGTAGATGGTTTAAAGTAAGACAATTGAATAAATGATTTAAAATAACTGATTTAAGGATGGTGAGAGGTGTGGGGGAAAATGAGTGCAAAGAATGTCGGTCCTGACAGGAGGAGAAAAAAATGGGTGAAGCTGTCGAGCTTTGTAGGGAAATGGAGAATGAGGGTGTGAAACCTTAATATCTTTTGCATCAATGCTGACGTCTATGTTTGACTTGTGATTTCATGATTGTTTTGGAATTTGTTGTTGTTCAATTTTTATTGACACATACGAAAAAACAGTATGTAAGTTATATTATTAAGAATGATTGATCCTAAGCAATTTTGGTGTGCCCAGGTTGTTCCCTTATCAATCTTGCTGTTGTCAAATTCATAAAAAGGAAAAAAAAAGGTTACTCTTTTGTTTCCCCTATCTTGTCTATGTCCTTCATATATGTTATGTTGACCTTGCCTTACCTCTAAACATGTAATACATGATGACTCCTTACTACTATAATACAACTGTCTAATATATAAGTGCAATTAAGTAGAATTATCAATTTGTGGGCCAAGGTCTAGGCTTAAATGAATTTGTATACGCGGAAATAAGCAAGGGACATCCTCTATGCGTATATGTTGAATTCCTATGATTTTTCCAGTTCAATACCCAGTTTTCCAATACCATCTCTGGTTTGATTCCTATGCTCTACGAAATGATTTTGTTCTTAGTATAAAAGAATGATTCAAAATTTCGCAAGTGTATCCAATGCTCAGAACACATTTTGCCTCTTTTAATTTGTACCTGTAAGTGTTATTTAATTAGTTAATTCTTTTTATTTGTTCTGCAGTGCTGACATATCACATCTAAGAAGAAAGTTATATCTAGTAATTTTTCTGGAGTATCAATATGGTTATTATGAATATTTAATCTAATTCTGTGGATCTTATTACATAAAAATAATTGAATTCTTTTTTATTAATAGTACCATAATCTTAATGCCACGTTGTTTCCGGGTCGGTATTCACATGCAATATTGTGAAGAAAATATGTTATGGGCATGGTGTCAAATGACTTCTCCTGTACATCAAATGTCTCAAATTAACCAGTTATTGCTCTGTATCTCATTTCCTGAAGTTTATTTACGTAGCTAAAGATGTTAGTTTCTAAAACTACTGTAGTCCCTTGATCATTGAAGATTAATGCAAACTGTCTTACGCTTTTCTGGGATCTGGGGCAACATCACCCTCAAGTATCTCCTTTCAAATAGAATCACCCGTAAGAAAGAGATTGTGGAGGCTTATAATGCTGTGTTACTGATTGTATTTGTTGTGACCAACAAGCAAGCCTTAGTTTCACTGCCATATAGTATTTCTGCATGAGTCGTGTCTTTAAACAAAAGCAATCAGCCTTAGTTTTCTTTTATTATTACTACAACTTATAAGTTATATTTTTAACATTTGCAGCTGACGTGAAAAAGGCTATGGCCTCAAATCTGGTTTTGTACAGAAGGCTCTGTAGGTTTTTCCAACTGTTACCCCCTACTTGTTCCATTCATGCAGTTCCATTCCTTTCTGTAAAAGATTCAGAATTCAAGTCCTTCTACAAGAAGAATAGCCTTCTTCCCCCTTTCTCATCTTCGTCTAGAAACTTTTGCTCTCGCAGTTTTCATCTTGATGAATCTCAAGCCCCCCTGACTATTGATTACCGGTATGTAAATTGTTTTTCATCTATTTATGTTGTTTATTGTAATTCTATGTAGTCAATGGTGCTGCTGTTCCAGCATATCACCATCTCCGGAAGGCATCCACACCATACCTTGTGGGCGTCCGCGCTGCTGCCGGTCAGCTCTGCCACCTTCAATCTCAGTTTCAGTTTCAGACTGAGGCGGTGGATAAAGGGGGCGGCTGACTGATACTAGTGGTGGTGAATTGGATTTCAGTAGAAATGGACCGTGTGGGCCAAATTTTTTTTACTGTTCTTATTCTTTCTGCGTTGGTGGTTTTGGAGTCAACAACGCCCCATAATCTGGAATTGAATCCTAAGATTTGATTATTGGAAACCACAAAAAGTCGAACTTAATGGTTTTTAGCTGTTTCTTTAACAAATTCTTTTCGAGCTTTCAAATTTTAATCATGGTTTTCTTTTTAAAAAAATAATTTTAAAATTCAAAGCATTCCTGGAGTTAGTTGGGGTTTGACAGTGTTGTATTTGTGAGTTTTCAAAGCATATTTCAAAGATTTCATGCCACTCACGTGCTAATGCCCCATAGGATGTAGGATATTGAAATAGTTTCGCGTTGTTTTTTCAGTAGGTGGAAATGACTTTGCTAACTATTAGTGTGAATGCAGTTCTGTACTGGAGGAGGGTGAATTCCACAGACTGGCCGATTCCACAATACATAGCGTACAAGAGAAATTAGAGGTATCTCTAGCATTGCTATGTGTTTCATCACAAATTTTGCTTAGGTTATCAAGCTCGTGCATTTTTTGAAAAATGAAACCAGAATGAAATAAATTATGCTTAAAATCCTTGGGGAAGATTGTCTAACGTTATGGTTGTTTCCAGCTATGAAAAGTTGAGGAGCCAAGAAATGCAACTATTTCACTTTCCTCCTGTGTGATATATAACAAAGAAATGTGTTGATTTTGGATTTGGACATAATTGTATGCAACTATGTATGTAGATATTATATAACATTCACGTATATAATAACAAAGAAATGTGTTGATTTTGGATTTTGGACAATTGATTATATCCTTAGATATAATGATTATGTATGTAGATATTATATAACATTCACGTATATAATTTATTATGTCAAGGGATATAAATTAAAATCAATTATATCTGAAATTTTTAATTTATATTTTCTATTTATTTGTTTAATATTTATAATAATAAATAATTAAAAATTATATTAAAATAACAAATAAATTTATTAATAATAAATACATTTATTAATAATAAATAAATTTATTTTATTTTTCATTTATTTTCACTCTGTTTCTCTTAATCCAAACAATCATTCCCTTTATTCTCTTTCTCATTATTTCTTAACTTTTCTACTTCAAATCCATTTTACAATCCAAACAAAGCCTAAGTGTGATGATGGAAGTTGACAGCCACTACAAATTCAATTCATATGAATTTAAGCTATATTCGGTATTCATTTTGTTGTTTTTGCCTGACAGGATTATGGAGACATGGTTGAAGTTGATGGATTTGACATAGACTATGGGGTAAGTGTTTTTTTTTTTTGTTGTGTGTGCGTGTTAGATTAAGTTATAAATAAAGGATAAATAACAATAATTACTTGTCAACAAAAAACTATCCTAGAACATTAGGTATACTAGAAGGTAAACATGAAGTTGTCTTGTTTATCAAGTGGTTATTTTGAACAGTCACACTTTTAATATGATAACATTTTCCTAAATGATATTTGGTGCAATTGTTTGGTCTTTCGAAAACAATATCAGTTTTGGTCTTTTTTCTTTTATGGTTTTAATTATTTTCTTCCTATTCCTTCTAATATTTTAATTATTTTCCTCCTATCACTTTTAAGAAGTGGCTTCTTTGCATGTTGGCGTATTATTTGTTTTGACTTGGCTTTCCATTTCAGAATGATGTTTTGACTGTAAAACTTGGCGATCTTGGCACCTATGTATTGAACAAACAAACACCAAATAGACAACTTTGGCTGTCTTCTCCGCTGAGGTATTGTGTATGTGTTATCTGTCTATGTTTGGTCAATTTTTTTACCTAGGATGTTTTTTAAGGTTTTAGTCTCTGGACATGTGTGTTCATGTATTAAATTGCGTTTGAATAAGTTTTACCTCAGCCAGATAGATAGACTTCTTTAATAGTATCTTTATGTGTGAGAATGAAATTGGAGCAAAGAGAATATTGAGGCAATTCTTTGTGATTTGTGTATTGAATTATCTTATTGGTTGAACTTAGTCAAATCCTACTATTAGTTTAATTTCTGTTTAACTGTTCAACTTGTAGTGTGGGGATATGAGTAGTATTTTATGCCAGGTTCAGTGACACAGTTTCTTCTCTTTTAGGAACGAAGTTCAAATAATCCCTTTGATAAATTGTGAGATCAGGCAGCAGTATCATTGTTTATGTTCTACAATTCTATTAGAATATAAATATAGTCCTTTGCATCTTAGAAATGCTATTACTGTGTATAATAATTCTGGCCAATCTTGTCGGTTTGTACCACAACGGATGTGTCTTATAATCATATATCTACCCTGTCTGCTTTTATCTTCAGAGTCGACACAATCAACCTTTAAGTGATTCCGTGAATGATTGTAGCCTTGACGTTTTAGAGGTCTTTATGTGATTCCAAGACTTCAAAGGCAGTTTTATTTTACTAGAATAATTCTGCCTCTTCTGTTTATTAATGTAGCTATAACATGGTCCAAAATATGTATAATGAATTATATGAGGATGACATGTATATATGATCTCTTGGGCTTGTCTTGTGCAGTGGTCCGTCAAGGTTTGATTGGGATCGGGATACCAAAGCTTGGATTTATAGGCGGAACAAAGCAAACTTGTATAAAATTTTGGAAGGTGAATTGGAGCAGTTATGTGGCAAACCTATAGTTCTTTCCTAAGCTGTTGAGAAGGTGACGCCAGATCTTTATTTTTTGGTTAGAGGACAAATTAATAGTGGGAGTCTAGGGTTTTTTTTTTTTTTGCCATACATGTCTTGCACTTAACTTTTCAGTTATACCACTTTTTCAACCATGAAGTGATTGTAACTTCTAAATAATCAATCAATAGTGATAAATAATTTCTTCTTTTTAAGTTAGACTAATTTTTCAATCTGGGTATCAATTTACTTCTTGTAAGGGATTTAGTGGCAATGGGCATTTTGGTAAATTAATTGGCATCCAGTTTTTGAGGTTCAGAGGGATTGTAGGCTTGCATATAAATGTTGTTCAGGGATGGCAAAATGGTAGACTGATGCATGTAAATATTGTCTATGAATGTTGGGTCCGTCTAGTGTATCAATTTGATGGGTTAAGTGTGGAATAGATTGATCCCGTCTAATCCATTTTGAAAAAAAAATAAAAATATTATATATATTTTTAATGTAAAATATTATAGTTTAAATTATAAATATTATTCAAAGAATTTTAAATTATGAATTATAATTAATTATTTTAATACATAAATTTAGAAAAAAATTAATTTATCTAATAAAAATATTACTTAATAAATCAATAATTTATAAATTATTGGTATAACTAGTGATGTATTTTTGTAAAAATTTATTAAAAAATTAGGATATATAGTTTGATCTGATTGACGAATAAGGTCATTTTGTCTATTTTTTGCTAATAGAATGGATCAAAACGGAATAACCTCACCTGTTAAGGGAAATGGGAAATGAAAAAAAAGTTTGGCACAAAATTCAAAAGCCCTAACGATGTGCTGGGCCATGTTTCACACTAGTAGGACATCAAAAACCCTCATGGAGAAGGGAATTGGAACATTGCAATCACGGTAAAAACAATTGTGCATATTGATCATAAATCTCCCAAAGAAGGAAAAATTGAATATAATATTTGCAGCATACTTGAAATGGCTATTGTTTCTACATTCCAAACTTACCATTTGCATCTGCTTATGGAATAAGAAATACCTTGTTTCATGGCATTGGTTCGAAGTCACGTGTTATAACGTACAAACTTAGCCTACTGCCATAAACTTGTAAGAATATCTTCTCATTGTTACTTAAGAGTAATTTATTGCGCACTGAGTAGAGCATATTGAATTGACCCTCCAAACTATAATTAAAATTTTGAAGTTTTTTGGTTATAGGAACGGAAGATATTTAAAAGATCAAAATGAATTTTGTATTTACAATATAATAAATATTTTTTATTAAAAAAATCCTTTTTTTTTCTCTCTTAGCATAGGAGGCGATGTTAACAAAACCTAAATATTTATTTTTATTTAGCGTGGTCCCTGTAAGATAAGAACGATCCAAGAAGAAATACGAGTAAATAATGAATTATGTTATTGATGTTGTTCAGACTCCGCCGAAAGAGGGTGGCTGGAAATAAGCAACGCAAGGAATAGTCTGCTTTTGTACGTGTTAGAAGACTACACAGGTCAATACTTCATCCCGCCCAAAAGTTTTATGTTGGAATAACTCAAGTTTCGAATATCAATGTTCAAGCAAGTAAAGCAACCCTACACATCAACTTGACCATCAAGGAAACATGTAAACTAAAGCACGCAACTATACCACCATATACATATATATATATATATACACCATTCGCAGGTTGCATGCAAATTATAACATTCGCGTTTCTTCAATACCAAATTCTAACAATCTTAAGGTTCATATCAGTTTTAGTTTGTTCTGAATGGCCAGTGCTAGGGACACTACAAGGGTTGGAGTAGGAACAAGGGCACGAACTCCAGTTGTAGAAAGGATAGTACCTAATTCTGGATGGACACAGGACTCTGCGGGCCATTACCTTCTGGTGGATCTTCCGGGTATTTCAAACACATAATTCACTTCTGAACAAAGAATACGTATGAATTAAGAAGAGTGATATTCGATAAACCCAATAGAGAGATACCAATGTGAATAGTTTATTTATACACTTTTGGCTTGCTTCTTTGTTTCCCTCGAGAATCACCCAATGTCTGCTTTTAAGGTGCACGCCACGCCTGCATTTTGTTTTCTACCAAGAAAACTATTTTGTTAGTAACTTTTGCTAGGACTTCTTGTGGAGTTCTCAATATGGATTGATATCATGTAAACGAGAATAATTAACTGACATTTTTCTTTTTCTCGTCTGGCTTCTTCAGAATTCAGGAAGGAAGAGGTGAAGCTCCAGGTTGATAGCTATGGCCGTATTGTTGTAATGGGAGAAAGGAAAATAAATGAGTGGAAACAGGATTATTTTCGGCTGACTTTTCCTGCTCCAGTGGATGCTGATATGGATAGGATCGCCGGAAAGTTTGATGGAGGAATCCTTTATGTCACTATCCCGAAGCAAGTAACGCAACATAGCAAAGAAAATAAGATCAGGAAAGCTGAAAGTGGCAAAGTTGAAAGTGTAGAAGAAAGCGGTAGCCATCGGCATGGAAATGGTGAAGTTGAAAGAGCAGAAGAAAATGATAGCCATCGGTGTGGAAATGGTAAAGTTGAAAGAGCAGAAGAAAATGATAACCGTCGGCATGGAAATGGCAAAGTTGAAATAGCAGAAGAAAATGATAGCCATCGGCATGAAAATGGTAAAGTTGAAAGAGCAGAAGAAAGTGATAGCCATGCATCCAATGATCATGAAGGGAGGAGAGATCCCAGTCATGACAAACATACAGAGCAAGAAGTAAAAAGAAATGAAAATAAGTACATCGCAGAATTTCCTGAACAAGTAATAAGGAAGTGGGAGCAAGAATCCATGTTAAGAGGTGCAGTTGAGGTTTTGAGGAAAAACAAAGGAATTGTAGTAACAGCTGTTATAGCCTTTTCATTGGGGTTGTTCGTATCTCAAAAATTAAACAACACTGCAAGTTAAGTCCCTTGACCTGAATCGCCGAATGTATATCCCTCACTTCATTTCACCTCACGTGTCTTTTATGTAAATAGAATTCACGTGTGTAAAAGAAAGTACCATGCATATATTCCATCATTAATAATAATATTTGCTATCTTAAAATCTGTATTCACAATATGATTTGGTTTGCAACGTCATCGTTTATCGCAATAAAAAAATTGACTCATTGATTAAGAGGGTTCATTGGGAGAGGTTCGTGCTTGTAGCTAGCTCTTAATATACCCTCATCACAATCCACCGTCATAATTTATAATTGCTCATCCTATGGTTTAATATCAAATGGCTACTACATGAAAGACTCTGTCTCACCTCGTAATTTATTCGCGCATAGAATTAGGAATGTAATGGTTACCATAAGACAGGCTGAAAGTCTCAACTCGCAATTAATTCGCACAGAACTTTGAATCTACAATTGCGTCAATTTTCCTTGACAGGGCATACATAACTCAATCATCAGTTTATGGCAAAGGCAATCTGATCTAAGTCAAGTATTAACTTCTAATAATCTAATCCAAACAAAGTTTTTGAAACCATTTCAAATTTCATCTCTGCATCCTCGGCCCTCAACTAAGTAAAAATGGAGAATCAAAGAAAGAGGTTATGCATGCATATCAGATACAGTTGGTGCATCTCATCAAGGCAGTCTTAGAGAAAATGCAATCACAAAAAAATTATCTTCCTCCAAGAGTCCGGGCTCCTTTTTTTCTAGAATGCTCAGTTCTTCTATCAAGCTACTATTCAATAATCTTACGTGGATTTGAATCCTCTCAAAATATTAAAGCTATAAACCAGATGACATCACCTCTTCTTTTCAGCACCTCCTTCGCATATGATTTTTTTAAACTACAGTGTTTTTTTCACTGACCTCATCCAGTACCTTGATCTAAACCAATTCCGCTAATTTGGAAGAGCATCATCAAAAATTACTTTTATCTTACAGGATCAGATACCGCAAGTAGTCCGCCAATTTAAAAAGAGTAAAAGACCGCATTGGATGTTGATTCGGGAAAGAGAAGCTTCTTTGGCATATGTGCCATAAAGTTGTAAATTGTGACCTAATGTTCCTAACTTGCGAGAGTTTATCTAAAATAACGAAATAAAGCTTCCCTATCCTGAGCTTAACAGAGAGCCACTTTGCTTGCAGAAGTTAAATTGTTTGGCCGCTTCTTCCAGTCACAAACTATTTCCTTCCAAATCCTCCTGCTTTCTTTTAAAATATTTAAATATATTAATCTATAACCTTGCAAAAAAAAAATCAATTTCTCCTTAAAAGGTAAATGATAGATCAGAATAATACAATACCTCATGAGCCAATTACGAAATGCTAAAAAGAAAGAGCTTGTTGAACACAGTTGGGATATAGAGGGGAATTGTACCTCTGGGAGCTTCCCGAACACTTGTATAACACTAATAGACAATAGTTGCTTGACTTAGAAAAAGGAAAGGTGCTTAGAGTTTTGAGATATAGATGTTGATAGCCGATGCATGGTGAAGAATAAGAAACCAAAGTAGAGGGGGTATAAAGGTGATGCTTTGTCGTTGAACTTTATTCAAAATGCAAGTGCTTTTTGACAAAAGGAAGGGCCCAAGGTTGGGACGCGGAATCATGTGCTTCTGCCACGGCTTTTAACTTCCTTTGACAATTTGATACGGTTATTGGCTAAAGAGCCTATAGAGTTAAAGAGGGCTAATTACAATCTACGTCCAAATACTGTTATGAAGGGTGATGGGCTTAGATGTGACTATTACACACAATCTTGTAAGAATAATATGCTACATGAATACTTGTTCTTCAATGCAAGAATAATATTTCAAAGTGCAGTAGTGCCTGGAAACCAGTAGGTCTAACGTGAAGGAACAGTGAGCAAAAAGTAAAGTTTCTCGCTACTCTTGTCGAAGAAGGGGAAGGGTATATAACAACAACAATAATAAAAAGCGTTTGTGAAAATAATATGACGATATAACGAAGACGTAGTAAATCCAAAATTGAAACCTTATCAAACAAAAGGCATAAAATTCTTCTCTCAACACAAATATAATGTAACCAACACAAAACGCACATGTTCATTAGCAATGGATGTCTCAAACCATAGAAATATAGAATGAGGACTTTTTGTCTGTGACTGGGAGATTGGGGTAAGAGAGAGAATTAGGAATTAAGAATTTGGAACTAGGGGAGGTACTAGGGTCATTCTGGCAAGCCATAGAAATAAATAATAAAATATTAAAACCTTAATCCTAATATATTCTAAAAATAATGAAGAAAAAGAGTGAGGTGGATGACGAAGGCTGAGTGGAGGGAATTGAAAAAGTTGGAAAGAAATCCTTCGCGAGAGAGCATGGAATCTGATCTACCCACTGTCATCACATCAAAGATCAAAACCCTCCTCCATAAGAAAAAAAAAAAAAAAACACGAAAAATATATAAATATAATTAAAAACAAAAAGCACCGCACAACGCAAAACGAACCTTTCCTCACCTCTGTCAAACGCTGATCACAGTCAGTGACCGCTATCAACGGCTTACAGTGTGAGTGTGTTCAGCCACATTCGGCGCATCGAAGGCTCAACCAAGATGAGAAGATGACGACGCCTTTTCAGCAACCACCCCAAACCGTACGGAGATTGGTCGTGGAAGTGGTGGACGCGCGCAATCTGCTCCCCAAGGATGGGCAAGGTAGCTCCAGCCCTTACGTGGTGGCGGACTTCGACGGCCAGAGGAAGCGAACCAATACCCGGTTCAAGGAGCTGAACCCCGTCTGGAACGAGCCTCTGGATTTCATTGTGTCCGACCCGGATAATATGGAGTTCGAGGAGCTCGAAGTTGAGGTCTATAACGACAAGAAGTTCGGCAACGGTAGCGGACGCAAGAACCACTTCCTCGGGAGGGTTAAGCTGTACGGAACTCAGTTTTCCAGAAAAGGTGAAGAAGCTCTTGTTTACTACACGCTGGAGAAGAGGAGCGTCTTCAGTTGGATAAGGGGAGAAATTGGCCTCAGGATTTATTACTTAGATGAAATGTTTGTGGAAGAGGAGAAACCGCCGCAGCTGCAGCAGGAGGAGCAGGGTGAGAGACCGGAGCAAGAGCAGAACAGGCCGCCGCCGGGAATGGTTGTTGTTGAAGAGGGACGTGTTTTCGAGGCGCCTGGACCGATGGAGCAATGCATGCCTCTACCCACTGGTCCGCCTCATTCGCCTCAAGTTGTGGTTGTGGAGGAATCGCCGCCACCAGTGGTTCATGTTCCGCAGGATCCGCCGTTCCCGGAAATGTGTGAGCCTGCGGTGTCGGAAATGCAGTTCCATCCGGAGGTTAGGAAAATGCAGGCCATCAGAGGGGAGAGGGTGAAGATTTTGAAGCGGCCGAACGGGGATTACTCACCTAAAGATATCTCTGCAAAGAAAACGGGTAATGAGTCCGAGAGGGTTCATCCGTTCGATCTGGTGGAGCCGATGCAGTATCTGTTTGTCAAAATCGTTAAAGCGCGTAGGCTTTCTCCTCCCAGTGAAGGCCCGTTCGTGAAGGTTCGGACGTCAAGCCACTACATGATATCGAAGCCCGCGAGTTACCGGCCCAACGAGCCCACTGATTCGCCGGAGTGGAACCAAGTCTTTGCGCTGGGTTACAACAAGACCGACGCTAACAGCGCCACGCTGGAGATTTCTGTCTGGGATTCCCCGGCGAAGAGTTTTTTAGGCGGTGTTTGCTTCGACCTTTCCGATGTTCCGGTCAGAGATCCTCCCGACAGTCCCTTGGCACCGCAATGGTACCGTCTCGAAGGAGGCACCGCCGATCAGAATCCCGGCAGAGTTGCCGGCGACATTCAGCTCTCTGTGTGGATTGGCACGCAATCAGATGACGCGTTCCCAGAAGCGTGGATCTCAGATGCACCGTATGTTGCACACACTCGATCCAAGGTTTACCAGTCCCCGAAGCTCTGGTACCTTCGCGTGACGGTGGTGGAAGCGCAGGACCTGAATATTGCGCCGAATCTGCCTCCACTGACAGCGCCGGAAGTGAGGGTGAAGGTGCAACTAGGGTTCCAATCGCAGCGAACAAGGCGAGGATCAATGAACCACCGAAGCTTATCGTTCCACTGGGACGAAGACCTTCTCTTCGTGGCCGGGGAGCCTCTGGAAGATTCTGTCATCGTTCAGTTAGAAGATCGAACTACCAAGGAACCGGCGCCGCTAGGCCACGTCGTGGTTCCACTGAGCTCCATCGAGCAGCGAATCGACGAGCGCCACGTGGCAGCGAAATGGTTTCCGTTAGAAGGCGGGCCCTACTGCGGGCGAGTGTTCATGCGTGTCTGCCTGGAGGGCGGGTATCACGTGCTGGACGAAGCGGCGCACGTGTGCAGCGATTTCCGTCCCACGGCGAAGCAGTTATGGAAACCGGCGGTGGGTATTCTAGAACTGGGGATTCTGGGCGCTCGCGGGCTCCTTCCGATGAAAGCAAAAGACGGGGGAAAGGGCTCCACCGATGCGTACTGTGTCGCCAAGTACGGGAAAAAGTGGGTCAGAACGCGCACCGTAACCGACAGCTTGGATCCACGCTGGAACGAGCAGTACACGTGGCAGGTTTACGACCCCTGTACGGTCCTCACCGTTGGAGTGTTCGACAACTGGCGCATGTTTGGTGACGTGTCAAAGGACAGGCCCGATTGCCGTATCGGCAAGGTTCGCATACGCGTCTCTACGCTTGAGAGCAACAGAATCTACACCAATTCCTATCCACTCCTAGTCCTCACTCGAACTGGATTGAAGAAAATGGGGGAAATTGAATTAGCGGTTCGTTTCGCCTGCCCCTCCCTGTTGCCCGACACGTGTGCAGTTTACGGCCAGCCCCTGCTTCCACGAATGCACTATCTCCGCCCGCTCGGTGTGGCACAGCAGGAGGCGCTGCGCGGGGCCGCCACTAAGATGGTGGCGCTGTGGCTGGCGAGGTCAGAGCCTCCGTTGGGGCACGAGGTAGTTCGATACATGTTGGATGCAGACTCGCACGTGTGGAGCATGAGGAAGAGCAAGGCGAATTGGTTCAGAATAGTGGCGGTTTTGGCTTGGGCCGTTGGACTGGCCAAATGGTTGGATGATATAAGAAGGTGGAAGAACCCTGTTACGACGGTGCTGCTCCACATTCTGTATTTAGTGCTGGTTTGGTATCCAGATTTGATTGTCCCCACAGGCTTCTTGTACGTGGTCTTAATTGGGATATGGTATTACCGCTTCAGGCCCAGAATACCTGCCGGCATGGATACCCGATTGTCTCAGGCAGAAGCGGTTGATCCAGATGAGTTGGACGAGGAATTTGACACCATGCCAAGTTCGAAAACACCAGATATAATCCGAATGCGTTATGATAGGTTAAGAATGCTAGCAGCTCGGGTCCAAACGGTGTTGGGTGATTTTGCAACCCAGGGAGAGAGGCTTCAAGCCTTGGTTAGTTGGAGAGATCCCCGGGCTACCAAGTTGTTCATTGGAGTATGCCTTGCTATAACTGTCACACTCTATGCAATGCCGCCAAAAATGGTGGCCGTGGCCTTAGGCTTTTATTACCTCCGCCACCCCATGTTCCGGAACCCAATGCCCTCCGCCACCTTGAACTTTTTCCGGCGACTGCCTAGCCTCTCTGATCGCTTGATGTAGATTATTCAAATTCAATCGCTAGTTTTTATTTCTTTTCTTTTTTTGACATTTTTAATTTTAAGGTGACATTTTTTTAGGGATGGGAATATTGTTTTCCTATATTGGAGCAATGAGGGTGTGGAAACTTGGATGGAACAGGTAGCTGTTTTGTAGGGATAGTGTTTGAAAAAGGTGTCCTCAATAACATTGTAAGGAGCAAAAAAAGGGTGGAAAGTGGCTAGTTGTCATCATTTCTTTTTGTTGCAATCAAATTGATTTGACTGTGGCCACTGTTGAAAACTCGAAATAAGAGAAAGGGGGATAGTAGGGAGAAGTGGGTGAGAGGCAAGAGACAGACATGGGGAGAGAAATTTTGGGTACTGCAGTGGTTTGGCTCTTCTGTGGTGGGGACTTTTCTGTCAACATGTTTGGGGTGGGAAGCCATATAATACTACATTTGATATCTCTCTCTGACATTTTAAAATTTTAAACATGCATTGCTTCAAAAGCTCCTTTGCTGTTTGTGTTGTTTCTCTATTCTGTTGTCTAATTTTAATTTCAATTAGCACTTTCCACATTTTGGAACCACATGACCTCAGAGTTTCCTTGTTCTCTACAAAAAACTTCAGTGTGTTTAAATATTTATATATTATTTTCATCCTGTGCTTATTTTTTAATATGTTTTAAAATATAAACCGACTTTTTTGTTGTCTCACTTTCAATGTTTTAACAAACTCATTCCTTATTTTGCCTCAAATACACTTTCCTCTTATAAATTATATTACTTTGTATTATGCTAATGTTGATCGTTAAGGTTGGTAAGTTGTGTGCATGATTCCAATATCTAACTCAGACTTATGCTGGGAAATGGGAAAGCGTATGATAGGTGGCATATGTGCATGTGGTGGGAAAGTGAATTCATAGGCACATGACAACTGCAATCAGCAGTGGATCATTCAAAGGCAAGTTTGGGTTTCAGCAGATTTTTGAGGCAGAAAATATTTTGATGGTGCCAGTGTATTGTGTTCAGAGTACTGACCAATTTTGGGTGCCCCTGAATTGCACGAACATGGGCTTCCTCTGTGAACTCTGTGTGATGTATTAATGATTAATAGTCTAACGCGTAAGAAAATGTAAGGCCCCATGACATGGTTACCTAAAAAAAATGTAAGCCCCATCTTTCTTTATAAAGTGTAATCCTTTTGTCTGCGTATTGTTATTTCAATTCTATACAAAATTATAATTATATTTATAAATTAACTTTTTTTGGTTAAATAAAAAATGATTTAGAAAGATAAAAAGTTCAGTATCTACAATTAATAATGTTTGAGCACTTAACATTTATTATTATTTTAGTCATTTAAAAATAATTTCAATTTTTAAATTAAGTCTGAGATAGTAAATGGTTTAAGTCTCGCAAAACAAAAATGAATAGTTGAACTTCAGAACTAAAATGTTAGAAGTGATTAAATTTATGATTAAAATGATAAGTGCTAACTTTAACATAAATAACAATTAATAAATAAGTATAAAACTAAGATATTTCCACGGTCAATGTAGCTTATTCTACCAATATTTTAGAAAATTCTAGTGATCAAATTGAGACAATAACTAACAACTAAACTTTTTCACTGAACAGGAATCAATATATGAATTAAACAACTGTCATAGACTTCATTTACCATCTCTCCTCATTCACTATGAGTTCTAGCTTTATTTGTACCCAACATTGAACAATTTCACCCCTTTACGATTTCTTGCAAGTTTTGATTGAAGCTTTTTGAAGAAAAAAAATTTAATTTGAATAGGCTCTGTAAATTGTTATCGCGAAACCTTATTTATGCTTGTCAGTAGCGGAGGTTAAATAGGAGAGACCAAATAATATATTATTAATAAATATAAAAGAAAGAAAGAAGATGAAAGGTTAAAAAGATAAAATTGTAGATATGTACTTAAATATATTAAATGATCATTAAGTTTGAGGAAAACAAAATTATAAATTATATGAGAGATATAAAACTGAGGAGGGATTAAAAGGATAAAATTGTAAATATATTAAATATTTATTATATTTGGGAGAACAAAATCATAAATTATATAGGAGTTACAAAACTTTGGAGGCTACTCCCTAAACTCCCATTAAAATCCGCCCTGAGGTGCCACGACAAAAAGACAAACAAAGCCAAACAAAAAGAAATAAAACCCAACCAAGAAAGCTACTGAAGTGTATTAAAAAAATGAAAAACAAGCAGAGATTAATAAATAATTGTTTTTTTATTACAGAGAGTTGTTAAATAGTGACAGGATTAATACTTCCAAAAAGCTTAAGCTTAAAGCAACAATGACTTTGCCACAAACAGGTAACGGTTAGATTTCCCTCCACTTCCTTGTTGACCAGCATCTTGGGTTGTGTCCAGAAACAGTAGCAGTGTTTGTGACTGATAGCTTAAGGTTTACTCCTTGTCTATTTGTCATCGTCTTTGGTGTCATTTTTCGAGTACTAAATAATAGGTGCAATATTGGTTCATGGAAGTTTCGTTACATATGCAGGTTTGAATTGAGTAATTTTGTATGGATACCAACAAAATGAGTCATGTTGTACAAGAGGAAACTTCCTTTGCCCTGCTTTCCCTCCCAATAAATTATCATCCCAACAAATCATGCAGAGGTGAAACATACACAAATTTTGATTTCTGAGCATTCGTTTTAGCGAAATGAGCACCTGTCCGGGGATATATTTTGATATTGGCAAGAAGGCTAAAGGTTTCTTCAACTCGTGTTATTATTCTTATTGTCATTTTCCTTTTAATCTTTCAGCAGAATGAATATTTTAACACAAATATTGCTTACTTTTTGTATTAGATGTTCTGCACAAGGACTATTCAAATCTATCGCCAATTCACTTTCACTACCAATTCATGGACTATAACGTAGACCTCTCTTGCCAATGTAATGTGAATATCAACTCAAATCTTTTTCTTCTTTTCAATTCTACTTCTGGTTAAAAGGTGAAACAAGTTCGTGTTTTTTATTATTGTTTAATGTTATTCAGTTGGAAGAAGGGGTCAGTTTATACATATAACAAATGAGTAAGCTGATATTTTGATGGTGAAAAATATGTTCAGTTTGCAATTTAGTTCTCATTTAAATTATATCATGATTCAGTCCTCAAATTTTCAGACTTGTTTCACAGAATGCCCTTCTCTATCTCTGTAAAGACTGATGTAGAATAATTTTAACTAATTCAATTACTAATCGTTTTCATAATTTAGTTCAAGGTTGAAATTGCGAGTTACATTTTCAATTACCAAAACACCATTTTACTTGAAACAAATACCAACTACAGATTTAAAACTCACCCAGACAACTTTTCTGCAACCTTCAATTTCCTTTAGTTCGTTTCTTTTGATCAATTTGCAGTCTTCATGTCATTTGCTTGGAGCATCCAACTTGCACTGTGGGAACCAGTTATTACTCACAAGTCATATAGTCATGTATATTCATATAAGGCATCAATTAGTCCTGAAAGTTTTCCATAATCAATACGAGAGCCTCGTGAATTTCTTAAAAAGCCATGGAATTGCATGCAGCATGTCTGACTTTAGTGTTTTTGCTGCCGCATCCATTACAGTAAATGAAATTCTGCCTGGATTCAGGAGCCTTTTCAAATGCACCATACCTGATTCTGGGAAGGTAAAATTTATTTTCGCTTTCCTACATACTATTAGTATCACCAGACATTGTTTGGTTAAACTTATAAAGAATATATGAAAAAGCAAAATGTTTAGTTTTTCCAATGAGTTAAAATCAACTTCTGCACTTCAGTTTTAAAGAAGTTAAAAGAGAGAACTTTTAGAAGAGTTAAGTACATCAGTTGATTTAGCTTACTTGAAATTCAATTCATTTTATCTTTTGATCTTCTTTTATAAATCATTATTAGGGAATTTATTCAAACATGGTCTAAGCATTTTATTTTTTAAAATTTTTCGCTACATCTGACTATTTTCTGGAATAATTTTAGGTGGAGATACACCACTTGACTAACTACACTGGGATTACTGGATGCATTGGACTAGAAGGAAACCTAGAAAAAGGATATGACCCTGTTCTAAACTTGTCGGGTCTATTGGGAACAAACATTTTGTCCCTTGGAGCCAATGTTGCTTTAGACATACCAACGAGAACATTCAGTAATCTGAATGCTGGATTAGGCCTCAACACTCCCTTCCTTGTTGCTTCCTTGACCATGTGAGATATGTTCTACAAGAAGTATAAAAGCTAAATTTGTCAGAAAATGTATAGTAACATCAATTTGTTTCCTATAAACTAACTAGAGAAAATTTAACCATTACACCTTAGTGTTCTTCTCTGCTACTTTCTTCAAACCTTAAGTTTGGTGTTGTGCAGGCATGACAGTTTTGACATTCTGAAAGCCTCCTGTTATCATGAAGTGAACCCCCTAAGCAAGACTGCCATTGCAGCAGAGCTGAAGCATAGCTTGTCAATGGGGGAGACTAGTGCTACCATTGGTGCTCAGCATGCATTTTTACCGCAAACGTTGGTAAAGGCTCGATTTGACACCTTTGGCAAGGCAGGTGCTGTTATTCAACAAGAGTTCTGGGAGAGATTTTTTGTATCTATGGCTGGAGAAGTGGATTTTAAGAACTCAGATAATAATTTGCATCCCAAGGTTGGAGTCTCAGTGGCTTTGAAACCCTAGTCAATGCAACTGAGATAAGCTTTCATCTCCAATTTAGAGGTTGTTGGATGTAAGGAGACTTCTAAATTATGGCACAACCGGATGAAACTTATCGATTTTCCCATCCATTTTCTTCAATATTCAACAACGGTATGAGTACCGATGTACCATGTCTAGTTCTACTACTCGTACAGAATTATTATAAATAAAATTATTATAGTACTAGGGGAATTGATTCGTGCTTATTTTTGTAGTTGAGTCTCTGAAACAAATAGCTGCAGAATTACTCCTTTTCTTGGGTGAGATGGAAGCTGTCGTGTTACTTCTGTTCTTTATTTCTTATGAATGACTTAATTATTTGTAAAAGGGAAGCAGATTTATATTTTTTTAGGAGAAAATAAATTAGTATTGCATTACAGAAAACCTTCAGTTTCCAAGGGAAATTTTGTAACATAACTTCCTCGGAAACTATTTAATTAAATAGAGACAATGATGACCGGAAGCATTTTCCATTTGTGCAAAAATTGGAAGGCTAGAAAGCGTAGAATTTAATTTAATTATCAGCATGAATCATTGTCTAACGGTATATAAGAATTTTCTTATATGCAACTTCCACAATCTATACAAGTTGTATACATACATAACTGATAGATCGACTGCGCATGAATCATAATAAAGACAACAGAATATACAGTATTACTTGACTGTGAAAGTATAAATAAAAAAGTCCTTAAACTGGTTCTCCCAAGATTTTAGCCAACAAATCAATCCCTCAAATTTACAAATGACAAAGTGTTACCACTTTAGTTCTCTATAAGAACAAATGTGGTAAAAAAATTTATATTCGTGGGACTAATTTGATAACAGAAATCTTTAGAAGATTAATCAGGTGATGCTATAATCTTTGGAGGAACAAGTTAGCATTTTATTATAAAACAAAATCACAAAACACTGCACAGACATACAAGTATATAACCACAGGCGCTACACCTTCACCATACTCCCATACAAACGAAATATAAGATCTTGGTGGAGTAGAATCTACTCATGAGAAGCCTGAAGAAGTCCATCACGAATTTGGCTAGCTACATCGCGAACAGCACCAGGTCCATGTGGAATGAACACAGCAGAAGATTTCGAGGCAGCACCAATTTCTTTCATGGTGTCAAAATACTGAGTGACAAGGACCATGTCCATCACATCTTTTGCAGTCGTTCCAGGTACATTAACTGAGAATCCAAGCACACTATCTCTTAATCCATCCACAATTGCTTGACGTTGGCGAGCAATACCCAGCCCAGAGAGATATTTAGATTCAGCCTCACCCTCAGCTCGTTTAATCACCAAGATCTTCTCGGCCTCTGCCTTCTCATTAGCTGCCATCCTCAGTCTTGCAGCTGATAAAGGGCAAGGGAAAAAAGCAGCATAAAAAGTAAGTGAAACCATGACCAAAGAAAAGATTGCTCCCCCAATATTAGCTTATAGCAATCGACAGAGGAACCAGGTAAACTATAAACACAAAAACAATCAATTTGAGTGCAAAGTCACACTTCATATTATATATATACAACTTTGAGTTTATTTAATGAAGTAAACCTGATCCATAGCATACAGCAAAAATGACAAAATGAAATGCCAAAACAATAGTTCTGCGGTAAGTTACGTTTCAGATCTAATACTCAATAATAAGAGCTTGCAAAGTACAAGTAGCTGCATATAACACAAGGAAAAGGAGCATATTAGTCATATTACAAAAAATATGGTTAAAATTTTTGTCCCATTATTTTTTACCTTTTTTTATTGGTCTCACTATCATTTTTAGGATCAATTTAGTCTCATTATTTGTAAATGTGAGTCAACATTAACACCATTAAGTTATCTAAGGAGAGAGTGCATGTCTATGTAACTAAACGCAATCATACTTGCTGATGTGGTGTTAACATGTACATTACATCCATGTCAACGTGACTGATATGTCATCAATAATATGTTACATTGACATAGATGCACGTCATGTTATATTAGCACCACATGTTAATATCAGGTCAACAAACATGATCATATCAACGTACATTATACTTTCCATTAGATAACTTAATAACACTAACCAAAAAAAAAAAAATATTAACTCACTTTCTAAAAAACCATGACCAAACTGACATTGACATTAATAATGAGACGAGATTGAAGAAAAAAGTTAAAAAATAATGGTATAAAAAACCTATTCAACCCTAACTATAATCAACCCCTTTTGGAGAATAAAGAAATTATGGGCAGAAACTGAATATAGAAGACTCATTTAACATACCAGCGTTGATTTCATTCATAGCCCGCTTCACATGCTCATCTGGGTCTATATCAACAATCAGCGTTTGAACAATTTCATACCCATACGCTGACATAGCCTATGAAGACAATAAAGCATAATATTGAAATTAACATAAATTCACAGTTCATCTTATAAGTAAATGATATTATTTTTATATTTAAAAAGACCTTCTCAAGTTCTTCTTCCACAGCTCTGGCAATTTCATTTTTCTGCTCAAAAGCATCATCCAAGTTGAGTTTTGGAACAGTTGCCCTAATTACTGCAATGAGAATAGAAATTTCACCTTAGCTGATCAAATATGCTTAAACCACTTATTTCAGGTTTCTGCTAGTCAGTAGTTATGGTTACCATCAAAAACATAGGCTTGAATTTGGGTCTTTGTATTGCTAAGTTTATAAAAGGCATCATTGGCCTTCTCTGCCAGGGCACGATATTGAATAGAAGCAACAACATTAACAAAGACATTATCCTGTAAGCAGACAAACATTTAAACTGATCAACTGTAATTCAACGTAAAAATATAAGAAACGTTTACAGAATAACAAGTCATACATAGGTAAAGAGAACTGAAAGTGTCCGTGGTGATTAAAGACAGTTAAATGACTTAAAAGTATTTGGTTTTAGTTGAATTGTTAGGCAAAACCAAACCTTTGTCTTGGTCTCACATCGAAGATCCAATTGCTGTAGCCGAAGAGAGAGATGACCAGCAAGTTGTTTTCCAAGGAACCATGGCAAGCAATGACATCCTGGCTCAAGCACCTTCTCAAATCGTCCAAAACTTTCTTCAATAGCCACTGTAGATTGCTCAACTTGCACACAACACAGAAGATTCCCCATTTAACTGCAATATTCAAATATATCAGCAACAAGATACAGGATATTGCAGGATGACAATTATAGCATGCATGAACTGAATGCAATAAATTTGAAGGATTTTAACCAAACACAACAGCCAATATACTGGCTAATATAGACACAAGGTCAACTGCAAATTATTTAACACTTTATCAAAACCAACAGAAAAATCTATGCATACGCATTGAGTTACAGTCCTCAACAGGAGAGAAACCAGTGTTCATACCAACAAAAGTCTAATACCTCTACTGTAGTACTTCTTGTTTAATTAATTGATATATCAATGCACTAGAAATGAAGGGCAGTAAGGTAGAAGATGAAAAAGCTTTGTTAACCAAAGTATTTTATCAAGGAAACATGTTATTCCCACAGGCTATTCAGTGAAGGGTATGCAACATGAATACGGTAGAAGAGCTTAACCATTAAAAAGAATGACAAAATCTTATTCTTTTTGCTGCAGAATTTGAGAATTCGAATTAAAGGCAGAGTACTGGGCAATATAACTTAGTTATCATATTATGTCACCAACAGTAGTCCCAAAATTATTATCACTGGTATAAAGGCTAGACAAGTATTTATTTGAAAAAGAAAAGAAAGACAACAATCAACTGGCTAAGAAAACAAACAAAACTCAAAGGCAGTATCAGAAAGCCTCGCCAAATTAGTAAATTGACCCCGTAAAAGATTACTAATGCAATCTGAAATCCAAAATCAGATTATTTAATGATCATATTTAAATCATGTAACCATTCTATCTTAAACCAGCTACTCCAGGAAGACTCTTTGATCCAGTGATGGAAATTTTCTTAAGGCACAATTGTTGAACAAGAGGAATGACAACTACTCAAAAACGTTACGAAAGAATTCACCCCAGCTCTCCAAGCAATAATATAATTAGATACTCACATGCACCACATCAAACACAGACCATTATAGACAGGAAAAGTTATGACTTAGAAGCAAAATACAGAGGATCAAAATGACACCTCACAGACAGATGTTTCAAAAGCAAAGCTGACTTGGGAGAGAGAGCTCTTGAACACTGAGAGTAGACAAATACTTTCTATTCTTGATATATTCATCACCACTATTAATCATGACGTATTTGTTTTAACAGTATATTCTATAGCCATTGGCATTCACATATCCATTTTATATAGTCTGTCAAAAACCCAGAATTGCAAGCTAACTGGCATAACAAGCCAATCACAACACAACCTCGTCAAGGAGATTTTACCAATCACAATTGTCCTGATACAACCTAGAAAAATACTTATTGCCTTTTTAAAATTTATTTGTGGGACAAGGGTACACAAAGTCCAACCATAAAAATATATAAATAATTAGCCGAATGGATAAACTCTAACAATCATTTATCACAAACGACGCAGAGATTGGAAGCAATCCCTCAAGTCCTCATCAAAAAGTTAAAGAGCTGACTTGAATTGTTGCAGTGAGAGAACTTTGAATTGTTACCTATTATTTAGTTTCGCTGAATCTGACCCTCCAAAATAATGCAAGAACTGTACTTTCAGGATTTTCAGATTGGTGGAATTACTAAGTGCAGGTAAACCAACGACGACTTCAAAACCAATTCACACGAGAAAACCCTGAAGTCAACATGAATGGGATAATAATAAATACTATCTTTATCTGAAAAAGTTGCTTGTGTAACAGTTCTCTAAGAGATTTCTAATGATTTATCTCATTCAATTTATTTTAAATTATATTTTATTTTTTTAAAATATTAATAATAGTTAAAAATAATTTGTCTAATAATAGTTAATTGGTGTTTTAGTTCGTACATTCAACGGAATGAATGTTTATTTTATAATTTTATATAATTAAATTATATTACAATGCTATTTTTAATTATTTATACCTTTAAAATGTTAAATTTAAGTTAGAAATAAAAATACCGTATGAAAATGATAGATTTAAAGAAATAAGAGGCTAAAATTCTGCACTCTCGTTAAAGAATGACGGATACAAAAAATTATATTCTGATTTTTTTTTAATCTTACAAATTTAATTATAATATAATTTATTTATACATGTAAAAAATATTATTTGCAATAAATTTAAATTATATAAATCAAACTTTGCTCTTATACATGTGTCACATAATCATAACAAGACCACGTAAATAATTAAAGACAACATAAAATTCAGTAGCAATATTTATTTATTCATTAAGAAAATTAAAAAAATCATTTATGAAGGAAGTAGTCTTCAAAATCTTAAAAAAAACAAAAATTAATTAAATATTTGGAAACTACTATTTCTTTCCTAATATAGTATTAGATATTTTTGAAATATATATTTTAGTCTCAAAATCATATACGGTTATTTTTATGTTTTAATTATATAAATTAAAAGTATTTTTTTATTGAAAATTATCTTTGAGAAAATTTAAAATACTAATATAAAAAAATGACAAAATAAATATAACAAGAAAAGAATAATGTATTGTTAACGTGATATTTATAGATTTATTGACAAAGTTAATTTTTTTTCTTTAAAATTTGATAAATAGTAAATTCTAGGGATTTTTTTTTCTCTCCTAGGATTTCAAGATCATCAAATTTAAACTTAATGTAAAAATTTAAATATATTTTTACTTCTTGATAAATTGTTGAATTTTATTTTTAGTCGTTAATACTTTTACATTAAGTATAGGGCATACTCTTATTATTGTTGACAATGGAGCTCTTGAATAAACCAAAAATACTAACTTCATATTATAAAGCAAAAAAAGCTACATCGATGAAATTATGGATGAGGGAAGGTCTTATATGAATAAAATGAAAATATTATTTTAAAATAAAGTTTAATTAAAATCTTCATTACATTAAGAATAGTGATAAATTTACATATTGGAAAAAATTATTAACAAACTAGTACTAATAAAAAAAATAAAGAAACTAATTGTAGTCTTAAAATTCTTACAGAAAATAATTATAATTCACAAACTGTTTAAGAACCTTGAGAAAATTAAAGTACAATTAATAATTTGACTTTAAAATAATTTTATATATAACTTGGTATTTATCTTTAGACTGGGAAAAAAAATGAAACTTCTCACTTTTATGCTGGTTTATAAGATAGAAGAATATGAGATTAAAAAGATATTTGACAAGATAATAGGAAGGTTGTTATTAAATCTTATTTGTTATAATCCGAGATTTTTAAGGAAACAATCTAAAAATTCTCAAATGTAAGACCATTTAAAAGGTCAAATAAAATAAAATTGTTGTGTGTTATAAGTAACATATATAAAAGAGTAGAACCGAGTTATAAAGTTATAACTTACAAAATGGAGAATGTGAACACTGATTTTTGTGCTGCACTAGAGTTAGAACAGGAACAAACACCCACACGGGTCTCTTCTTCTTCTTCTTCTGTTATGGCTTCAGCAAGAGAAGGTGGAGGGTGGAGATCCATTAAATACATAATTGGTAATTTTCTCCAAGTTTTGTAATTTATGTGATAATATGTTCATTCTTCTAACACACTTCGTGGGTTTTGTAAAGGAAATGAGTCTTTCGAAAAATTGGCTTCCATGAGTTTGATATCAAATCTCACCCTCTACTTGCTCACAAATTACAACTTGAGCGGCATGTATGTAGTGAATGTGGTGCAAATTTGGAATGGTTCCTCCAACCTCTTCTCAATAATTGGAGCTTTTATTTCTGACACTTACTTGGGAAGATTTCGAACCCTTCTCTATGGCTGTATTATCTCACTTTTGGTAAGCAAAACCACATTTCTTATTTTTGGGTTTCTGTTTTTCATACACACAGTTTTGAAAATATCAAGGCATAAAGCCTTATATTTAAGTTTTAGAATTTACCAAGTTGTGCTTCCTTTCCTCAAATTTTTAAACTAAATTTTATTATTATTATATATTAAAATTTATTTATATTTTTTAAATGAAAATTGACTTAAATTACATCATTGAATACACTTTAAAAACATATTCTATCACTGATTAAAACATAACAAGAAATTGTAAAATCAAAAGATACACCCATTTTTAATCAATATTAAAAGAAATGTTAAGATATTATTTAAGTGAGTGTTACTCGCTCTTTTTATTATATTCTTAAAATGTTTTATTTTTCAATTATTAATAATTTTAAATATCAAAAAATAATGAATTTTAATTCATATTACTTTTCTGTAATTTTTATATTTTGATTTTGAATAAACAAAACTATACCATCAATTTAAAAAAAATTATAAATTAGTTTTTTATTTTCTTATAAATTTTCATAAAAAATATGCAAAATTTGATCTAATTTTGAAAAAAAATTCCTCAAATTTGATGAAAAACACATGTTTTTCATATTTTCTTGACAAAATTTATATTGAATACGAAACGTTCTTACTTTTTTCACAAAAATATATACAATTTTTTTATTTTTTATTTAATAGTAAACAAATATATAAAAATCTTGAAATAAAATTAACCTAACGTATGTCATAAACAAGTACACAAATATTTTAATATTATAAAATTAATAAAAATATCATTATCATTACATATTAAAAAGTGAGTTTTTAATTTATATACTATTATTAATACCTCAAAATTATTTTTATTTTTCAATATTTACTTATGCACGTACATATATTTTCATTTTTTTAGTCATGTTTTACTTGTCAACTTGAAATGTCCAGTATAAAACGATGAAATATCTAATATACCTTCACGTATGAAATATTTATTTAAGGTAGCTACATTGATAAAGAAAAAAATTGTAATAAATCATATTCAAATTATTAAGAAGTGAATAGGTTTGGTTGTTGAGAGAAGTTTCAAAAGTATTATTTCTTACTAAATAAAGAAAAAATCATAGGTATACATCACACAAGTTTTGGTTGTATTTTCAGGGTATTTTGACTATAACCCTGACAGCAGGTATACATCAACTGAGGCCTCATCCATGCGAAGACAACTCTCATTGTCCATCTCCACATTCCTGGCAGCTAGCAATCCTCTTGTCAGGTCTTGGACTGTTATCCATAGGAGCTGGTGGCATTAGGCCGTGCAACATTGCTTTTGGTGCAGATCAATTTGACTCAAAAACAGAGAAGGGTAGGGTACAACTTGAGAGCTTTTTCAACTGGTGGTACTTCACTTTCACCATTGCACTTGTTATAGCACTCACTGTTGTTGTCTACATTCAGACCAATGTAAGTTGGACTCTAGGATTTGCTATTCCATCTTGTTGCCTTGCTTTCTCAATAACTATCTTCATACTTGGCCGTCACACTTACATTTGCAAGAAGCCTCAGGGGAGCATCTTCTTAGACATGGCTAAAGTCATTGTAGCAGCCTTTAGAAAACGTAACATACAATCTTCTGGTAGAACCATTTATAATCCTGCTTCCACATGGGAGGAAATAGAGTTGGAGGATAAAAAGATTGTTCAGATAAATAAGTTCAAATTCCTCGATAAGGCTACCGTAATAGTTGATCCTAGTGAGTTGAATGACCAAGGTATGGCTAGGAACGATTGGAGACTTTGTAGCTTGCAACAAGTAGAACATTTAAAATGCTTGTTGGGAATTCTACCAGTGTGGGTAACAGGAATTTGTTGTTTCATTGTGATGGACCAACAAAACACTTTTGGGGTGCTTCAAGTTGTTCAAACCAATAGATCCATTGGACTTCATTTTAAGGTCCCACCTGGATGGATGAATTTGACACCAATGATAGCACTTGCATTCTGGATATGCATTTATGAGTGTGTCTACATTCCCCTAATGAGAAGGATTAGTAAAAAGACTCCAAGATTGGACATAAGACAAAGAATTAGAATTGGGATTTTGTTTTCCATCATATGCATGTTGGTAGCAGCATTAGTAGAAAAGAAGCGTCGTGACTTAGCTTTGAAACATGGTTTGTATATTTCACCACTAAGCTTCGCATTCTTGCTACCTCAGTTTGCACTATCGGGTCTTAATGAGGCCTTTGCTGTTGTTGCTATAATGGAATTCTTTACCTTGCAAATGCCAGAGAGCATGAGGACGGTTGCTGGAGCAATCTTCTTTTTCAGTTTGTCTATTTCAAACTATTTAGGATCCTTGATTGTTAATATTGTCCATAAAATAACATCACACAATGGAAGAACACCATGGATAGGGGGTCATGATTTAAACCAAAATAGGCTTGACTACTACTATTATGTTATTGTTGCAATGGGAGTTTTGAATTTTACCTACTTCAATTTTTTTGCCTGTTATTATTGTGACAAGGACAATGGAAAAACAGAGATACCACCTGAGCATTCGAGTGTTTTGGGAGAATCATCTGGAACAAATGATGAGGAGAAGGTATTGGTACAATAGGTACCACATAAAGGTTAACATGTGTAAATTCTCCTCTTGGTAGAATTTAAATTACAAAAAATTCAAGTTCTTTAATGTAAGATATTTATTTGATAGAATATTTTGTTCTTTGAATAAACTTAATGTAATTACATTTTTTGGGTGGTTAAATATTTTTTTTTACCTTTTATCTTTTGTAATTAAATATTAGTTTGGATTTTTTGAGAAGAATAATTTTGTTCTATTGCGATGGATTTTTTTAAGTAAATTTACGATGAAATTGCGAGAAAACATTCATTAACATGAATTTGTGATAGTTTAGTATTGTATAATATAATTTAGTTAGAAAATAGTTTGAAAAAGATAACATCACTAAATTTTTTTTTTCAATTGTTGATAATAAGAAATTAATGACAAAAAAAAAAGATTTAGCTAAATTTGTGTCCAGTTTAAAATAAAAGTAATTAAAAAATATTAATCATCACGAGAAATTAGTTATTTTATTATATAAACTAGCTACAACTTTATTCATTTCTCATTCTGTCAATAGTTAAATATGAAATAATGAAAAATATATTTTCTCGCAAATTTCCGTTGTTAATTAATGAATTTCCTATATTTAGATATAATGTCTTTCTTTTATAATTTATATATATATATATATATATATATATTATTTACCTATTTTTTGTTATAGATATAACTTCTAATTAAATTTTCAAAATTAGAAATTATGTTAAATTATTATCCAAGTCAATTTCACTAAATGTCAAATAATAATAATTATTATTATTTAATTATTCTATTAATTAAATACATATTTTTAAAATATTGAATTATTTCGTTATTCAAATATTATATATAATATAATCTTTTAAAAAATAGAAAAATATATAAAAAAATTAAATTTAATCCAACTTATAAAAGATTAGTTGAGTTGGATTTAATTTAATAAAAAAATTACATAAAAAATTAGATACTATTCAATTCAATCGATATATTTATAGGAGATATATATTTAGCTTAACGAAAACTTTTAGAAAGATCAATTTTATTTATTCATATTTTTCAAATTAGTTTACTTTAAATTCATTTTCCTGTATTTGAAAATGAATTTAAGAGATACATGTTAATTTATTTTTGAAAAAACAAACTTTAATTAGTTGCTTAATTAATGGCCTGAGTGACGTTGTATGTAGATTTAGTTTGAATTTTACGCAAACACAAATGTAATTTGCTTCATTTAGAGGCCTAAATCCGCAAAGTTATTTGCACCATTTTACTTGCTATTAGCTACCAAATATACCACTAAATGGAAGACAAAATATGGGTAACAATGAGACCATTATAATGTAATAATATTGATATTACAAAGGAGAATATAAGATTTACTTTGACGATATCATGGTATTCATAATGGACAACGGATTATTTTATTTAAAATTAAAACTCGTACATTATTGCAGCAAGTCATAGTAGAGTGGAAGCAATAGTTTGGTGCATGCATGGACATGATGAATGTAAACTCTCAATCTCACTCATTATTTAATTATTTGGGACCGACCACAAACTAAGAAGGGAAGTTATGAAGTTACAAGAAACAGTATATATGTACGTAGGTCTGCTCTAGCTAGTATCCAGACTTTGTTGAATGTTTGTATTCGTAGGAATTGGCCCAGAAGAGAAAATGAATGAAGTTGAGTCCACTGAGAACACACATCAACCAGTAAAACCTCTCAAGGTGATAATGATTCAAGTTGGCACCCAAGAGCCATGTGTGTCCAAAAGCTCCTGTGACCTTGTTGATGGTGGACACAAGAACTGTGCTGAGGAAGTACCCCATGGCCAGTGAGGCCCATGAGAGTGCTGTGGCCAATGACCTCATGCTCCATGGTGCCTCTGTGAAGAAGAACTCCATCATGCCAGCCAATGTGAAAAGATCAGCTGAACCAAGAAAAATGTATTGTAAGGCCACCCAAAGGAATGTTATCGGGAGGGGTTTGGTTGAGTCCAACAAACCAAACATGGCAGCTGTTTTCTTTCTCTTGGTTTCCACCAAAGCTGCCACTGCCATTGCCACAATGGAGAGAAATAGCCCTGTCCCTATTCTTTGTAGATGTGTGATTCCCATTTCGGTGTTGGTTACTTTTCTAGCAAATGGAACAATGATGTGGTTGTATAGTGGGGCAAGGATCATGATGAAGAGGACAGGGAACACGGGTAGAGAAGCTGGTGGGACCTTGAAGGAACCAAGCATGGTGTTCATAGTGGCTGACTGTTGGACTGAGAAGGTTGATAGCTGAGCTAGGCAACAGTTTAGCATTAATGTGGACATAAATATGGGAAGAATCCTTACCACAATTTTCACCTCTTCCACTTCCTTTACTGTGCACTCTAACATTGGGTGAACTGGTTCTATCACTGCTTTGTTAAGGAATTTAAGGTTCTCAGTTAGAGTTTGGCCTAGAACCTCTTTTCTAGTCTTACTTTCTTCTCCATCTCCCCCTTCAGTTGTATGGGATGGACTTGTGGCCATGCTTATGACAACATTGCTTGAATTCCTGGGTTTGCAGTTGTTGCATATTGCTCCAACAAGAACCTTCATCACAGAAAATTCAGAAACATCTTGTTTAGCATTTTATTTGACTAGTCATTTTCTTCAGTATCTGTTACTTTACTTGTCCCCATTTTAATTTTTAGTTCCTAAATGAGAAAAGAATAACTTTTAATTCCTGAACAAATTGTTTCTAGTGGTTTTATACAGCAGAGATTTTTCTGTAGTGTTTAAGTCATCTCCAAAGCTTAAGTCTTGTGTAAGAACTAAAAATTCCAGTTTGTCAGGCAAGAAGTAAAATATAGAAAGAAGAAAACTAAATGAATAGTATAACCTACTTATTTTATGTATACCTTGAACATGGATGTTATGGGGCTTCCTGTTGGAATCTTGGTCCTGTATTTGTGCGAACCAAGAAGAAAAACTGGGATGGAGAGAAGTATTGAAGCAGTTGAGACTCCTAAACCCCACTGCCATCCCTTATTGTCTTCGATCCATACCACAAAAGTTACTGCAATTAATGCTCCACATGACAGGCTGAAAACAAAGTAATTGAAAAATGCAGATCTCTGCTTCCTTCCCTCAGGGGTATTCTCATCAAACTGCTCAGCCCCATGAGGAGGAAGTGAACCTTTTATACCCCCTACGCCCAGAGCCACTAGATAGAGGCCTGCGAATAGCATAACTGAGTCCCCACCATAAATTTTATGGCATGGAGTGTCGGTGACTCCCATAACGCAGTTTGGTGGTTTGAGTGATGGCTTGTGTGCTTGTATTGTGAGCATTAGTAAACCCTGAGTCCATCAAATATATTCACTTTTAAAATATGATCTACTTTAGTGATTACAATCTTGATAACCGCAGGGAAATGCTTCTATTATACGGTTAATTTCAAAATCAGCTTCAATTATTCGAGGACTTCATTGAATATTTGACCAGTCTATGCTTCTTTGGTAATGCTGTTTGGTGACTTTTGATAAATCTTGATGATATCAAGAAAGTTATTTTGAACATTGGCTCATTTGGAGTTTCATTTGTTAACTGTTTTACACGGAAGAATCGTGATATTATATAGTAACTCAGAATCTGGTCATGTGAAGCTTAAGCACAACCGAATCTTGCTTCCTGCTGTTTGGTTCACCATCATCTAATCGCAATAAATAATGGTCACGTTTTTTTTTCTCTTTCTTCTATTCTGTCATTTTAATTTTTGAGTTGGTTGAGGATGGAAAAAGGGTCCCATTATGTGGGGATACTAGTACTGTACTACACAGGTGAAAGAAAGTCTATAAAAATCTTGACCCAGTGGTTTATCTAATAATTGTAATCAACGTTATTATTTATTACAGTACAGGTTAATTACCTACCTAGAAGTACAAAGTATAGGTGGTTAAAATTCTCCTTCCTGGCTTTCATCCTAAGTTAGCTCCTCTTTTCTTTTTTTCACTTTTTATTATTGACACGTAGTGAATTCAAAGCTAGTAGAGTAACTTGTATAGACACTAAAGATAAAAGTTAATTATTACGATGGGAACTTACCATGAATTCTATTGCAGCACTTATGAGATAGATGGAGTAAGTGGTGATAAAGGCATCAGCCAGAAAACCCCCAAGAATAGCAAGGAGGAAGGATGTCCCCATGAAGTCAGTGACAATGTTGGCAGAGGCGGATGGTGAAAAGTGCATAAACTTGGACACATATAAAACAAGGTTGCTTGCATTGGCAAGAAATGCTAGGTTCTCCAATACCTCCGCAGCTGTGGTTTACCATGTGGGAAGGTTATAAACATCTTATGCATGCATACCAAAAACAATATAGTAATGTTGTGAAAGAGAAAAACGATTAAACAGTTTATAGTTAAAAGAAGTACATGTAGCTAGAACATTTCTTGGTTTCCAGTTACTTACATCCCAACATTGTGGTTAGAAAATGAGAGAAACATGAAAAGTGTCTTCGGACAGTACTTACCTAAAACAAAGGAAGCTGCAAGCATGCCACCATGACGTCCTTTGATGGCTGGCCTGTTCCTCCAATCTACATACCCTTCCCATACGTGCACCTGTGCTTCTTCCTGGAACAGTTTTCTCAGTGGAGTTAAAAACAACAAAAGAAAGGAGTGCTATACCAAACACTAAGATAAACAGCAAAAGAAACAGGGCGAAATTATGTATGAATGTTTAATTTATACCATCTCTAAGTTTAATTGTTATATCCTGTATTTATCTTATTCGTCAATATGGTTATGGAGGAGAGATTGGGATGCTGGTGCAGAATACTTGATCAGGAACACTTTGTATCATGAAGGAAGTGGTGAACAGAATCGCATTTATAGAGGGGGAAAGGGAATTTCTGATGGGAGAGGAAAGGTCTAGAGTATATGAAAGCAACTATTCATTCTCCTGGATCCTTTCACCATGCATTGATGTTGATGTTGACTGTTTCTACCGTTACTTGTGTTTCTTGGTTTGCTTTCATTTCTATACTGGGAAAGGATGTTTTCTCTTTGGCTAAAGCAGTGTATATATCAAAGTAGTAACTTGGTAACCAACTTTTGGTCCTACATTTGTTTTGAACGTTCTCATTTCTTCTATATGTTTCCTTCCATTTGTTTAGTTGCTTACTGAAAAGATAAGGTTACATAAATGGAAATGCTAATGATGGTAATCAATCCAACTCAATTAAAAATTTAAAAACCGGAGATGTAGGTTATGCATGTTGTGTTGGGAATTTTACAAAGGTGGCGGTAGATAATTGCATGAACAAATGCAGTGTGTTGAAGTTGAAGTGTCATCATATTTAACAAGGCATGGACATTAGGGCACCACAAGCTGAGACAAATTAAAATTAACAAGTGGGCAACATTATTTGACAAAAGGTCATAGTTGCATGATGGTGAGCGTGAAGGTAAAGTTAGGCGGAAGTTTTTCTCAAGCATGTCCCACACCCCTCTTACTCCCACAAGAACCCATGATTCGTCCACATAGTGGTTATAAGTCCACTGTGTCTTTATGCTAATCTGAAATATGAATGATTTGCCAAGTTCACTATATCTCTTAAACTATCTTATGCACAACCTTTCCTGACCAATGGAGGACAAGGGGACCATTTTTCAAATACAAATCTTGAAAACTCTCACTGTTTGAATTTGAGTGCGACTATTACATGTAGCTATAGCAGGCCAGGCCAATGGAGGGTTGTGCAGGTCATGTGAATTTGTCTCGTTTCAATTCCTTAAGATAGCTTTCAAGTTGTGTGTGGATCTTCTCTAAGAGGTCATCAGATTTAGAACAGTGGTAAGTAGCAACCAATTATATTGTATGGTATTCTAGATGGTTAGAGTATGTATTTAAGTATCCTTTATGGCCACCCTTGGGGCCCTCTTTCCTTGATCATAAAAGTATGTGGATGAAGGTCGACAGAGTAATGTGGATGGCTGTTTGAGCAATGCGATCTCCAACTTGTGTGGCTAGGATCCCCATCATAATGGGTCCATGGCCTTGTGCCACCATTGAACCTAACCCCATTTATTGGTACTATGTAACCCTCTTCCGTAACAAGTCAATACAAACATAAGGGGGGAGTTCAAACGAGTACTAAGTGTTAGCTACCATTGAGATATCTACCACATATTACCAACATTAGTCTTTTGACCCAAAAAATATGAGATTTTGTGGCGGAAAATATAAGAACAAGGTAGCAGGTGAATAGCATGTAACTGGTATTGCTTTTACTTTTAGCTTGGTAGTGGATGTCATACTATAGCATTTATCTGCCGTTTGAATCCAAGTCACTGACTCAACAACAGTCACAGCTAGTGGATAACTTAGTACAAGAGATTAAATAATAAAAATGCTTGTGAGTTGAATTGAACAGATACGTTTTATCTACAACTTTGTCAATGAGAATGAAAAAGAATATCTAAACTGAAAATGCAGTTTCAAATTTGGGAGAGCATTGAACTAATCAAGTGTTGATATATTCGTGACAGGAAATAGGATTATACGAACCAACCAACCGTTGGTTGAGTAAGGTTGCCCCTCTGATAGGAAGTGTGATAAATTGAGAGGTGAGACCCCACCTTAATTATTCAAACCCCAGCATGAGGGTATGCTTCCATCTTCTTCTCTGTGGGGACTAATTGTGTTATTTATTTCACATACTGTACACTTTTTTTTTTTTTTTTCAGTTGAAATTGAAAGTTGTGACTCTAGATCAAACTGGGTAGGTATAACAGATGAAGTCCACGTTGGCATCTTCATTTGTCTCCAACTTGCCATTTGTGTGCCTTGGGGTAACAAAAGGTCCAGATAATGATGAACTACCATTACAGAAGGAATGTTGCAATTTGCTAGCCAATTAGTGGAGATTATTGCTCCATCGTAAGTCTTGCAAATTGGCCTCTACAATAAACCAAAACTTTATCTTGTCCACAAAAACAAACCTCTTTATCTTTACTTGTGTTATTTTTGTGTTCATTGTAGAACAATACAATGTTTAGTTGAGTTGTAAACATGAGTTGAAATTTTGAGATAATATTTTGTTAATACTTTATGTTTTCTACATCACTGTTTTTATCCTGTGTTTTCTCCTTAATAATATTTCATCTTTCTCACTCTTAGGAATCAATATAGTCATTTAAACAATTTATTGTTTAACTTTTAAAAGATTATAAAAACAGTCTAGTTTAGTTTTGAATTGAAAATGTATTACTTCTGTTATATATATACATAATAAAATTGAAAAAAAATTATGAGTTAAAAAAAAAGTGGTGCGAGAAAAAAATAATACAAGGCTTATGAAAAATATGATGCCATGCCTAGCTGAGTTTAATCTCTTTTGAATAACGACATGAAAAAGTTTAGAGACATAAAAGTACTACAATAAAAATTTATGAAAATACTCATCCATGATTCCGTTTTATCCCTAATGTTTTAATAGAAAATTAAACCAACTTTGAAAAGTTTATATATATATATATATATATATATATATATATATATATATATATATATATATATATATATATATATGGCAATGGAGTGGGTTATAAAGCTGAAAGGGGACATGGATGAGGTTTGTGAGTTAATAGGTTGGTCCATGGTGGGATGGTTCTTTTTCCTGCTTTTGAATTCAACTGTCTTTTCAGATATGTCTTAGAGAGATGTGGTCCATTGAAAGAGTGAAGTCCTTGGAATTTTACACACCTTTTGGGAAACCATCTTCTCTTTCCATCAATTTTCACTTTTCTCTTCCATTTTATTGCAATACAGAGATAGATACAAGTGGTTTTTTAATTTGAAAAAACTTTTCTAAGTCTTTACAGGGAAAAAGACTTGTCTGTGAACTAATATTTAAAGGTTATTTTCTTTCAAAAATCAAACTTTTACTTCATTTTATTAATATATATATATATATATATATATATATATATGATTTTATTGAATAATGCATTGAAACGGTAAGCAACGTTCCCATCTGAAAATGTTGTTGAGGTTACAGAGTTTCTTGTCCTTCCTTTGTTCCTTTTATTGGTAATTTCGTATGAAGTAGGGAGTTTGCATTGGAAACATGGGTAGTAGTTTATGAAGTGGAGCAACTAAAGCTAACTAAGTCAATTCAATTTATGTGTTCTTGTTTGTTCTCCATTTTCATTATGTCACAGAGACCACATTCATGTGTTTGATGGAGCATGTGTTACATTTGTGAGAACACATGTAATGTTCATGGTGGCGACAAGGCAGTAGGTGCATTTCTACTCGAACTTTCTGCACAGATCTTATGTGGACCACTCACATGTAATGTTATGTGTTTTGCATCGCTCTAAACAACAAAGTCACCTTCTTTTATTCTTCAAAGAATATATGAAATTTAAAAGGTTAAAAAAATAAGTATTATATCATGATTACACACGTTATAAATGACTCTAATATGTCTGTCATATGGGTGCTACTTTTTTCCTTTTAAAAAAATGAAGTGATTAAGAGTTGAGGTCGAAATAACTTATATATTTTTTTATAATTTATTGATATGATTTAAAAAATATATATGATAAATTATATTTTAAAACGGCCATATAATTAAAATACTCCATCTTTTCTTTTCTTTTAATCCTGAAAAGTATCTTTTAACTCAAATATAATATAAGTTCATGGATTCTATATTACTTTAAATTAGAACATAAAATTCAAATTTAATTGAGTTTAAATTAAGTACTTTACAATGTATCTTAATATAGGGAAGTTTTTATCAATATTTTTACCCCTCTCCTGATTAATAGTGTAATTAATTATCGTAAATTGCAATCGATGTGAATGATACATTACCAAGTAAAACTGAATTTAAATATGTATTATCAAATGAAGAGTATAATTATAAATATGCCCTTTTACATTACTTTATGTATATCCGTTAGAATTAATTTTTAAAACACTTTTAATAAAATCTTTTTTGCTGGCCCAAGTGGATCGTTTTCTCTTCTCATTAATCTTGACTCTCCTTCTTTTTGTACCTCCATGTCTTTTTTTAGCACCTCATATTTATTTGAAGAAAAAAACAATAACATTCCTATTGATTCATAGAACTAGTAATTTGAAAATATATTTTGAAGTATTTCAAATTGATAAATTTAAAAAAAAAAAAAAAATAGATCCAGAATAATATAATTTTTAAAGTTATGAAGTATAAAATCTATAACATCATTTAATGATTTAAAAAAAAAATCCACAAAATTTATGAAAAGGTGAATCTGAAAAGTTGAAGGTTGTTGCTTCGTACACCCCCATAAATTCTCCCAGCAACCCCATAATTATATTAATCCATATTTCACCGTTACACTTATATGCATCTTCATCTTTGGAATACATTTTGCAAAGACTTTTTTAGAAATATATTTCGAAACACCATCAGGAATGCATTTTTAGAAAGATTTTTCTGAAAAAATATTCTGAAATACGTTTCTGGAAAATTTAATCCGAAATGCATTTTCGGATTAACACTCAATGCGAAATATATTTTCAGATTGGTTTTTTTAGAACTTAACCTCATTTTTATGATATTATTTTAGACTGAACAATTTGGGTCTATTTATGTAATTTGAGTACATCAACATGTAATTTATATATAATATTAATAATTATTTATCTTTAATTGTTAAAAAATGTTTTCAATAGAGGTATAGAAAAAAAAAATCAAATAATGATGAAGGTGTAGAAGGTATATACAAATAGAAGAAGAAGTTAGAATAAAAAAATAAAATTATAGAAAAGATATTTTAGATATTTAAATTTGAATATGAAAATATAAAAAGAATTATAGGGTGCAGAAAGCAATAACCAAAGTTGAATCCAAAAATAATGAATGTGGGATGTAGGATGAAGGGTGGAACGGGCCTAGCGAAAAAAATGTGGAACAGGCCTCTTCAATGTTTGGACAAGCAGCCGAATATAATTTATTTTGGTTAATGTTGTTACGAGATTTGGTGGTTGACTAAATAAAAGAGGGTGAAAATCACATGTTGAAAAAGAAAGTGTTGGTTGTTTTTGAAAGGGAATAAAATACACACCCACCCACCAAAAACATGAAGATGTATGTGATGAACATTGTGGTGCCAAAAATGAGAAAAAATGTGTGTTTATGGTGGTCATCATGGGTGAACAGCGAAAACAATGTGTTGGTGTTGATTTAATAATGAGGGGGTGGGAGGGTTAAATACGAATAAAATATGAAATTGAAGTGACATGGTGGATCCGAGGCCTGTGAAGGTGGCCCAATGAGGCGTGTAAAAGTGGAGAGGACGGTGAAGGAAGCAGGTGAGATAAAAAGTCAGAGAAGAACACCAATTATAATAACATCATAAATTCAGATCAAAATATATTATCATACAAATCTTTCTTTTTCCAACCACAAAAATCTTTTTTTTTTTTGTCCCTTTCCTTTCGCCTAAGAAAGCGACTCAAAACTCATCCATCACTGCTTTTCTTCCACCTGCGATAAGAGAAGCTATATATCATACCGTTCCTCATTTTTTCTTTTTTCTTTTTTTTTTCCGAAAAATCCCCAAATCCAAATTAATTACCAAACCCGTCCTTTTTACCATTTAATTATAAAAGTGGACCCCTTTGTAAAATATATTATATTCTTAACTAACATTTAAAATAATACAAATGGTGATTACTTGGAACAAAAAAAATTTAATTAATACATGACACAAATTATCGTTAAAATGTAACAAAATTATCTGTATATTATTTTCAAGAACTAAAAAAATAAAGCTAAATCATCCAAACTGAATCTATTATTATTTATTGTTTTCATAAAAAAGTTTAAAACTTACCCAAATTTTAGGCTTTGAGTAGTTATTAATGGTTTTCAAAGTTACTAGAAAAGTAGTATATAACAACCAATTCTAATGACTACCCTAAACATCCGAATTGTGACCCCGAGAAGATCTTATACTAGTAAACCAAAAACAAAATTAGTATTTGGCCTTATAATAATTTTAAGTGTTAAGTATTTATTAAATAATTAAAGTAAGATGAAAAATCAATCACTGAATCCAAAGAAATAAAAAACTTAATTTTTTTCGTAGTTCTGAATTTTATATATTACTAAAACATGCTCTCACTCATCTATTAGTTGATGTATATCGTGTTAATTATATTTTTTTTTAAATATTTGATCCATATAGGATTTAGATAAGATAATATTTCAGTGTTTATAAAAAATAGTTTTAAACTACACAATCAATTTAAAAATAATAATAATACACGCTCATTAAACAGATTAACTAAATTATTAAATATTATATGTATTAAAAAAAATTGATGATTTTATTATTTTTTATAATTAGCAACTCTTGTCATTTGAATTCAATTTTGTTTTAACAATAAGTAGTGTAACTAATTCAGAAAGTTTAAGTTGTTTTTGTTATCTATTAATATTTTGATAATTTATTTTTGTCAATATATTTAAATTTATCAAAATAAAGTGAGTAAACTCTGAATACATTGAAATTAGCATATTAAAAACCGTATTTAATATTCTGATTTATGTGATTTTACAATGTGTTCGAAATAAAAATGGAGTGAGAACGTTTAAACTACATTGCACTACATCTTTTAACAAATCAAATGAATAATCAAAATAACTCGAAAGAAGAATTAATAAAATATTGTATATGATAAGTTATTGGTTATTTATAAAAGTAATACACATTAAGGAGCTTAAATATTAGTACGATAAGTTGATTACCACTAGAAAAAAAAAACAATTCGTTCAAAATTACACGCGGGAAGTGCAATAAAAACAGTAATTTTATATTTGTTTTATCCATCACTTTCATCAGGTTAATTTAGCATTTATACGACCACGTTATCTGACAAAAAAAAAGAAATAAAAAGCGAATCTGGACAAAAAAAAAACTTGAAAGGTTTATTTATTTATGATATTAAATTTGAATAAAAAATATTTGAGTGTTTTTGGTTGAAGTTGAAGTGGGAAGGGTAATTAAGGAGATAGGAGCTTTCCTTCAAAAACTCACGTGGTCTCATCTACCCATTAAGCATGATTGAGAGAAAGGGCACGATAGTAATTCCACGCCCTCATTCCTTCCAACCCTCTTAATATAAACCAAACCAACACTCTTCTTCTTCTCAAAACTACAAACATAAACAAAAACAAACAAACATAGCCACTGCTTCTCTCTCTTTCTCTCTCCGTCTTCTCGATTCTACTCTGGTGTCGGAATTGGGTCTCTCTCGTGGTTGTTGCTGTTCTGAGTGATGGGTATGCCCTGCCGCTGTTCCCACACCTCTCACATCACCGAAATCATCATCACCAGCTTCTTCCGCCACAAGTCTTAGATCCTCACCTCAATTCTTTAACTCCCTTTGTAACCTTCTTTCATGGCCCCTTGAGATCCATCTAGGTCGGAGTAACCAACGCTTCCACACATGGCGGCTGGAAGGCCCTTTTCCGACATCACTACCTTCCTGCGCAACCAAACCGCTCCTCCCACTTCCCAACCTCTCGATTCTCTCTTCCTCTCTTCTTCCACTGCTCCTTTTCTTGGTCAGTCATAGTTATTACGTACCCTCTCTCGTTAATTCTCACCACTCGTCATGGTTTACCTAATGGATGGTGTGTTTGACTTTTTGTTATTTGATTCAGGTTCGAGATCCATGATGAGTTTCGAAGGAGAAGGAGGGAAGGGGTGTAACGGCTCCTTCTTCCGCGCGTTTGATTTAGACGAGAATGGAGATGAGTGCATGGACGAGTACTTTCATCAACCTGAGAAGAAGCGCCGTCTCTCTGCCAACCAGGTTCAGTTTCTCGAGAAGAGCTTCGAGGAAGAGAACAAGCTTGAACCCGAGAGAAAAACCAAGTTGGCCAAAGACCTCGGTTTGCAGCCACGCCAAGTTGCTATTTGGTTCCAGAATCGTCGTGCTCGATGGAAGACCAAACAGCTCGAGAAGGATTACGAGATTCTGCATGAAAGCTTTGAGAGTCTCAAGGCCAACTACGAAAACCTCCTCAGGGAGAAAGACAAGTTGAAATCTGAGGTAATTAAATCAACAACTCAATTTAGATCCAATAAGTTGTGTTTACTATTTTTTTTCTATCGAAATTGAAGTTTGATCTCAATAACAGATGTTTAATAGACCCAACAGCACTTAAGAAACTGCGTATATAAGTTTTGTTCATGTACTAATTAATGTTCGTTATACAATTTGATGACTTTAATTTTGGGCTGACGAGTTAATTTGTGTGTTGCTTCAATTAAATTTAGGTGGCGCACCTAAGTGAGAAGGTGCTTGCAAGAGAGAAAGAAGAGGGTAAGTTGAAGCAGGCTGAAAGTGGAACAAAGGGATTGCAGGACCAGGAACAACCCCAAAGACCTATACTTGATTCAGTTTCGGAGGGTGAAGGATCCAAAGTGTCTTCTGTTGTCGGGGGTTGCAAACAGGAAGATATCAGTTCAGCCAGGAGTGACATTCTGGACTCAGATAGCCCGCATTACGCGGATGGAGTTCACTCTGCGGTGCTAGAGCACGGTGATTCTTCTTATGTGTTTGAGCCTGATCAATCGGACACGTCACAAGATGAAGAAGACAACCTCAGCAAGAGTCTGTACCCGTCGTACCTCTTTCCCAAACTTGAAGATGTAGATTACTCCGACCCCACCGAAAGTTCTTGTAATTTTGGATTCTCGGAGGAAGATCACGCCCTTTGGACCTGGGCGTACTAAGTTTTCTCCCATGTTCATGTGTGTCTGTGCTATGTGTGTCTAGTATTTATTTAGTGTTTGAACTTCTAGTCAAGACTTTATAAATGGGCAAATAAGTAAGATGAATCGCAATAGCTTTCTTAGGATAGACATGGTGGTTTTGGCCGCATTTTGTTACTTGTAATGAAACTGTTTGCTCCGATGTAATTAAATAATGCCTTCCCGTTGAGAACGTAATTCTGGATTTAGTTTGATGAAGAATTGGGACAAACAAAGTAAGAAATTCAAACATGTAATTGAACATGAATATGATTCCTGTTCTCTTGGGTTGTGGACTTCTGGGTCCTTGCTTGGATTGGTAAGCAACCCTGCATGACGAAGTTGACTTGCTTGCAACTCCGCAATACATTCCAAGTTGAGAGCATTTGAGTTTTTGTGACAGAAGGAGTGTCACTTTCGTATGACTTGGCCAAAAATGTAGTGGCTATCTATTCAACGAGGATCACCGACTTCTGTTTTCGTTTGTGTGCTCCATTTCTGAAAAAATTCTCAAGAGTGATGATGATGATGATATCAAGGATATTTGTGAGAACCTAGCATTTAAGAACATTTCTTTTAGCCAATGGGGATATATTTTTCTTTTCATTTTTAATAGCAAAGGCAACACACCATTTTTATCAGCTATGTAATATACTATGTAAATATTCATAAGTTAGACAAAAATCCCAATGGAAGAAATATTAAACATGAGTCAGACGTAGAAGGAAATTGATGATTATTAACATGAGATAATGAAAGAATAAGACTGCCTTAATCTTCTGTCTGTTTTACTGTTCCTGATTATTTTTTATTGGGGGTAATATCAGTTACATAACAATATTAAATATGATTATTTTGAATACACGTTAATGGTAGAATAATAAAAACTGGTGGCTGAGAATTGTGATAAGCATAAGGGTCAACATGTTGTTCACATTAATCTCTTGTGTTAATTATGAGTTTAATTTAATTTATCATAATTTGGAAGGAAATTGCGTGAGGAAAGGGCCATGCTTTACGGCGTGTCTAGAAACATCCATTCACAACCTGCCACGCGCCCCAACCGTCTCACTCTACGTTTCCTACCAACCGGGTCAACCCCACCACACAAAGCAAGGGCTTCACACCGATTTTGCCACGTGTACGGCCACCACGCAATTTTTTTCCTCTCTTCCTCGGTCAAACAAAAAATGGAAATGCAAGCGAGATTCAAGTGCAACCACACCCAATAGCGTGGGCAAACTCCGCACCGGAATCTACACATCATGCTGGGCCCCACCCGACGTTGACCTCTCCTGCGACGTGGCTTTTAATCCGCGATTGTGTATAAACCCACCAAATAAAAGAATCTCCACATATCATATAAACTTACACCAAACCATGATTAATACTCCAAACAGTACAATGTATGTAGCCTTCAATGTTAAAAGGTTTAAGAAAATACAAAGATTGTTTTTAAATGCTGAAATTATTAATTACTGATATCGACTCAGAACCTTAGAAATGAAAAAGAAAATGTACTGACAGATTTTTATTATTTTTTATTAAAATCGATTCAGTTCAATTATAGGTACAATGATTCCGTGGCAACTAATCAACACACCATGTTCGTTTATGATTTTGTTTTGGGTACGGTCGTACATGCATTCAATTATTTATCTTATGATACATCTGGAACTAAAAAATATAAATTTCATTGGTAATACTTAAGAATCGATTAGATTTATAAAAAATAAATGGATAATGAAAAAAAAATTGTACAGGCAGAAATGGAATCATAACGTTTAAGGAAGGAATCAAAACACGTGACAAGACGGGAAGGCCAGGAGCGACAGGATTTAAGGAATTTTTTTTATGGAATTAAGGAAAGAAGTGTAAATGATTTATTACTGTGATGAAATTAGGGTTAAAATTAAAAAAAATATTATTAATAATAGATAACGTTAAAAAATATTCCCCACGTTTAACCTTGAACACGAGATTACACGAATAGGTTGGGTAGCTTTCGTTGGACCCATTGTAAGGCTGTTTGCCAGTACTTCGTGACAGTGTCCTCTTACCCACCCACCTCTCACTCCTTCAAATCTTATTTACCAAACACAACAAAGGAAGTAAGAATGTAGTTTTGTATATCATATGTCTTTGAAAGTAAATTTTCTGTTGGTGGATTAATAAGAAATAATTTAAAAATGGTATGGAAGAAAGTATCGAACTTAGGAGAGAGTTGAAGTGTTTCCTTTTCGAAAAAGATAGTCTTCAAAGCATCTTGTCCAAAATCGAGTTCTATGGAGAATATCTTCTTGGATTGGCATCAAAAGACATCCTTATGTAAGTAAAAGAAAGAGAACACAGTCTACAAATAAAAAGAAAAGAAGAAAAGAAGCAATTGACATCGATAAGGTCTTGTCTATTTTAACACCCACCAATTTGGTTTTATGACTTTATGGTTCATACTAGTTCATAGCAACAAAGACCATAATATGATGTGACGAATTGGAGCATACAAATATTTACCTCTGCAAACTTTTCCAACTTTTAAACATCATACTTTTTCTAAGATTATTCTAGAGTTAGAAAATATATCTCAAACCGGTTAGAATGTGCAACATTCCAAGTTTATGAACTTGACAAAGAATATACATTATTGGTGCAATTAGAGAACAATGTTAATCTGCTTACATCACAAAGTAGTGATTAGAAATGTAATAATATGTTTTCTCCAAAAGCATAAAACTTTAGAAACTTCTAGCTTTCTAACTACGCCTTTTGAATTTTTGTATAGAATATAAATATGATATCACCCATGTTATCACGTACTCTCTAAAGTCACTTCTTACTTTTATCCTTCGTTTCATACAATATAATGATTTCGAAGAGTAATTCATCTTTATTAATTAAACTAAAAGAAAACAAATTTTATATATATAAACAATAATTTTTTATTTTTTTTAAATTGATGTTATAATATATACATATTCGAATAAAAATATAAAGAGAAATAACAGAACACTCTACCCAAACTGTATCCATTAACATCACTGCTCATCATGTTCATGCATCATCCGTGGGCTCCTCCTTTTGATGTATGGTTTAGACAAACTAAAGAATGCGTATAGATGAAGTAGGGTGCTGATTAATGATTGGATTTATTGACCTAATTAACTAGGGCTGCGATATTTCTATAGATAGGAGTATTGTATAGTTATGACCCACTCACTAATAGAGTATTTTTGCAATTAAAAAGAAGTGAATTAGTGATGTTTAAGATCCCACTTTTAGTGAGGTTACATCAGAATTGGCACATTACATTACAGAATCTCATAGCGTGTTCAAGAACCTTAACACCAACCACCCATTTTTGTGCAACCGAACAAAATGTTCCAATGTGGTGTCCCAAATAAAATAAAAGGGAATTTGTGGGTCGTGTGTTTCAACTTTTAGGAGACCATGCCACGGGTGCTGTAGTTGGGTTAGTGGGTTCTTGTTTGTGTGGACTTTTACTTTTAGCTTTATCATTCACTTCATCCTCTTCTTCTTCTTTGCTTCTGTTCAACTTGCACGGGTATCGGATAAAGATTGGCACAGGGTGCTGGGTACTTGCTCTTTAATTTTGATACAGGGTTCATTGAATTTTGGCTCTGGTTTGTTATTACAAATCACATAATTTATAATATCCATGAAACTAATTAAAACTTTAAGATTAAAATCAAATATTTACGACACGATCCACTTCATACAAATGCGATATTTAGAGAATAAAAAAATATGATTAAGTCTTTAATATATTACTAGTAAGAATATTACTGTCCTGATTCATTAGAAACTATTATTCTACATATGATTTTTAAAGTAATTAATAGAAAAATAAATAATCTTGTCACAAGATAACATAGGATTGGATGAAAATATAAATAATCTTTACACCGTCTTTGAATCTTAATTTAAATTTAAATTCTTAACTCAGCTTTTTCTTTTAATCACTTTACATCATTCCTTCTTTACAAGTACAAGTTTAGAATACCTTGTTCTAATCTAATGAATGTTTATTGAGCCTATAAGGAAGTCAATAATTACGAAGATGTTAGATGAGAATGGATTAATATCGCATTCTTTTGTGTTAGGCGTTCCCATGTTGGCCCAATCACTCGCTTTCTAAAAATCTGCAGCCATTGACTGATGCAACAAGTGATGCTTTCAGATAATGTACTGTGTGATTCACTAATTCTCACTATTCTACTCCACCTTGTTCCGGCCTTTGATGATTTTTAGATCCCTTTTACATATGTACACTAGGCTTTGGACCCTCTAATAGAGAAGGCACAGGTTGATATGCAATGTTTACTAATCATTATTGTTGGCAAATAATTTTCGGATCAAATACACTCAATAAATACATTGCAAGGCCAATACCATGCTGCAACTGAGAAAATCCATCTAGTTTCCATTTTTGGCCTTGCATCATGAAGAATAATCTTGGACAAATTTACTTTGATTGGGAATGCTTTCTACTTACAATTATGTTTCTGATCAAAGAATGTTCTTCTTGGCCTTGGGCAAATTAAATTAGAAGAGACAGCAGAAGAGATGTATCAATGTGCAGAGCAGCGGTCAAAATTTGAAATTTTTCTTCAGGTATGTAACCACCTCTTGCTGAAAAAACAGTTGGGGTCTTGCATTGAGTAAACCTTTGCAAAGAATAATTCATTTTAGCATTTATGTATGTTTTAAGTAACAATAGATTCCTTACCACCAAACTGAGCAGAATGCATGCAGCAGCCCCAGGATACACAGCATACCAAAAATTCAAATGATGGAACTTTGGACCATCAATGAAAAGCAATGGCATGCTTGCAGCTGCATGTATCATTGGAATGAACTTAACCAGAAAATTTGGAAGCTTAATGAGTTATTCAAACGACAACAAAGTAACATTGAAGAGAAAATACCTGGGGGGTGAACGGAGTTCGTGCAAATCATGTAAGCAACGGATGCTGCAATACTAGCACTCCTGGCCAACCATCCGGGTCCAAATATTGTCAATGCCAAAACACCAATTGCTGCACAACCTATTTGAGCCATGAACATACTGTACTTCTGCATAATCACATGTGGGTTATTTAGTTCTGAAGTAAAGAATGAGACAGCATATGATTGGCCTAAAGATATAATAGCATTAGCATGCTAAGAGACTAAGTTTTTTTTTTTTTGGGGTGATTTTATTTTTGGTCCAGCTATGTTCTAAACCAAAAACAAAAGAATTATTTTTTTACAATGACTATTATCAGGTCTAAACATATGCCTTGGTACGAATTTCCTAAACTCTAATTGCTAGGCGGAACCTAGTGAGTAAACAAGAGTCTGATAAATTGTTTTGCACTTGTAATTTAGTAAAAAATGAACATTTGTAAGCCTTTATAACAGTTGAAAATGTCCAAGAGCATATCAAAATTTAAACACACAGTGCATTGAATTGGTTAAGTTTATACCCGGGCAGAAGGGGCAGTGGGTGTGGCAAAGAGGACAGTGGAAACCGCCCCAAATGGCGCAAATGCGATTGAGAGTCCTTTTGGTGCCAAAAACTGATCCAGCTTTCCCAATATTGCCATTGCAGCAAATGCCCCTGTTCATTTTTTTTTTTTAATGAAAAGAAAAAACATTTAAAGCTGTCAAATTTATGTAAATTATCTAATTGGTATAATTAGGAAGATCCTACAGTGGTGGTTCCATTTCCATTTAATTATGACTATAAATTTCCTAACACAAAACAGAGAGAGGAAAAAACTAACCAGCAGAGGGCCAAAGAATGTCACTGAGGGAAGGAGTGGAAGGGGCTTTGAGAGGTTTCCATTCATCCCATATAGATGGTGAAGCAACTTTGCTTGATGCCACAATCCCATGTCCTCTTTTCCTTCCTCTTTGAATGTCTTTATGGTTACAATTACTAGATGCCCAATAATCCAACGCCACTCCCTTGGGTTTGATGGTGGTGTTAAAACACAAGGAAGTAAACAAACATGATGAAGGTAACGACAATGGGACCCTATAATTGGTGCCACTATTGGCAACACCAACAATTCCAGACGACATTTGACTCATCTCTCAACTCTTGAATTTTGGATTGATAGCTTAGAGTCTCAAAGTCCCTCTATCAAATAACAGAGAGGGTGAGGTCAGGATCGTGGAAAAGCAACGACCATTGAGAGTTGAAAAATGAATAAGCCTTTGAAGAAACCCAAAGGACGCCCGTTAAGAACATCGAAGCTGTACTAATAAACCAGCCTTTCTTTTCGTTTCCTTTATTTTCAATGCTCTAACTTTTGCATTAAATTTTTAAAACACACTGCACATAATAGAAGACCACCAAACAAAACAAAATCTTATCTCATCCACCACCACTAGTTAGTACCTTGTTTCACGTTCTGGACCGAACCTCTCTACTTGGGTTCTTCTTCGATGGTAACTATAAGCCCAAGTTTGAGATTTTTCTTTTCTTTCTTGAAAATAAATAGTTTTTTTCAATTCTCTCGTAACATAACATAAAATAATTATTATTTAATTTAAAAATAAAATTGCATTACTAAATATAAAAAGAATATATGAAAAATTAAGTGTAAAGATACTGTATGTTATCACTTAATAATAAAAAGTTTATGATAGGAATGCCAAATGTAGCAACAATTACTTTTTCAATCATACATCCGGTGATTTTTAGTTACTAATTTGTTGACCATGTAAATTCTAATTCCAACCGTTCAAAAATCTAACAAAAAGTAGTAAGCTCCGAATTCGATTCATTCACATGAATCAATTTACAGAGTTTGTGGGAGAATTTTGTTCCTTCGGCAAAAGTTCGGAGACGATGAAATGAATTTATCTTTGATAAACAGTTTTCATTGTCGTATTTTTTAAGTTTGTCTGAAGATAACAAAGATTATTGGGTATTTCGTCACATAACCATAGAAAAGATAAAAAAAGCCTACGAAACTATACATCTTTTCCGCCCAGGTAAACTGATGATCTTTTGTTGACCAAAACAAACAGTTGTATAAGAAAGCGATAACATTTCATATAGATAAAAAGAATGGAGGCCATTCCAAATACAAAAACCCACTGCAATATCCAAGCTGTCCCTTTACTTCTTGAAGAGGACAACAAGTGTTTCAGATAATTGATAAATCTATTCACAAGGGATTGCAGCACATTTGCTACAAAATAATCTACAAAGCCACACAGAGGAAAAAGTGACACACAGAATGGTTGCAGTGGAAATAGCAATGACATCCATGATAGGATAGGATTACTTTTGTCATCAGTGATCTGAATGAGACTCATAAAACTCGCTTGGACAGGGAGACATAACCTCTTGTTCCAGCAACTGTAACACCTCGTTCATTGATGGACGATCATCTGCATTTCCATCTGTGCATCTTGCTGCCAGCTCAAGAACTACTTCAAGCGTTCCTGCATCTGCATCACTGCATCTTTTGTCCACCACGTCCTCCAATCTTTTATCTCTCAGTAATGCGTTCACCTGCAAAGAATTGGATGAAGTTTAGTACATTATGTTTGAAAAACTTTCCTCTGTTACCATAAACTTGCTTTGAATGAGTTTGAAAGCTTACCCAACCAACAACATTTAAACCTCTTTTACCAAAGGAAGGATCTGTTGGCCTCTTTCCAGTCACAAGTTCGAGTAATAGAACTCCAAAGCTGTATACATCTGACTTCTCAGTTGCTCTCCCACTTTGTAGATACTCTGGTTAACACGTAAATAATAAACCATATATTTAGAATTCACTTTATTTAGTGCATAATTAACAGGGTCTTGTCATGGAACTACTTTAAGAATTCTTTAACTAGTGTTCTTATAGCATCTTTAGACATAATTAACTAGCATATCATTCAGCACTCTTTTAGCATATTTGGCATTGGTCAGTTGAAAATTTGAAGAATGAAAGAGATATATGGTCACTTTGCACCGAAAAGCCCAAAACAAAGGATAACCAGGTCACCTCAAGTATTCAGAAGAATTAAAGACATACCCGGTGCCAAATAACCAAATGTGCCAGCTACCACTGTGGTAACATGGGCCTCTTCATCAACTAAAAGCTTTGCAAGGCCAAAATCAGATATATGTGGCTCCATGTTTTCATCAAGGAGGACGTTACTAGATTTTATGTCACGATGAACAATTGCTGGGCTGCATTCGTGGTGCAAGTAAGCCAAACCCCGGGCAGAACCAAGAGCTATCTGTAGACGATCACTCCAGTTCAGTAGTCGTGTTTGTTGAGTATTTTCTGAAGAAAGGATTGCTGAACAATTAGAAAATTGAACAGCTACAGAACGAGTCATCATAAACATACAATAGAAAGGATAGGATAGGCTATGATCCCCACCCTAAATTTGATTGTTGTACAATCTCCATTTCTCATTTCTCATAGTTCTCTAGGAAAACATTCTCATTTATAGTTCAGCGCATATTAAAATGAATCATACCATGCAAGAGATCATCTAAGCTGCCTAAGGCCAAATAGTCATAGATAAGGAGCCTTGAAGAAGGAAGCCTGCAGTAACCACGCATATTTACTAGATTTATGTGCTCGATGCTCCCCAAGATCTCTAGCTCCCTTTCAAACACTTGATCAGACCCTTCACAACTTCGATCAATCCGTTTAACAGCAAATGTACCACAATCGTTCATCACCATTCGGTAAACAGTACCATATCCACCTGATCCTACTATATGCTCTTCATCAAGAGACTCCAGGTTCTCTATGATCTCGGATGATGTGTATGGCAGATCACCGTGGAAGGTAATAAGTTTTGTGCCTGTTAAGATTTTATGTTAGTGAATACAGAGGAGGTTGTCTTTGACTTTTTCCTGCTGATAGTTAATAGGAGAATATCAAATTTGAAACACCACTGTTCTTACTTGCTTCTGGATCAACTTGTTTCTTGACTTCAGTGTATCTCTTCGCAGCTCGTTCCTTCTTCGATGACAAACGAGTCCAGAGGAATGAAAGGATTATGACAAGTGCGAGACCCATAGTTGCCATTGCACCAATTAGCAACCCCTTCATGTAATGGGAAGACCTTTTGGTAGGGACTGCACATATTGAAACGATAAGGATTATCATACTAATGTGAGCCATAATTCTTTAATATGCATTTTAGTTCTAAATTGAGTAATGTGGATAGTATTAAGAAAAATCAAATCCATGGGTGTGACTTGCCTGCAGCTTCATCACTTTCAGCATGGGGCAGCACCACAGGGAAACCAAATGATGTCCGACATGGCTTTTGGACTTGCCGCCCACAAAGGTCTAAATTTCCATTAAACCTATTTACATGCAGTGACTTTGTTAATACAATACAATACAATAAATCCAACTTGCTGCTCATAGTGCAAATATATTAACATATTATCAGAGATTGATAAAGAAAAAAAAAATGCAAAATTCGTTGTTGATAAAAAGTAAGCTCTCATCATTCAAGTTCAATCAGAGCAATTATATGCTGTCTGCAGTATTCACATGACCTAACTCCAAGAGCCAAGAAAACTTAAAAATCACAAAACGTATTTTTGATATTTCTGTGCCTAACATGTTAAAAAGATAGAAAGTTGAAGTTCAAAAATCAAACGTGAAATATTTAGTTCAATAATTGCTCTAAAATTTTCACCATTCAAATTCAAATAGTTTACAATTAAGCTTATCACCTACTATAATGCATAAGTACCAATCATTAGTCTAAAAGTTACAGCGCATAATTTAAACTACAATCAGGAAAAAGAACATACGAGCTCTTGTCAAAGGTGCTTAGTATTCCAATGTCGGGAATTTCACCGGAAAAGAAATTCGTAGAAAAGTTCCTAAGACAACAAGGGTCAGCATAAACTGAAAATTGAAAATATGAATATCATTATGCCAGAGGTTTAGGCTAAACTGACTCACAGAATTTGCAAATGTGAGAGACGGCCAATGGAGGAAGGTATAGCACCTTTTAACGAGTTACTTGATAAATCCCTACATTTATGTGTATTAAATTCCAAATAAATTAAACTGCAGCTGAGAAACAAAAGCTAGAAAAAAGTTCAAATAATCATAAAGGAGTAGTTATAAAAACAAGGGACTAGGAATTACAGTATATTTAAATATGAAAGATTTCCAATGTTTGACGGTATCCCTCCTTGCAAAAAATTACCCCTCAAGTACCTTTCAATAGAATCAGATGAGACGCATCACCATCAGCATAAGAATAAAACAGTGAATTATTTAGGGATTTGATAAATACTTCTTTAGAAGTGAACCATTTCACTTACAGTGCTCTTAGCTCGGTACAATTGGTAAGTTCATTAGGAATGGTTCCGTGCAAGCTGTTCTGATGAAATGCCCTGATTCATTGCAAGCCATTGAGTGGAATGAAAATGACAAAAGTCTCAAATGCAAGTTTACCCATGGTGGGAGGACCATGTTTTCTACTTACAATCTTTGCAGTCTACTGAGTTTACCAATGCTGGGAGAGATAATTCCTCCAAGTTGCATGTATGGCAGATTTCTGAAGAACAAAATACAAAGTGTCATACTCAGCTGAGAAAGTGGGAAAAAGACTATCTGAATGAAGTGCATGTTGTTTGCATACATTGACCGCACTCTTTGTTCATCACCAGGGTGACAAGAGATACCAGTCCATGTACAATGAGACTCATCAAACTCTTGCCAGTTGCTCAGAACATTCTTAGTATCATTCAAACTACTTTTGATTTCCAGCAACGCCTGACCTAACATATGAAAGAAAATCGCTTAAAAGAGTTTAAGTTCACAACTGTAAACTTCATTTTTTTCACATGGAGAAGCATTTCACAGAGATTCGGAGAGAGAAAGATTGATTCCCAAAGTGGGAAGCGGAAGGTGAAACAGGAAAACTACCCAGACTGCATTTATTCTCCCCCAATAGAAGAACAAAAATAGAAAAAAAAAAAACTCAACACAGCATAGATCGGGATTTGAAACGGAGAAATAAAAATGGGCTCATAGTTCTAACCATCCAGGGTGAGAGCAAATGACGAAGGGCAGAAAACTGTCACCATAATCACCAAGGAAATCCATGCTACAGTCCCAATTTCCATTTTCCAATGTCTCAGCAGATTGAACTTTGAAGTTCTATGGGTGAAAATGAAACTAGTCAACGAGGCAGTGACCTTTAAAGTGATGATTTCAGTAGGAAAAAAGCGTGGGTAGGGTTGGTAGTGTGATCAAAATGTAGACCCAAGTGTTACCATGATTTTAACTTCCAAGTTTGAACTCAAAATGAGTACTATACCTATACAGAAAACAGTGAGAATGATACTTTCATGCAACAAGGTAACACACTGCTTTCATCTTACTCCAATATTTTACTTTATTTTATTGGTAGGAGACTTAATCACTCAAATATTTTATGAAGATGGTGAAAAAGGACAAGTATTTTGAAATTCGGTATGAAAAGTGGTGCAGGTTGGAATAGCCGTTGTTCAGAACGAAATTCAAAAAATGAACCTCTTGAACCACTCGCGTGTGTGGGTGTAAAGGACACTGGCCAAAAGTAAAAGAAATTGTGATTGGTAAGAACCAATCGGAAGAGAAGTGAATGACCACGTCAGCAATATGAGTACACGTGTAAAATGGACAAAAGAAAGTTTTGAAGATTTACAAGACTGGCGCGTGGTGTTTTTTATCTTGTCTGAGATATGTCAGACATTTTTAATCTAATTTAATTTTTAAATTTTAACAATAATATAAAAGGAAGAACTGCATTATTACATTCCCAATTCATTGACACAGGGAAGGGTTTGGAATAGTTTACATTTTTTATTTTTTTTACCCGCTTCTTTTGAAAATGGTACATACTTAAATTTCATGTTAAATTTGAATTTGTAAATATTTGCAGAAATAATCAATACTAATATAATTATCGATTGATTTTTATATTTATTTATATTTTTATTGTCCTTTCACTAGTTTTATAACCTATCTTGTTTATCCGGTTTTAGTTTATTGCTTACCTTAGTTCTTTTTATTTACCTTTTATCATTTCTCTTTTTATTTTATGTTAAAAATAAAATATTTTTATATAATAAGTATGAAAATATTTATAATTAATATAATTAAAATATTTTTATATAATATTTATTATTCTGATAATTTTTTAAATCATTGTAAAAATAATTAGTTTTATATCATGTGAATCATTATATGATATATATATTTATGAGTGTAGTTTTAATTAGATGAAAGTTTAACTTTATATAAAGTCATAATTAATAATAAATGTTTATTAAAATTGGAGAGGTGGAAAAGTTTCAGAAATAGGTTGAATTAAGTTAAAAAATTATTATTTAAATTAAATAATATTTATTTATATTTGACTTGTTTAGATTATATATTTATGAGATAATTTTTTTATAAAATAATAATAATTTTTTAAATAAATAAAAATTATTATTTTATCATATATATATATATATATATATATATTTACAAGTTAATATAATAAAATATTTATTAATTTTAAGAGTAAATATAAGAAAAAAATTATCATATCTATTAAGATAAATTATTAAAAAAATTAAATAATGATAATAAAAATTATTTTTTTATTCTTATTTTGGAACTAAATAAATTTATTTTTCTTATAATTTATATATTAAATAATTATATTTGAAATAAAAAATAATTTTATTAATATAAATTAAAAATTTTAAATATATTTTTAAATTTTATTTAAACATTTTTAATTAATTATTTTTATATAGACACGTAAACCATTTTTTTTCAATCAAGTCAAAATTAGTTCATTAGTCTGTTGGCTTAAGATAGGATTAGGCTAAACAATAAATGATTGTTCATTTAAAAAAATAGGTTAGATTAAATGATCAAAGTTTTTCAATTGGCTTATAGAACCAAATCAAATTAGGGTGGACTGACCGTTTTGTCACTCTACTTCCAACTATGCTTTTATGATTATTTCTTCTTGCACCCTCGTAATTAAAATAAATCCTATTTTAGCCTTCATCAAAACATGTTCACATTTGCGAAACTTATTTTTGGAATAGTCAATCCAAAGATGCATTACAAATTGAGTTCTTTGAAACTCACTTTAAGGTTCAAAAATGCATTTTAGATTGAGCAGTTTGGATTCCTTTGATCACTTTCAGTCCATTTTTCATATAATAAATACAAAATGTTAACAATTTTTCATCTTATGAGTTGAAAACAATATTCAATAGAGATATAACCTCAACACAACGAAATTGCATGAATTATGAAGGTTCATCAGAGATATGGAGGTGCAGAGGAACGAAAGGGAAACAATTCTTAAGTTTTAAAACAAAAATTAATAAAAAGGTATTTCAATCATTTACATAAAGTATGAAAATGTAAGAAGAAACAATGGAGATGCAAGAAGAAAAATTACTGTTATTATATATCTTACGACCAAGTCAAGCTGAAGTGCATATCTTAACTTGTAAATCCTTGATGAGTCCTTCAGCTACTAAGGCATTACCATTGCCCACTAACACTTGAAGGTTAAGGATAGGTTCCATTGGAAGTTTTAAACAGTGAGCAATTCGGGGCTAAATAAAATTATCTGAGCTTCCACTATCTAATAGAACATGAACAATCATTCCATTAATAAACCCTTTAAATTTCATAGTGCCTAGTCCTGAAGAGCCCTTTAATGCATTGTACGAAAGGTGGTGTTCCAAGATTGGTGGGTTTTCAGCCTCCACAAGGTCCTCAGGAGGGTCATGTTGAACATCAAATACAACGTCTTCATCAACTTGCAAGACAAAATAGTGCTTATTGGGACACTTACGAGACATGGTAAATTTATCATCACATGTAAAACATAGTCCCTTCTCTCAATGCAATTGCATTTCTGTAGCAGTAATCTTTTTAACAAGATTAGTTTTGGTGTTTAAAATGGTTGTGGAGGATTGAGGGAAAGATAACAAGGGTGGTAAACTGATAGATCTTATGGATTGTGAGGTAATTGAGTTTGTGTTTGTGACTTGTGTTTTGGGATAATAGGTAGGGAGTGCTGTTGGAAAAACAATAATAATAATAATACTTATTTTGATTAACATGTTGTAAACTAAATGCGAAAGCGTACCTGAATTAGTCATAACGATGATGTCTTTGTAGAGCACTATATTGATCTTATGGTCTTCCACCTGAAGAACACATGTATTTTCCTCTTGATTTTCTCTCTTGATGGGGATAGAAAGAAAGGAACAGGAATGAAACTTACGTTCTGTCTGTGTGTGCTCCCAGAAGGGGACCACGACCCCTTAAAATAACCAGAATTAAGTTAATTACTTAAGTTTTAGTATTTCCAATTTGGCCCCTCATCAAATTAGAAATTGCTCAATGGTCTCTACACAATTTTATTTTCATGACATATGTCTTTAGCCAAAACTTTAATTTAGTCAGATCACTTTATTATTTGGCTTAATAAATAATGACCCTAACACATTCAAATTATGTATCATATATATACATGACCCAAATTTTGCCAACAATCTCCCACTGGTCACAAATATATATGTCCTTACAATCTTACAAATGTGTTAGACTTTATGAGCTCAAAATTGTCATTATATTCCTTTAGCATATTCCAAAAGTCCTGTCCATTAATCATATCGGAATATAGAACTAAACCAGCTTTTCATTGCATCATCGCAACTAAAACCAACAATGATTACTCATCCTGACATAACCAAATGACATGGATTCATCATGAAATGTGTAGCATGAAAAATTACGTGAAGGTGATCTGTACACGTCTATTTTCAACTGGTCCAAACTTTAACTTATCGATATCGATATAATATCCTTAATGTACAAAGTGTAATGAATGAACGAATATCTATAGATAACCAAATATGTCCAAAAAAAACAATGTATACATATATGAAATTAAACATAGAACATAAAATATATGAAAGTGACTAACTCCCACTAAACCACAAATTCCTCAAACTGTAAAACAACCATGAGAGCAACATGCTCATGAAAGACCTTGGGCGGAAGTCCTTTAATTAGAGGATATGATATCATGGAGTTTGTCCTTAAGTGTTCTATGAAAATCTGTCCACTTTGTACTCTTTCCTTAATAATACAGCTGATTTATTGTCACAATATAACTTAAGTGGTCTTTCAATGCCTTTCACAATTTGCAGCCCTGTGACAAAATTTCTTAGCCATATTCCATGATTTGATGCCTCATAGCATGCTACAAATTCTTGACATCCTGTAAAATCTGAGTCAGAAAACCCAGTGATCTCCAACTGGTCTGACCTCTTATATGTGAGCATATAATCTTTTGTTCTCTTTAAATATCTTATGACCCTTTTTGCTGCTTTTCAATGGTCTATTCCTAGATTGTTTAAATATCTGCCTAGAACCTCAACTATATATGATATGTCTGGATGCGTACATACTTGGGCATAGATCAAACTTCTTACAACTGATGCATAGGGAATCTTTTGCATTTCCTCAATTTCCAAATTCCCTTTAGGCACTAATTGAGACTAAACTTGTCTCCCTTTAAACTTGTGATACATACAATCATCAACAATATTCATCTTGAAGCCAAATGAGTTTCATACCTTATGGTAATGGGACAAGTTCCCAATAACCTTATTGTCTTGCATGGACTTATACTTATCTTATTGCTTCAATCCACTTTTGAGAGTTAGAACCTTGTATAGCTTGACGGAAGTTAACTGGGTCATCTTCCATTATATCATTATTTTCCTCATGTTCCTGAAGAAATACCATGTAATCATCCGAAATAACACTTCTTCTTTCTCTAGTGGATCTCTGCAAAGTTATTAGGTCATGATGCACAGGTTCTTGAGGATCTTGAGTTTGTTCTTCATGAACAACCAAATCATCTTAAGTAAGGGGTTCATTAACAATGCCTTGTGGAGGTTCCGAACTTACTTTATCAAAAGTAACTATTTGAATCGGTTCTGAAATTGTTACCGATTCTTCCTCGAAGGTGAAGTTCTTAATCTTATTCTTCCCCCCAAACTCAATATCCTCAAAGAACGTAACAGTTCCCGTCTCAAAAATTGTCTTTAATGTGAGATCATAAAATTTATATCCCCTGGATCTTTCAGCATAACCAATAATATAACTACTTACTGTTCGGGAGTCCAATTTCTTTTCATTTGACTTATAAGGTGTTGCCTCAGCTGGACAATCCCACACATGGAAATGCTTCAGACTAAGTTGTCGCCCAATCCAAAGCTCATAAAGTGTTTTGGTAGCTGCTTTAGTTGGTACTCTGTTTAGAATATAAGTTTTCGTATTTAGTGTCTCTCCCCAAAATGATTCCAGTAAGGTGGAATGACAAATCATACTCTCTACCATATCTTTAAGAGTGTAACACAAGCTCAAACGTCACGATTTGATTGTGACTTGAGCACTTGTGCCATAATGCACCTGAATGAGTATTTTCAATTTTACGTTTAGTACCACGTGATTCTGTATTAAGGGTTTCATTATAGGTGGTCACAATATCAAGTAAATACTGATTATCATAAATTAAAAGTGAATCAGTTCCAACAATATCTGAATTAAAAGACAAACTGAACTTATTGTTTCCAAATGAACACAAATAACATAATTTATCCAAATAAGAAACTGAAACCAAATTCCGTCTAAATGACGGCACAACAAAAGTGTCTTTCAAATCCAAATAAAAAACCAGTACTCAATAACAATTTAAAATTTCCTATAGCTTCCACCTCTAGCGATTTGTCATCTCCAACATAAATCCATCTTTCAGAATCAATTGGTTTCCGGTAGTTTAGGCAACCCTTTCTTTTCACGCCAAGCATGATATTTATCACATTTCTTCTTTATGTGTCCAGTCTTATTGCAAAAGAAACATTTGTTTTCTTGAGTTTGTTTCTTTTGTTCTGGACCCTTGGCAGCTTCTTTCTCGAGATCCTCTTATCTCTTTCTTTTGCCCTTAGCCTTGGAGGTGCTTGCAAAATGAGCACTTTCTGTCTTGTCTTGCTTTAGTCTTTCCTCTTCTTGTACGCAATGTGAAATGAGCTCATTAAGAGACCATTTATCCTTCTGACAATTGTAAGATACCTTAAATTGATTAAACGTTGCAGGAAGAGAAATCAACATCAAATGAATGAGCAAGTCTTCTGAGAGTTCAATCTTTAGTGCCTTGAGTTTAAAAACAATATTAGACATACTCATAATGTACTCCCTGATATTTCCTTTGCCTTGATATTTCATGGAGATCAAGTTCTGAAGAAGAGTGCTTGCCTCCGCCTTATCGTTTTTTGCAAAGCGCTGCTCAATTTCAGCAATAAATTCTTTGGCACTTGTGATGTTTTCAGAAACAGTGCCCCTAAACACCTCCGGGATGCCGCGCTTAATGATCATTAGACTCATGCGATTTGAGCGATCCCACTTCTCATAATCTCTTTTCTGTTCAGAGGTACTTGAATTCGTAGGAGTAGGGGGTTGCTCAGTCCTTAACGCAAGATCCATATCCATGCAACCAAGAACAATATCAATGTTCTCTTTCCAGTCCTTAAAATTTGTTCCATTGAGGACCAGAATAGAATTTAAATTGGCGGATACGAAGCAATTGTAGTCTGAATTTAGAACACGAGAAATAAACTAATTATGCTCACATTATATAAAATATAAATAATATATATTCAAATAATGGTTTAACCCATCTCAAGATACCCTATGCACCATCAATATCAAGTCTTTGGACGAGTAATATTAACTGCTAGAGGTATCTTTTTGTAATAATCAAACATTGACAATAAAGCACGTCCAACAACAAACCTATCTTTGGATTGATTTATCATCGACAAAGCAAATCCTTATAATTATCACATGTTTATCATTACAAGTGTGTATGCAATTCAGTCAAATATTAATCTTTCTTTGGGCCGACTAATACTCGCATGAATATACACAAACACTAACATTTAATATTTTTCATGAACTGCCCAATTCAAGAGAGGTTACTTTGGTGACTTCTTGACTCAATTTGCTCACAAAAAATATTAAACTACCAAAAAATTGAATATTTTATTTATATAACAAAACCAAATATTTAATATTTGCAAACTAATTCAAAAGAGAATCACCTCATTAGAATTCTACTAAGGATGAATACCTCCCTAAAATCTCATTAGGGATGAACACCTCATTTGAATAAATCAAAGGATGAAAAAAGACCTCATTTTCTACCAATACATAAAGGATAAACATCTCCCTAAAATCACACTAGGGATGAAACAGAGATAGTTCTGAGTCTCTTTAGCATACTGCTCTAAACCCTAAAAGGGGAATAAACAGTAATCACTAAAACCCTAATTTAACATCAAAATTTCCTTAAATTCTTAGGAGATAGAGGCAATAAAATAAGAACAGTCACACTTGTGGAAACATTCACCAGTTGCCTAAGATCCTCTATGTTGGGAATTCCCCAAACACCACCCCCAATTCCAAACCCATAAAATTAAATAAAACAAAATATTCAAAAAAGAACAGAGAACCCAATACAAAAAAAAAATTGAAATTTGAAACATTGTTTCTTTCTCAGTAAAACTTGAAACTTAAACTAAAACAAAAGGGGAAAACGAAGAAGAAGAAGAAGAATTCATAGCTTCCTCCACGGTTCCATCAGCAAGCAGAATCAGATTGGGGATGTTACCCCCAAATTTAAATTTTAGGGTTCACGAAAATTAGAGATTATTCTCCACTTAGGGTTCATAAAATTGGGTAATTTGAATTGTTTAAAACAAAATTAATCCTAATTTTCATAATTGGGGTTCTATAAATTAAACAGACATGAATCAAATATGGGCGGCTCTGATACCAATTGTTGGAAAAACAATAATAATAATAATACTGATTTTGATTCTAACGATCAAACATAAACGTAATCCCATACTGATAAACATGTTGTAAACTAAATGCGAAAGCGTACCTGAATTAGCCATAACGATGATGTCTTTGTAGAGCATTATATTGATCTTATGGTCTTCCACCTGAAGAGCACCTGTATTTCCCTCTTGATTTTCTCTCTTGATGGGGATAGAAAGAAAGGAACAGGAATGAAACTTACGTTCTGTCTGTGTGTGCTCCCAGAAGGGGACCACGAACCCTTAAAATAACCAGAATTAGGTTAATTACTTAAGTTTTAGTATTTCCAATTTGGCCCCTCATCAAATTAGAAATTGCTCAATGGTCTCTACACAATTTTATTTTCATGACATATGTCTTTAGCCAAAACTTTAATTTAGTCAGATCACTTTATTATTTGGCTTAATAAATAATGACCCTAACACATTTAAATTATGTATCATATATATACATGACCCAAATTTTGCCAACAAGTGCTATATAGCATGTTTTTGGGAGTGTACTTCTCCTCATACAACTTGGCTAATGAGACACACCATAGCAGAGAATCAGGGTTTTGAGCAATAATATCACGTTTGAGATTTGGTTTTATGCCTCCTACAAAGCAATATAGGAGAGCCTCAGCAGTGATGCCTTGGACACAGTTGGCTAGGGAAGTGAATTGAATATAATAATCATGGACAAATGAAGTTTGGGTGAGTTTAAACAAGGTAGCCCTGGGGCATTCATACGGGGAAGGACCAAATTCAATTTCTAATGCACGCGTAAAATCTACCCAAGTTGGAAAGGAATTGGCACGATTTTGCATCTGGAACCAAGGGATTACCTCTTTCTCCAAATGAATTGACGCTATGATCAAGCGTTGATCATCTAGTATGCGGTAATAGTTGAAGAACTACTCCACCTTGAAGATCCATTAGAGGACTTCAGTAACGTCAAATCAAGGAAAATCAAGTTTCACATTACGCACTTGGAATGATTGCGGCTTCGTCTTCATTTGCAACAAGGAAGCCATTGTTGATTCTAAAGTTTGGAATCAGTTTTTTGCGTCTTGTTTGCGTAATGTCAAATGATTCATCCACTTTTGTAACTCCCTTTCACGTCGTTCCATGGATTCAGTGATGTGACTAACCTCTGTCGGGAGGTCCTTTAGACGAGGTATTTTAGTAGTTAATTGTTTCATTCTAGTGTTTTCAGCCATGGCTTAGAGGAATGAAAGGACCAATGTAACAATATCACAATGTACGGGAATGAACCGAAATGTAACTGATATGATAATAGTATTTATGAATCTTTTCTAGGATTCGGTTCTTATACGAAATATAATACCCTTTTCAATATAACAGAAGATGACATATGTAGAGAAGAAAGGAAGACACAAAAAGAAAAGAAGAATTTGAATAGAACGAAGTAATGACAAAATATTCCCCCTTCACTTTTTATGACGTGCTTTCAAGATTTTTTCCCTCCCTTTCATGACTTTCACTCGTTATAATGCATCACCCATTTTCACACTACACTTCCAACTATACTTTTAGAGCAAATGATATTTTGACACCCAAGAAATCAAATACATCTTCTAAATAACCCTCTTGTATTAATATAATAATGACAATAATATATAACAAGTAAATTAATGATTAAAAATAAATATAGATGGTTGTTTAAATGTGGACGGTAAAAATATCTTTATCCATATTTTTATTAGTATGGATGGTAAAACGGATCAATCGACACAATTTTGACCTGTCAAAAATGGGGTGAAGCGAGCCGACCTCTCATAGTTAAGACAAGTTACGGACCTCAACCCGTCCCGCCAAAGAGCGGGTTGAGTTAGTGGACTAATTCACTAACAATTTTTTCTTATATATAAATTTTTTATATATATATATTAAAAATACATTTTTAATTATATAAATAAATTTTAAATTTTTATTTATTAATTATAATTTTATTAGATAAATTAAAATTTTATTATATTTATATGTTAAAATAATTAATTATAATCAATAATTTAAACTTAACTCGATTAATTTTTATAAATTAAATCATAATATTATAATATATTTACATATTTCAATAACAATACAATATAATATTTTTAATTATATATTTTTATTTTATTTTTAATATATAATTTTTTTTTAAAACGAGTCAATACACCAACTCGTCCTTGACCTACTGAGTTGGTAAAACGAGTCAAAATGGGTTAACGGACTAAAACTATCAATTTGTTCTACTATATTTTTAGGGGATCTTGCTTCCTACACCCCATAATTTCTCCCTGTACCTTCATACCTCAAGTCAAATATCTAAAATACATTTCTCATCATTCTATTTTTTACCTTAACTTCTTCTTCTATTTGAGTACAATTTTTGCACCTCCATTCTTTGACTATTTGATTGTTTGTTGTGTTATCACCTCCATTAAAGATATTTTTTAACAATTAAAGGTAAGTAATTGTTAATATTATGTATGAATTACATGTTTCTGTATTCAAATTGCACAAATAGACCCAATTTGCTCAATTTGAAACAGTAACATGAAAATGAGGTTAAATCTTGGAAAAACCAATCCGAAAATGCATTCCGAATTGAGTGTTTTGAAATGTGTTTCTGGATTTCAGAAAAACACCCAATTCGAAATGCATTTTCGGATTGGGTTTTTTGTAAACGCATTCCGGAATAAGTGTTTTGGAATGTATTTTTGGAAAAGTCTTTCTGAAAACGTATTCTATATTGGATGTTCTAAAATGTGCTTCCGAAAAATTCTTTATGAAAATATATTTCAGATTGGGTGTGTCAGAATACATTTTCAGAAAAATCGTTCCAGAAATGCATTTCAGATTAAGTGTTCTGAAATGTGTTTTCAGAAAAGTCAATCTAGAATGTATTCAAAGACGAAGATAAGTGTAAAGGTAAAATGAGATTTAATATAATTATTGGAGTACAAGGAGAAAAAATTATGGGGCTGGAGAAAGCAAACCGCCCGTGATCCTATTTATTAGATCTCTTTTTCACTTTTTTTTTCCTTTTTTTTCTGGAAAGAACTCTCCAATTTTTTTTTCCGTGATGACACAGGATTGATTTTTTCCATTTTAAAATTTTTGTTTGATTAACTTTACATAATATATGATAAATTCTAATTTTTATTATTCAATTTGAATAATTTTGTATTTTTTATTATCATAAAAATTATGCAAGTTCAATATAATTTTTTTTATGCAAGATCAATATAAAAATTGTTATTAAATTCATAATTTATACATTTTTATATTTATAAATGATATAATCAGTTAATTAAAAATTATAATTATGTTTTATTATAAATATAATAAAATATGATAAATTATAAAACATAATAATGCTTATTTATTATTTATTATTTAATTTAAATACATAATATTATATTTAACTATATTAAACAATTTCATTCTATTTTTAATCTTTTAAATAATAAATTTGATTTGAAAGTTTTAATTACAATATTTTTATTTTTTATTAATTCGACTTTGAAGCAGACATTCCACTCCTACTGCCAATAGAGTAAATATGTAACATAATGTTATATTGTTGTAAAAAAAATGTTACTTGTATTATTTTATCTTTTGAAAATATACATTCATACAAGTTTTTCTTTCTTTAACATAGTTGATAGTTTCAGTGTGTAGTTAGAAAATATCATCATATTCACAAATAATATTTTATTCAATAAACAATGGATCAACAGAGTTTGAATCTCATTAAAACTTTAAAATAAATTTCTTGACACGCTTTTCTTATATTTTATTTTTCATATAAAAAATATATCAGACTTATTTGTTTAAGATTTTTGAAAAATATTTTGAGAATGTATTTGCAGGAGTTTTATAAAAAAAAAACACTTTTTTTTTAGTTACTAAATAAGTTTTTTTAAAACTAATTATAAATATATTTTATCTTCCTATTTTTTAAATTATAATTTTGAAAGTATTTTTTTTTAATGTAAGAGTCATATTTTCTAATTCGAAAAGTTTTTAAAAGCTTTTTTTTTCTTTCCAAATCAGAATAATTTTCAACACATTGTAACATACGATTTCATAATAAAATTATTTTTTCCAAAATGATTTAGATTTTATTTTTAGGATGAAAATTGCTCTTATTTTTATATTTTAATTTGATTCTATTATTAATTGTTTTTAATTCTCAAATGCTTCCTAATGTTAGTATATTTGAATATGAAGTTTATCATCAAATAATGTGATGGTGGTAGAATAAAAACTTAATGACCTTTAATATAATATACTTTATATTTTATTAATAATTTATTTCCTTTTAGTGATTCTTTTCGTGGTGCTTAATTGTTTAATACGTTGTCTAGATGGTAAGACTATTCTTAATATGCATCAATTAAACACTGTATATTTTTTTATATTATATACTATAAACACATGAGTTTAAAGTGTCTACACATTTTTATATTATTAATTTATTTTTAATTATTTTTTAAAATTTATTTTATTTTTTTCACTATTTAGATGTATTTATATATTTTTTACTCATTATATTATATCATCTTTTTTATTTTTTTATACTAATTTTTGAATATATAAATTATTTCTAATGTATAAATTATAACTATTGTTTTTTTATAAGTTATTTTTCTCCTTTTAATCATAATATATTGTAAATAGTATATTTTATTTTCTCTATCCACACCAAACTCTTTATATATAATGTTTTAAAATATTACATATGTGAGACTTTTTTTCATATTATTGATATCATTTGAAAATCTTTTAATTATAAATGAGAAAAATTAAGATTCTAATTCGTTATAAGTATAGTATTATTTAGAAATCTAAATGAGAAATATTAAGATTCTAATACGTTATGAGTATGATATTATTTAGAAATCAAAGTAATGTTAGTTTAAATATATTATTTTTTTAATTTATTATCAGGAAAATCTCGCTCCACTCATAAATACTCATTAATCTAATTAGTCTAATGTTTAATTAAAAGTAAGGATCTCACATATTTTTTTCATACAAATCTTTCAATTCAAATTACATCATAACAATTCATTAATGAACTACGTAATCTAAAAGTATGGATTATTTATTTTGCATGGTTTTAATATTCTACTTAGATATAAGTTATGTGTACTATAAAATTAACTTATAATACATTATTTAATATACTTCTATAATACATTTTATCATAAATTAAAACTTAATAAGAGATTGTAAAGTCAAAAGACAGATCCAGTTTTAATCAATAAAAAAAATGTTGAAATGTCATATAAGTGAGTGTTGCTTGCTATTTTTATTATATTTTTTAAAAAATTTTAATTACTAATAATTTTAAAAATTAAAAGATAATAAATTTTAATTCATATTATTTTTAAAACTTTTATATCTTAATCTTGAATAAAAAAATTATACCATCATTTTTTTTAAATTAATGTGAGTTTCTTGTAATTAAAAAAAAAAGTATGCAATTTTTATATAATTTTGAAAAAAAAAAGATTTATTTCTCAAAATTAATGAAAACCCTTTTTTTCACATTTCCTTAACAAAATTTAATATCATAAAAATTAATAAAAATATTGAAATTATATCATTTTGTACTAAAAATTGATTAATTAATATATATATTGTTGTTGGCCTCCAAATTATATTTCAAGGTGTATGACTACATGCATATATATATATATATATATATATATATATATATATATATATATATATATATATATATATTTTATTTTATTTTTTTTTTTTTGAACTAGTGTTTTAATTTGATATTAGGAATTATGAGTGGAAAGTGAGTAAGAGAAACCTTTAAGAGACTAGTAGTCGATTACTAATCTCTTTTTCCCTTTAATTTTTTTTTCTTACCTCTTTTCCATCTAGAAGGCTTGACAGGTGCACAACTGGCGCATCACCTCTATGAAGTAAACCATTACCAGCACAAGTCAGTTACCCCTTCTTATCTAGACGATATGAACATCCTCGGGCAGAGAACATTTTAGGAAGATAACTTGTATTGATATCATTCTATCATATTTTGAGTTATAACATTACAAACATTCCCTATTTATAGCAAAACCAAGCAAGCAGAATTCAAAGTTACGTTAAATTAGATTGAAATTCGGACCCGAAACTTATGTTACAAGTTTTCTCTTCTCTGAAAGCTTAAAGCTTATAGTTCTTAGTATCATTCCCTATTTAGATGCAAGTATGCTCTATACTTGTCTCGAAAAAGGGATGAACTGACGATGTTGGGGTCTACTGACTTGTGCTGATAATGGTTTACTTCACAGAGGTTATGCACCAGTTGTGCACGGTAACTTTTATCAAGTGGATAAGTTTTAAAATAGACTCAAAGATAAGTTTCATTTATTGACCATAGTTGTTCTCCTATATTTAAGAAGTATTAATGTAATTTTAATAAGTAATGATAAATTATGAAAAAAAAGTTTAATTACTCATTGATTAACCTATTAAATATTTATTTTAAGTGTAGTTATACTGATAAACTAAAATATTACAAATCACATTCTAACGTAATGTATAAAATACATAATATAAATGAAAAAATTTAAATAAACCAAAATAAATAAAAAAATTAAAGAAAAACAATAACAATCTTTCTCAAGTCCTGCATGTTACCAGGTATTAAACTTTATGTGAATTGAAATATAACCTCAACAAAAAGAATTTTTTTTTTCATGAACACAGAAAAAAGAAAGCAGCAACACAAACCCAGCGACACATACCCAGCAATTACGTTTATTTTAAATCCATTTTGAAATATGTGTACTACTAAGTTACGTTGTATGTAGATTTAGGTTGAAGCTTTACGCAAACACAAATGTGGGAATGTTATTTGCACCATTTTACATGAGCATTTCAACTTATCTACTTAAAAAAAATAAAAAAATGAAATGATGTAAAAGCATCGGGAAATTTGTGAGATGGTAGAATATTCTTCATGAAAGATAAGTGTCACATCGATCCTAAAAATAAAAGAAAGAAAATGTTGACTTGGCGTATAAGTTACGTTTACAAATTGATTCCTTCGTACAGAGATGGATGAGAGATTGGGTCCCTTCTTCACCCCACACATGCACAAACGTCCAATGCATGCAACTCAATTTCAAACACACTGTGGAGTACGCGTTTACGCGCTCAAACCAATCCAAAATTGAAAATTTAATGGATAATAACCCTCCTATAGCGATGGATACACCGTCATCCAAACCTTGTCTTCTTCTTCGTAAAGATAATTTTACAAACCAAACTCATATAGTGGCTAATTTTATTAAGAATCGGATACGTCTTAGTGTCAAATTTAATTAATATTTAATATATTTACTTGTATATTTATAAATTTATCTTTTTAATTTTTATTCAGTTGGATAATTCTTATATAATTTATAATTTTATTCATTTCAAATTTAATAATAATCTAATATATTTAAATATATATTTACAATTTTATCTTTTTATTTTCTTATTTTCTTTTATATTTATTTATTAATATATTATTTGACCTTCTTATATTCGGCCAACTGCATGTATAACCTCACACTCTCTCAACAATGCACGTGTTTGAACTTCCTTATTCAACTCTCTCTTTTCCACTTCAAATACGTCCAAACATAGTTCATTTTGAATATTTAACTACACTTATCTTCCCACCATAATTTCAAACGTGTGGAGGAGTACTTCTACAAAAATATTTTCTATCTTTTCAATATTGTGTAACAAACTTTTTTCATTCTCTTCTTTTTTTTTTATATATATACAAATTTATCTTAAAATCATGGAGCGAATGGAAAATAAAGTAGCAATTTTTACTCAAAAGCAAACCATAAAGCGAACTATGCTATAAATCTTTCTATGTATTGTTCTTCCATTTTCCTTCACGTGGAATGTTGGACAGTGACCCCATCTACGAGTCAACCCATGAAAAATTGTTTTTATTGGATGAAGGTGTAAGAGTTAGTGACTATTGGGGGCATTGGATTTGTCAAATTGAATCCTAATTTTATTTAGAAAACTTAAAGTTTGATGCCATTTAAGTGATTCCAAATGTGAACTTGTGAATTGTCTGTTTAGAAAACAAATGAGTGTGACCCTCATTGAGGAGGACCTTTTTTATTTGCTAATTACACATGCAGCGTGAGAAAACAACACATCAAACTTAGAATTGACGTTGATGTCATGTGATGATGCTGCTTTAACAATTTAATTTGTAAATCTTGCTTTAATCCGTACTATAAACCCAACTTGTTAGTGCATTGATTATACTCATTTACTGTGAAAAAATCATCATATGAAAATTTGTGAGGTTAATGACAATTACAATAAAGTGTGACCAGTCTTTGTTCCAGAAAATCTGTATTTAGGACTACCTCTACGTTTGAATGAAGATGAAAGAAAGGTACAGAGTAGAGAAGCACAGTTTAGTCCTAAAATCAGATTATGGTTGGTTACTAGTTTTAATTTTTAACAATAAAAATAGAAAAATAATATAAATAATAAAAATTCAATAAAATAATATCTATATGTATAATTTTATTTTTTTTATAGCCTTCCTCGTGTCATTATAGAAAGAGAAAAAATTTTCTATGTATCTATAACTTTATATAAAAGTAATTTCTTTTGTAATGACATTTTTTTTTCATAAGAGAAATCGAAAAAATAAATTTTTTAAAAGATAATAAAATAATTAAAAAAATAAAAATAGAAAAAATGGGATAAATATGTTATTTCTGTCAATTCATTTTAGTATAATATGTTAATTTAAAGGAGTTGATTTATTATTACTGATTTGTTTTAAAAAATATTTATATATTAAAATAAAAATAGAAAAATATAAGTTACTTTATCTTGTATTAATAAAATATATAAATATATTAAAATATTATAATTTAAATTATAAATCTTAATTAATTAAATTTAAATTATTAATTATAATTAACATTTTAATATAAATATAATAATTTTTTAATTTATTTAATAAAAATATTAATTAATAAATAAAATTTTAAAATTATTTATATAATTAAAAATATATTTTAAAAATTTAAAAAATAAAAAGAAAACATAAAACAATATATTGACGAATTGATCAATTAGTGTATAAACTCACAATTGAAATTTATAATTTATCTTAATTACAATGAATAAGTCTGTTTTATTTTTATTTTGATAGATAAAAGATAAAATAGATCAAAAGAGATAAATTAACTCATTTTATTATCTTAAACTAAACTAATGTATTTGAAAAAGAAAAAAAAATCCTTTAAAAGTAGATATACAAAATATATAAAATAAAATAATTATTTTAAAAAATTAATAATATAAAAAATTGTAAACACACCTCTCTTTCCACTAGTTGTATATAAACGAGGTTTTTTAGTGTCATACGAAAAAAATTATTATTATAAGTTATGTATTTAAAAAATAATAAAAATAGAAAAAATAAAATAAAATTTAAGATAATATTTTAAAAAAATAATTATATAAAACATTAGACACATGTTTAACATTTATGTTTACACGCATATATATATATATATATATATATATATATATATATATATATAATTTTTTTAATTATTCTTATAATCATCGTTCTTATAATATAATATTATGTTTTTTTTATCAAATATATAAGAATCAGTATTTACATTATATAAAGAATTTTTCTTTTCATAACTTTTTTTCCACCGTTTTTTAGAATATAATATTGTTTTTATTAAGTGTACAAGATTTTATATTTATATTATATAAAAAATTCCTTATTATAACCGTTGTTTTAATGTCATCGTTTTTATAATATAATATAATTTTATTTTTTTATGAAATAGAGAAAAGAAATGTAATATGAAATACATTTAAAATAAATTATATATATAATTAAAACAAAAAATATAACATTAGTGTATATTTTCAATAATTATAATAAAAATATTATATTCACAATTCTCTTTCACATTTTTATTCAATTAAACAACTCTTATAAGTAATTAAGAGGAACATTCTTGGACACTAACTCTTGCTAAACTAGCCTAATAAATAAACTCGCCTAAGAATAATATCAAAATTATTTTACTTGATTAACGTAAACTACAAGTAAAAATAAAAATTAAGGGTTTATATTGGTAAAGTTGAAATAAATCTATGGTCTGACTCAAAAAAATATCATGATTTTTTGAAAATTTAATATAATTCAATTTAATCATATTGATATATAAGATTGCAATAAAAAAAACTTTTTTTGATTAAAATTTGTATAAAATAATTTTAAAATAAACCATATTAATTAATATTCAAAATAAATGTATTTAATTAATAATTATATTATTATTATTATTTAATAATTTTAATTAAATTGGATGTTTAGTTGAATTTGAAAAACCATTGTCCTTCTATCTAACAAAAATGTAAGGACAGGAATAAAAAAGCTTGAACTCAAATGGAGTCAATTAAATTAAAATTGACTTTAACTAACATCATTTATTGGAATACTTATAAGTTATAGAAAAAGGAATGTGTTGTGTCATTCTTGGATTATAACATTTAATTGCTTAGTTGTTATAATTAAAATGAGAATTGAAGACATTTTTTTTTTTACCAAAATGCAAAGAGAGGGCTTGGTGTGAAATGGGATAGGAATTCTTTTTCATCCGTAAATGAGAGTAGATATTTGGATGGAAAATTGTTGTTGGGCAATCAAGTGAGTGGTGTATGGAAATAAAAAAATGATATTTTAAAAATTTAAATTCATTTAACTTTTATAAACAATTCTATTTTACTATTATAATAATAATTTTATTTAATTATTTTATAAATTATTATATTAATAAAAATGAGTTATTTATATAGTTATATGATTTTTAGTGATAAAAATATCACCACTCATAAAAATATACGTACACCAGTTGACTTCAATCATTATCGGGAAACCAATATACATCTTTGACACAATCATTATCCAGTGACCAATATAAATCATAGTGGCCATATAACTCCAGAAATGGCCTCGAAGCGTGTCAGATTATTTAATTACTTTATTCAACCAAAATAATTGAACCGCATTATTCTATACATTTGAAATTACTCAAAATATTTAATATATATTTGATAGTCTCACAAAATTCAAGTAATAACATTTGGTGATTATTATGTAGTAAAAATAAATTTTTATTCCATTATATATATAATAGAGAATTATTTTTTTACAGTTGTCTATCATTTAAGAGTTGATATAAAAAATTATTTATATATTTTGAGTCTATCAAAAATTTTTTTATAGATAAAATTATAATAAATTAGAGTAATAAAATAATAGACCAAACCGTTGTTTCTAAAAATTGGTTAAGAATAAAAGTAAATATTTTATTATAAATTATTATTTAAAAATAAAAAAATTATTTAAAATTAAAAAAAATTATTTAAATAAATAATTTTAACTAAATTTTAAATAATTTAAATATGTGAAACCTATAATAAAATATTTAATTTTATTTTAAAATAATTTTTATTAAAAATTCTCATTGAAAATACTCTAATAATATTTATAAAATATTCTTTAATATTTAAATTAATAAGAAAATAAGAGATTATATCTAAAAATTATATAAACGAAATATTTTTTTACAAATTTAAAATATAACCGTCATATTTTATCAATATTTTATTAGAGATATATCAAATCTTAAATAATTCTAAATATCATGAGATACCGATTCGAATATGAATATGTATTATGTCTCTTATTATATAGCTACATAAAGTAATCAGATTATATAAATAGTTGTAGTAGTTAAGTATTAAATATTCATAAATTTATTAATACTTAGATAATTAAACATAACTTGCAATAGCTAAGAGAATATTTATATAATTTTATTACATTAAACACTATTTAAGAGAAAAGTTAATATTTCGACAATAAAATTAATGGTCTCCGATGTGAAGAGAATTGTTAAAAATTATTAAACAGTGCGTTGTTGTCGGCGTTTCGTCGCGCGTGAGTTATCATCTATCCAGAAAATGTAACGCATTGTCCATTCATTTCCTACACTCGATGTCAAGGAAGAAGGAAATAGGCTGAGACTATATATAAATTCATAATAATACTCCGAGGGTAAAGAGTCCAACAAGGTTCATGAATATTATAGTGGTGTTCAGAGAACCTTAACAATTATTTGTTCCTCTCTACCTGTGTCTTGAACCTTGTTGGGAAAATGTCAGGCTTAGAGACTATGGAGAAAAATGAGAAGCAAAGTGTGGAAAACAATGAAAAAAGTGGGGCAGTTCAGGAAACAAAGATTAACTACAGAGGGTGGAAAGTCATGCCCTTCATCATTGGTAAGCATCAGAAAACTTGTAAATGCACTTTACATGATTCCATGTTACTCTATCTAGACTCACTTGACTCATCTCATCCTCATCATGCAGGGAATGAAACTTTTGAGAAGCTAGGAACCATAGGTACCTTAGCCAACCTCTTAGTCTATCTAACAACAGTTTTCAACTTGAACAGTATTACAGCTACAAATATTATCAACATCTTCAATGGCAGTGCCAGTTTGTCCACCTTGCTCGGGGCTTTTCTCTGTGACACGTATTTTGGCCGCTACAAGACACTGGGGTTCTGCACCGTTGCTTCCTTTCTGGTCTCAATCTCTGTCTTGAAACTATATATAATGCCTTGAAAATACTTTAATTATATATAGTTCAGCCTACTTTAGAGAAATAATTATCAGTTTCTTTTTTTCTGCTAACTTCTAAAAGAGCCTTGAAAAAGGTACTTTTCTAAATTTAAGTAATATAAAACATGGAAGTACATCAACCTATACATGTTAGAATCCATCTAGTGGGAGAGTTTTAATAGAAGCCACCTAGTGGACAGTTTAATTCTAAGAGTCGGATTTTGAAAAACAAAACTTATCTAAAAAAACTTAAAAATGTTATCTTTCTGTTCTTATTTATAAGAACTAATGATCTAACTTACTATAATTAACTTACATTACAGTGATAAATTGATTGAACAGGGGTTGCTTGTTATTCAACTAACAGCATGGATTAAGGAAATGCATCCACCAACCTGTGGAAGAGAGAGCAGCACGTGCACAGGTCCAACCACAGGCCAAATGGCATTTCTGCTGTCTGGATTTGGACTTCTAATTGTGGGAGCTGCAGGAATCAGACCTTGTAACTTGGCATTTGGAGTTGATCAGTTCAACCCCAACACCGAGTCAGGAAAAAAGGGAATAAATAGTTTCTTCAATTGGTACTTCATTACCTTCACATTTGCTCAGATGGTGTCTTTATCTCTGATTGTCTACATACAGTCAAACGTGAGTTGGGCTGTGGGTCTGGGAATTCCTGCTGCTTTGATGCTCTTCTCTTGCACAGTGTTCTACATGGGAAGCAATTCTTATGTCAAAGTTAAAACAACTGGTCCAGCTCCACTAACAAGTATAGTTCAAGCTATAGTTGTGGCTACAAAGAAAAGAAGACTCCATCTATCTCAATATCCACCTGTTTCCCACTTTAATTATATTTCTCCTCAGTCTATTAACTCTAAGCTTCCTCACACTTCTCAGTTCAGGTAACCATCATCATGTATTTAGAGGCTATTTTGAATGGCTTACATAGACTTAGTATGTTTAAGCGTATTAACGTGCCTTATGACCTAATTGTAGTTTTCAATATACTTAAAAATTACGCTAATACTCACTCTATTTAAGTTTAGAGGTCTACTTCTATTAAAAACTTGATACACCCATCACTTGAACCGAAAGAGTTATATATAATAATTTAATATATGAAAATAAATTCAACATGCTTTTATTTATGAAAATGCATGACGTTATGGGTTTTAAGAGATTTTCTCTTTGTAAAAAGAACCAAAGGAGTGATATAGGAAAAAAAAAAAACTTTATAACATAAAAAAGTTATTATATACTTTGCTTTTAGGGTAAAATGTTCTAACATTTACAATGTGTAGTTTATCAAATGAGTTGTACATCTTAAATTTATATTTTTTTTATAACAGTGATGGCTTTAAGAATTTTACACAAAATTTATTCAATATTAAGATTAATAAACATTGAACTAATATTGTTTTTTATTATCGAACTTCAAATGTACCAAAAACAAAAGTTTTATTACTCCAATAGCAATTGTTTATTTTTAAACAACTTACATATGTAAATACTATTAAAAAAAGTGACCGATTTATTAAATTTTCTGGTAATTCATAAAAATGATTGGCTCTAAGATGTTGAATGATGATGATTAACAGGTTCCTTGACAAAGCTGCCATTATAACCGCGGAAGATGATATAAACCCTGACGGGTCTGCATCTGATCCTTGGAATCTTTGCAGCATGCAACAAGTGGAAGAGTTGAAATGCTTGGTGAGAGTGATCCCCATTTGGATTGCAGGAATTTTCTTCTACGTGGCCATTGTCCAACAGAATACAATGTTGGTGTTCCAGGCCCTTCAAGCTGATAGACGCGTTCTCAGCAGCAACTTCAAGATCCCAGCAGCTTCCTACACTATCTTCCAGATGCTGAGCCTCACCATATGGTTACCCATCTATGACCGAATTATCGTTCCTGCACTCCAAAGGTTCACCAAAAAAGAGGGTGGCTTCACTATTCTTCAAAGGATGGGCATTGGAATGTTTCTCGCTGTACTATGCACAATGGTGTCTGGTGTGGTGGAAGAGAGAAGAAGGACTATGGCTTTGACCAATCCTATAGGAATAGAGCCAAGAAAAGGTGCCATTTCTTCAATGTCAGCTCTGTGGTTTATTCCTCAGCTAACACTGGCTGGACTGTCTGATGCATTTACCATCGTGGGACAAGTTGAATTTTTCTACAAACAGTTCCCTGAGAACATGAAAAGCATTGCAGGGTCTCTTTTTTTCTGTGGTTTGGCAGGATCAAGTTATTTGAGTAGTTTGCTGATTTCTATCATCCATAAGGTGACAGACAACTCTGCAACTGGGAATTGGTTACCTCAGGATCTCAACAAGGGGAGGTTGGATTATTTTTATTACGTTATAACAGCTCTGGAAGTCTTTAATTTTGGTTACTTTATACTGTGTGCCAAGTGGTACAAATACAAAGGGGCTGCTACTAGCAGCAGTAGTGACCACGAACTAGATCAAGTGTGTAAACCAGCTGAAACAACTGTTAACACTGTCTAATGGTTTTCTTGATTATGTGATCTTCTATACTTGATTTAAGGATGATTGTCTCATACAAAAATCAGTATGAAATTAGGAAATGCAAGGGGATAGGTATGAAATTCACACTAGTGCCAAATGGCAAAATTACAATACGATATTACATCAATTTACAGTAAGCTGATAAATTTATAATCGTGGACAAAGTTCTGTAATGGTTGAAAGAATAAAGGATGAAAAAACCAAGATATTTTTACATTTTTTTTTCATTATTTATATAAATGTTACCATTTATATATATATAGGTAATATTTTTTTTACTTTAATATAATAATAATAATAATACAATAAAAAAGTTTATTTATATAGATTAAGATAATAATAAAAATAGAAAGTGTTATTTCCTATATTAATTCAGTTCGTGTTAATATAAAAAATTCACAATTTTTAAATCGTTTAAATATGCGTTTTTAAATATATAATTTACATGTTCATATAAAATAAAATGGAAGTTATGCCTATGATAACAACTATATTTAATTATGCATTAAAATTATACCTATAACAACTATAAAAAATAATTATGATCATATTTTTTATTATATAAAATAAATAATATTTTTTAACAAAAATATTTATCAATTCTATAATAATAAAAATTACTAAAATCAATTCAAACTACATCATAAAACAATAATTTGATTTTACATGAAACTAAAATTAAATTATAATTTATATATTTAATTTAAATCATTTTCATATATATATATATATATATATATATATATATATATATATATATATATATATATATATATATATATATATATATATATATATCCTAACAACATGTATACCATTACTTGGTACAAAACCACTGATTATATGTGAAAGTTTAAAATAATCAAAAAATAAGAAATTTCATTTAATTCAAGTGACAAATTATTGTATTAAATATGTTATTTATTTATTTATTTTATTTTGATATTGTTCACATAGAATAAAGTTTTATTTATTTGTTGCAATCTAAATGTCATACGTGGTTTTAAATGTTGTAAGTGGTTCACATGTGGTTAATACATGAGTGTTGTTATCTTTTTTTTAGTAGGTTGGAGTTATCTTTCCTATTTTCTAGTTGATCAGTTGTAAAGCTAAATTTATATATTTAACTCCTCATTTTACTAAAAAATTATAAAACCAAGTTTTATGAGATAATTGGTATCAGAGTCAGTTTCAACTTCCACGAAAAAAGACGTTGTACAGTTCTATCATGACCAGCACAGACAGTAATCTTGTGCAACCTGCAATTCCAAGGTTGAATAAGCATTACGACCATTGGACATTGCAATTACAAAGTTGAATAAGGATTACGACTATTCCAAAGTTGAATAAGCATTAAGATCATTAAGCATTGCTAATGGAGAACTTCCTAAGGTCAAAAGAGTATTGAAATCATCTTATAGTTTCTGGAATTCAACATGTTGTTTTATCAGATAATGAGGAAAAAGGTCGGGAGGAGTTAAAATTAAAGGTTTTGAAGGTGAAAAATCACTTGTTTCAAGCTCAAGAAAATCGTGCTTGAAACAATTTTAAAGAAGGCAACGTCAAAGGAGATTTGAGATTCATTGAAACAAAAATATCAAGGCACTGCAAGGGTTGGAGTGAACTCAACTACAGGTTTTACGACGCGAACGAGAGATTCTGCAGATGAAGAATAGTGAATTAATTAAGGATTACTCTGCTCAGACTCTCACAATTACAAATAAGATGAGAATGCAAGGTGAGTAGGTATTACTCTGGTCAGACTCTCACAATTACAAATAAGATGAGAATGCAAGGTGAGTAGGTATCTAACCTTATTGTTATTGAATTTCTTTTTTGTCAAAATGAGAATGCAAAGTGAACCTTACTGTTATTGAAATTCTTTGTTCAATGACTTTCTTTGAGGTACGATTATGTAGTATGTTCCATTGACGAATCTCATGACTTAGATTCCATGGATATAAATAAACTCTAAATTAGTTTATTAGTGTATGAGCAGAGAATGAATGAACGCACTTCTCATGAAGAACAAGTATTGAAGGTTTCACAGGAGAGGGAATGAACAGGGAAGAAGTGTTTTTCAAAAAACATATGCAAGAAGAAGAGGGAGAAGATGTAGACAATTTATGAATAAGGCAACAATAGAGTGCTACTATTCGGACACTTCCCATATGAATATCCAAAGAAGACTTGGGATAACAAAACAAATTATGCGGAAGGTGGTGTCGTGTTACTCATGGCACAACTTCCAACAGATGAAGAATCAATTACACAAGATATGTGGCTCATTGATTCATGTTGTAGCAAAGCACATGACAGGTAGAAATGACTGGTTTTCTTCTATGATTCTGTTTTTTCTGATGAAGTGATGTTGGGGAATAACTATGTTTTAAAGGTGACAGGGAAAGACACGGTTAAATTGCTAATTAATAAAGTTATGTACGTAGTTACAGATGTATTTTATGTTCAAAATAATTTATTTAGTGTGGTCAATTTTTGGAGAAAGGATTAAGGATTGAAATAAAAGAAAATAAGTGTGAAGTGTTTCAAGGAGAGTTTGCTTATATGATTCTGTTTTTTCTGATGAAGTGATGTTGGAGAATGACTATGCTTTAAAGGTGACAGGGAGCGACACGGTTAAATTGTTAATTAATAAAGTTATACATGTGGTTACTAATGTATTTTATGTTCCTGAGTTAAAGAATAATTTATTTAGTGTGGGTCAATGTTTGGAGAAAGGATTAAGGATTGAAAGAAAAGAAAATAAGTGTGAAGTATTTCAAGGAAAGGGTCTGATATTTAAAACGTGAATGACTACTAACTGCATAAAATCTGGAGTTTCTTACCATTGTTTTGAATTAAGTTCAACATTAACAATAACTCAAGTCTAGTACTCTCGTTATGGTCACTTGAGTTATAATGGAGGATTGAAAACCTTGTTAAAGCATGATATAGTGAAAGGGTTATCTACCTTAAAGTCTCTAACTCAATTGTGTGAACATCGTCTCGAAAGGAAGCATCAAAGAGATCCTTCTCCATGTCAAAGCAATTGACGTGCATCTCAAGTGTTGCAACTAGTCTATTCTTATATATGTGGCCCCATCAATTCTACATCTAATGGGAATAAAAGGTACATACTCACTTTCACTGATGATTTTAGTAGGAAAGTATAGGTATATTTCCTTGGTGAGAAAAGTGAAGCATTTGATAAAAAGAAAAGTCTTTTGATAGTAAGAAAAGTTTCACAATCCTTTTGGCTCGAAGCTGTAAATTGGATGGTTAATATCTTGAATAGAAGTCCAACTCTTGCAGTAAAAGATATCACATCAGAAGAAACATGGAGCTTAGGGATGACAATTAAACCTGTACCCGTGGGGACCTACTCGTCCCCGCCCTGAGTTTGACGAGAAAACCCGAGTTGACCGGAGGTGGGGGCGAGGGCGGAGATGAGTAATGTAATCCCCACCCCGATCCCGTCTCCGCCCGACTTTATATTTAAATTTAAATTTTAAAATATTAATATTTTAAAAATATTTCTTTTTCTATTACATATAATGTCATTTTTTTATATTTAGCCATTTTTTTTTCTATCCACTTTTTAATTTTTTTTGTCTTTTTTAATCTTTTATATAAATTAATTTATTACATTATTTTCTCTCATATCTTTCAGTTTTTCACATTTCTTTAATCTCTCCCATCAATTTTTTTTCCAATCTTTTCAACCAATTTGATTAACACAAAGTTAATTTTTTTTCTTTATCTTTTTTAAATATTTTATATAAATTTTATTAGTAAATAATATTATTTTATTTATAATTTATATTTATTAGGTTTTATTATGTCATATTTTTTTATCTTATTATTCTTATTTATCATATATCAAATTTTATATTAATAAAATAATTGTATTTTAAAGGATTAATAATTTAAAATTTTATTACTTCGAACTAATTAAATAAGAATTAACTTATTAAATATTTCTTTAGAAACTATATATTTCATATTTTTAAATGACAACTTAAAAATGAATTAACTTATATATGTAATCAAATGTTTGAATACAATATAATAATAATAATAATGATAATAATAATATTATAAGTATTCAAATATTTGAATATAGTGTTATAATAATAATAATAATGTTATAAATATTCTATATATATATATATAAATAAAAAATGATTAAATATTTCTTTTACATACATATTTTAATATAAATATAATAAATTAAAATATATATTTAATTAATAATAATTATAAATTATAAATATATATTTATATATAAAAATACATAGTAAAGTTAATTTATTATAAATGTAATTATTTTTTTAAAAATAATATAGATCGGAGACGGGCGTAGAACCCGAAACCCAGTGGAGACAAGGATGAAGACTTAATTTTTAACCCTGATGGGATCAGGGGCGGGGACGGGGATGGTTAAAAAAGTCGGGGGCGGGGATCGAGGAACACTACAAGAAAAATGGGATTTTTCGACGGACAAAATCCATCGGTAACTAAGAGAATTCGTCGGTAAATACATATTACCGACGGGTAGAAATCCGTCGGTAATTGTGTTGTCGGTAAATATTACCGGTGGATTTGAAAAGTCCATCGATAATTACCGACGGATATCCGTCGGTAAGTGTTGTAGGTAATTACCGACGGATACATCCGTCGGAAAGCGTTGTAGGTAATTACCGATGGATAAATCCGTCGGTAAGCGTTGTATGTAATTATCGACAGATATATCCATCGGCAAGTGTTGTAGATAATTAGCGACGGATATATCCGTCGGAAATATCCGTCGATAATATCGTAATTTTTTCCAGGTTCCATTTCATTTTTCAGAAAACCAATTTCCCTGCATAATACCATGCATTTTATATCACAGGCAACACCAACCACAGTTCAACTATTTCAGATCAAATTCAACTTAAATATAAGACAAATAATCTCAATTGAAATCAAACATAATTAAAATAATCTTAATGTAAACAAATGATATATAGTTCAAATTATCTACAATAAAACTTAATGTGTAAGAGTAACTATGGTTATAAAGTAGAATAATGTCAAATACAATATTATTTGAGAAAATATCTAATAATGCGAATAATCAGGAGACTTTTGCCCTGTTGTTCTTGGTTGTGTTGTTGTTCTGGGTTGTGTTGTTGTTCTGTGTTGTCTTGTTGTTCTTGATTGTGTTCTTGTTGTTGCTGACTATCCTGCTGGCTGTTTTGGCGCTGCTGAATGAGGGATTGTGCACCGGGAGGTAGGAATTGAACGACTGCACCCACAAGTGATTGAAACTCCCGAAACTGGTGCTCTAGTCGCTCATTATGCTCCCTTGTTCGATGAATCTCTTCTTCTTGTGCAAATAATCGTACCCTCAGTTGATTCATCTCTTCAAAATCAACAGAGGAGCTGGATGCTTGAGTATGATGCTTGAGAGTATCAGACCCACCTTGGTAACCATGAGCAAGCTGTCCAGCTCCATATAATCTTCCCTTATTTTTGCCTCCAACAGTGTCTACCCAGCAGCGAGACCTAATAAGATCATCATCTGCAGAGTCTGTAGGAGTAGACTCTGCATCGCCAACACAGGAACCAACAGATGACCTAACTTGTGAAAGTCTAGTCTGAAATTCCTCTTATTAGTACAAACAAAGAAATGTTGTGATATGATAAACTTTACATATCATAAAATAAATCAGAAGTGAAGGAACTTACATGTGTCTTCCTAGACCTTTCATCAACAAAATGACCTGTATTTTTTCTTATATGGGTCTGTTGGAAGATCTCATCAACAAACACTGATCTCCCAAGCTCTTTTGCCTGGATTACATTGACAAAATAAGAATTATATACAACTTAGTTAGCCTTATATAATCCTAAATATATGTATTAAAGACTTACCATACGCATGGCATGTTCATGTGTGGTGATGGAGCCACTTGTGTGTAGGCTTCCCCCCTTTTCAGATGCTCTGTTCTTTTGGGTCTGCACACATTTAGAGCGATACATGGGTGAACTCCAATGTTCTAGTAACCTGCTCCAAACATGTTCTCCAATCCAATCTGACCTTTGGCCAGCAACTCTTGCATCCCGAAACATCTCACTAAGTCTGTGAGATGCTTTGGAATGAAAATTCTTCTTTATTTGATTTTCATGTTCTGGTCTCCATTGAACCTTCATCTGTAAGAGTAGACATTATGGTACAAATTATATACATATAAGAACTAAACAAATAATTAAGTTGACAATTTTAACTTACCTTAAAACGTTACCAGAAAGACTCCTTATCACTATTAGGAATCACTCCCCATGTCGTCCAAGGCTGAAGGAATTGTTGCTTAATACTCTTTGTAACAACTTGTGATACAACCCTAGACGGAAGAAACCTAATTTCAAAGAAAAAGTTATACAATGTATATATATATATATATATATATATAGTCAAAATAACTAAAACTTAGTTATAATATATATTTAGAATTGAATATAAATATTATCCTCGACCATAAGGTTCAATCATGGGTCGATCATGGAGAGTATGGTCATCTTCTCCAATCTCTAAATCGTCATCCCCACTAGACTGTGATGTTCTAACTGCAATCTGTGGGGATGGAATCTGTGTAGGTGTGTGACCTTCAGAGGTGGAAGGACCTGACACCGTAGCAGGGGATGGTGATGGAGATGAGCTGGGTCCCACAGCTAGGGTTGGGGATAAGGTGTGTGTCACAGCCACAATCGGGGCTAAAGATGGTATAGGTGGTACTACAGAAGTGGATGGTGCTATTAGTGGTGTGGGTACAATAGGCACAACTAAAGGGGATGGTGTAGATCCTACAATAGAGGATGGTGATGGATGAGGTGCAGCAGATGGAGACAGTATGTCTGTGGGAACTACCTTCAATACATAACGTGGCCTCTTTTTTTTCGCTATCCCTTTTCCTTTATTCCCACCATAGGGTGAGGGTTTAGGTGAGTCAGAACCTCTTGTAGTCATTTCTATAGGAAAATAAAATTAGACATAAATAATTATATAAAAACATATATCAAATTAAGTAAAATAACTTAATAACATTACACATAACAAATATGGATACAATAAGTCATAGGTATAAAATAAAGATTATAAGACATAATTTTTCTAATTATGTTGAAAACTAAAGTCTTCTTCTTGTTCTTAATCTTCATCTTCATCATCCTCATCCTCATCCTCATCTTCATCCTCGTTTTCTTCCTCTTGACTTTCATGTTCCTCTTCATCTTGCTCTTCTTCCTCCCCTTCCTCTTCCAATTCTTCAGGAGCAATGTCAAAGTCATGTAAACCAAATATACCTTCAACTTCAATGACTTCATTACCATGTAATATTTCATCTAGTTGGTAAGGGACATCCTCTTCCACACCATCACATTCAATGCGACCTCTTGGTTTTGTTTTGATTGCAACACACCAACCACGTTTATCTATTCGAAATTATGGATATGGGACATAATACACTTGTCTTACATTACGTGCAAGGATAAATGGATCAAATGGTTCATATCTTAAACCCATTCGAATATCTACAATATTATATTTAGGATCTACTTTTGTACCTCTTCTAGATGGATCAAACCATTCACATGAAAAAGCACAACTTTTTTGGGATAACTTGAAGAATTGTATTCAAACTCATATATTTTAATAATTATCCAAAAAAAATCATCTTCACCACTATCTGTCAAACCTTTAACATAAACTCCACTATTTATCGTCTTTTTCCCCTTGCTCCATGCATTTGTATGAAATTTGTATCCATTCACAAAGTATGTGTGCCATTCTTTAACACATCTCATGGGATGATTGGACAAATCTCTTAGGTCTTGATTTCTCATAGTACATGGCTCATTGTGGATCTACAAAATTAAGAGACATCTAATATTACATTACTATATCTAAAATATATTTAAAATAGAATTATAAGATTCATACTTGCTCCTTGAACCATATAGGAAAATTTGCATGTATCCGAGCAGAAGCCTATGATTCACTTATTTATTCTGACTGCAAGAATGAACTAGCCAAGTACACCATTTCAACGGTCAATTTGAATGTCGTAGAATATTTGACAAAGAAATTGAAAAATAATCTTATTTGAACTTACTCAAGATATGGTTTAACTTCAACACAGTTGATTAATATATGAACATGAGCGGATTTAAATTCAGAATCAGTCAACCAGTAACTTAACTCCCGTCCTGAAGGATGACCAACTTGTCGGAAGATTGATAACATTGAAACTTGTGTTTGGCTTTGAAAATCCTTTTCATTTCTACGTTGTCGTGGTAATAACATGAAGTTGTTGAAATAATGAGAACAAAAGTAAGTTGTCTCACGATGCAAGTAAGCTGCACAAATTGATCCTTTAACTTTGACCTTGTTTTTCACTTATCGTTTTGAATCACCCATGAATCTAATGAATTAAACAACATCATGATTGATAAGTATAATAAGAATGACATTTAAAAGCCATGGGACAATCATTTTAGTACCTTTCAAATGGATACATCCACCTATATTGCACGGGTCCACCAAGCCAAGCTTCATATGCCAGATGAATAGGGAGATGCTCCATTGAATCAAAGAATCCAGGAGGAAATATTCTTTCCAACTTACAAAGAATAATTGGAATATTTTCTTCCATTCTAGTTAGAACTTCTTTCTTCAATGTTGCAGAGCACAAATCTTTAAAAAAATGACTAATTTCAATAAGAGGATTTAAAACATGTATTGGTAATGCACTAAATGCAATAGGAAGTAAACACTCCATGAATACATGACAATCATGACTTTTCATGCCATGATTTCTCCCCTTTTGAACATCAGCACATCTTGTTAAGTTGGAAGAATAACCATCGGGCATCTTAAGTTCTTTTATCCAATGACAAACTACTTTTGCCTGCTCAGTACTATATGTGTAGTTTGCTTTAGGCTTTAACATTTTCCCATTAGCTTTTGCCTTCAACTCCAAGTCTCTACGCCTACAATATAAAGTTATATCTTTTCTTGCTTTGTCATTGTCTTTTGTCTTGCCACTTACATTCATCACAGTGTTGAAAATATTATCAAAGAAATTTTTCTCTATGTGCATAACATCAAGATTATGTCTCAACAAATTATCTTTCCAATATGGGAGATCCCAAAATATGCTTCTTTTTGTCCAATTATGCCACTCTCCATATCCTTCTATCCTTGTCACACCACATTCAGTTACTTTTGACAAATCTTTTACTCTTGACCATACTTCTATAGGTGTTAGCCTAGGAGACGACCCTTCTAATTCAACTTGCCCCTTCCGAAAAGCTTTAATGTTCCTTCTAAAAGGATGATCATTAGGTAAGAACCTTCGATGCGAGTCAAACCAACAACTTTTACGGTCATAATTTAATGTAAATGATTTTCTATGCTCCATACAATGTGGACAAGCCAATCTACCATGAGTCCCCCAACCAGATAACATCCCATATGTTGGAAAGTCATTAATAGTTCACATCTAAGCTGCCCTCATCATAAAGTTTTGTTTCCTTGAAATATCATATGTAAGAATACCACTCCATAATTTTTTCAAATCATCGATTAAAGGCTCCAAGTAAATGTCAATAGAGGCTTTCAGATTAGATGGACCCGAAATTAGGCAAGTTAAAAACATATATGGCTTTGACATGCACATATCAGGAGGAAGATTATATGGGGTGACAATCACAGGCCAACAAGAATAAGGTGAAGATGAAGCTTGGATATATGGGTTAAATCCATCAGAACATAATCCAAGTCTGACATTGCGTGGATCAGCAGCGAAAGAAGTATGTTTCCTATCAAAGTACTTCCATGCTTCACCGTCTGATGGATGGCGTAACACATCAGAACTTCTATTATCATGGTGCCAAGTCATTTTCCCAGCAGTTTTCATTGATGCAAATATTCTTTGTAATCTTGGAATTATAGGCAAGTAAAACATAGCTTTTATTGGGACTGGCTTTTTGTGACTTGTTCCAGTGCTATTGTTGTGATATCTTGGTGTTTGACAAAATTTACATTCAAGCAATGCCGCATCCTTTTTTCCATAATCATTGTCATAGAAAAGCATACACCCATTAACACAACAGTCAATCCTCTTAGCCTCTAATCCCAATTTTGATACTAATCTCTTAGCATCATAATAACTTGTGGGCAACCCATCTTTTATAGGTGTCACATCCAACAACATTCGTGTTATAAAGTCTAAGCACTGGTCAGGAATGTTCCAATTTGACTTGCAAGCTAAAAGTATAACACATATTGATAATTTTGAGTCTTCTGCCCCTTCAAATAAGGGTTTATTTGTTTCAGCTAACAAATTATAGAACCTTTGACTTGCTTCATTTGGTGGTTCTTCTATATTAACCAACTCGGGTCCTTCAAATGAATGATGTTCAAGAGAGAATTGTGCATCATCTCTTGCATTGACATAAATTGATCTTGTTGAGGCATGTGTGCACCGCTACTTGAACCGTGTACACAATTGTGATCAAAATTCTCTTCAACATGAGGTATTTGTTCACCATGATGGACCCAAATCCAATAGTTTCTTTTGAACCCTTGCTTGTAAAGGTGAACTTTGACGATTTCATCCTTCAAAATCTTTGTACAATCACATTTAATGCATGGACATCTAATCCCTCCATCATGTTCATAATGCTTGTGTTGTCATGATGTTCTGATAAACTCTTCAACCCCTATAATAAAAGACTCTTTCAAACCTCTTCTACCACTATAACATCTATCATACATCCAACCGCGATTGAAAGAAATATCATCCATGTTCTGTAATATTGAAGAGAATAAGATCAATTAAAGGAATTGTTTGAAAGAAATCTACCATTGGATTTTGATTAAACTATGCTTCAAATAGAGTAAAAAGACTCAACTAAAACTTTTATGTTTTGCAAAAGTTGATATAAATGAAATCTCCTATAGACTTAAGACAAATAGTGAAATTGCACTTCACATAATTTGAATCAAAATTGAACCTAAACATTAGATTCAACATAATAATACTAAGCTACTTTTATATTATCAAATCCAACTTAACATTGGACTTTCAAGCAATAGGCTTCAATAAAAAAGGAATCAGTACACTAAAACATATTTACATATAAAGATGAAAAGTCAAAAAATGTGGAAAACCAAAGTGGAAGAGTATTGTTAAATGAAATAAGGTGAAAAAGTGATCAATCTAGAACTCAAATATTTAGATCTCGAATTAATTACAGCAAAACTGAAATTTATTTATTAAAAAAGAAAAACACATTTATGACTTGATGGGTAACAGGATATCAGTCTATTGTATAGCCAAATGGAGGAAATAATAGCAGCCTAGCCATGGTGACCAAAGGATTTTATATTATTTTTAAGATATTACTGACACCTTCGGAAGATTAATTCATCAAATTTAAAGTGTTGGGTGGAAAATCATAGACACAATTTGGTTCCCAAAAGCAATTGTCAAGCAATTTTAAGTGGCAAACAAACAATTGAAATTATAAAAGCTATGTCATCCCCAAAACAGTTTAGATGGCAACCATTGGAATTGTGGTTCATAACACTAATTAGTAATTTCAGTGTAAAAGGAAATGGTCGTTTCAATTTTGGTGCAGAAGAGCAATTTTCCTCCTCTCACCCACCACCAAGTGTGTAAGATAAACTTTCGAGGAAGACTTATTTAATTTTCCGTGTAAACGCAACGGTGTTTTTTTTTTTTTAGTCCCACGTGTGAACGCATTTAAACCCAGTTGCCTCCGTATTGGGCTTTTTGTACTATAGGAACCTAATTCTTACCTAACTCTACCCAAAACAAAACAAAACAAAACAAAAATCCTCAATTTGGTTCTATTTATTGGCCACAAATGTGTATGCATGAAAAAAAAAATATAAAAAAATAGAGACACGCAATCCCATTATACAAAAACATAAACACTTGTTTCCCTGGTACATTGTACGAGCACTATTAAAAACATGGCCAAGAAAAAATCTAAATGGATGTTGCCTTGCTTTCTTGCTTTGCTCCTTGGCACCTAGTTTAGTTACCTTTGAAAAAATGGCTATGAAACATTTGGTCAACATGTTTCATTCTCTCTCTCCCCTCTTCGTTTATGTTTGACAAGACACACTTATGGCTAAATCTAAACTAAACCAATACCCATTTTATTGATTACTCATAATTATGCTTAGTGACACTCTCAACCTTTATTTATCATTCATTCATTCATCTCATGCTTCACACCTAAATCATTACAATAGATCTCATGGGCTCCACTTTATTATTCTCTTCCCTTTGCCTCCCCTTTCTGTTTCCTTCTTCTACTTTCCAACTTTTTAACCCTCTTACTTACTCTAACAATAATTATATTACTCATTAAAAATTATCTTTATTTTTAATGGGTATAATTTTTTTAAAATATTTACACATTAAAGCAAAAACATTACCCTTTATCCTTAGCTTTTTTTTTTCCTAATTGGGTTTTTTCAACCCTAAATTCATTTGGACATACTATATCTATTAAAGGTGTGAATGATCCCTAGTCTACTTCATTGGGCGTGGCACTTATGCTAGAGGACTATATATGTGAAAAGATACATCAAACATAACCCAAAAATTTCGCTGAGCAGAACAACCTAGCTATAGGCAGAGATGTCTACGTTAATTCTGAACATAATACATCATATCCTAATTTGCACTGCATATGTAGCTTACTCCATGTGGAAAACTCCAACATTTGGCCCCTACTCATCATATTCCTATATTGGACTATAGAAAAGATTGTACAGTTGTTATATATTAGACTTTTTCTGGTGAAGTAATCCCTATAGCTAGTAGACAGTCTGATAATAAGTGTTTTATAAAATGTTTTCACAAGACTTGTATGCAAGTTTAGATGTGTTAGTAAAAGTGATAGATAAACACTTAGTTTTTATAATTGCACCGTGCCACATGGAAACTCTGCTTCTACCAAGGGTATAATCTCCCCTAAACCAACCATCAACACCACTACCATGCAGGTAACCTTCACAAGCTGAGAGCTAACCATAGTTCGGAAGAGTTAGAGAAAATTGCACTTCTTCAAGGAATGATGTTGAGTTGTGGTTTATGAATATTTCAAAGGGTATTTATAGAAATCATGGGATTAAACCTGGGATCGTTAAATTATGAAATGTGAAGTAAGGAATGGTAGGTTTTCATTTAATGCAAGAAGATGAATGACAAATAACTGATATCTGTAACAAAACAATACAATGGCAAGACATGTGCATACCACCTTTTCCTGCATGCCCCAAAATGATTTTTGGGTATGTAATTTCTGAAAATACATCACAATTTAACATTTTCTTAGTAAAAGAAATATGTAAAGATTGATTAAAGTGAGAAGATATGTACATACTTCATGTATTCAAAGGCATTATTTAGCCAGCAAAGCCATATGGTGTCTGACAATTCACAAAGATTCTTACCCCAAATATATGAAAAACAGATTTTGAGAAGAAGTATATGCATAAGAAGAAGAAATAAGATTAAGACAGACACAGTAGAGATTCTAAAATTGATGAGATGTGTAGTATATGAAAGAAAAAGCCCCATAAATAGCCCCATTACAAGTGCAAGCTACATATATGAAAGAAAAAGAAAAATAGCAGAAGATGTAACCTTTATAAGTCAAAACTCTAAATATATGTAACTCGTGCAGGCAGTGTTTAATAAAAGCTTACTTTGTTTGCCTTCATGTACTATTTCTACTATCAATCCAAATGTAACACAAGGGCAGAAGCAAGTGACCAAACCTAAGAGAATAAACATCCATAGTAGGTCAAATTGCTTGATGCTTATACTAAAGAAAAAAACTAAGGAATCCACATACTCTTAGTCTTACAGTTTCCAGGATCATCAAGACAACGACAAAGACCAGTTGACCAATTATTGTGTCTTGATTCTAACCAAAGACAAACTACCCAAGACAGTAGCTATTAGCTCATTTCCATTGTCAGTAGCAACACTTTTGGACAGATTTCTGGATAAATATTTATGTGAAAAAAAGAAGTCAAATAAATTAAGTTTGTCCAATTAACGAAAATCAAATTCTGCAGCATAAATCTAAAATCAAATATACACTTCAACTTTCATAAAAGGCCTTTCATCTAATTTCTCCTAAAACCAATTTGAGCTTCTAATTTTCTTCACCTTCACCGACAAGTTCATACAAAAAGACAAACCTAAATCTATTTCCACAGCCCCTCCTTAGATGACGGGGTCAATGAATAACAAAATTGAATGCAGTACCGTACAAATAATTTTAAACCCACATCTCCTACATCTCTAAAACGGTTGAAGATCCAAATTTTCAACTAAGAACCGTTTCGGAGACAGTGAAACATTGCACCCGAACTAAAAGTCAAAAGACTAAAACTATAAGAAATTAAAAAAATCTAGAAGAAGCAATTACAGCGAACTTGAGCAATTACTTCAGAGAATAACTGGAATAAGAGGATACATAAAGTTTCGGACAATCAAAGGGGAGAAACAGCAAGTCAAACACAAAAACAAGCGAGAAATTGAATGTGGAAAGAAACCCTAACCTTCGCGACAAAGAGAGGAGCAAAGGGAAATCGTGCGACACTAGGTGGGGATTACGCAAGGCCACGATCGCTAAAGTGGTTGCCACCAGGGAGCTTGAACAAATGTAAATTCCAGCAGAGAGAACGACCTTATTTTTGGGTTTCGGAGAAGTATAGACGCTGAGGCACCTTTTGTTATTTTACTCATCTCAAGGAAGTTATATCCGTCGGTAAGACCAAATTCCACATAAACTTTAAATCCGTCGGTAATTTCCCTCGAAAATCACTTATTTACCCACGATTACATATCCGTCGGTAACTAATTGAGAATTTACCGATGGATATATCCGTCGGTAATTAAATGTTCCTTTACCGACAGATATATCCGTCGGTAAGACCAAATTTCACATATACTTTACATCCATCGGTAATTTCCGTCAGAAATCAGTTATTTTCCGACGGCTTCGTATCCGTCGGTAAATATCCGTCGGCGGCTTCGCAAAACCCGCCCCCGCCCTGCCCTGCCCCGTTGCCATGGCTAATGAAGTGGATTTAAGCCATCTGTTTCTTACTTCAAAAATTTTGGTTGCATTGGATATGTTCATATACCTGACCAGAAAAGGAGAAAATTGGATGAAAAAATATATTAAATGTGTGTTGTTGGGTATAAGTGAGGATTCTAAAGTCTACAAACAATATAATTCTATTAATAAGAATGTCAAATTTTAAGAAGATGATGCTTGGAATTGGAGCGAAGCAGAAACCAGTATAATGATTGATGTGGAAGAATTTCCTCAAGCAAATGAGGGAGTATTCCAAATAAACTTGAATGATGATGCAACAGCAACCACCAATACAACAGGGATGAACTCAACATCTGATTCTCCAGAGCCCTTCTAATTGATGGGAAGGCTAGAAGACCACCAACCTGAATGAAAGATTATGTCACTGATGACTAATTAATGAAGATGCTATAAATTTTGCAATATTTGGAGGTGCAGATCCATTAACATACAATCAAGCATGACATAATCAATATTGGAGAGATGCCATGGATGCTGAATTTCAAGCCATTCAAAGAAATGATACATGGGAGCTAGTTGATCCACCACCAAATTGCAAAATTATAGGTGTCAAGTGGATTTACAAGACAAAATTGAAAGAGACAGGAAAATTGACAAATTTAAAACCAGACTAGTAGCAAAAGATACCCTCAAGAAGAGGGGATCGATTATAGCGAGATTTTTACAACAGTAGCTCATTTGGAAACCATTAGAATTGTTGTTGCATTAGCAGTCACAAAAAGTGGAACATTTATCAGCTTGATATCAAGTTTTCCTTCTTAGGGAAATGAATGAAGATCTATACTTAGAACAAGCACAAGACTATGTCTCTAAGGGGCTAGTGTCTAACGAACGTGAATATCAGGTATACAAACTTAGAAAAGCCAAATGCCCTATATGGTCTTAAATAGGCTCTAGAGCCTGGTACAACAGGTTGAAGTCTTATCTTGCCGCTAATGAATTTTTAAAATGTCCACATGAACACACTCTATTTGTGAAAAGGAAGGAGAAAGATGTACTCTTAATTGTCTGTATTTATGTAGATGATTTAATATACGTAAGTAATCATGAATAAATGTTTTTAGAGTTTAAAAGTATGATGATGAATGAGTTTGCTATGACTGATTTAGGTAAGGTGAGATACTTTCTAGGCATTGAAGTTTTGCAAAGTTGTGATGAAATTTTTATTAAACAATACTTTGGACAGCTTGAAGAACTAAAAATAAACTCTTGCAAGAAGCATATAAGGGAGAGTTTGTTAACAAAGAATAAAGTTTTAGTTGTTTACAGACAATAAGGTTTTATTTATTCACAGAGAATAAAATTTTATTTGTTTGTTGCAGTTTAAATTTTGTACGTCGTTTAAATATTTTGCACGTGGTTCACAAACGGTTAGTATGTAGATGTTATATTTGTTAATATGTGGGAGTTTGTTAGTAGGTGAGAATTATCTTTCCTATTTTCTAGTTCATTCCGTTAAAGTTAAATATATATATATATTTAGTTTCTTCGTTTTACGAAGAAATTGTAGAACCAAGTTGTCTGAGATAACCCATACAAACAATATTTACTAGAATAATTATCAATGTGAGTGAGAAAAGAATGATATTAAGATTTGACTAAGTTCTAGATTTTATTTTAGACTTAGATGTATTTATTGAAAATTTTGGACAAATCGCTAACATGAAACTTGTGCATGTAAATATAGATTGAAAATAAATTATTTCCACTTAAATAAGAATAAGACATTAAGCTCTTATTTGTATATATAGATAGTCGAGGAAACGAGGACGGTTAAATAAGAATAAGACATTAAGCCGAGGAAAAGAAGGAAGGGATTTGAGAGAGGGTGCAACTATTTATATATGCTGATTTGAGCAAATTTAAGGGGAATGAGAGAGGAAAATTTTAACTTATACCTCTTTTATGAAAAGTGATATTGTCGTCATTTTACCATTTTTTTATGTGAAGATTTTGCAGGGTTGCACCGTATAGAATCTCTACTCTGCAACATAGTGACATATACCAAAGACCATAAGACCATGTGTAAGGTCCAATTGCCCATTGCAGTCTGATTGTGCTACACCATGTATATTGAACACAGTGTTGCACTATTCAAAAGTTGAACATCATCTCATGCACAATGGTGTTGCACTATTTAGAAGTTGAATATCATCTCACGAGCAAAGAGTTCTTCATCCATAAATACACTTGTTTCCGCAAGTGAAGGTTGCGGTTTCCTTCTTCCTCCATTCCCATCATCCATTGCCCGTTTCAACAATTTCTTTCATCCAAGTGAAGGAAGGATCGAGCAAGAACAATAATAGTTGTTGTTCTTCCAACTGCATTTGTTCTTTTTCCAGCTCTATTTGAAGTTGTAGTTGTTGTCCTTCCAGAGGAAAGCTACAACCAAACCTCCCACAACATATTTAACAAGCTTAGGATTTGTTGAAGTATTTGTTAATGGTTGATAATTGATTGCTCATTAATTTGTATTGGACTCCATGACCATAAATATAAACATGAATATCCTGTATGTACATTGATTAAGTGCAATACTCGGAGAGAATTAGAGGACCATATTCGATTATGTAACAAGCCATATATAATCGAATATTTTTTATTCATAATCAATTGAGGCATGACATAATCGATTATGCTGGACTCATAATTGAATATCAGGTGCTGCATAGTTGAACATGGACTCTGCAAAATCTATTATGTAGTAACGATTATGTGTTAATTTTTATGCAATGATGCAAGGCAGGAAGGAGATTGTTACATCAGTTAATTTTTAAGTTAGATGTCATAAATTTGAGGTTAGATTTGGGAGATTATAGGTTTGATTAAATAATTTTCAAAGTTAAATTTCAAAGCTTACAAGTTTGATTTGAGAAATTTGTGGTAAGATATTCAAAATTAAAACTTAAATTTGATACATTCTAAGTTAGATTTGAAATATTTTTAACTTGTATTTAAGAAATTTGTAGTTAAATGTAAAAAATTAAAAGTTAGATTTGATAAAATTTAAATATTATACGTTATATAAAATCAAATTTTACATATTTAATAAAAATTATAATTTTTAACCCATTTAATAAAGATTAATAATTTAATTATTATATTTAATATAAAATAAAAAATTAAAAAAATACCACAAGTTATACAACATTCATTCAAAATATGAACATTTTTAAATATATAATTTAAACTCCAACAAAACAAATATTTGATAGTTAATATATAAAATAATTTTAATTATACTTTATATATACAATAATATTAATATATTTAAATATTATGTACCATATAAATTAATTAACATTCTTATATTTAATTATATCATAATTATAATTTCTATTTAATTTATTTATTACAATAATAAAAATATTTTAGTCATTATACTAAAAAATTATTATTTAATTTTTTTATATTTATTTTTATCAATCATATCAGCTATAATAAATAAACTCAAATCTCTTTAAATTTATTTTTTCTCCTCCATCTAAATAATCTCACAACCCATTCTATATCATTTCAAATTCATCCAAACACATTGTAATCTTATATATATAAAAAAAATATTATAACATGAGTTATTACTATTCTTGATGAAAAATCACAATAAGTCACTAACACCATTCCCAACTAGCAAAACTAAATAGAGACATTGATGTAATAAAAAAATTACCATGGATGCTTAAATTATTTTTTTATAACAAAAATGAATAAAAATTGAAATAGAAAACATGATAAAGAAAGGTATAATTAAGATAAATGAAAGATATCAAAATGAGACTCACTAGATACATGCATATTTTAAATTAAAAAAAAAAGCAAATATTAACATTAGAGAATAAGAATATTGTTAATTTTTCATCAATCTATTGCTTAATGAGAATTTTCTTCTATTTTTCTGTTGGAACCTATAGTTCATGAGAGTGACTACCAACGGGTATCATGGGAACCCATAAACATGGTATTAAACTTTTTTTTTTTTTTAATACTTGAAAGTTGACCCGTCGATATATTAAGTAAATGCAGTTAATGTGATTTTTTGGAAAGGTAATTACCAATGTCATGTTATTTGTGAGGGAAAACATTCAATTAACATTCACAACGCACCCTTTAACATTCAATAAGTAAAATTCCACTGTAACAGTACAAAAACTGATAAATACTAATAACTGATCATTTAATATTCAATAAATAAAATGTAAATAATGTAGTTTTTGCACAACAAAAAATTGATAAAAAGTGGAGTTATATATATATATATATATATATATATATATATATATATAATATAAATTAGACTGGTCCAATTATTATATTATAATTTTATACAATCATAATAATTTATATTAAATTTATCAAAATGAAATAATAATAATAATAATAATAATAACATTTTTGTAATTTGTCCATTTTATTTAATTAGACAGAATACCTATGAATTAGATCCAGAATGTCGTTAGTTTTTTTAATAAAAAATAAAAGTGGATTGTTATGGTTATCTAGTTTAATCCCTTTTGAGTGTGTAATTGGATGGTAGAATTTTTATAAATGTGTGGATCAATAGATGTGACTTTTTAATTCATCTATAAAGAGTATATTATTTTAATATTGTATTTAAAACACAAAATATAAAAAATAGATTATACAAATCATGTTAATAATTATATCTTTAACACCATCTAAAAAAATAGTTATAATTTTTGTAAGGTGGAGTTTGTCTTTCCTTTGAGTAAAGAATAAATAATCTTTCCTTCAATTATTTTGATACCGAGGGTCATTAACAAAAGTAAAATGTCAACCTTTTTAAAATATCAGATTTTTTTTATAGAAAGTATAATAATATCTCACTAATCTTACATTGATTGAAAACATATTTCGGGTCAATTTAAAAGAAACAAATTAATCCTATATTTCAGAAAAATGAAAACATGTTTAAACTACAACTCAGACATTGGAAGAGCATTCATTATGCACCCTGTAATCTCTCTGACAAAAAGTCTGTGAGTGGGGTTTGAACCCTCCGTCCAGGGTTTTCTCCGGCAGGCCACCAATTAACTCCTCTCTTTTCAGGTACTGCTATCATCCCTTTTTGGGTTTTGGTTCCTCTCTAATTTTTATGTTGCTCCGTTCCTGGGTATTCATTTGCTTATGCTTTTATTTCGAGAGATTATCTTAGGATGTACTGAGTTGACTTCTTGTCATATTTAATTTAGATTTTTTTTTTCTGGGTTTGATTAGATTGGAATAAGTTTTGTGCTTTATGGAAATTTTTCCTCAGACTTAAAATTAGGATAGAATTATGGAGGTAGCATTTAGGATGAATTTGGTAGCGTTTTGTACAATGTATGCCCAGTGGGCAAACTTTAACCTTCAACCAAAACTTCAGATATTTTGTACTGTAGTCTTCTTGCTTAGGTTTTTGTTTACTTTTGGGTAGAGCAAAATGTTATTTATTTATTTATTTATTTTTGTAAAGACTTGTTGATCACCAAGCATATCTACTTGTTTCAACCAAACCACGAAAAAATGGGTAATCTAAACATCCAATCAGAATGAAAAGGAATAAGGGGAAATGGTAAATAAAAATAAAATTTAGGACAAAATTTACCCATGGAGTGAAGACTAGATCTGTAAATCCGCTTGAGTAAATTTGTTGGTGGGTAGGTGTAATGATAGTACTTGGTGTGGTTTTGAAGTTCCTCTCTCATGATCTCTCTCATTGGTCCTTCTTGCCCTCCTTTTCGTTCCTCAAGGTAGCGCTTAAAGCTTATAATCCTGAACACAATTGGAGAAAGAATGACAAAGAGAGAGACTTTTGATGATGACCAGGAAAGTTTATTGAAGAACGATAATAGTGAAACAGGTGATGACCCTAAGATTAACTACAGAGGGTGGAAGGTCATGCCCTTTATTATAGGTGAGAAGGGTTTTGAGATTTTTTATGCTTTGTTTTCCCTTGCTGGCTTTTGTCCTTAGACCTTGACTGATTCTTTTGTGTAATTGGCAGGAAATGAGATTTTTGAGAAGCTAGGAGCCATTGGTACTTTATCCAATCTATTAGTCTATCTAACTACAGTATTCAACTTGGAAAACATCACGGCTACAAATATTATCAACATCTTCAATGGCAGCACCAACTTTGCTACATTAATAGGAGCTTTTCTATCTGATGCCTTTTTTGGTCGCTACAAGATATTGGCATTCTGCACAGTGGCTTCCTTTGTGGTAAATTGCTCTTGCTTAGTGCCTTTTGTTTACGGATAAACACAAAAAAACCAACGACATTGAAAAGTATAAGAGATGATTTAAGATCATCTCAAATAGAAGTAATTCCATTTTAAAATGCTTAGAAAGAAAGGTGCTTGATTGATCTGATTGGCTTGTTTAATTTTTGTATCTGATTCCTTGGTTTCTCTGCTTGATACAGGGTTTGTTTGCAATCCAACTGACAGCGGCAGTTGAGAAGTTGCATCCACCTCACTGTGAAGATTCCACCACATGCCAAGGGCCAACAGAGGGGCAAATGACATTTCTAAAGACTAGTTTAGGATTATTGATGGTAGGAGCTGCAGGGATTCGACCATGTAACTTAGCATTTGGTGCTGATCAGTTTAATCCTAACACGGAGTCTGGGAAGAAGGGGATCAATAGCTTCTTCAATTGGTACTTTTTCACTTTCACTGTTGCTCAGATGATCTCCTTAACAATTATTGTCTATATACAGTCAAATGTAAGTTGGGCAGTGGGTCTGGGAATTCCTGCATCTTTGATGTTTGTATCTTCTATAATCTTCTTCATGGGGTCCAAAATGTATGTGAAAGTTAAACCAAGTGGTAGCCCTATAACTAGTATAGTGCAAGTTATAGTGGTTGCAACAAAGAAAAGGAGGCTGAAGCTCCCGGAATATCTATATCCTTCCCTCTTCAACTATGTGACTCCCAAGTCAATGAATTCTAAACTTCCCTATACATATCAATTCAGGTAAACAACATCAAGCAGTTAGCATTTGGTGGTAGTTATGATAGATTATTAGAAAGTATTTACCAGATGGCTTATGTTAACAGGTTCCTTGACAAAGCAGCAATCATGACTCCCCAAGATCAAATAAACCCCAATGGATCTGCTACTGATCCCTGGAATCTTTGCAGTATGCAGCAAGTGGAAGAGGTTAAATGCCTGTTGAGAGTGTTACCCATATGGGTTTCAGGCATTTTGTACTTTATTGTAATTGTTCAACAGCACACCATTTTAGTGTTCCAAGCCCTTTTATCTGACAGGCGTATTGGGCAAAGTGAGTTCTTGATCCCAGGAGCTTCCTACTACGTCTTTCTGATGATTACTGTGGCAATTTGGTTACCCATCTACGACCGAAAAGTTGTGCCTTTACTCCAAAGGCTCACTGGAAAAGAGGGTGGCATCACATTCCTTCAGAGAATGGGTATTGGAATATTTTTCTCTATACTTAGCATGCTAGTATCTGCTAGGGTTGAACAGCGCCGCAGGACCCTGGCTTTGATTAATCCTCTGGGAGTAGTAACAAGAAAAGGTGCAATCTCATCAATGTCAGGTCTGTGGCTGATTCCTCAGCTGATATTAGCAGGATTGGCAGAAGCATTTATGACTGTGGCACAAGTTGAGTTTTACTACAAACAATTTCCTGAGAACATGAGAAGCATTGCAGGTTCTCTTTACTACTGTGGACATGCAGGGTCAAGTTATTTGAGTAGTCTGCTTATTTCAGTTATTCACCAAGTCACTGCCAAATCTGAAACTGGGAACTGGTTACCGGAGGATCTTAACAAGGGAAGATTGGATAAGTTCTATTGCCTCATTGCTGCTCTAGAAATTATTAATTTAGGTTACTTTGTGTTCTGTGCAAGGTGGTTTAGGTACAAAGGCACGAGCAGCAGTTCTATTGAACTCGAAAAAGTGACAAAACAATCGGAAAAAGGTGCTAATGGTCTTGATGATTCGAGTCTATAGTTACTGCTTAGAAATAGGCTACTGCAATTTTTCATCGGATGGAGCCAGAACTGGCAAAGTTTAAAATCAAAAACTGAGTATAGTAACAAAATTACACTGTTTTTTCCATTAGATAGATTCTTCGTGTGTAGATGCATCAAGACAGATGGGATGCATTATTCTTAGGATAGGTGCCTACATCCTTAGGTTTGTCTTAAAACACCAAATGACAGTGAAAGAAAAATTATACACTGACATGACTACCATAATTTCCTCACTTTATTTCCTATGGATGAAGAAGATAATGCTTGTAACCACTTGAAGTGGGTCACAGTTGGTGATCTTTCAGATCATGTTACATGAAAAGATCACGTCAGAAAGAAAAATAAGAACATTATTGTAGGAATTGTTATTGTTTTGTAAAATTTTAATTTTACTTTGCTTTCTGTACTCTCACGTTATTATGAAGTAATTAGCAAGAAGGACGATCGTCCAGTCAATCAACTCATTGTATTCTACACTGTATGATTCAATTTCCTCTTGTTAATATTAGTACACTTACGACCGACTTCAAAATTTGAAATACCTGCACTTGAACTGCATATCCATTTAGAGAGATTGATACAAAAGTTGTACTCTATGATTTTTTATATATTTCTGTCACTTTGATGATATAGAACAATGAATGACTTCTATCTGGTGAACATTGAAGCTACAAACAAACCTACGTGTGAGAACAAAATTAACTTCCTCGAATCTTATGGCGTATGATTAGAATTTAGATTTATACTTTAGAAAAGAGAGACAATTTGGATGTGTTGTACGGTAACGATTATCCACATTATTAGTCAAAGAAATCAAATTACAGAAAAGAAAATAATTATTACATTATGATAAATACAAAAGTGACTTGATATATACTTTTGAACTTAATATATACATTTAATAGAACTCCTTAACCCAGCTTCTTTCGTTTTTATAATCATTAACTAGTATCCTTATCATAATAATACCCTCCTGGATCAAAATTTTACCTGGTGTAGAATTTTGATCCTTTAATGTATCACCAACTTGTGAGAAACCTTTTGTGCATCTGAAACTGTGTGTTCAACTCGTATCCATGCCCTCAACACTGCTACCACGTGGTTGGTGGCTATATTTAATTTATATGCTAACCTTTTCCTTAGAGACAATTCACGCTAGACTAGAAAACTCTGAAGAGTGAAGACACTTAGACACAGATGTATATAAACTGAATCTAGTGCAGTGGTGACTTCATGCAATCTCATGCAGTGCTGTGAAGACACATATAAGAACCTAGCTCCATGTTAACCTTAATGAGTGGATCCAATAATTGAAGAAGCTGTAAAAGACGGTTAAGAATAGCAATCACAAAAAGGAAGTGGTTGTACGTGCCTTGTAAAGCTTAATTATATGCATTTATGTAGGTAACGTGTTCTAAGTGTGCAAATCAGAATTTTTATGTGAAGGTCAATTATTTATCCAATTCAAACCCAACAATATTTTCAGATCCTGAGAGTGTGAGCATCTATTTTGGTATTGAAACAAACCCAAAACAGAACTACATGCCTTTGTCTTGTTGATCTGCTTCTGTAAAGTGCTTGATAAAATATGGATGGACTAAATTGATTGAGATTTATTTGGGTTTCAAATCAAACCTTGTGTGGTAGTCTGCAAAACCAGAAATTGCAACATAGTTGGGTTGATTGAGATTTATTTGGGTTTGGAATCATCTAGTTGGGTTGACTAAAACGAGAAGTTATGTAGCACCGCGTGTGAGCGTGATGTGTTTCAAATTACAATATGTATTATTAGAGTTCTGGCTTTGATGCAGATTGACAGACATGAGCACCAAATAACAAAAAACACCTTCTTCAATTCAATTGAAATGGACCATCAGGACAAGACAAAGCTATCAAAATTTGAAACTACAACAATCCAAAGTTCGAAAATTACTAGATTTAAAATACTCAATTAGAAGTTCGAAAATTGCTAGATTTAGAATACTCAATTAGATGCCGTCAAAACTTAAACAACATGAATTCAACCTGTCTACATTATATATATATATATATATATATAATCAAATTAATTATTATAAAAAATGTATATTTATTTTAATTATAAAATATTTTATATCAAAGTTTAATTTTTATTTTCAAAATTATACCTTATAATAAAGATTAAAGGAAAGTATATATGCCGTCAAAACTTAAACAACATGAATTCAACCTGTCTACATTATATATATATATATATATATATATATATATATATATATATATATATATATATATATATATATATATAATCAAATTAATTATTATAAAAAAATGTATATTTATTTTAATTATAAAATATTTTATATCAAAGTTTATTTTTATTTTCAAAATTATACCTTATAATAAAGATTAAAGGAAAGTATATGTTACATTTTAAAAATAAAAAAAAATATAAATGCTTTGGATTGATAAAAAAAGGACGTGGCACATAAATCAAAATGAATTGAATCTTATTGTTTTAAGAATAAAAAACATTACATTAGCAGTTAGTTACAAAATATTTATTATAATAATTTGTTGTCTTTGATAATGATTATTTTTAATTTATATTAACAAATTAAATAATTAAGAATGTAAAAAATTTACCCATGCCATTGACAGAAAAGAGAAAATGATTTTATTTTATTTTTATTTTTTTTAAATTGGATTAGGTGAATACATAGAACTTACTTTTAATATTATTTAGTACTAATCTGACTATCTTCTATAAATCTTTCATTTTTATTTTATCATTTGGTAATTATAATTATTTCCAATTATCTACTTTTATTCACACGATGAAAAGAAATATTCTGGAATATTAAACTTTCTTTTATAAGTAGTGTATGTAGGTTGAGTTTTGTTTGGACATACTTTTTTTTAATATTTTTAAAAATTATTTTATATATTTCTTTAAAAATTTTATTTTTAAATTATTCATAAGTTAATGTTAACTTATAAATAATTTTATTTTATGTTTTCATAATTTTCTTTCTTAAAAATATTTATCAAAAAATTTATCTAAACAACATTACATATTTATACATTATGTTAAAATGAACTTAAATTAAAAAAAAATACTCAAAATAACATGGATAAGATTTCTCATTTATAATTAATTAATTAAAAAATATGAAAGTTAATATTATCTTTGTTGATTATTTTTATTTATCAAATATTTTTTTTATTTTTTTTATAAAATTAAAATTTGGTCAATAATACATTATTATAAAATTATATACATTTGAATATATTTTTAGTATCTGAAAAATAAGTGGGTTTTGTTTTCGGGCATAAATTTCTTTATTTTTTATTTCTCTAAAATTAAAAAATTAACAATTTTTCTTCATAATATTATATAATACCAATTAACTAGTAATGCGTTGACAAAAAGAAAAGGAAAGAGGGGTCGTTAGAAGAATTATGCAAGTGTTAATAACATGTTTATGTGTCATCTGAAATAACTCAAAATCTTAAAAATTGACACATTTTATAAAAAATAAAAAAAGTAATTTCAAATTTTTCAGGAATGAAAAAAAATAAAAAATAAAAAATCAAAATTCATTTAAGGAAAACTAAAATATGTTTAAGGTAGTTATATATTATTTCATATAAAAAGTTTAGTAACTTTTATCATAATTACTTTATTAGATTGATTATCATTAATAAAATATTTATTGTCATTAAATAGATATTCATATAAGCTAATAATGAATTATCAGTCTAAAAAAACTCACCTATGAATTTGACTCTTGTATTTATTAAAATAAATTTCCTTGATTATACCTTAGACAAATAAAAAATAAATAGACATTTCACAAAATATCCTTAATTTTCTTGCTTATTTCAAAGATATTAAATTATTGAATATGACCCCACTCATGCAGATTATATATTTAAGACAGGTTTGAAGTGGAATCTCACTCTTCAACCATAACTTCAAAAAGAAAAAAAGAAAGAAAGAGTGAAGTCTTGGTGATTCATTTATATATTAACTTTGCTACTTTCCTTCCCATTAGTTCAACTTTCTTTCACCCAACACCAAAGTCAGATATTTCTTTCTCCCTACTGTGAAGGAGCAACAGAGGTCATATGCAAAATCCTGAACAAATGGAAGCTGAAGAGGCAGGGAGAACAACTATGGAGACAATGGATAAAGAAAGTATGGAGAACAATGAGAAACATGTGACAGACAGCGATCCTAAGATTAACTACAGAGGATGGAAGGCCATGCCCTTTATCATAGGTAAGGAATGAGAATCTTGTACTGCTCTGTGTGTGTGTGTGTGTGTGTGTGTGTTGTGTTTTACTTTTTAGGCTTACCTTTTGAATGACTTGTCTGTCTAATTGGCAGGAAATGAAACCTTTGAGAAACTGGGAGCCATTGGCACCTTAGCTAACCTCTTGGTCTATCTCACTACTGTATTCAACTTGAAGAACATCACAGCCACAAATATAATCAACATCTTCAGTGGCAGCACCAACTTTGCTACCATAATAGGTGCCTTCTTATCAGACACCTACTTTGGTCGCTACAAGACAATAGGATTCTGCACATTCACTTCATTTCTGGTACAAGTTTACGGCTCATGCAATGCCATGACACCATTCCTTACACAATTTCATTAGATTTCGTCACCAAATGTCTAATATTATCTAACAAAGACACAGTTCCAGATAACTTACACATCCATGTCAATTACTTGTATAAAAGTAATTTAATAGACATTATTCAGCTTCAGCCTTAAGCCAAGTGATACATAGTTGAGTCTTTTGTAATTTTTTCACCTGCATCTAAACAGGGGTTGCTGGTGATACAACTTACAGCAGTATTTAAGAATCTGCATCCACCTCATTGTGGAAAGGAGAGCAAAACCTGCAGAGGACCTACTACAGGGCAAATGACTTTTCTATTGGCTGGATTTAGTTTACTGCTGGTGGGTGCTGCTGGGGTCAGACCATGTAACTTGGCATTTGGAGCTGATCAGTTCGATCCCAAAACAGATTCAGGGAAGAAAGGGATCAACAGCTTTTTCAATTGGTATTTTTTTACCTTCACTTTTGCCCAGATGGTCTCTTTAACACTAATTGTGTATGTCCAGTCAAATGTGAGCTGGGCAATAGGGTTGGGAATTCCTGCTGCCTTGATGTTCATATCTTGTATAGTGTATTTCATGGGGGCCAAAATTTATGTCAAGATTAAACCAAGTGGCAGTCCCATCACTAGTATTGTGCAAGTTTTAGTTGTTGCAATCAAGAAAAGGAGTTTAAAACTACCTGCAGAACATCCAACTATTTCCCTCTTCAACTATGTGTCTCCCAAGGGCATTAACTCTAGGCTCTCTTACACGTTTCAGTTCAGGTAACTATATCAAGCTTTTGATATTTTACTTCAGCAGTTTCTCAGTGGATAATTGGTTTCTCAAAAAGTAGTTAGGATTATTTCTGTGGAGAACATGTTTTATTTTTTTCATAAATTGCTATAAAGTTTTCTGCATCAACCATGGTTTTGCTGCCAGAACGCCAAGATTTTGCCCACAATTTTCCAATGTAGTGGTTTTGGATTTTTGCATTTATGACGTGTGTGTGTGTGTATATATATATATATATATGTATGTATGTGTGTGTGTGTATTAAACAAGTTTTTAGTTTCTAACTGAAATGAGTGTTACATGAATAGGTTTCTGGATAAAGCAGCCATTGTGACCTCACAAGATAAAATAAACCCAGATGGATCTGCGGCAGATCCATGGAATCTTTGCAGCATACAGCAAGTGGAGGAGGCAAAATGTGTGGTGAGAGTATTACCTGTATGGTTTTCAGCCCTTCTGTACCACATAGTTATAGTCCAAAATCACACCTTTCTTGTGTTTCAAGCCCTTCAATCCGATAGGCGTCTTGGACACAATAACTTTAAAATCCCCGGTGCATCCTACAATGTGTTCTTGATGTTGAGCATGACCTTGTGGCTACCAATCTATGATAGAATTGTGGTCCCTTTTCTCCGTAGACTCACTGGAAAAGAGGGTGGCATCACACTCCTTCAGAGGATGGGAATTGGCATTTTTTTCTCTGCACTATGCATGATAGTAGCTGGAGTTGTTGAAGAGCATAGAAGAAGTTTGGCTCTGACCAACCCTATAGGAGTGCAACCAAGAAAAGGTGCTATTTCATCGATGTCAGGCCTGTTGTTAATTCCTCAGTTAGCACTTGCCGGTCTATCTGAGTCATTTACTGCGGTTGGACAAGTTGAATTATACTACAAACAATTCCCTGAGAACATGAGAAGCATCGCAGGGTCACTTTTCTACTGTGGCATGGCAGGGTCCAGTTATTTGAGCACTCTTCTGATTACAATTGTTCACAATACCAGCGCCAAATCTGCATCGGGGAATTGGTTACCAGAAGATCTTAACAAGGGGAGATTGGATTTGTTTTATTACACGATTGCTGCTCTAGAAATCATGAATTTGGGATACTTTTTATTGTGTTCAAAATGGTTCAAGTATAAGGAAAACGATAGCAGTAACCTTGAACTAAAAAAATATGAAAAATCCACCATTGGTGTTTAACCACTAACTATTGTATGAAATCATAATGATATTAGTAGTAATATGTAGAATATAAAGTGGTGGTCCTTTTAGACAAGTAATGTATTTGGAAACTTTTGATGTAGGACTCTTATGCATGGAACGAGAAGTAACTGAACAGGGATTCGTATGCATGCTTCTTCTTTAAGTATTATATATTACTTACTCTTTTTATTATGATTAACGTACACAATATTTTTTTTGTTTGCATGAATATTTTCCTTCGTAATTAATTCTGACCCTGGATACGATGGAACTTTGCATGGAATTTTTTTCCAACGAGAACTCCAATTTAACGTGTCATCGATCTTCAATAACTTTTTTAGATTACTAAATTTCATGTTTTTTGTAATCGAAAGAATATCTCATTCAACTATGTGGAAATTAATTAGGCATCGTGGACTTTAATATAGCTAAATATGACAAGATAAATTATATATATATATATATATATATATATATATATATATATATATATATATATATATTAAAAACTATCTTTACATCAAATATTATCTGGACAATTAATATATCAAATCAATGGAATGTTGTCATGTGTATAAATTGTTTGTCACGTTAATAAATTGTGCAGGACTTAATTTCTTTTTCAATTATAAATTAGTGGTTTTGTTGTACCTTAATTATAATACATTTATAAATAAAACCGTAATTTATTGCTAATTAAAGCATAGACTTTGAGTTATAGTAAAAAATTTAAATGGAAAGGAAAAAAATAAAAAGAAAAATAATGTGAAAAATATATTATGTTTAGACGAGAAAAATAAGAATAAAAAGTGAAAAAGTGTTTATTAAATACGTGAAAAAGGGAAATCATATTTTAAATTGTTTAAACTATATTAATGAATATCTTATGTTAATATATATATATATATATACATATTTTTTTCATTCGGATAAACTATAATTTAATTTAGTTTTAAAAAGTTTTATTTAGAAGCAATTTACTTCTGTCTTTATTTAAATAATTCAAGTGTCACAGTTGCTAGTTTTAAATAATAAAGTAGGAATGGTTCAACCTCATAATAAATAACCCACATAAAGTTGAGTCTTCATGATAGCTTCAAAAAGAAAAAAGTAGGTACGGCTTTATGCCAACCGTTGAATTATCTTTCTACAAGACAACAATATAATTGACATATTTTCTTAGAATATATAAAATTCAAAATATATATATTTTTTAGATGCCAGATAAATTTCTAAGTTAAACTACTTAGCATCACTTCAATACTAATGGATATATTATAGTTTCAAAAACTTTCGTTTTAAATTTGATTACTTTCATATATGTGAAGAGTGTTTTTGGTGCACCCAGTAGCAGAAATTTGAAGAAACCAAAAAAAAATGCACTAAATCCAGCTTGCAATTGAAAAAGGGAAAATTTAATTTGGCAGTGTCTTCAACCGAATGATGAAAGATAAACAGACTCAAAGGAACGCGTAAAGGTCAAAAGATTTCTGGAAGAAAGAGAAACCTAAATTGACTCGTTGACTTCACTTAATAAACGTTTGGATGGAAGAAATTTTTCTGAAAGGAAACAATCTATAGTTACTAAATGCAAATATACAAATTTTATTAAAAATAATTTTTAGATTTATTAGTATAATTCCCTACATTAAAAGAAATTATTACATTATAATAAAAAAAATTAACATAGTTTAAAGTGATATAGTTCATACATATGTAAACTGAGTTGAATTTAAGCTTAAAATATATATGTGTTGAAATTGAAACTCATATCATTGATTGCTGAGGGAGTGGGTGACGAGAGCGTCTTGTTCTTCAAACATTGTCTTGTTTTCATAGGCTTTTATTGCATCTCATAATGCATCCTGGTGGACACTGAAACACATTCACACTATCCAACTTCAATGTGCTACAAATATTGTGCTTATAAAGTCAACTCTTAGGTCTTATCAAACACCATTGTATCTGAGAAATGCACAATAAAAATATTTAACTCTTCATTTCTGTGCTGGCCCTAATCATTGTTGGTAATATGGGTCAGTGGGTCAAACTAATTTTCCACCAAACCCTCACCAATTAAACTACATTCACACACTAAAAATAACTAGTCTTGGTGTTTCTTTAACTACTTAATATAATTATATTTTTAAAACTAATAATTCAACTTATCAACCCAAATAATTGATTTATAGCTATCACACCACTATCTTTATCAGCATCTAGAAGGGGATACTGATTATTATTGCATATTTCTTTTTCCGACATTTTCTTCTTCTTGCATCTTTCTTTTTTTTTCTTTTGTTACATCTTTACAGTTTTTTCACTTCTTCCATCTAAAAAATAGAATATGCACCTTTCTTTATGAGAAGGAAAAACTATCCAAAATCTTAAGGCTGTTTTTGTTTCATGGTCACACTACATAGCAGCATTTTTATCATCACTTAAAATTTTTACACGATCTATTAAATGTTCTCACTCTTAGTTTATTCAGTTCCATATAAATGTAAACTATTAATACTAACATTTATATAATTGCAATTTGCAGTATACTAAATGAATAAGAGGATGCACATTATGACATAAATTATACATGTTGAGATTTTTCTCTTCTGGTATTGCAAAATTAGTTAAAAGCAGATGATGGTAGACTCTATGAAACAATTAACTATAATTACAAAAAGAGAAAGGTGCAAAATTAATAACCTCATAAGAAAGTAATGAAGTAAAAGATTCAGTCTTAGGGTTTTATCATCTCCAAAAATCTGAGTCCAGAGTTGATTGGTCCGAAAAGTTTGAATTGGAAAAGTTTTTGACACTTTCTCTGTGACAAAGGGTGGCTACAACCTCCTAGTTAGAATGGCGCATGGCCCCACAGAGTGAAGAATCTCAAAGGAGCTTGTAACGACAAATGCATAGTTGTAAAACAAACCATCGTTGCACACTCATGCTTTCTGCCATTTACGTTGTCCTTTTGGCTTCTAGGATATGGATATGGATACTCTTTCCTCCCAAGCACGTTCTTTTCTTTCCATCATGAATTGGGGGCTACAAAAATTAGATGTTTGCTAGTTATAATTTGAACCACAAATAGATGATCTCTTATCCTAGTCTCTTCTGGTACAACGTATTCTAATTATAGAAACCGTGACAGAGGGAACCCAGTTTCTAGTTTTTGTATTAATGAGTCCAAATTTGGCAATGTATTCACTGTTCCACTAGAGTCAATCGAGTAGTGGAAATTAACCCATTTTAAATCACCTTTTTATAAGCCAAAAAAATTATAGTCCAACTCAAGCCACCCTATTAGCAAATTTAAATATAATAAATCATTTAGAATATTCAATCTTAGAAAACTTACTTTAGTTAAGTGAACTAAAAATAACAAGAAAAAGGGTTAAGTGAACAAACTCAGCTCGTACTCACTTTGACCCAAAGTAAAGTAAACCAACTCATTTGAACTAAGAAGGCGAACCACTTTTTTACCAACCCAACCAACTAGTCTCCAAATTAACTCAACTCATACGACACCTCTACTTTCATCAAAAGTTAAAATAATGCACTTCATGTTAAAATACTCTCCTCACCTCAAAATATCCAAACTCACTCTTTTTAACAAGGTGTTTATATCCCTGACACTTATGCTTACAAATAAACCAAACGCAGACTATGGACAATTCTTCACTTCCAACTTAATTTAATTTCCAAAGATGAGAAATTGAGGAGGTATATGGATAGAAACTGAGTTCAGAAGCATAGAATACAAGCGTGAACTTCTCACCGTTCCTGGCATCATGAAATTGTGGAGAAAAAGTGGGAGGTAGAGTGATAACTAACAAGAAACAGGATGACATAAATTGACCTCACAAAAGCACTCCTTTAAGGGCTCGAAACAGACGGCAGAGTAAAAAGGATATTAAAGTTAAACGTGTGTTTAATCATTACATTATATTCTTCTCAGCAACATTAGAATGTAACTCTTTACAGTATAAGTATGCAAATATATGATAAGCATATTCAGACTGTGTATGCTTGCTGAATTGTGTCTATGTCAAGTCCCTTCAATCTCACAACTGATTCTACATGACCTTTTAGTGTATGGAGTTCTCTCAACCTGCATACAATTACTAGGTAATAAATAACTGCGGTTTATAGAAATCAAATTAGACCGAATTTGGATAAAAGTCTTTTTTACGTTATGCAGAAAAGAAATTATCCAAATAAGACTTTAACTTATGCATTTCACAGAGATGTTAAATTTTTATCTCATTTCTTAGGAGAGAATTAGCAGTGGTAGTAGTTGTTGTTTTAGTAATTTTTGTCTCATACTTATTCATTTTGCATGGAGCATCTAAAACTCTTAACTTTTGCAAATATTTTTAAATATTATTCTGCACTTGTATGCTTGCATTGCATATGGTATACCCCCTTGAAATACAAGCAATTACCTTGCAATTTCAGCTCTCCTTTTAGCTTCTTCGGCCATTTGATTGAGTTCATTGACATGTGTGCGCTCGGTGAACTTGCTGTCAGGTGGTTGTAATCCATGCAGTGTTCTTTGCGCATGTGCCCATTGAAGTTCACGTTGTTCCTTCCCAAAGTCCTTTTGCCTTGTGAATGCAATCTACAAGACAATGAAATCCATAAGCATATAGCAAGAACTAAAACCAGCCTTGGATTAATCAACTCAAGAAAACAAGCTCTACTCACCCTTTGTTCAATGACAAGATCCCATGCCCTACCGCTGAGAGCATAGCGAATTAAAAATTTAATGATATCAAGTGGAATGTAGAATATTATGTTATATAACCATATAACACCAGCCCAACCCCAACCTATTCCTTCAATTGCAGCAAAGCTCCAGTTGGCATATACTGCAATCAAAGTGGCAATCTGCACAACCACAACAAATCCATCAACAAACTTTATGCAAGAAAAAGGGTACAGCAGAATTAAATTGCTTTTTGCTTACCAGTTGAGCAATTACAAAAGCAACCACCAGCAATAAACCAGGACGCTCAACATATGACCAACCTCGTGATCGAGTTACAAATATAAGAGCCTGACTAATAGTGCTCACTTGAAGATAAATTGCAGACGCAAGTTTCCGAAAATCATCGTGAGCACTTTTTTCAAGAGTTGAGACTCCAAAAACTCGCTGAAAAACATGGCAGACAAGATAAAAAAATCAGCTAGGCGTCCAAAACAGCCAAAAGAAGAATCCAAGTAGAGAATAAGTGAACATTGACTAATAGTAATGAGTCCTGGCATTGCTGCCATAAAGGATGAAGCAACATGCAAAGATGTCACAATAAATTTATGAGACTGAAGTCATAAAAGACATACTGGGAAAAAATTTGTTTTGTATGCTGCCCAAAAGAATATTACTGTCATCATCGCCAAGTAACTTCCAAGCACAACACCAGTAGTAAATATCTCAGCTAGCTTCCAGCTATCTGGCAGAGGAGATGGTTTTACACGATCTTTTGAAATTGTCATAATAGTTCCTGAAATGTTAAGTAAATATTAGCCACCAACAAAACTCAATGACACATAAGTAGAAGCATGCTGCAGGAAACAGGCAATAGAAAAACAATGACCAAAGAAAGGAAACAACGAACCATCGTTTAGGATGGCGATAATAAGCACCATAAAGGGTGGAAAGTCAAACCTCCATATAAGAGCCAGCAGCATGAAACCAAGCTGTAAGCATGTCAAACATGTAGAACACAGCAAAAAAGTTAGACCTGTCTAATCGTTAAATCATCCAATTTGCCGTGCCAAGTAGAAAATAAACCCTGGAGTTTCAAAATGACTCACTTACCACAATACGAATTGTAATTGAGACTGCATAAATCTGCATGATAGAAGCAACATATTAGTCAAATGTAAGTATAATAGACACTCATTATCCCAAGTGGGAGATGACCGGGGCAAAACAAAAATTTCCCAAACACTATGAACTAGAGTACCGTAACAGGTAACAATGATATAGATGATTTAGCAGGGGAAAATTGTTGAGAATATATTAACAATAATTCAATAGCTTACTGTATAATTTTTCATTCTCTGAAAGATAGCTCGGCTGGTCAAAACAGCACTAATAATAACACTGAGGCCAGGTTCTGTTAGAACAATATCAGATGCACTACGAGCTGCATCAGTAGCATCAGCAACAGCTATACCGATGTCTGCCTTCTTGAGAGCAGGTGCATCATTCACCCCATCACCAGTCATTCCACAAATATGTTTCCTAGCTTGCAAGCGTTTCACAATCTCATACTTGTGCTCTGACCAAATATACAAACCAACTAATATGAGCAAAGAATCATATAATTATAATTCCCACTATTACCCATTAACCTTCCATCCACTACAAGTCAACAATAGGCAAAACAACAAATTGCAATGACAACACAGAAGCGTACCAGGAAATACACCAGCAAATCCATCAGCCTTTTCTATTAGCTCGTCAATCGGTAAGGCAGCAATGGATTCATCCTTGTCCTGCCCAAGTAAAGCTGATGAAGGATACATATTGGTACCCATTCCCAAGCGACGACCTGTTTCCTTTCCTATAGCTAGCTGATCCCCTGATAGAATAAGGATGATACATAATTGAATATTGGGAGGAGAATATATGGGATTGATAATTTCATACATGCATTATATTGTTGGCCAATTTTAAAAACAAAACATCTACTTTAAATGTACAAGTTAATTTCAAAAGTTACCATACCAAGGATCAGAAATTCTTTCAGTACATTACAACAATGATAAACAGATTGCAAATTTATCAACCCATCTAAAAAAAATTTCTTCATCTTCTGGTACGAATATGTAAATTTAAGTTCCATAATAACTCAGACCAATAATGTACTCAAAAAAAGAAAAAAAATTCTGATCAATTAATTAACAAGTTTGGTGAATAACAAGCAAGATAAATCAGATGTCACAGGACTAAGATCCCATCAGTTGCTTATACCAATACTTATTAAACTCATTAGCTATAAAGAATTATGATTTCATTATCATAACACAAGCAAAGTAGAGGTGCTCACTATCTTATGTAACAGACCTGTAATCATTTTGACATTTACTCCAAGGTTTAGTGCTCTCCGTATTGTTTCTGCACTATCATGCCTAGGTGGGTCAAAGAGAGACAAAAGGCCAACAAATTGCCATGGACCTCCAGCACTCTCTTTCCTTCCATCTGGAACTTCCTGTACCAAAATGGAGAAGCCTCAATTAACATTTCCAGCATAAAATAGGTATAAAAAAAAGTCACCAATTGATTAAGCAGTAAATTAATTACTTGGTATGCTACAGCAAGAGATCGTAAACCACGCTCTGCAAACTTGTCTATCACTGAATGAACTCTACGTTCAATTTCTGCCTTATTGTGTGCAAGATTCAGGATCTAAATATCATGTACAGATAGCATCACAATGACAATACACAAGACCAACTGTTAAACATAAAACTAAGAAAACAATGTTGCCAAATTACCTGTTCCGGTGCACCTTTGCTTACTCTATGCATTTTACCATCATGATCAAGATAAGTCAATGCTGTCCGCTTATCAGTAGGATTGAAAGGAAGAAAATGTACTTCTTGTATGCCAGCACGAGCCTTCATTAGCCATAAGTTAAAAAAAGAAAAAAGCTAGATCAACATTTAGAAAGTTTTACGTGAATGCTGAACATTATAGTTGCAGGCTTCAAGCTAAAAAATATGCCTCTAGAAGAATGCAAGGGAATAATAAATGTATGACTATGATTTACCTCCTTTGGATCAGCTAACATCCCAACTATGGCTGTATCAATTGCATCTTGATTCTCAAGCCTTGAAGCTCGGGCAGCCATCAAAATAACAGTGTCTGGATCCACTCCTTTTGCAAAAACCTTGATTAAAAATAAAAATTATCAGAACAAGTGCATATAAAACACATAAATAACCAGCAAATAACACCATTCAGCCATTAATCATCTAACCTCAACCAGATTTTTGTCAACAGTAAGCTTATTCAATGTCAGAGTCCCAGTCTTATCACTGCAAAGCACATCCATGCCTGCCATTTCTTCAATGGCTGTCATCCTCTTTGTGATAGCCCCCTGCAGACATTATCTTCATTAGTTCTAACCTGCATATGTCCACCCAAACCCAAGGTGCTCAACCAAAAGATCCTGACTGACCTGCTGAGATAGCCTATGAGAACCAATGGCCATGGTCACAGACAAAACTGTGGGCATGGCAATAGGAATTCCTCCGATCAGAAGTACAAGGAGGTTATCAATTCCAGGACGATAGGGTCTATCTTGGATGGGATACATAACAACAATCTCAATAACCATTCCCACAGCAATTGAACATATGCAAAAGTTCCCAATTGCAGTCAAGACCTGAAAAATAAAAAACAGCAAAATAATATCACAATGAAATCTGAAATTCTGAACAATGAATATCAATACGATTGAAAGGGGGGAGTGAAACTCTCACAAGTTACCTTTTGAAAGTGACCCACTTGATTTGTGGTATCAACAAGATGAGCAGCTTTCCCAAAGAAGGTGTGAACTCCGGTAGCAATGACCACAGCTTCAATCTCTCCTTGTTTGCAGGTAGAACCAGAGTATACTCCATCACCAGGACCCTTTGTCACTGGAAGTGATTCACCTGTAAGTGCAGACTGAAAAGCACAAAGCACCAAGGAAAAAGAGGATAATTGACCAATTAGGCATGTGGAAGATTCAAAGAACAAATATTATATGATAGATATTTTAAAATAATAATAAACAAATAACCGACTTGATCAATTTTCAAAGGATCCCCTTCAAGAAGCCGAGCATCTGCTGGAATAATATCTCCAAGCTTGATGCTGATTATGTCACCAGGAACCAGGACCGCAGCATCTTGCTCATTCCACCTACCATCTCGGAGAACCTTTACAAACACATTCATGAGAAATGAAACTATTAAGGGAAAAGGAAAGAAAATATTCCTTTCAGATGATAATTGCATCAATAAGAATACGAAATCCACAGAGCCACGCAGTATCGAGATAAAACAAAAGAAAGACAACGAGTTTGACACCTTTGCTTTTGGAGCGAGACGAGCCATAAGAGCTGCTGCAGCATTACCAGCATTGTTCTCCTCAATGAAACTGATAGTTGAATTGATGAAAAGCAAGGTAATGATACCCACAAAGTCTTGCCAATCAGGAGCTTTACCCTGCACAATTTTTCAAGGAACAAGTCCGAAGAATCAACCAACAAACACTCACCTTCATTGCCAATATAAAGTCCCAAAAGCTAAGTGCACTCACCCCTCCATTTGCAAGCGCAATTGCCATTATAGCAGCAGCCTCCATAACCCATGACAAAGGATTCCACATAAATCCCAAAAACTTCAAAAATTTGCTCTCCTGAAATAACACCCCGGAAGAGAATTCACCATAAAATTTCAATTTTTTAAGTGGGATTTAATCAGTGAAAAAAAAAAACGGAGAGAAAGAGAGTACTTTCTTCTCTTCAAGCTTGTTATGACCAAAAATGATAAGTCTCTCCTCAGCAGCTTCACTGCTGAGACCTTCCCTGCCACATCTCAGATTCTCCAAAACCTCCTCAATGGGTATGTTCTCCTGCATTCACAAAGTTCATGAAAAGAAACTCCCATCAATGAAGAAAAAAAAAAAAGACCAAGAAAGACATAACAAGCCACAACAAAGGGATGGAGTGATTCAGATCTATGTTAATGTTACCAAATCCACAGTTTCCTTCAACACAGCCTCCAGCACTTGGGACTTGTCCCCCATCTTGTGCTTCTTCTTGTTGTTCTTCTTCTTCTGTGTGTATCTGTAGAGCCACCAACTTTGCTCACGCTAGAAAAACCGTTCAGAAATCAAGAGTTAGCGTGCGTGCCTGAAGAAGTGCACCAACCGAAAGAGTTGGCACTAAGTACAAGTAAATAAAAAAAGTGTGCAAACTACAAAGAGCGTATGGTATGGTATGGTATGGTTATGGGTAGGAGTAGACAACCTAACCGTGACCCCAAATTTTGGGATCGAAGATTGAAACGATGTACAACAACAACCACTCTTCACAGCACAGAAAAGCACAAACACAAACTCCTATGGATTGCATATGCAAGTGAAAAAATCATGTTAGAGTTGTAGTAGTTGTAGTAGTAGTAGTAGTATAGTAGAAGTTGTAGCAGTACACGCCTACATTACATACTTAGAGCCACTTGCTCAGTAACAGTCACGTCTTTGTTTGTTTCTCTGCTTATCCTTCCCTTTACAATTTTTTCTTCAAATTTTGCTTTTTCTAAACGAGATCATTTTTGAGAAAATATTAAAATTGTCATAATTTCACGTTTTGTTATGGACATAGAGCGCATTCCCAAACTACATTGCAAACGTGAATAAAATAAGAACATATAAAATAAAAGGACAAAACTTAGATCAATATTTTTTAATAATAAAAATCCTGCAGAAGAGATAGTGTTTCAGTCTGTAAGTCCAACACGTGACTTGATAAATTCAATTCAATTCTTTGTCTTGCTTCACATTATTTGACATTACATTCTTATATTTTCGTTAGTAACTTATTTGTTTAAACGGTTACATGTGGTTGTTGTTTTAATAATAATTACAGTAGTTTTTTTATTAAATATGTGTTGTAAAAGTGTTTTTTAATATGTACATACATACACTAAAATAGTTCTACAATTTTATAACTTTTATACCGTTTTGTTTATGCGGAATAATGAAATTTTATAAAGTTGGAGTTATATTTTAAGAGGTTTTCATTTCTTTAATGAAATCAAAGCTCTTACTGTAAATAGTAACTAATAGTTTCTTATTCTAAAACAGAGGTGGTTAAAGTTTTGATGTAAAAATCTAAGAATATAAATGTTTTAATTTTAAAAAATTTACTATTTTTAAAATTATTTTTCATTATGTTAATGTTAGGTCTCATTCTATTTAGAACTTAATTAAATTTCTAAATAAATGCAAGTGGACAAAGTTTGAGAGTTGCATTATAAGGGATGGAAGATTGTATCTTATCTCTTGAAAAACTGCTTTACAATAAAAAAAAATGGAAGACAAAGAGAAGAGACAATTAAATTGCATTTATAAATGGAACCCTTTACTATTTACTACTATAAAAGGGTTTCTTCTGAAGAGAGAAGGCTTCATTCTAAGAGAATGATTATTCAAATTTTTGGAAGAATTTTCACAAAATTATCAATAAATATGTACGTTTAGATTGTAAATATATTTATTGAAATGTTATTATAGACGTAAGCAAAAGGTATTGAATTTAGTCAAAATCGTATCTTGAGTCAAAATAGATAATATACTCTCCCTTCTTTAAGTTTTAGTATTTTACATTTTAATTAAATCAGTATTGTTTTTCTGTAATCAACTTGCTTCTTAACTGTTGATTAAAAAATTGAGTTATATTTTCGCCTAATAATTAATGAACCTTCTTAATATTTAATTTCTTAGAGAAAACTTTTAATATTCCATTAAAAGCTTTTAAAGAGGTATAAATTGGTATTGTTGCAATAAATAAGGTTTCCAAAAATAAAGTGTATAATGGAAATAGATGAGTGTGTTGTGTTATTTGGTGCGGTGCGGCGCAGAAGAGAAGGTGGAGGCTGGACCATAAGCCATAAAGTCTATGCCACCACCCGCACATGCATGCACTTACTATCCAAACTCTCTCTCTCTCTTCTTTATTATTTTACTTTTCTCTTTTAACATCATCACAATTTATCTGAATTTCACTTTTTCTATTCAGATAGGGAATTTTTTGGTGGGACAAATACATTAAAATTATATAAATAGTAAAGACCAAGGAATAATATGTAACAACATCACATTATATGTTACCAATGACACTCTTGGGTTGGAAGAGACGGGACCTTAAGAACTTCAAATCTTATCATTTATAATATTTTCTATTTTACCGCATTCATCAGTTTCACCCTGTTTAAAAATTAAATACTTTATTAATAAATCATTTAAAAGATAAAATGAATTATTAAAAATTATATTTATAAGTTTTATATTATTTAAATATCTACATTAAAAATAATTTATATATAATTTTTTTTAATTTATCAAAATATCATTTAAAAATGATTAAAATTTTAAAAAAATATATTGTAATTGAAAAAAAAAGAATTTTGAATTATTAATGAAGAAATGAGACAGGTTGGGATAGTCATTGATGCAAGTTGCCGTGCGAAGAGGAAATATATAAATAAATAAAAAGTTATGAAAGTGAGTGAAAGTGTGACAGTGACCACATCCATTGCCTTTTCTATTATTTATTCTTTGAAGTCATTTGTTGATTAAAAAAACAGAATTATGATTATAATAATTAAATTACAGAATAAATGTAACGTGTGTGGATTCACCGTGACTAAGAGTGTGGGCCAGGGAGATATTTGATTTGTTTGTAAACAAAACTACTTTTGAAGGGAATCAAAACAAACGAACATCCAAAACATGATTCCGAGCATTTTGTTTTTCTCCTCCGACGAGAGTATGCGAAAGCGATTTATAGAAGCCAACAATAATAATTTACGTTCAAAGCAAATTTGTGGTAAGTTTATTATAATATTCTTATCATTAAAACTTATAGTTAAATGTTCTTCTTTCCTCTAATCACATTTTATCCCAATTTCACTCTATCTTTATTTATTTTTCTTTTACTTCAAAAAAACACAAACCTAAAACTATATAATATCTTAGTCAGGACTCTAGATGTATCAACGAGCACTTTTACAAAAATAACTATTTAACAACTCTATCTGTTGTTATAATAATCATAAAATAATTTTATTCAAATAATAATAATTTATTATTGAAGATTATTTTTTTAGAAAAGTGTTGTTAACTTAATTTTGTTCTCATATTCTTATTACAATATTATTCTTTATTGTTACTAAAGAAAATAAATTAATTAAAATATATAATCAATTTATTGTTTTGATTATTATTTTTATAATTATTTTTTTTATCAAAAACATATACAAAGTATAGTATTAAAATGATAGTAAATTAATTATAAAAAAATAATACATATCAACAATCAATTGTTATATCATTTCAAACCGTAAATATTTAATAACATGTCACCAAATTGACATTCACATCCAACGTGTCTTTTTAAACTCCATTAACATAATATATTAACACATATCATTCAAGTTATGATTATGTAATTCTTAACACTCCGTTGTGAAAATAATAAAATAAAACAATTTTACGAAGTATAAGAAATTTTGTTACATTTAAGATCATTTAAAACATATTTTTCATAATTCATAATTTTTCAATAATAAAATTATTCATTCAATAAAATTGACATTTTTTTAATTTTCCTTTATTGATAAATTATTCCTTTAAGGATGAATAAGTTTATTGAGTAACTTTATGGTCACTTAACAAGTACAAATTTCAAGTTTTCATTCTAATGAAATTTTTTTAAGAATTATAATATTTTGATAAGGTATTTAGTATTTTTTATAAAATTTAAATATATTAAATTTTTTTATTTTTTATTTAAACCATTTATATTTTTAAAATAATTTTTTTGATAAAACAAATAAAATTTTTTAAATAAAATATTTCAATTATTAGTAAATATAAAAATTATTGTTATTATTATATTATGAATTAATTTTAACTCGTACCATTTATATGGATAAGTTGGATTAAAGTAAACTATGACAAATTATATTAATAATATAACAAATTAAATTAAGGTTAATAAGATAAAGATTAAATTAGTAAGGTCGAGTCCTATTAAAATAAATTTTACTATTTTAGAAAGGTTGCTCAAATTGAGTTATCCTAACAAGTTAGAATGAGTCTGTCTAACTTAAGACAAATTGAATCATGGTTAGTTAAATATTATATCAAGATGAATCAAATTGGTCATAAATAAATAGGAGAGATCAATGATAAATAGGTTGGGTCATGTCAAGACAAGATTTATTGTGTTAACATGTATTAGATTAAAATGAATGATATCAGATCAATATGAGTCAAGTTGGGAAAATTTGAGTCAGGTTAGGTCAGTCTAGTTGGGTTAAATGAATTTAATTAGATTATGACAAGTCAAGTTGGGATAAATTATTGGACTAAGTCAAAATAAGTTGGATAAGAATGATATAAGATGAATTAGATCAAGAGTTGTCCAATCAGAATAGTTTGATGATGATTAAAACATGTAGGATTGGTTAGAACCATATTAATACATGTTAAATCCGGACTAAATCATATTGATATACCTAAATCAACCAACATTGAACCAAATTAAGATAAATAAAAAATATTATAATCAAGATTAAGTAAAAAAAACATAATTTAAAAAAATCTCACATTTTAAGTTAAATTTTGAAATTTTTTTATTTTAAATAATCAAAATACTTTTATTAATACTTAAAATTTTAATTATTTTTCAAATTCTTTAACCACATAACCAATACAAATTTGCATTTATCTCAACATAAATAAAATTACTGAATCGATATTCATAATTCATTTAATCTCACAATTAAAATCATAAATTAAATGTAACAATTAAAAATCAGCACATGTAACTATGTTTATCATTAAATTCAATTCCTCTTACTCAAAATTAATGTTCAAATATACTTTTTCAAGGTTGAAACTTAATCAAATCAAACTCATAATTTAAAATCAATACAAGTTAGCATAATTCTACAACTAAACCGCACTAAGAATCCATTAAAATAATCTAACTTAATATACTAGAAGCTTTTGAGCTAGCTTCCCTGACCTTACAAAACTTTGCTCTCGTAGAAACTCCAAAATCCACAAGAAAACAGTAAGGTTGTTTGATTTATTTAATTTTTTTCCAGTTTTTAAATACAGATTCGAAGACCAATTAACAAAAATATTTTTGAAATATGTCAAAGAAAAAAGCTTGTATAATAATTTTGGTTTAAAAAATGATTTGGTAAAAAAAAAAATTAAAAAATGATTTTGATAACTTCGTAATGATGAATGTACTATAACTATTAGTAAAGAAACAAATGACATTAATGAAAATTTAAAACACCTTTCATTAATTTTGGGTTTTTAGTTTTTATAAAATAAACAAATATTTAGAATCCACGCATAAACCTTACATCCTCACATACCAGATATACAAGGAGAAACATCTACTCATCTAGATCAAAATTATGATAAGATAATGTTCTACTACTATCCTCTTAACTCGAATGGTCTGATTAAAAAAAAAATGAAAGACATATATAAAAAAAAATTAAAATTTTAAAAAAAGTATAGAAAAATAATAATTTTGTATAACAAAAAAATATATTTTAAATTTTTTATCTTTTATACTTAATAAAAATGTATTCATTATTTAATTAAATTATATCAACAAATACTCCTAAAATTCAATTCTTATATTTCAGTTTAGTTATTTTAAATTTGGTCAGAGTTTCTTATTTAAGTAATTTTCTTTTAATTTTAAGTAATTTTTTTCACTTTTAAACAATTTAGATGTGTGACACATAATAAAATATTTATTTTTATTCTTAACAAGGGATTTGAATTTAATAAGTCTTTCCTTGATACTAAATTTGTATGTTTTCTTCAGAATAAAAAAAAATGTCATGTATAATGAATTTCAATAAATCTAACTAAACTTTACCTTATTTAATATATTATTTTTAAAATAATTTGTTTAGTGATTTTATTTTTCATCGCTAATTTTCATTTATTAAATTTTAATGTGAAGTTCATTTTAAAAAATAATTTTTATTTAACATTAATTAAATTAAATGATATTATATTTTTTATTAGTATAGTTTTTTTTATTTATATTTGAATTTGCAATATTTTAATTAACTCTAATAAATCGTATAAAAAAATCAAATCACGTTTTTAGCTTGTATTATTATATTTATACTTTTTATAAATACTGTGAAGACCTGATTTAAATAAGATAAGTAGGTTAAAGTTTGGCCCTTTATATGTTAAGTTTAAAAAAAATTATAAATTTGAAAACATCTTAATGTTCTTCATGTTCTTGTAGTAAAAGAAATTATTTTTGTTTGATCAAAATTTCATACAAAATAAGTCTCTTATGACATACCTTTACATCAACATATTTTTTTATAATTAATAAGATAAAAAAAATAAAAAGGAAAAAGAATTCACATATCACTTATTCAAATAAAATTCATAAATATAAAGAAAATAAAATATCCAAATAAAATTTGTTAGGCATTAGAGTTGTTGTGTTTGTAAAACTTTAAAAAGAGATTGTTAAACCAAAATAAATGTATAACGTAGGGATGACAATTAAACCCGTACCGTGGGGATCTATCCGTCCACGTCCCGAGTTTGATGGGGAAAACCCGAGTTGACCCAGGCGGAGGCGGGTAATGCAATCCCCACTCCGTCCCGTCCCGACTTTATATTTAAATTTAAATTTTAAAATATTAATATTTTAAAAATATTTCCTTTTATTTTCTATTACATATAAGGTCATTTTTTTATATTTCACCAAATTTTATTTTTCTTCTATCCACTTTTTAATTTTTTTTCTTTTTTAATCTTTTATATCAATTAATTTATTACATTATTCTCTCTTACCTTTCAGTTTTTCATATTTCTTTAATCTCTCTCATCAATTTGTTTTTTTTTTCAATCTTTTCAACCAATTTGATGAACACAAAGATAATTTTTTTATTCTTTATCTTTTTCTAAATATTTTACATAAATCTTAGTAGTAACTAATATTATTTTATTTATAATTTATATTTATTAGGTTTTATTATGTCATATTTTTTTATCTTATTATTCTTATTTATCATATATCAAATTTTATCTTAATAAAATAATTGTATTTTAAATGATTAAAGGAATTGATAATTTAAACTTTTATTACTTCGAACTAATTGAATAAGAATTAACTTATTAAATATTTCCTTATAAACTATATATTTCATATTTTTAAATGAAAACTTAAAAATGAATTAACTTATATATATATAATCAAATGTTTGAATACAGTATTATAATAATAATGTTATAAGTATCTAAATATTTCAATACAGTGTTATAATAATAATAATATTAAAAATAAAAATGATTAAATATTTCTTTTACATATATATATATATTTTAATATAAATATAATAAATTAAAATGTATATTTAATTAATAATTATTATAAATTATTAAATTATAAATATTTAGTTATATATAAAAAATAGATAGTAAAATTAATTTATTATAAATATAATTATCTTTTTAAAAATAATATAGATCGGGAACGGGCGGGAACCCAAAACCCAGTGGGACAGGGATGGAGACTTAATTTCTAACTCCGACGGGGATCGGGGCGGGGACAGGGACGGAGATGGTTAAAAAAGTCAAGGATGGGGATCGGGAGGCAAAACCCGCCCACGCCTGCCCGTTACCATGCCTAAACCCTAAACCTTATACTGTAATGTCACACCTAATCAAAATGTCCCATAAAATAAGTCTAAATTTCATCATCTCATCTATTCTTTCTTATAAAAAATTAGTTCTCCCATAAAAATGCTTAGATCAAACAAATAACACAAAGAACAAAAATAGAGGAATGATAAATATTTATCACATATGTTATAGAGATACATAAAAAATCAAATAAAACTAAAATGCATAAATATCACTTTATTCTGATACATACTCAATCATAAAACTCACTCAATGTATGAAAACTTTTGAAGTGGTTTAGAAGTACATGAATCGAATCACAATGACTTTGTAAATACTCTCTTAACTTGAATAAATCTAACAAAATTTAGTTGAGATAATATAGTTAGTCATGATTAACCATCATCTTATTTAAATGAGAGGTGCTTTACTCTAAAATTCTCAATATCAAAGTAGAAGATCATATCACTCATCCTTCATAAACTGCATTTATCCCAATAAAGTATAAATGAATGAAGTATATGCAAAAAATGCATTACATACAAATACATAATTCATCTCAAATGACAAAAAAATAACTTAAATTTTCATATTTTAAGTCATTATTTAGACTTTTCAAGTAATCAAACAAAACTTAGATTTTTATACTATTAAATAATTGCTTAAACTTTTAAAATGACTAAACATAATTTGGATTTTTATCGTGAGAAGTTGTTACATATACTTCTCAAAACACACAAGTAAAACTTTCAAATACCTCTGAATAATTTATCTTATTATAATTCAAGTTTTTCAAAAACAAATCACAAATTCTCATAACATATATCATCTTATTCATATAAATAATTTATTTTCACACATTTTAACATATACCATCATACATATATACATATAAGATTTACATATAAAAAATCATTATTATATATTTTAACTTTAAGTATCATCTCCATCACTTTCTCTTATATCTTTATGACCTCGATTCGATATAAAAATCATATTTATAATTATATTAATCATCTAATATTGATTTTTATCTTATTTTAAAGATAATTATCTACTTCTTATATAGATTAACCTCAAAATATAATTCAATAATTTATTAATTAAAATAAATAAATAAACTAAATTTTTATTCTAATTATGACATTATACCTTTAATTACTAAAAAACACCATTACTTGAAAATCTGTCATAATTTTAATGAAAATTATATTTCCTAGCCCTAAATAAATTATCCTTAAATATGTATGAAAAATGTAAATATTAAATAGAATAAGAAGGTCCTAAAAAAATATGAATTAATAATTAAATTATAATTTATAAAATTAACATATTTTAAATAATTCTTATTAAATACGTATGACTTTTCATGGTGATATGAAATCTGAATGAGAACAATGACATAGACACCTGAAAGTTTGGTCAAAGAATAAACAATACTTACTTTATTCCTATATTTTAGGTGCTTCAATGTCTTACTGTTTAAAAACTTTTATTGGAAGATTTTAAGATGTTACTATTTTGCACTATTTTTGAATTTAAGTCTTACGCCATTACCTATAGGGGAGTAATTACTTCTAAGTGTCATTTGCATCCGAAGCAACACTCTCTCAATGGAGTATTCCAAATATAAGAGATTACAGATTACGCAAATAAAGAAAAATCTATTTTTTATTTTGAAAATACTTTTAAGATTAATTTTAAATCATTATTTTTAAAAACTGAAAATAAATTTTGTTCGAAAACACTAATTTAAAAATTGTTTTAGACAAAAAATAATAATATCTATCACAAAAGCTACAAAATTATTCTAATAACTTCATAATAATAAAAGTAGACAATATAATAAATAATTGAGGAAAATGTTGATATTATTAATTAAAATAAAAAATTTAAAAATATCAAACACATTTTATTAGATTTTTTTTAATTATTTTAATAATAAACGAACAAGCCGTTCTTCTTTGTTTGGTTTTGTTAAGAAAGGGAACAACATTTATATAAGAATAAATATTAATTTTTTAATTTTAATATTTATTTTTTAATTAAAAATAATAATTTGTTTAAACTATTAGATTAAAAAATTAAAAATAATGAATAATACTATGAATCATTAATATATAAAAAATAAATAATAAAGTTATGATAAAATATGAATATATCATTTTATCTAAAAATAAAAGTTAAATATGGAATTATAAACCCTAAATCCTAAATAAAAAATAAAAAAAACTATTTATAATTATTATTTTTTAATAATTTAATTATCTAAAATCACAACTTATTTTAATAATTGAATTAATTAAATATGAAATTCAAAATAATTAGCTATTAAAAATAAACAAATATTAATATTAATTGATACAAGTTATAGTGAAAATAGAAAATTCTAATTCTAATAGTGGTATCTTAACTTGATTATTATTTTGTATCATACTATAATTAAAAAATATTAAATTTATTTTTTATTATTTAAACCTTATCAATTTTGTTATTATGTTTTAATTACCAATAATAATTTTAAATATTTTATTAAAAATCAAGGAGTTCCTTTCCAAATATCATAAATTTACAAAGTTCTTTCAAAATTTTATATTTATTGTGATATAAAATCGAATTACAAAATCTTAATTATAAAACCTCATTAAAAAGCTATTTTTATAATATAAAATAGTTTTATGTTGTCATTTATGTGTATATTGCAACTTTATTGAACTTTACGACAGTTATTTTTAAAATTGTATCATTGACGTGTAATTAAACAACTATATAAAACAATTCCATTCTGCCAAGGACCATTAAACTTTTCAATTTTTTTACTTAATAATTACAATAATATATAATTTTTTTTATTTGAACGATTCATTTAAAACATCAATTCATTATTTATCGGTTACTTTGTTTGCTTAATTTTTAATTAATTTAAATTAGATTAATTTGATTAGATATAAGCTAAGTAATATGGATATTTGAGTTAAGGAAAAGTTATTCTTAAGCTTTTATCCTCAGGTAATATTTATTATATAAAATTGTAAACTCCTTATTGCTACAAATTTAAATTTTATTCTTTAATGTTTTAAACACTAGCGTTTTTTTTTTTAATTAACATGCACATCTTACTATTATAATTTTATAAATTCATTATTTTTTTAGATAAAACAAACAAAGAAGTTAAACAAGGAATATAACCAAAATCAGTTAATAATACTATATAATAAAAATAAAAATAATAGGAAAAAGTGACAGAAATAAAAAAAAATTGTATAAATGATCAAATATAAAATATATAAATTTAATGGCAAAATGATTGTAAAATCTACTTGGAATACCAGAATTGGTTTATGTAACCATCCCTAACTTTTTGCATCCATATGATTCTGCACTAAAATTTTAGCTTCTAATTTGTTTTTCTTTTTTTATATTAATATCTTCCAGAAGCTTTCAAAATTAAATAATTTTATCATGCAATAATTTTATTTGTTTCTGTAAAATTATATGAAAGTAAACACATAATTAAAAGAAAAAAATGTACTAAAACTACTTACCATGAATAATATAATGAACTTAAAAATAGGATATTATTACTTAATTAGCATGTGTATGAATAGAGACAAAAAAATAGTGACAGAGAAGGGGCCCAAAGGCATGTGTAATGGGCTTAATTGGGCAATGGAAAAGGAAATCTACAATGGTGGCCAGCCCAGCATCCACCCATCACATGATCGGTGTCAGTCATCACAACAACCACCACGTACCTTCCGTACTCTCTCTTATTTGTCACAAAACCTATTTTTTATTTTTTCTCTAACATTAAATTTTTCATTCTTTAAAAAACACCATTCTTAATTGCACATAAATAACACCACCAGCACAAAGGAAGCACAAAACTGTTATTAGCACTTGCTTTGAATGTTCCTTATATGTGACATAAGTGAATTAATGTACCACATTGTTCTGAGTACAGGTATTGTCCTCCTTGTAACAACTTTCAGATGGAGAAATGTAATTAATGAAGGTTTATTTAACACATTATAGTTTTGTATTGATCTTCGTCTTGTTGTATATTTTTTTATTTGTAGTATTTCAGGAGCACAAAACTGTGTTTGTAGCATGTAGTATTGTATAAATAGAAACATTGAGGGACCTATGTAGGTTGTTTTAGGACCCATTATTGAAATCACGTTCCATCCGACATTTAATGTTTTCTCACCGTATCTCTTCAACGCGACATGCTGAGCCTGGCACCCAATTGCCACCAAACCTATCAATGAAACTATTACATAAAGAGATTGGAGTTCCAAACTCTCACTTTCATTATATCATATATGAAGTCAAACATTTTCTTACTCCAAATATTCACATTTATCACAGGATTCAAATATTCACATTTCTTTGAATTTAAGAATAAAATTGAGAGAATAAAAAATAGATAAAAATAATAAAAAATTAATTTGTTGAAATTAAAAAAAGTTAAAAGTAAAATTACTTAATAATAAAAAATAAAATTAATTTAATTGATTAATATATATATATATACATATATATATATATATATATATATATATATATATTACATTTTTTTTACTTTTCATTAAATGCTTTGAAAAAAAGGAGTGAAAATAAATAAATAAAAAAACATAAAAGTGAAGCATTTATTACATATTAAAAATACAATTTTATTTATTTTTTACCTCCTATATCGGTCTGCAAAATCAAATAAACACTTAATTTCTTTTCAATAATTTAGTATTTAACTAGGTAATATTTACATTACTTAGTAATCGAGAAATAAAAATTTATACATATTCACCTCTTAATCAATTGAAATATTTTAAGAATAAAATTGTAATAAATTAAAATTTTAAAATAATTATTAACCAAAAGGATCTTATTAGTAAACCCCTCTCTCTCTCTCTTTATATATATAAATATTAATAAAAAACAATATTAAAAAATTAATGTTTATTACTAAGTTGGAAATCTAATATTAATTAAAAAAAGTTATATCAAATTTATAACATTACATACAAGTTTTGGTTTATATATTATGAAAAGTCTTTTTTTTTTATTTTACTTTTTAATATTAATCTTCGAAAGAATACAAGAAAACATTTTGTTGATGGATCACTCGTATTTTTTTTTTTAATTTATGAGAAAGATTTTCTGCTTGATATTTATAATTACATGAAAATGACGCAAATTCAAGAGTGTTATCTAAATTAAAAATAATATTGTATGATTATTACAATTGATGCACATATTCAATAATGTATTACAGTATTAGAAAATAATTAACTTTGAAACGTATCAATATTAGAAGATTTTTATGTTTTTATTTATGCATAAAATTCTAAACTAATCATAAAAAAAATGATTACAGTTGGATAACAGTGCGGCTCATTCAAATTAAAAAGAAGATATCGTGTATAATTATTTTTGTTAGATATTTTATACAGATTAATAATAGGAAGATTTTCATAAATAAAATATTATATAATTAATTTTTTTTAAGTATTAAGTTATGAGTTTCTTTTTATAATTTTCTGAATTTTTTTATTTTTATTTAATGTGGAACTTTAATTCACATTTAAATTCTCATAAATTAATGTAAGAATATAAAAAGAGAAATTTCACATTATAAAAATTATATTGGTATTTATTTCTCCTCTTCTAAAAGAAATACATTGTCTACATTGTAAATTGTTTTAAATCTATTCTTTTTTCTCTCTAATAGTGCATTGTATAATAGTTGAGTTCTCTTATTTCTTAAAGAAAATATTATTATTATTATTTTTTCTTGAGATTTAAGGAGGGTATTATAGTTTCTTTCAGTAGTAAAATTATATTATTTAAGAGCATGGATGATTGGTTTCTTGTTTGTGATATTTTTCTCACTGCAATAGTTATTAGAATAGTGGTGTTGAAAAAAGATGTTCAGGTGTCCACAAGTGTTAGTACAAAAGATTTAATTCATCATTATTAGTCTTGATTACAACAAACTAAGTTTAAATTATTGTACTTATTACAATAAATTCGATGAGAATAATTTTATTATTTTTTGTTGTTGTTGTATGTGGATGTTGGTGTTAGACTCCAACAAAGTTAATCCAGGTTTTGAAGGCACAACTGACTATGAAGTTTGATATGAAAAACTAGGGATTAACAAACAAAATTTTAGGGGTGCAAATTCATCGGGACATAAAAGAAAAAATTTGTCTTTATCAAAATAATTACTTGCTGAAGGTTTTGCAGTGCTTCAACATGCAATGGTGTAAACCAATTTTTATCACATTTTCTATCAAGTTATCCTCAAGTATAAGTCCTAACAATGAAGCAAGGAGGATGAAAATGTCTCAAGTACTGTATGCATAGATGAAATGCATGGATGAAAATATCTGGAATACTATATGCATGGATGAAAATGTCTCGAGTACTATATGTATCAACAGTGAGAAATCTTATGAATATTATGATCTGTACAAAGACAGACATTGCACAAGCAATAGAAGCGATTGATAGATTAATGACAAATTATGGTGGAAAACATGAATATTATCAAGAGAAATCTTATTAAGGAACCTTGATCCTGTATTATATTTCAGATGATCAAAACTAGTCGTCAGATGTTATGTTTATTCAGATTTTGCAGGTGATCTTTATGAGTTTACCTTTGTTGGAGAGACAATAACTAGTTATCCAAGATATAGAATGTTGTAGTTCTATCTATTATAAAAATTGAGTACATGACAACCACCAAAACATATAAGAAAACTATTTGGATTAAGAGGATAATGAAGGAACTCGGACATAAACATATTATTGTGTATTGTGACCGTCAGTTGCACATTGCAAGGAATTCTACATTGTATTACAGGACAAAATAAGAATATTCTAGCAGATGTTATGACAGTCGGTTAGCAGTGACAAGTTTATATAGAAAAGATATATTACAATGAAATAACAACATAAAAGACAATAATAATGTATTATGAATATTTGATTAATTTAATCAAAATCTTCAAGTGAGAAAATGTGAAAAGAGAAGTTTTATATCGGGAAAATTATATGTTGATACTTACTTTTTCTCTTATAAAAGAAGTAGAGTGTCTACCTTGTAAATCACACAAAATCTATTTATTCTCTTTTCTACTAGGACATTGTATAATAGTTAATAGTTGAGTTTTCTTATATTTTAGATAAAATATTATTATTATTTTCTCTTTTAAAGAGAATATTATAATTTATTCTAGTAGTAAAATTTTATTATTATCTATTGATGGTTTTGTTTCTCTTCTCTCATATTTTATTTTTAATTATAAATTCTTAAATAATTACTATGATTCCTAACAATTTTATATTTCATATTTCAAGATATTGAAAATAATTTTCTCAAAATACAAATAAAATGTTTATGTTATTATTATACGTATATTTGTGTGCATTCAATTTTTTGTACGGAATGATTAAAAGATGTTAATTTGTCTTGAAATATAAATTTGAAAATTGTGTAAATTGTAGGAAGAAAAAGAAACTAATTGTCTTATTTTAAAAAATAAAAGTTCCTTTTGTCATTGGAGAAAGAATATCCAGAAAAAGGAACTGCTTTGTGAAGGTGGAATCGTGGGTGTACCTTCCACATCAAATACTTTTTCATACTTTACACGTCTTTCATTGACATCTTCAGCGGTGTGAAATGATTTAAAGTAAAATCTAAATTTGCTACAACTCAAAAGAAAATAAAAGAAGAAAGTTTAATATGCTTTATGACTTACAAAATATAAACGCATTACATGCCAAACTAGAAAGTAAAAGACAAATGATGAAAGAAAGAAAAGGTGAAAGTGTGTGGACGAGAATATACTGTATCAGAACATTGTCATTTTTCTGTTGTCGATTCGAAACCACGAATCAATCAACATTTGCATGCATTCACGTTGTTGCTTGGGTTTTGAGTTTTGTTTGAGTAACCCTTGAAGGCTTTGAACATAATTTTGGTAAAGAATAGTATATGTAGCCTTCAAATACTTCTCCTTATGTGATGAATTTATGGTGTGGGACTTAGCTAGTTGCAGAGGGAAGTGGTTGTGATTTCAAATGGTGAGTTTTATGACAGTAGGTCCACTATAACTTGTTGCTGTTCTCAATTTATGTTGCATCACGATGTTAGGTATCATAATTATTCCAAACAGTAATGGTCCATGGTTTATTAAAAACTTAAATTCACTCAATATATTTAACTCATGACATCTTTAGAAATAAAAAAGTTAAAAAGTAAACTATGAGATACGTGGATTAGTCCTTTTTATATATATATATATAATCAGCGGCGGAATTAGGTGTCAGTTCCAATCACAAATCAGTTTATTATTTTATATAATTTTTTATCTCTCTCTCTATATATATTTTTTTCCTCATATTTTTATCTTTCTTTTCTCCTCTTCATTTTTTAACTTCAATTTTTCCTATTAGACACCAATTTTACATTAATTTTATCTTTTCATATTTTTATTTTTTATTTCTACCACTCTTCATTTTCATACCTTTTTCTTCTATGGCTTCACTTTTAAGATAAAAAATATAAATTTTTTTATTTAGTTTTATTTTTAAAAATTGTAATTTTTAATTCTTTAATTCTATAATTATTTTTATCTCTTGTTCAAGAAAACATAAGACAAAAAATTAAAATATAAAGGAAATATCTCATAATATTTTTTATTATAAAAAATTAATCTACGTAATTTAATATAAAAATATTAAATATTAATATAATTTTTTATTAATTATAAATAAATTAATTATTTTAATATTTTATGATATTCTAGTTTAATATTAAAAATAAAATTATGAACTCAGATTTTAAAAGTAAAAAATAAATAAAATAAATTTTATTTTTTAAAATTTAAATTCAATTTGTTACATGTAATATATTTATTTTTATATGATGATTAGTATTTATATGTAATATATTTATTTTTATATAATAATTAGTGTTATAGGTTTATCATAAATTTATTTATTATTTTAATATTATTTTTATCATTTATTAGTATAACAATTAAAAATATTAATAAATTTTTAAAAACCTAATCAATTATATATATATATATATATAGTTGCAGAAATAAAAAACACTAATTATTTATAACTTTGGAAATTTTGCTCATGGAAATCATGATTCTTCTCATTTTCGCGCATATTATATTTTCCTTGTTGAAAATAAACATAAGCTCAAAGTAACTTCAGGTTAGGTTTTCACATTTCCATTTTTCATTCTTTATCTCACCTAAAGTATGCTTGGATTATATATATACATTAGTTTTTTCTTAGGTTATGGGTCTTGGCCCGCAAGCTATTTGGTGCGATAACGAGCCTGTAAAAGATTACCCCATTTATGTTGTGGTTCAGTTTGGGCCTAAACAAACACATTAGTTTGTATTTCCATCGATATAAGGGACTACAGGAACCATTTGGAGAAATCCAAGAACACAAGACGATGTTAAACAAACGGATGTTATTTCAACGGATATATTAATTTTTTTTGTTAACAATTTAATAATAATGGACTAAAATTATTTAATTTTAGAAAATAAAAAAAAACAAATTTGTATTTAAAATTTTATTAAACCAAAAATTTATATTTGCCAAATTATATAAGAAAATTATTTATAAATTTAATATCCATATAATGATCCCTATTCTAAATAATTAGTGTATGATTCTCAAATCCTATTTTTTTTATACGGTTTTGATGTCAAATGCAAAATGATTAAACGAATTAAAAACAAAAACGTTATTACTAAATCTTAGGTGAAGGGGTTATTATTAATGCATCTACCTGTTCAAGGACTGAAGTCAATAAAATGAAGTACATGAACAAGAAAATTTGTTCAAAGACTGAAGTTCATCTGAATTATTAAAATGCATCATAGTTTATATACACAAAAACTAAACAATTAAAATAAAAAATAAAAACCGAGCACAAGATTCTATATTTTTTGTTGGACAAATTTTAATTGCTTTTACAGACACTGTACATTCTGAGAAGTTCAAAGCTCCAATGAGACAAACCCCAACAAAAGTTAGACAAATCACTAGCCATGAAATTATCGAACACGAACAACACGACAAAGATATACAAAGAATATGTGATGTTGCATTTTGAGGCCAGCGGCCAGCATGTGCTCCCGCAACTTGTGCTGACAATGTATCAAACAACTTTGCTATGCAAACCCTCCAATGCATGCTTCAAGCTTCACCCATCTAACACCCAATCCAACTGAAAAACCTAAGCAACCCAACTCCAACTCCAGGTAAATCTCTATGCTTCAAGACGCTCCGACACAAAACTCCCATGCTTTCAAGGAGAGTTCACAGAAACCATGCTTTCAAGCATAGTAAGTAGAAATTAACTGAGTGAGCTCTAAGGTTACAAAAAGAAATGATTTATTGCTCAAACCACTACAGCCTGACCACTAATACCGTCATGAAGCTGAAGTGAGCCATCCTTCATCAAATTTATGCTCAAGCTCTTGAACCTCTCCCTTGAATACTGTCTAGATGCTTTTCTCCAATCTGTTCCAGTTTTCATCATGGCCACAAACTCTTCATAACTGATGCGACCGTCCTATGTAAACAGAAATTTAGAAATATTATCACCAGAATAATCAAATCTCATGAGAAGCAAGCCTGTGGGTTTTTCTTTATATCGCATTATAATGGAAAATAAAACAATTTATGAGCAAGAATGTCAAACCTTGTCCGTGTCAACTTCACGCATGATGTCATTCAATACAGCAGTATCGTTTTCTCCAGACTCATCTAATAATGCTGTCTCTAGCTCCCCTAACTCAATATAGCCACTCCCGTCTTTGTCAAAAAACATGAATGCTCTTCGGAAATGTTCATCATTCTCCATTCTTTGCAAGTGAATTGTCACGGCTACGAACTCTCCATAGTCAAGTACTCCATTCCCATCAACATCGGCCTAAGTAATTGATTGCAAAGAAAACATTCTTTAATCACGAATTTGTTCATTGCATTTCTACATTACAACTTACAAAGTCCCGGCTTAGGGTATGATTGGCCATTCAATTTAAATTTAGTATATCGTTTTAGATGGATGAAGCTCAATTCAAATGAAACATTGGTGTTATATGAAGCGGTTAAGTCAATAAAAGTAAGAGGTTATATCAGGCTTGTAGCAAAGTAAGGAGTGTCTAGCTAAGGCTTTAGAAACAAACAATCCTCACATCCAAATTCAAAGAAACCAATATTCATCAATACAATTTAGGGATTATTCAGACCCGAAACTAATCACGTACTGAATTTGGCATGGAACACTATATTATGTAATGCAATAGTGTATAAAACCAGTCAAGACACATCAACAACGTATGAAAATCTTCATTCCTGCAGAGTGCACAACATCATGTATTTCATGTTCATAGAAGTGCATACTATCGTATGAAATCATGCAACAGAAAATGGTCTCAGAGATCCATCAGCTCGCCCCGCCCAATAATTCATCGTAGTGACAATCAAAGAACTGGAATTATATTGAGAAATTACAATATAAATGGTATAAACAAAAGCCTACCACATCCATCAGCATCTTAATCTCTGGCTCAGCCAATTGTGAACCAACCTTCCGTAACCCAGCCTTCAGTTCGTCGTATGTTACTTTGCCATCTTTGTCAGTATCCATCAATGTAAACATGTCTTTGATGATTTCTACCTCTTCAACAGATAAATGCTCTGCAATTACCTGTAGCATTCATTCAAAGGAACTCAAATCACCACCGTTCGAACTTCCTTATAATTCCAATACATACCGAACTTGAGTTAACAATTATGCATAAACTGAAATAGATGCTAACCCGAAGGGCCCTCTTTTTGAATCTATTCATGACAGAGAACTGCTTAAGCCTAGTCCTCACAATATCTCCTAACGGAACATTTGAAGCTTTCTTTGCATTTTGCAACCAGGGATGTTCTGCAGCCATAATTAAGGATGGTAAACATTTAGCATCAATTTTCAAGTACGTAGGCCTGACGGCCTCCTGAGTCGTAGAGGTTCAAACATGCACCAAATTCTTATTTTCTTTTAGAAGGGCAATGCAACAAACGGTCCACAAGAGAATGAGAATACTCTATTAAACAGAAAAAAAATGAAAAAATAAAAATAAAAAAAATACAACATACATGGAAATTTTGAGCAGCTTAAACATTATGATCCCATCCTACTTCACAAACCATAAAGTACTTACCAAGCACCTGTTCAGCCGTCAAGCGCTTCTTAGGATCAGGCTCCAACATCTGGCGCACGAGGCTCTTAGCACTTGCAGAAATCTGAGGCCATGGTTCTCTCTTGAAGTCAATCACTCCCCTCAAAATCGCTAAAGCCACCCCTCTTTCGTCCTCTACACCGAATCAAACCAAACGAAACATTTCACTAAAATTCAAACACCCCATCACTCACCCAAAACACAGAAACACAACAGCGCATTAACAACTAACATTGGACGATAAAAAAAAGGAAAGCACATACCTGCCCAAAACGGAGGAACCCCACACAACAAAATATAAAGAATCACCCCAGCACTCCACACATCAACTTCTGGCCCATAATTCCTCTTCAATACCTCCGGTGCCATATAGTAAGGACTCCCCACAATCTCTGAAAATCTCTCCCCTGTTCATTCATTAAAAAAAACCCATCAGCTTAATTAGTGACATCGAGTTCAAATATTTAAAATGCAACTGTTTCTAATCCTCAAAGCATTCATAACCGTCCTATCTGATTTGAGCATAACGAAACAAATCCATTCACTGGCGTACCAGGTTTGAAAAACACGGAGAGACCAAAATCAATGGCCTTAAGTACAGAGTTCTCCTTCTTATTCGCAAAGAGGAAATTCTCGGGCTTAAGGTCTCGATGCATGACGCCATTGGCGTGACACATTCTGACGACCTCAGCAATGGTTCTCGCAACGTGCGCGGCCGCACGCTCGCTGTAATGGCCACGTGCGACGATCCGGTCGAAGAGCTCGCCACCGGCGCAAAGCTCCATGACGAGGTGAACGTTCTCTTGGTCCTCATAAGTGGCTTTGAGCTTCACGACGTTGGCATGGTCCGGCAGCGTGGACATGATAGCGACCTCGCGGCGGACGTCCTCGACGTCCACTGCGGTCCTCAGCTTGCGCTTTGAGATGGACTTGCAGGCGAGCTCCTGCTTCGTCTCCCGGTCCGTGCACAGGTAGGTTATCCCGAACTCCCCCCGACCTAGCTCCCGACCTATCACGTACTTGTCTCCGATGAGGCTCCGCGACGTCACGTCCTTCAGCACGCGGATCGGAACGCCAGAACGGAGCGTCTCCTCCGCGTAAGGGTTCGGTTTGGTTTTCTTCTTTCTCCCGCGGTTTGACTCTGCCACGTCATCTCTCACACACGCGTTGCAGTTCCCCATGTCTCCGGCTGACGGAATCGGAGAAGAAGGTGGGTAGATAGATGAAGATGACTACGACGACCACGATTATGATGCTGAGTTGGAGAAAAGTAGAGTCTTATTTCACTTGGAAGGTGTTTGACTCTGAGAAGTTTATTTGACTGTGATTATCGCATTTATTGCTTAACAAAATTAAATCATTTTCTTAGTTGTCATAAGGATTGGTTTCAATTTTACATACAAATCGAATGTAGCTAAGCATCTAGATAAACTGCAGATGCCGCAAGTTTGTCTTGAAAATTCTCATAGTTTTTTTCAAACATGTAAATCAAGGTGTTCGAAGTTTTAGTTTAATTAGTTCTCTCAAATTTAAATATTAAATAGAGTTTACTATATAATTATGTTATTTTTTAGTTGAGCTGAAAAAATTGGGAGCAATGTTGGTTGGATTATTGTGGATGATTCCATGGGGCAATGACACTTGGAAAATGTTTTTTTCGAGACTTTAACTTATAAAGTGTATGATGATGGGATGGGACCGATTGATAACTTTTTTGCTGGTTGGGGCCTCTGCGTCACATTTTTTAAGATTTCTATACAACTGTACTTCAAATTGCAAACTGTTTCTTCTATTTTCTTTTTCTTTTAAGTTTACATGCAAAAAGAAGGGGTCAAGAAAGAGTAACAAAATCTTTATTTAACATTGCAACAGCTATCAAACTTACCCACTAATTTTGTGACATGGTCTTACTCTTTTCTTTAGCCAAACGTCATTGCTTATACTTTAGTGCAAAAATGGAAAATCTTGCATTGCCATAAAACATTAATTGAATACTTCACTTATAACAAAACTATTTGTGCTGTTGACATGGTCAATATCTCAACGTTTATTGAAATCCAAAAGCTATATTCTATTTACATTTTGCAAAAGCTGTGTTAGCTATGACTATGACCCACAACAAAATAATATTCCTTCTATGCCAAAGTCAACAAATTATGATGACATTTTTTCCCTTTCTCTAAAAAAAAAAAAAGATAGAAAAAGGATATGAAAAGCTTTTTCTATATTGAAAGGTTATAAAGTGTTGGGTATTGGGTAATGGGCAATGTTTTTCTTCACTAGAAAGTCACGGGCCACCTTCCTTTTAACCCTGTCAACGAATTGGTAGTAACTTCCTTTCCTGTTTTTACAAGCAATCAGGTATTGAAAATAATGTATTTTTAATGAAAAGAAAATTTAAGCATGAGATGAATAGTGTTACCTAAAGAAAGAATATATAATTGATAAAGCATGAAGGAACAGATAGGATCCAACAAACTGGATTCAGCACCCCTTACCCTCCTCCATGGAAGATGATTGATGGAGGTTTGGAGACCATGACCATATTTTTAATTTATGCACTCCAACATGCTTCTCAACTTTTGCAGATAGACCAATTATAATTTTTGGGTAAAAAGAAACTAAAAGTAGCCTTAAACCCCATGTTACATCATCATTGTGTTCCATGATATCCTTGTCTAAAAAAACAAGTCAATTCATTTTTTTAAGCTACTCCTGAACCCATCAAAAAATTATAAAATATGGATATGAAATATGAATGTTACAGAATAAACATGATGATGTTCTAGGTCATTCTTGTACCCATTTCATGTTAGGAAATTATTGAATAATAAAAACATACCATACCAAATGTAACTTCTATACATTATCATACAAAAATTCATAAAACAAAATCTCTTATGTTTTAAAAGATGGGATGATTTGTTTTAGAAAATGAAATGATATATATATTTATAATAATAATTATTGTAATTAAAATTGTGACGGAATGCCTATCCAAATTTTAAATATTTAAAAATCAAATTTTTGGAGTGGTCTACATAATTTATCTAAGAATACTATAAGAATTATAAAGATAAGAAAAAATCTATAAAAATTAAATTTAATTCAAAAGTCGATTACTTGTAAGGAAAATAATCATATTATAATATCAATAACGATTATCTTTAATTGAATGTTAAAAATTAAATATTATTTTAAAAATATTTATTTCTTCCCAAAATAAAAAAAAAACAGAGAAAAAAAAAGAAAAAAATGAACAAAATTATTATTTAATTTTGTAAGACTCACTAAGAATTGATTTTATTCGTGTATATTCTCATTTAAGATAAGAAATCATAATGATATAATTCATTATAGAAAAAATTCATATGTTTGATTGATGTTTTAAAAAGTTTTATTTTTTAAAGAATTCTGTATTATTTTAGGTTCTGAAAAAATTTATATTTTTATCGTTTATATTATATTTGAAGATACATCATGAGACATATATTATATTTATGTTTCAAAAATTTATTTAAAATAAAAGACATGACTATGCAAATAATGATACTGTTCAAGATTTATTTTAAAAACATATTATATCTGTATCTCAAAATTTATTTTTAAAAGAATAATTTATTTAAAAAAAAAAACATAACAACACGATCGATTATATTCATATTTCAAATTTCATTTAAAAGAGACATATATTCAAATGACCCATATCACGTAATGACCTATATCACGTAACGTAAGACAAGGCTGAAAGCTACTAAATCAAAAATCGCACAAGTTCTGAAGCCAAAGCCACTAAGTCGAAGTGCGTTAGCGCATAACCACGAAATCGAATAACAAATAGGACCAATCGAACAACAAATAGGACCAATCGATGCTAAATTGAATGGCAATATAGTGCCGGTAGCCGCTGAATCAAGTTCGATGGTAGAAAACCGCTAAATAGTATAAATAACAAAAATTGAAAAAAAAAATCCATATTTATTAATCCAAATACACAACGTTAATAATATTTTAAATGAAATCAAACCAGAAAACAAAAAGATCAGTCTAAAATATATACACTCCACACTAAATAACCAAAACCACTAATCTTCCCCAATACAAATCAATAAACTCAAATAGTTCAAACAAACACAATTTTCACAAACAAATATAACACGAATTGAACTTATAGACAAATCATGAACCAAGCTTCACCCTTGACTAAACCTGTCTGAATGCACTTAATCCAAGTCTGTTCAGTAGCAAAACATAATCAACATTAAACACACCCCATTCGGATAACATCAACCTTAAACAAAATAAAAAATAAAAAATAAATGAAAGCATCAAATTCAAGCCGAAACAAACGAAAACAACATAGTGAACCCAAAATTAAACTAAAATCCTACTGCCAATAAACCCGACAGGAATGCAGTTCAAATCCCATGAACTAAACCTGAAATCTAGGCTCGCCGCGAAGCTTAAATGGGGAGAGCAAGTGAGGGCTGAAGGTTCACGGTGAAGGAGGGTAGCGCGACAAAAGTGGATGTTTGGAGGAGGTTAGGACGTGGTATGTTGGGATAAAAATTTTTGATTAGCTAAATTATAGGTTTGTATAACAGCTGTATAATCAGAAATTCCTATATTTAGTTCTGATTTGTTAGAATAAAATACTATAAGATCATAGTAGATGTGTACAAAAATAATATAAAATGAGTTCTATGTTTTTTAATTTGGTACCAGAGCTTATAACTTTTTTTTTCTTTCAAAATCCTTGGAGATCTGATCCGGAGAGAGACAGTTCGGCAAACAACGTTGAACAACATTGAAAACAAAATATATGATTGCTGATTCCATAACTATGATGACAAAGAAGCAGCCAACAATTCACCACAGCAAATCGAAGCAATCAAAAGATTTTGAAAAAGGTAACTACAAGTGTACTCAATGTAATAAGGATAGACACACCAAGGAACGATGCTATGAAATCATAGGATATCCTGAGTGGTGGGATCACAGTCGAGCATCAAAGAAGAATTCAAAAAGAAATCCAACTGCTGCTGTAACTGCCATTGACAAAGAGGACAACAAAGGCATGATGCTTGCTACAATCGCAAGTAGTGATGATTCTAATGGTAAGGCTTTAATAAGCATATCTACCGTTTTGAATAATGCATGGATAATTGACTATGCATGTTCTGATCATGTGACTTTTGATGTTAGACAAATTACAAATCTTAAACCTTCCTCACAAAAGAGTATATCCACAGCCAATGGTAGTAAATCCTTGGAGAAGGAACTGTCTCTATTTCAAACAATTTGAATCTTGATACTGTCATTGTTGTTCCTTCTCTTAAATATAACCTATTGTCAGTCTCGCAAATAACCAAAACTCTTTTATGTGTTGTAATTTTTGGGTCTGACTCTTGTGTTTTTAAGAATATTCATACGAGGAAGACGATTGGTTGTGGTATTAGTCGAGGAAGGTTATATTACCTGGACCTGACAGAAAAAGATTCAAAGAGACTTGGTCAAGTGCTAGCAACAAAAAGGTCTCAAGAAGTAAGAAAAGGCGATGATATCTGGTTATGACATAAACGTCTAGGACATGCATATTTTGGTTACATAAAGAAATTATTTCCAAAGGTATTTGACCAAGTAGACACTTCAACTTTTTATTGTGATGTTTGTGAGCGTGCAAAGAGTCATAGAACATATTTTCCTTTAATTTTAAATAAAAGTTCTCTTCCTTTTATGATCATTCACTCTGATGTATGGGGTCCATCTAAGGTTACAACGTTGGGTGGCTGAAAGTGGTTTGTAATGTTTATTGATGATTGTACTCGAATGACTTGGTTATGTTTGATGAAGTCTAAAAGTGAAGTTGGAGGACTATTTCAGAAATTCTGCAAAATGATTGAGACCCAGTACAAAGCACAAATTCAGGTACTATGCAGTGACAACGGAGGAGAATACATGCAATAAGAACTTCAACATTTTTTAGTAGCCAAAGGAATTGTTCATCAAAGATCTTGTCCAAGTACTCCATAACAGAATGAGATGGCAGAACGAAAGAACTATCATCTATTGGAGGTGGTCCAAGCTGCACTAATTGGAGCTCACATGCCAGCAATATATTGGGGAGAAGCTCTCACATATGCAGTATACACTATCAATCGAACACCGTCCAGGTCTCTTGAGTATAAAACACCTCTTCAATCACTTACAGATGCAGTAGTAAGTCCTAAAATTGTTGAACTAACACATATAATTTTTTGTTGTGTTGCTTATGTTCACGTACACAAGCATCAGAGAAGTAAGTTGTCTCCTAGAGCTGAAAGGTGTGTGTTCCTTGGCTATGCGAATCAACAGAAAGGATATCGATGCTACAATCCACAAACCAAGCAAATGTTTACTACTATAGATGTAATTTTTTATGAAACCTTGATATATTTTTCTCCCGAGTCTGAAATTCAGGGGGAAAATTATGATGAAGTTCAGATTTTTGTTCCTCAAGAAATTGATATTGAGATCAGATTGGAGAAAGAAAGTTACAAAGTTGTATCAAGAGATGATGAAAATATGCAACAATGTTATGATCAACAACCACATAATGAGGAAGATTTGGAGCATGTTGAGATCGAAAATTTGTCTGTTGATGCTAATGATATACCACACCAATCGTCCTCTCAAGAACCTAATATAGAAAAAAGAATTCTGCCAGATCGTGTCACTAGAGGTATCCCTAAGCCTACTTATGATTCTGACCTCACCAGTAAGACAAGATACCCTATGAGTAATTATATTTGTAACCAGAATTTGTCTAACTCAAATATCGCATTTATAAGTCAATTATCTACTGTATATATTTCTAACAGTGTGCAGGAAGCTTTCAGGTGGAAGGATGCTATGAATGAGGAGATGAGATCCTTGCAAAGAAATTGTCCAGTTGGAAAGAAACCAGTAGGATGCCGATGGGTGTATACTGTGAAATTTAATGCAGATGGCACAATTGAGAGATTCAAAGCTAGATTAGTGGCAAAGGGGTACACACAAGCATATGGAATAGATTACACTGAAACGTTTTCTCCCGTAGCCAAAATTAGTACAGTTCGAGTATTGTTATCTCTAGCTGTAAATCTTGATTGGTCCTTACAACAATTTGACGTAAAAAATGTCTTCTTACACGGGGAATTGTCTGAAGAAGTTTATATGGAGCTACCAGAAGGATGTAGGATCCCGAATACACATAGCAAGAAGGTATGCAAGTTGAAAAATTCATTGTATGGTCTAAAGCAATCGCCACGAGCATGGTTTGGTAGATTCACCAAGTCAATGCTTGCTCTTGGATACCAACAGAGCAACCAAGATCATACTTTGTTTCTAAAGAAAAAGGAAGAAAAGATTACAATTTTTATTGTCTATGTTGATGACATAATAGTTACGGGAAACGATCTAGAGGAACGCAAGACATTGAAAGAGTACTTGACAAAGGAATTCGAGATGAAGAATCTTGATCCTTTAAAATATTTTCTTGGAATTGAGGTCTCAAGATCAAAGTCATGTATTTTTCTCTCACAACGAAAGTATGCATTGGATTTACTAAAAAAAACTGGAATGACAGCATGCAAACCAACAAATTCTCCAATTGAAGAGGGATTAAAGCTATGCATTGAAAAAGATTAAACTACAACTAACAAGGGAAGATATCAGAGACTTGTAGGGAGATTGATGTATCTCTCACACACTAGGCCATGGTTAGCCAATTCATGCACAATCCAGGTGAAAAACACATGGATGCTGTTATACGAATTTTAAGGTATATAAAAGCTGCTCCTGAAAAAGGAGTTATGTTCAAGAAGAACTCCAACTACAAGGATGTGATGGTTTATACTGATGCAGATTGGACAGGTGCTCTTGATGATAAAAGATCAACCTCTAGATACTTTACATTTGTAGGGGGTAATCTTGTCACATGGAAAAACAAGAAGCAGAAAGTTGTAGCTAGATCTAGTGCAGAAGCTGAACTTAGTGGAATGGTTATTGGATTTTGTGAAGGTTTGTGACTCAGACTACTTCTCCAGGATTTAGGGTATGCACATACACGTCCCATTCAGTTGTATTGTGATAATAAATTTGCGCGCGACATTGCTCACAATCCTGTCCAACATGATCGGATGAAACATGTGAATGTTGATAGATTTTTCATCAAGGAAAAACTTGATAAAAATATTTTGAAATTGCCAAATATTCGATCTGAAGATCAGTTGATAGACATTCTTACCAAAGTTGTGACAAGTCAGATTTTTAGGAGATTATTGGACAAGTTGAGAATGTATGACATCCATTTACCAACTTGAGGGAGAGTGTTGTGATAAAGATATTTGATTAACTAAATTATAGATTTATATAGCGTTACAAAATATTGTATAATCAGAACTTCCTATATTTAATTCTGATTTGGTAGAGTAAAATACTATAAGATGATAATATACGTAGAAAAGTGATATGAATAAAATATAGAATGAGTTATGTGTTTTTTAATTTGGTGGACCTGGTTCGGGGGTATACGGGTGACCTAGGGTTTGGCTGGTCGGCATTGTGTTAGGGGCGTGGTGCTGACCAGGAGCACGGGGGCTACGGTGGAGTTCACAGTGGTTGGTGAAAGTGTGGGGCTGAAAATGGGAGGTGGAGGGATTTGGGATTCGCTGTGAGTGAGGAGCAGCTACCGAGGGGTAAGTGGAGGTTGCGACTAAGAGTGGGGGGTGCGACGTGGTTGTAGTTGGATAATGGCTGACTGGGCGTAGCTAGGTTATGATGGTGGCTTGGTTGACACTGATGAGGGGGAAGGTAGATGTGTATGGACCTGCGGGTGAGGAAAGAGATTGCGAACAAGGGTGAGGTTTGGTGTGGGCCGTGGTTTCGGGAAGAAGATGGGAAAGCTTGGTGGCCGGTGAGGGAGAGTGGAATGGGCGGTCGTGGAGGATGAAGGAAAATAGGGTTGGGTGGATGAGGTGAGTGAAGCTGCAGGGAGAGTTGAGAAGGATAAGTGAAAACCGCATCCCCCTATTTGTTTTAAGGAGGTTTGTTATGCTAAAAGAATTTTCCGAGAAGTTTTACCCAAAAGCTACCAAGTGGTGCGGTCCTTCTCCTCTAATACTCATGTTGTCGGGTTAAGGCGGCATGAAGATACAACTGCCCTAATTTTCTTCATAGGAGCTAAGTTTCAATTCAACCCAGTTCGCAAGGAAGCTATTCCTATTCGCATTGAATTTCCAGTGGAGCACCTAAGTTATCAGTCATTTTTGTTCCAACAATTGTGTCCTCCTTTACCAATCTTTTCATTCCCTATGAAATGGGTTGGACCTAAAAAAATAAATAAATTAATTTAGATAAAAGTATTATTTTTTATTTTCATTTTTTTAATTAAAATGTAAAAATGCTAAAAAAAATTATTATTGACTTTTTTTCTCCTTTAAAAAAAGTTAAATGATAATAAAAAGAATTATTAATTTTATTTTTCATCATTCATTTTTTTTATCTTTTTTAATTAATAATTTTTTTAAGTTTTTTTTATCTCTTGTTTTCTCAAATATTTTTATTTTTTCTTTTTAATGTTTTTTTAATGAGAAACACTAAGAAATTGTTATTTATAATCTTAATTTTCTTTCCTTCTCTTTTTTTTCTCTTTTTTAATATCTTTTAAAAAAAACTTTAGCTTCCGGGACAAAATTAGATGCCAACAATAATAAAGTTAAAAGACATAATAATAGAAAGTGACTAAAAAGAAAAAATGAAAAAATATAGACGTGCAATTCTATTACGAGAAAATATAATTTTGTTACGGAAGAGTCAGCTCAAGTTAGGTATGAATATTAGTCATAACTTAGAACAAATATTTTGAAACACAAGAGATTTTATGAGAATGTAAGCAATCTATGAGAAAAAAAGACCAGTAGCAGCTTAATACGTTCATGGAAGACTTGGTTGGAATCAATTTGCAGTGCAAATTGGTTGTACAGTAAATCAAAGTTGGACGTATGAAAAAATACCAATGTCATGTAATAGATATGTCAGCCACGAAATTTCGCAAGTAGTGAAAGCTAAGTCGACGATATACAAAAAAAATCAAACAGTATTGTACCAATGATGACATGTAGACGATTGGAGTAATCCATGGGTGTAGATGCTGGTTGGGAGGCAAGCAAGCCATTATCGGAAAGACGATCAAGAGTATATTTATGTTAACATAGGTGTATGTCAGAGGGGTTGTGGGAAACTTTGAGGCCTAAGAAGAATCGTAAATCACCAAGATTCTTAATTTTTAAGGCAGAGTTAAGTAGAGAGATAATGTGAGTAATTTCTGCAATATTATTTTCTGCTAGAACAATGTAATCCAAAAATGGTGATTGTAGAACCTAACTTCCTCAAAAAAAGATAATGATTAGATGATGATTGTTTGTAACCATTAGATAAGAGAATAAGAGAAATGAGGAGAGTTGCACAAACCACTGAGGACTGATTTGCTTAAGGCCATAGAGAGAATGTTGGAGCTGATAGACCTAATCGGATTGAGAAGCAGTCAAGCCTGGTGGTAGTTGCATACAAATTTTTCATTAAGATCACCATGAAGGAAAACATTGTTGATGTCTAATTGTTTGAAGTGTCAATGATGAATGGCAAGGAAAAGACGAATGATCATAATCTTAGCAACAGGAAAGAAAATATCAATAAAGTCAAAACCTTCCATTTTGGGGTAACCTTTGACAACAAGACGAGTTTTATTTCTCTCAGTGAAATCATCAATATTATGTTTAATCTTATATATCTAACGACATTCAATGACTGTTTTATGGAGAGGAAGAATGGTGAGAGACAAAGTATTATTTGCTTCAAGAGCAGTGATTTCAGTTTGCATAGCTTTAATCTAACCATTATGTTTGGAGGCTTCAGATATAGATGAAATGGGAAAAAATGACAAAAGGAGGATGAAAGATGTTTTTATAAGAAAGAGAATGTGCAAGAGGATAACAGATACGTGGAGAAGATGGTCCAATTGATGTAAATGTGTTGTGAAAATCTTGAAGGTAATCTTCTACCTTTCAAATTGGCGTCATTGACGTTGTGAAGTAATCTATCTTACAAATTGGTGTTGTTACCGTTGTGAAGTAATCTATCTTTCAAATTGGAGTTGTGAAGTAGGATCATTAAGAAATTGGAGTTGTGATTGATTCATTTCATTGCATATAGTTTAGTTTGCATAGCATTTCCATTTTTGCACTTGTGTTGTTTTGTTGCAACTTTTATACAGGTACCTTGGTGTATGACCAGAGCTTCCGAAGTTGATCTAGCTCCATTTGATCCAGAAATTTCCAGAACTTGCATCAGGAACTTTCCTAAAAGACTGGGGCAAAGGACACAAGAACAACAAAACACAGAAAACTTAAAAACAGGTCAAGACCCGACGAGTATTGATTCTGATATGGGTTCACAACAAGAAAAGACTTTGAAAGAGCTGGCAGCACCTGCTGAGCACTACCAACCGTTATGTATACAAATGCCTCCGCCAAGAGAAGGAATGGTGGGTTATGAGCTGAAATCTAGTTTAATTCATTTGTTGCCCAACTTCCACGGTTTGGCTGGAGAAGATCCTCATAAACATTTGATGGAGTTCCACGTGGTGTCTTCTACAATGAGACCAGTTGATGTACCTGAAGACCACGTGAAGATGAAAGCCTTCCCATTTTCCTTATGTGATGTTGTTAAAGATTGTTTATATAGCCAAGTTGTTCCTATTCTTTCATGGCCTGAAATGAAGAGAAAAATGTTAGAAATGTAGGCTGAGATCAAAAGGGGGGGTGAATTGATCTTTGAAAGTTTTTCAAAATTTACAGATTATCTATTTCAAATATTAAGAGTTCTGACCAATTCTTGAATCAAATACAGCAAACAATCAAAGTAAAGGCAGTGACAGAATTAAAGAGAGAAATGTTTAGAAAGATACAACCAAGATTTATACTGGTTCACCCAATCCCAGGGCTACGTCCAGTTTCTAGCTGGGTTCCACTAGATTGAACATTTTACAGATTACAACTTCAATCTCACACTCAATCTACCACAAGAACCAAAATTCTAGTCCTTGCACCTAAACTTTCACCAAGAACTAATTTCCAGTTCTTGACCAATCCTGCAGCCAAATTCCAGCCACAGAAACCAGTGCCCACAATTCCAGGCACACGCAATACAGTAAAGAAAGTAAAGAAACAAAGAGAAGAAACTAGAACACCCAAACTAGGTTTATGCAGCTCTGCAGAATGAGTTTCTTCTCAAAAGAATGCAAATATTACCTCAAGAAAGAACTTCTAAGAACTTCACAAAACTAACGCGATTCTCTCTTGAAAGTAGCACTTATGATTGCTTGATTGATTGCCAAAAGGTGTGTTTCAAAAGGTTCAAGCAATTCTGTTTTTATAGAAGATTTTCCAAACTGCTGGTTTATTTAATCTGTTAAAATAATCTTTTAATCGGTTAAAAGTCTTGTTTTAATCTGTTAAAACTTCTTTTAATCTATTAAAATGTTCTTGATTATTTTCCAGATTTGTTTTAACTGATACGACAACGTTTATATCAATTAAAACACTTTGTAGAAAATCTTTCAAATTGTTTTAATCGATTGTTTCATCTTTCAATCGATTAAAATACTGCTAAAGATTTTCATAAAACTTTCTAAGTGATTTTAACTGATAACAATCAATTTTAATTGATTAAAATACTTTGAAAAAAAATTCACTTAGTTATTTTAATCGATTGAAACGCATTTTAAGCGATTATAATTCTGCCAAAAGATTTCATAAAACTTTTTAAGTTATTTTAACTGATAGTAAACATGTGTTAATTGATTAAAACATTATGAAAAAACCTCTTAGTTGTTTTAATCGATTATTTCGCATTTGTATCGATTAAAATACTGACAGAACAACTTTCAAAACACTTCAAGTTATTTCAATCGATTATTTCGAGTTTTTATCGATTAAAATTCTGCCATAACACTTTTTAAAATAGTCTAAGTCATTTTAATCGATTATATCAATTCTATATCAGTTAAAAATACTGGAAGAAGGTTTTCAAAAATCCTTCTAATGAAAACAATTGATTATTTCGAAAACATATCAGTTAAAAATTTGTTATAAAAGTGTTAAGAACATTTTAGCTGATAAAGATCATATACTATTAGATAAAATAGTTATTTGAAAAACCTTTTAACAAAATACTTTGTTTTAGACATTTTAAACACGTTTTTAGAGGCATTTGCAAAATCTTTTGAATGAAGAAACCTCATGCAGCAGAGAGATAAAAATGATTATACCTAAGTAGAGATGCAGACTCACTAATCACTCTACCCTTTTATCTAAGTAACCTTTGACTGCAGCATAGTAGCCTTTAACTTCATTTTGACTTCATCAAATCAACAAGATCTTTGCTAAATTAATTCAATAAGATCTTTATCACTTTCAAAAAATTCTTGAAAAATTCTTTCCTACATCCAGAACAACTGCAATTAGAAAAGAGATTAGTGGTATTAGACAGCAGCAGGGAGAATCATTGTTTGAATATTGGGAGAGATTTAATAGATTATGTGCTACTTGTCCTAACCATCAGATTAATGAACAACTTTTGATCCATTATTTTTATGAGGGACTAATGGCTATGGATAGGAGTATGATAGATGCAGCCAGTGAAGGAGCTTTGATGGATAAAACACCTGCAGTAACTAGGTACTTGATTTCTAACATGGCTGAGAATTCCCAACAGTTTCATTCCAGACAGAGCACACATGAGATTAGCTGGAATTCTGAGGCTACTCAAGACATTATGCGTCTGGAGAATAAATTGACGGAGTTAACATTATTAGTGAGGCAGCTAGCTTTTACACAACAGCCTATTCATTCATCACAGCAGCAGAATTACACATTTCCTATGCATTCTAGTTGTGGCATTTGTGCAGCTCTTGATCATCATACAGATTCATGCCCCCAATTGCAAGAAGCTAATAATATTGAGTCAGCCGATGCTATGTTTGCAGGACATCAATCTTATTTGAGATAGGTGCAACCACCTATGCAGTCTAACCATCCAAGGTATGATCCTTATTCTTCCACTTATAATCCAGGTTGGAGAGATAATCCAAATCTCAGATATGGTGCACCTAGTCAAGGCCAGACGAGCCAATATTTCCCACACCAACAACAGAAACAACAACAATAACATTTCACACGGTTAAAACATCCTTATTCTACACAGTATTCTAGATCAGACCAGTACCACTAGTATTAGCAATCACAACATCAATACAATCAACAGAACCAGCCTAAGTATAACACTTACAGGAACCAGCAGCAGCATGTGCAGCCTCTGTAGCAGCCAGTGGTGCACCAGGAAAACAACCCAAATGTGGATAAATTGCTGGAAAATATAGTAGCTGGTATGAATGACATGAAGACTCAGATTGGTCAGTTATCCACTGAGCTTAATCAATTGAAACAACAGGGTTCCAGTGCACTCCATCACAACCTAAAGTAAATCCTAGGGGAGATTTGAATGCCATTACCCTGAGAAGTGGCAAGCAGGTAAAATTTGATGATGCACAAGTTCAGATCCCTGCCATTGTCCAGGACAAATCACTGGAGGAAGATGTCCCACCACAACAAGTTCGTGCTAAACCTATGATTCCCCCTCCTTTTCCATCTAGAGTTCGTGCTGTAAAGTCTAAGGAGGTAAATCCAAAGTTGATGGAGATGTTTAAAAAGGTGGAGATTAATTTACCCTTGTTAGAAGCTGTCAGACAGGTCCCTAAATATGCTAAGCTTTTGAAAGAGCTCTGCATTTATAAGAGGAAACTTAAAGGAGCTAACATTGAGGTTGTTTCTACACTATCACAGTTGCCACTACCTTAGAAGTGTGGTGATCCTGGTTCATTCTCTATCCCTTGCACTATTGGAAATTTGACTTTTGGAAATGCTTTAATTGATTTAGGTGTAAGTATAAATGTCATGCCTACAACTTTGTATAAGATGCTTCAGTTGGGAGAACTCAAAGAAACTAGTGTGGTGATCCAGCTTGCTAATAAAATCACTGTGCAACCACTTGGTCTTCTTGAGGATGTGCTTGTTAAGGTAAACAGTTTAATTTTTCCTGCTGACTTCTAGATAATTGACATGGATGATGCGAGGAAAACCAGCCAGTCCACCATTATTCTGGGTAGGCCATTTTTTATGACAATAAAGACAAAGATTGATGTGTATGCTAGTGTACTTACTATGGAATTTGGAGAAGAGAAAGTGACCTTCAATATATTTGCTGCATTGAAGTTTCCTATAGAGGGTCACTTTGTAATATATGATCATTCTTTGTTTGTTTTAGATGCTTTGAATAGTATAGATTGTATATATGTAGATAAAACTTTGGACTGTATAAATATAGATGACTCTTTGGATTGTGTACAATTGAGCAACATAGACTCACATGCAATGTTCGGCTACATTGGCTAGTTTGCAAAGTTTTACACTACCCATGATGTAAATACTCCATTAGATTTGTTTTCTGCAGGTATTACACTTGAAAATGCACAAAAAAAAGGAAGAAAATACAAAAACAGAAGTTGAAGAAGAGTGTGAGTAGCAACCACAAAGTACAGATGAACTTAAACAACTGCCTGCTCACCCCAAATACACATTTTTGGGTAAGTTAAATACAAAACCTGTGATTATTTCTAATAATTTATCTATTGTAGAAGAAGCAACTTTGATTAATGTATTAAAGACAAATGAAAAAGCTATTGGATGGAGCCTTGATGATATTCCAGGGATAAGTCCTGTTGTATGTATGCATAGGATTTTACTTGATGATAATATTAAGACTTACATGCAACATCAAAGGCAATTTAATCCAACCATAGCTGAAGAAGTGAAGAAAGAAGTAGCTAAGTTATTGAAGACCGACATAATTTATCCAATTTCAGACAGTGAGTGGGTATCTCCTGTGCATGTTGTACCAAAGAAATCAGGAACTACAGTTATTGAAGGGAAAAATAAAGAGATCTTGCAGGAAGGAATTGTAAATAAATGGAGGGTGTGTATTGATTATTGAAAGCTTAACCGAGTTGTCAGGAAAGATCATTTCCCTCTTCCTTTTATTGATCAAATGTTAGAGCACCTTGCAGATAAGTCACATTATTGCTTTTTGGATGATTTTTCTGGTTATTTTCAGATACATATTGCACCAGAGGACCAACACAAAACTACATTCACATGTCCTTTTGGTACCTTTGCATATTCTAGGATGCCATTTGGTTTGTATAATGCCCCCGCTACTTTTCAGAGATGTATGTTGAGTATATTTAGTGATTTAATTGAGCATTGTATGGAAGTATATATGGATGATTTTACTGTATTTGGTTTTAATTTTGATTTATATCTTGATAATTTATCTAAAGTATTGCATAGATGTGTAGAGTCTAATTTGGTGTTAAATTATGAGAAATGTCATTTTATGGTTCAAGAAGGCATCGTCCTCGACCATTTGATTTCAGTTAAAGGTATATAGGTTGACAAGACTAAGGTAAAAGTAATTGCAACCCTCAATTATCTAGAATCCGTGAAGGAGGTAAGATCTTTTCTTGGGCATGCAGGTTTTTATAGAAGGTTCATTAAAGACTTTAGTAAGTTAGCTTCTCCTTTATCTAAATTATTGCAAAAAGATGTGAAATATGTATTTGATGATGATTGTAAATTTGCATTTGATGAGTTAAAAAATAAGTTAATTTCCGCTCCTATTATGCAACCCCCTGATTGGAGCTTGCCATTTTAGTTAATGTGTGATGCATCTGATTATGCACTAGGGGCTGTGTTATCCCAAAGGGAATATAAAGTAACTTATGTTATTGCTTATGCATCCAGAACTTTAGATTCTGCCCAGATTAATTATACTACCACTGAGAAGGAGTTATTAGCTATTGTATTTGCTTTGGATAAATTCAGATCTTATTTATTAGGTACAAGGATTGTTGTTTATACTGACCATGCAGCTCTTAAGTATTTATTGAAGAAGCAAGATTCCAAATCGAGGCTCATTAAATGAATTTTATTATTGCAAGAGTTTGATTTGATTATTAAGGACAAAGTTGGACTGTGTAACCAAGTAGCTGATCATTTAAGTATAATCCAGTCCACTGTTCCCACTGATAAAATTAATGAGTTATTTTCTGATGAGCATTTGTATGAAGTTAAATCTATTACTTGGCTAATTATATTTCTTCTTCTGTTTTACCTATTAATGCAAATAAGAATTATTTGAATAAATTGAAATCTGATGCTAAGTATTATTTCTAGGAAGAACCTTATTTATGGAAATTATGCACTGATCAAATTATTCGCAGATGTGTAACTTATGAAGATAGTATTCACATTTTACAATTGTGTCACAGCTCACCAGTTGGAGGACACCTTGGTTCAAAAAGGACAGCTATAAGAGTCCTGGAATGTGGATTCTATTGGCTTACTATATATAAAGACTCCTATCATTATGTGTTAAATTGTGAACCATGCCAAAGAGCTGGGCATGCCATTTCTAAAAGAGATGAGATGTCACAACAAACTATTTTATTCTGTGAAGTATTTGATGTTTGGGGTATTGATTTTATGGGCCCCTTTCCTGTTTCTAATGGATTTAATTATGTATTATTGGCTATTGATTATGTATCCAGGTGGGTGGAAGCTAAAGCAGTTAAGGATAATGATTCCAAGACTATGGTTAAATTTATTCGTTCTAATATATTTTGCAGGTTTGAAGTGCCTAAGGCCATCATTAGTGACCAAGGGAGCCACTTCTGTAATAAAACTATGGTTGCCTTATTTGTTAAGTATGGAGTTACACATAAAGTATCCACAGCCTACTATCCACAAACAAATGGCCAAGCAAAAGTATTTAACAGAGAGGTAAAGAATTTATTGCAGAAACTTGTACAACCAAATAGGAAAGATTGGAGCCAACATCTAGAAGATGCATTATGGGCTCAAAGGACTGCATACAGAACACCATTAGGCATGTCCCCATTTTGATTTATTTATGGTAGATCTTGCCACTTACCCGTAGAAATAGAGCACAAATCATATTGGGCTGAAAGCTTGTAACTTATCCATGGAGGAAGCTGGACAACAAAGAAAATTGGAACTTCAGGAGCTAGAAGAGATAAGACTCCAAGCTTATGAGAACAGTAGAATATATAAAGAGAAAGCAAGGAGGTTCCATCATGATAACTTTCAAGAAGGACAGAAGGTACTCTTATTTAACTCTAGACTTAAACTTATTGCAGGTAAATTAAAATCCAGATGGAAAGGTCCTTATGTTATTACTAAAGTATTTCCCCATGGAGCTGTTGAAATTTCTGATCCAAAAACAGGTAATGTATTTACAGTTAATGGTCATAGACTTAAGATATTCCATGAAAATCAACCGGTTTCACATGTGGATAATCATATTATTTCTTTAGCTAACCTAGTTATGCAGCAGTAAATTATGTGCTGATTAATTATGCGGATTAAAGCTTTTTTCAGGTATTATATTTCTAAACTTATTTGACTCACATTGAGGACAATGTGTCTTTCAAGTGTGGGGTATTTAGGGAGATTTCTAAATTAATTTATGACTCTGAGTTGTTCATACTTGAGCTTTGTAATTTTGAGTTGAGCAAGCTGATGCAGTATTATGTTTTATATAATCTAATTTTCTAAATTATGTGAGCTGCAACCTTGATTTATTCATTGCTTTGTGATTATTTAAGTGAGGTATTTAGACATTTTGATGATTGAATTAGTGGATGTCATGATAAGTTAAAACAGGATTGATTCCAGTTGAATTGAGTTTTAAAAGCCATGAGATTTGAGCCTTCATTCATTGATGAGTGATTTATTCTTGATGTTTAGACTATTGCAGAACTTGACTTTATTCTTTGAGTAAATTATCTAGTTCTATGCATCTGTTGAAAATGATCTAGGTCATCTTTGTTGTAGTCACTGACCAAATAAAGCCAACCTTTAAATATTATTGACCCTAGTCACCCCCTTGAGCTTGATTTATCTTTTCTTTGTTTATAACCTGTACATTACAAGCCTGAAGTAAAAAAAACCAGTTTTAACCCTGGACTTTGGTGAAGGAAAGAGGTTTCAATTTATAGATTGAGGAAAGCTCAAGTGTGGGGTGGTGTTTAAATTATGTAAGGTTTAAAAATAAAAATAAAAAGGTTAAAAAGCTAAAAACAACACTTATGCAGCACTTAAAACCATGTTTCTTTTATCAAAGTTCCATTATTTAAAGTCTTGCATCCCTTTGTTATCCATACCCAAAAGTTATAAGCCATGACCACGTTATAAGCTTAATTAAAGTGCTTAATTAAAGTCCTTTTGATTCTTTGGATGCATGGTAATTATGATGATTGAAATATGAATTTATTCAAGCCTATGATAATGGTTTTGCATTGAGAATATTTGAGTGAAACAACATCTATATTTAAACAGTTGAGAGATGAGTGAAATACTTGACCTAGTGAGGAAATTCTCAAGTAAAGCTGGATAGATTTTTGTTTAAATTATTCATGAGTGCCTATTAATTAAGGAGTCAAGTGTTTGATGTTGTAACTTAGATGCATGAGGCTTGGATATGAATTTTTATATGCTCATTTTACTTAATTGATTTATAAAACATGGAACTGCAGAACTTAAGCTTTGCCCACGAGTGCAAAGGACTAAGTGTGGGGTATTTGATATGATTGATTTTCAGCACATCTTAAGTAGTTAATAATGTTATATTATTGTTCATAATGTGTTAATAAAGCTTAATTAACTATAATTTTAATTACTAGGCCTTTAGAAGCCTTAACATAAAATTCTGCATAAAAACAATAAATTAGCCGTATTTTATTATATACATGTATTGATATTAGTTTACTATTTTATTTATCATTTTTTCTACAGAGCTTATAAAATCATGATTCTTAAAGCATTAAAAACTAGACAAATTTAGCTTTCCAGAGGATCAAGAACCACTCAATTTAGAGATAAATTGAATTTTATATAAATTATTAAAGAGAGGTTACATGCACAGAGTCGGTCCAAAGGGCATGCCTCAGTAAAATAATTATTCTAAATTTATTAGACCGCCAAAATTAGTAAACACTGTGGAAAAGCTAACTTAACAAGATTTCTAAAGAGACTGGAAGCGTTTAATTTGAAGAAGTATTGAAGAAACTGTTTGAATTACGCCGTACTGCACTGAAGCAAAGATAGCGCGACTCTTCAACATCTCTCTCAAGTTATTGGATTAGCTCCGGTTATGGACCTTGTAACTTGTAATTGTACATTAGTTAAAGCTTATATTATATTAACTTAATGTAGAAACAAGTAGTCAAAATTGTAGAATTCAGAATCAATCAAAATCGCATTTTCTCTGCACTGGTTTTCTCTCTTACGCTCAAGCTTCTCTCCATGGGTTTCTTCATTGCTTGCATCACACTCTCCATGTATGTATTCTGTTTTCTTCACTGTTTTTCATGAATTGGTTCTGGATCTTCATCTTCTACTATTTCTATTATTTTTCCTTTACTGAATTCATGAATTAGATTAGGTTTTTACTGAACAAAATCTCTGAAATTGAATCACATGTGACAAATTGTTCTAGACTTGTGTTCTTGACTTGGTTTAGTTTGTGGATGTCTCTCGGTTGAGGATTGAAGCTTGCAATCACTTTGTTGAACTGTATGGTGAATGCTTAATTGATTAATTAGGTTTTCACAGTGTAAAAAATGTAGTAGTCTTGCAATCTTGCTTACACCGAATCATGTTCATAGTTCTTGTTCTTGCTTTCTTTAATTTTCTGCATTTTACTGCTTTGACTTTACTGTTTTGATGTTTCAATTGTTTTACAGTCACGGTAGTTAGGTTTTATTGTTATGATTACTTGCTTTAATCTCTGTAGAAGCTTAGTTTTAGGTTTAGATAGATTTTACTGCACTGTTTTAGGTTCTGTCATAGATTAACATAAGATTAGAATAGTTTAAGTGTAGCTAGGTTCTCATTTTAATTTTCTGCACTGCAAATCCCCCTAGAAATTTGAAAAACTCATAAATATACATTATTGCACTCATTCCAATACTTTCAAATCACATTTACCACTGTTTTGAACGTTTTGACCGAATTGACCACTGTCACTCGGTCAGGTTTTTAGCCACGCGCACCAAAACACTCTCAGACGGTCATCTCACGTTTTAAAACCTCAAAATAAAAAAATAATTGCATTTCTCTCGATCAATCATACATTTTATACATTGCATTCAAATCTTGACCGAGACATCTTGTCATAATTTCATTTTGACCGAGACCTTTTCATTTTGTTGATTTTCCGACTGACAGTACTGTTAATTATGGTAAGATTTTCGAAACTAACCGTGGTTACTGTTCATCACGGTCAAATTTGTGATTTTGGGTCAGATTTGAGATTTTACATTGTTTTTGTTATTCTGCATATTTTTAGCCATTTTTGCATTCTGCAATATTTTCATTCACTGCATATTAGGATTTAACCTCATTTTAGTTTAGTCTAAGATTGTAAATTTCATTTTTAGTTTTGTTCCCCATTGAATCATTCATAACTCAATCATATACTCTTATTACTTCCTCGATATTCTGATTCCCATTATACTACATTATTACTGATCTAGGGAAACTTATTTGAAAGTGTCGAAATTGCGACAAAAATCTTCACTTTTCAAATAAGTAGGCGGTTGGCGAATACAAGTGGATCGTCTTAGAGGAAGAGATGATTAATAAATAGAATATGACTGATCAACAGAAGGAGGAGACTGATCACTGGACTCAAATGGAAAAGAATGGATATTTGGTAAACATAATGATAGTGTGAACGGGGAATTGGAGAAGTATACCATAATACACATATGAGGACCAAAATTTGAATGTAATTCTTGTACACTATCATGTCATAAAGCAGAAAGAGGAAAGAAATTTAGACAGTGAGGTGTAATAATCTTTGGAGGGTAAGATGATACATATTTATAATAATAAAATTAAATGATAGAATAACCAAAAATAATTTAAAAAAATACTGGAGATACGTGTGCGATTATGTTCCAATATGATTATGTTTGTACGATTAAGAATTATAATAATTATTTATAAATATAAATGATATTTTAATATCAAATTTATATATAATATGTCTAAAGTTAAAAAATATTTTTGTATAATATTTAAAATTTGAAGTCATTATTTATCAAGTTTGTGTTAAAATTTTAAGTCATTAATCAAGTCTGTGTTAAAATAATATTATTTATTTTTAAATAATCTCTGAAAATATGTTTTTACACTTAAATATGCAACTGCGATTTTTTGACATTGTTGTTCAGGATTTGAATATAATTAAAAAAAAAAACTTTGATAATGGTAATATTTCAAATACTGTATACATTAAAGATAATAAAATCTAATGATTGATAAATTAATTTATTTTATTAGATTTTTTTCAATAGCTTTAATCTAGAAAAATATTTTTTATGTGTTTCTAAATTAGTGTATTTAGAAATAATTTAAAACCATGAGAAGTTTTAGATATGAAAATTACTATTGAGTAGTGTGATGTTGTTCTTGAAAAATAATTTAAAAGAAATGATAAGAGCAAACAAGTTCTTATAATCTCTGAATTGAATATGTAATTTTATCACTATAATTTTTAAAAATATTTTTGAATAACTGTTTATCATTATAATTTTAAATGAAAAGGATAAACATCACTCTAGTTTTCCAAAATATTTTGAATAGAATTAGTAATATCAAATTTTATGTATAAATTACGAATTAGTAATGTCATTTTTAATTATTAGTAAAATCAATTATCATTAATTTTTTTATTGAAACATTTTCATTTTAAAATTAAATTGTATAAAATGATATAATAATATTAATTTTTAAAATTAATCTAATATCACCTCCTCTGAAGATGGTGTCAACGTAGATTGTTAATGACCAAAGTAGTAATTTACCATTAAGAAAAAAAAAATCAGAAAGGAGTAAATTCAAACCGGATTTTTCTAATGGCAAGGACTTAAGCCACGATGCATTTGCCACTGCCACTTGTCTCTTTTAAATCAAAACCAAACATTGTCTGTCTAGGTTGCTCTAGAGAACAAGTGATGTTAAAAGTTATTGATTTTTCCTTGCAATTGTAACCAAAGTTCCCAACTTGGTTGGAATCAAGCTGCCACACTCTTACATAGTCACACGCACACACTCTCTCTGTCTATCTTTGTAACCCTTCAATGGTCTCTCAACAGTGTTGAGTGTTGACCCATTGAGGTACCTCTCTATTTCATTCATATCATGTTTTCAATCGATCATTGCTTCACAGACTACACTGATTTCATGGCTTAGTGATGAAATTACTGTCACTTCTATACTTGGTGCTTTTAGATAACTTTTGATTTGTAGGGGCTATTCTTCTTGGGTTCATGTTTGGTGTGTAAATCAGTCTTTCTAGTATACACATGAAGTAAGTTGTCTCTCAATGGACTGATAGGTTGTGGGATTTTTTATTTAAGTTGCCTTTTGAACATGTCAATTCATTTTTATTTTACCTGTTAGACTGTGGTATTTTGCTTGCAACCCTGCAATGAAATTCTTGTGTTGGTGAGTGAACTTTTGAATCATTCAATGATTCAACTCAGCATCTTGTTGTTTTATTCTGCTCAAGTACGACATGGAATATTGCCTCTTTCAATATTCTGAGAGCCAAACTAATCACATCGAGATGCTGGATAAAGGAACTTTATGTTAAAAATACTGTGGTGTATGTCTACTGTTCTTATTATTTGTGTGAGAAAGTGAACCCGATTCCTTTCTGTTACTTCTAAACATGTTTATTCTGAATTGCTCAAAAGTAGACTGTTAGTTAAGTTCACATGCTAAGAGTTTATCTTAGCTCATCTAAATCATAAGTAGTGTTGGTGCTGAATGTGGATGCATGAAAAATATACAATTGATGTTGCAAATTTAGGGGAAATTTGTTGTTTGCTTGCTGCCATGGCGTGTTTGTCATGAATAGAAAGTTTGTGAAGAGTCCGCCTCTTTCACTTTTGTGTTAAGTTTCATGATTATGAACTATTTCAGTTCAACTTTATCTTCAGACCATGCTCCGAGCAAAGCATATCAATGCACTTTCTAACAGTGCCAGGAGTTTCCTCGTTGGTGGTTCCCGTTGTAATGCAGCAGATGGCAGTTCATGCTCTTGCACTGAGGATGAAACTTGTGTGTCTAGACGACAGCATATTAAAAATGAAGTTTTACCAACACAGAAGCTATCCTCCTTAGCGTCCAAAGCTAAGTCTGAAGTGGATGGAACATTGATTCCAGCAAACTCAGTAAATGGGCTAGCTTGCTGCAAGGCCGAGGGTGTTGATCAATCTCGCCGTATTCAGCAAATTGTGCCTGCTATAAGTTCATCAAGTAGATCAGATTCTGTAACATATGCTTCTGATACTGGTGGTGTACAGAAATGTGTTGAGCACTCATCTCCTCTCAATGCTGACCAATTTTACAGGGCCGGCATTGCAGCTATAAATTTTCTTTCTGATTTAGCTAATTACAAGTTTCCTTTATCCAATGGAATGGAAATACCAAGTTACTCCAAAAATTGTATGGTTGATACTGCCAGAACCCCAACCAACATCAGATCTTCAAATGTGAAACAGATTAAAAAGGAGAACTTTACCAATGTTCATCCAAGGCCATCTGTTTCAACTGATTCAGGGTCTAAGCGTATTAGTCATTATCACAGTGGAAAGTGTGAAGTTGATAAATCAAATTTACGTAAAGGTTTTAGGCGTGTTCCTTCTTCTGGGACAGAAAAGTCAGTTGTGTCTCGAAATATTCTTTTAAATAATCATGAACATGGATCCTTTCCACACAGGACAGGAACAAAATCAAATCACATTGTGACAAATTTTGGCTCCAACGTGCATGCTTCAAGCACACAGATGGTGGGATCAATCAAGGGAAGTTACACTAAACATCCCAGGGATCTGAAAATGTCATCTGGAGCTGCTCCAATGAATAAGCATCTTGTAAACACTGGGCGGGTTGTGGAAGTGGTTTCAGATATACTAGGGCAGTTAAAGTGGGGTCCTGCCGCTGAAAAGGCTTTGTATAGCCTTAATTTTTCAATGGATGCATACCAAGCAAACCAAATCTTAAAAAAACTCCAGGACCACTCAGTTGCTCTTAGCTTTTTTTACTGGTTAAAGCGGCAACCAGGTTTCAGGCATGATGAACATACTTACACCACCATGGTTGGTATCCTGGGCCGTGCTAGACAGTTTGATGACATAAGCAACTTGCTAGATCAGATGGTCAAGGATGGATGTCGACCCAATGTTGTGACATACAATCGCCTTATACATTGCTATGGCTGTGCAAACTACCTGAAAGAAGCATTGAATGTGTTCAATGGAATGCAGGAGGTGGGATGTATGCCTGATCGTGTCACCTACTGTACACTCATTGATATCCATGCCAAGGCTGGATTTATTGATGTTGCCATGTCTATCTACAAAAGAATGCAACAAGCTGGTCTTTCTCCGGACACATTTACTTACAGTGTTATAATCAACTGTCTTGGGAAAGCTGGCAATTTAGCTGCTGCCCACTGGCTTTTTGGTGAGATGGTTGATCATGGCTGTGTTCCTAATCTGGTTACCTACAATATCATGATTACCTTGCAAGCTAAAGCAAGGAACTATGAAATGGCATTGAAACTATATCATGACATGCAGAATGCAGGATTTCAACCTGACAAAGTTACTTATAGCATAGTAATGGAGGCACTTGGCCATTGTGGTTATCTTGAGGAAGCTGAAGCAGTTTTTGTTGAGATGAAACAGAAAAACTGGGAGCCAGATGAACCTGTTTATGGTCTTTTAGTAGACTTGTGGGGAAAGGCTGGTAATGTTGAGAAGGCTTCGGAATGGTATCATGCTATGTTGAATGCAGGTTTGCTTCCAAATGTACCTACTTGCAATTCCCTTCTCAGTGCATTCCTCAGGTTGCATCGATTGAGTGATGCATATAATCTCGTGCAAAGCATGGTGGCTCTTGGCCTCAGACCATTGCAAACTTATACGTTGCTCCTTAGTTGCTGTACAGAAGCTCGGTCAGCACATGATATGGAGTTTTTCTGTGAGCTTATGGCACTTACGGGCCATCCTGCTCATGCATTGTTACTGTCTATGCCTTCAGCCGGACCTGATGGTCAAAATGTGAGGGATCATGTAAACAAAATATTGGATATGATTCACACAGAGGATAGAAAGGGCAAAAGGGGGCTTGTAGATTCAGTGGTGAATTTTCTTCGCAAGTGTGGGCTCAAGGAAGAGGCTGGTTCAGTTTGGGAGGCTGCTGCAGAAAGGAATGTGTATCCAGATGCTGTGAAGGAGAAAAGCTCTCGCTATTGGCTTATAAATCTTCATGTCATGTCTGAGGGAACTGCTGTAACAGCATTGTCTAGGACACTTGCTCAGTTTCGCCAACGGATGCTGGTATCCGGTATTTGCCCTAGTCGGATAGATATTATCACAGGATGGGGTCGTAGGAGCAAGGTGACAGGATCTTCTCTGGTGAGACAGTCAGTGCAGGACCTGCTGCACACATTCACTTTCCCATTTTTGGCTGAAAAGGGCAATTCAGGGTGTTTTGTGGGGTGCGGGGAGCCCCTTTGTCAATGGTTGCACCACTCTTATGTGGATAGGATGCATTTACTGTAGTTCGCTATTATAGTACCATTTTATGCCTTCAGTCAGTACAGAGGTCTCCCTCTCCCCCCTCTCAAATTAATTACAGTAATTTTGTGAGGGAAGGATTTAAACCGAATATGTTAGAGTCACGGTAGATTGATGCATAATCATTAAATTACTATAATTTTTTAATAATAATTTATAAATAAATTATATTTATATATAAATAAATATATATTCGTGGAAATATATAAATATAAATATATTTATATTTTAGATGTGAGGATATATTAAAAGGTGAAACGAGTGAGTTTTCAAAAATTGATCTTGATGTTAAATTTGTGACTGAGTTTCTTTATATAGATTTGTAATTTAATGAAAGAATATAATCTTTATAATTTATTTATATAATAATATAAAATAAAATAATAATATAAAATAAATTTGGGAAACGCGTTATTTGCTCAAGCGATATATTTATATATATTTATATAGTGATATATTTATATGTAAGGGTGCACTCGAAGGTGAAAGTAGGATTAACTCTCGTTTGAACAAAGATATGTTAAAACTCACAGAAATTTATTCGCTCAAGTAAAAATGTTTTGCTTGAGCGAAAATTGGTATTTTTGTTTGAGCGAATGACGCGTTTCCCAAATTTATTTTATATCATTATATAAATAAATTATAAATATTATATTTTATCATTAAATTACAAACTCATATAAAAAAACTCATTCACAAATTTGACATTAATTTTTGAAAACTCACTCGATACACATTTTTACCTTTGAGCGTAATCTCACATCTAACATATAAATATATAATTATATAAATATATCAAAATATATAAATATATTTATATATTTTATATTTATATATATATATATATATTTATTTATATATAAATATAATTTATTTTAATTTATTATTAAAAAAATTTAGTAGTTCAATAATTGGAATATGAGTCTATAATTTTAAGATGCTGAAATACTTCCTACGTCGATTCATCGAAGAAATAAATGTGTCAATAAAAATTATTTCCAATTTTCTATATTCGCTCAAATTTTTGGTTCGGCTGCAAAAAAAGACAGAACAAATGTTAGGTTAAATCTTTCTCATAGTTTAAGCACCTAAGCGTTTATCGAAAATTTAAACAATTTAATCTAAATTGATGAGAAATGTTGATCAAGCATTTCACATAAATAAATTAACAAGACAAAATAATGTAAATAACTCAAAAATATGCAAATTGGAAATTCAATGGGTTCCAAAATGCTATTCTATTCACACAGTCACTGTAGAATCCACGAGAAAATTCAAGAAAGAAGAAAGATGAACTAGAATAACGTCAAAATACTTAATTATACCTTAGAAAGGGTAACTAAGCCTAAAACAAACACATGGATCAGAGTCTAATTAAAAATAATGTTTTAAAACCAAAAGAAAAATTATATGAACACATAAGTGAACATAATGCACTGAAAGTGAAAATACCACAATAAGAGATTCACCCACAACAGAGTGATCATGTTTACACGACCAAGACAATTTGTCTTGGAAGTGAAACTGAAGGCTTGATCCAACCACACTATTGTGGGAACCAGCCACGCCCACCCACGTGTCCATTACTTTCTTCATTGGAGTTTAAAGCTATACCTTTTTACTTCCCTTTTCATAAATTTGGTCATAGGGTCATTTTGTTGAACATGAATTATTCCAAGTATGTGATTAGTATTAAACAATAATTAAAATGTTATTAACTATCAATGATTAGTATCACTTTTCTTTCTCTCTCCATGTGCTTTAAATGAATTTAGGTATGAACTCAAGTTAAATTTCTAACATTTTCCATCCTATATATTATCTAATGGACATGCTATAATTTAGGTAGATAACTCTTTCACTCTATAGTTGCCTACGTTACTCACATCAGTTTTTATCTTCTTATTTTTCTCAAGGTTTTTTGAAAAAAAAAAACTATACACGACATTTTTGGGATAGTGAAAACATTTCTTTTTAATTATTTTATTTTTTATATCATATTTTTTATTTTTTATGGTTTAATATATTATTTTTTAAATTGGAATTGTTTTCATTGCAGATAAATATTTCTTTAGTAATATTCACATATTGATCTCTACAATTATGTTATTTAGACCTTTAAACTTATTATTATTAAAATTATTTTTATCAAAATTTACATAGCGATGAAAAAGTTTTTACTTATATGAAAAAAATTAATTTGATTTTTTTTTCAATAACTATTTTATTATTGACTTATAAATTTAGGAATAAAAATAATTCTTTTTATTTCAAAGGACAACTTTGTTGAAATTAATTATTTTGATTTCTTTTATATTATTTATCATTACAAATATTAAGATTAAAATACGTAACTTTTTTTTATATTAATCAAAGGTTTAAAGTGATTTTAGTTTTTAAACTTTTTTTTTTCAAATTATAAATTTAAGCTTTAAATTAAAAATTGTCTGATCCTAATTCTTAAATTTTTATCTCATTATCATTTTAGCTCTTGTTTGATATAGATGTGACATTAACACATTTTTACACTTTTTTTTAGGTCTCTTTTTTTTTTCAAAAATTCATTTTCATCTTTCGATAACTTTTCTTTACTAGATTTAGTTATTCAAATCGTTCTCGTTATTTTAAAATTCTCCCATCAAATGACAATTTTTCGTGAAGATTATTCACTATTCTTCTTTCAATTTTATAGTGTTCCAATTGGTAGTTTTATATTATCACGTCTCGAAATCAATGAAAATATATTACATTACTGATATTTTATCAAGTACTTCAGTCACAAATTAATTTATTACAAGATGAATTAAAATTATTAAAAAAATTGTTGAGAGATAAAATATTGTAATAGGTTTAACTTTTAAAAACAATTTTAAAGATGACTTTATATTGAAAATTAAAAAATAGTTTTAATATTTTTATAAAATAACTAATTTAATAAAATTATTGATAAAAACGTTAGTATTATAATAAAACCTTAAGCAGAGAAATATATTATATTTTTTGGTTTTTATAAACTAAAATATAAAAATAATTACTATTTTAAAAAAATAGTTATCAAACAAATTTTTAAATTTTTTAAAACTAAAAAAATTATATATATTTCATAAACAGTAAACAAATCAGACTATAAATATTAAAATAAATAAAAACTATTTTAAAATATTTTAAAAAGATGAAAATACAAATATAATTAATCCCAAATTAATATATTAGAAAGGAGTCCATAATTAATATAAATCTTATCTGCATTCCATTTTTTTCACTTAAAACTTATATTAAACAACTAAAATTAAAGCATTAATGATATAAAAAGATTCAAAATTAAGATTGATCATTTTTTTAAAACAACAAATAAATTTTGTGAAAAAGGGTGAGTTTATTTTAGAAATTATTATTTTATGAGAATATATTTTTTTTTAATTTACAATTTTGATGATTTTCTAAATATATTATTTTATTATTTATTTAGTTTTCTTTATATTTAAAATTTATTTTATAGTTTGTAAAACTAATATTAAAAATTAATATATATATATATATATATATATATATATATATATATTGGATTTGTTTTTTTTTTTTACATTTTACTTAAGTTAAATATTTTTTTTATTAATATAAGTGAGAAAACGAACAAATCTCTTTTGATATGTAAAAAAAGAGGTTTTCTTTTATTCAAAGTGTGTAATTTTTTTAAAAATTTATTAAAATGGATAAATTTTTTTAAACTTATTGATTAGAGTAATTGATGATATGAAACACAACTTTAAAATAAAGAAATTGTGCTTTATAACATAGTTTTAATATTTATTTATTTTGAAATAGAAGTTTTAATTATATAATAATACGATTTGTATACAAATCACGACTTATAATTTTTGTTTAAATATATATATATATATATATTATATTAAATAATAATATATTTATATTACTAATAATAAATTAAATAATAATTAAATTTATATTTAATTATTATTTAATTAAAATAATAATGTTATAATAATAAAAGATAATATAATATAATATAATTATTAATACTATTATCTTGTTAGTATTATTTTTATTATTATTAATAATAGAATAATATTAGTAATAGAATTATAATTATTATTAATATAACTTCATTCTTAATAATAAAATAATAAATAAAAAAAGTATGTTGTGTTTTTTATTAATATTTTATTATTATTATTGTTATTATTTTAATAGTAATTATAATATAAAATAATTATTAATTTTAATAATAATATTTTTTTTATTTGTTCTATTTAGGAACCATAATATTTTGGTCTCATATTCATTAGATAGCATCGATAAGGTTAAGTTTCATGTTTGAGTTATTTGCTTTAAAACTTTTATTCATAATGATTTTGTCCTTAAAAAACACATCAATGGGTTAAAAGAGGAGGTTGTATATAACTATTCTTTGTTGGAAAAATTTGGGTCATGTATATATATGATACATAATTTAAAAGTGTTAGGGCCATTATTTATTAAGCCAAATAATAAAGTGATCTGACTAAATTAAAGTTTTGGCTAAAAGCATATGTCATGAAAATAAAATTGTGTAGAGACCATAGAGCAATTTCTAATTTGATGAGGGGCCAAATTGGAAATACTAAAACTTAAGTAATTAACCTAATTCTGGTTATCTAAAGGGTCATGGTCCCCTTCTGAGAGCACACACACAGAACGTAAGTATCAGTCCCGTTCCTTTCTTTCTATCCCCATCAAGAGAGAAAATCAAGAGGGAAATATAGGTGCTCTTCAGGTGGAAGACCATAAGATCAATATAGTGCTCTACAAAGACATCATCGTTATGGTTAATTCAGGTACGCTTTCGCATTCAGTTTACAGCATGTTTATCAGTATGGGATTATGTTTATGTTTGATCATGTTTATCAGTATGGGATTATGTTTATGTTTGATCGTTAGAATCAAAATCAGGATTATTATTATTATTATTATTAATTTTCCAACAATTGGTATCAGAGCCGCCCATATTTGATTCATGTCTGTTTAATTTATAGAACCCTAATTATGAAAATTAGGATTAGTTTTGTTTTAAACAATTCAGATTACCCAATTTTATGAACCCTAAGTGGAGGATAATCTCTAATTTTTGTGAACCCTCAAATTTAAATTTGGGGGTAACATCCCCAATCTGATTCTGCTTGCTGATGGAACCGTGGAGGAAGCTATGGATTCTTCTTCTTCTTCTTCGTTTTTCACTTTTGTTTCAGTTTAAGTTTCAAGTTTTACTGAGAAAGAAACAGTGTTTCATATTTCAATTTTTCTTGTATTGGGTTCTCTGTTCTTTTTTGAATCTTTTGTTTTTATTTAATTTTATGGGTTTGGAATTGGGGGTGGTGTTTGTGGAGTTCCCAATACAGAGAATCTTAGGTAAATGATGAATGTTTCCACATGTTTGACTGTTATTATTTTATTGCCTCTATCCCCTAGGAATTTAAAGAAAATTTGATGTTAAATTAGGGTCTGAGTGATTACTGTTTAATTCCCTTTTAGGGTTTAGAGCATTATGCTAAAGAGACTCAGAACTGTCACTGTTTCATCCCTAGTGTGATTTTAGGAAGATGTTCATCCTTTATGTATTGGTGGAAAATGAGGCATTTTTTCATCCTTTGATTTGTTCAAATGAGGTGTTTATCCCTAATGAGATTCTAGGGAGGTGTTCATCCTTAGTAGAATTATAATGAGGTGATTCTCTTTTGAATTAGTTTGCAAATATTAAATATTTGGTTTTGTTATATAAATAAAATATTCAATTTTTGGTAGTTTAATATTTTTGTGAGCAAATTGAGTCAAGAAGTCACCAAAGTAACTTCTCTTGAATTGGGCAGTTCATGAAAAATATTGAATGTTAGTGTTTGTGTATATTCATGCGAGTATTAGTCTGCCCAAAGGAAGATTAATATTTGGCCGAATTGCATACACACTTGTAATGATAAACATGTGATAATTATAAGGATTTGCTTTGTCGATGATAAATCAATCCAAAGACTCGGTTTGTTGTTGGACGTGCTTTATTGTCAATGTTTGATTATTACAACAAGATACCTCTAGCAGTTAATATTACTCGTCCAAAGACTTGATATTGATGGTGCATTGGGTATCTTGAGATGGGTTAAACCACTATTTGAATATATATTATTTATTTTTTATATAATGTGAGCATAATTAGTTTATTTCTTGTGTTCTAAATTCAGCTACAATTGCTTCTATATCTGCAAATTTAAATTCTGTTCCGGTCCTCAATGGAACAAATTTTAAGGACTGGAAAGAGAACATTGATATTGTTCTTGGTTGCATGGATATGGATCTTGCGTTAAGGACTGAGCAACCCCCTACTCCTACGGATTCAAGTACCTTTGAATGGAAAAGAGATTATGAGAAGTGGGATCGCTCAAATCGCATGAGTCTAATGATCATTAAGCGCGACATCCCGGAGGTGTTTAGGGGCACTGTTTCTGAAAACATTACAAGTGTCAAAGAATTCCTTGCTGAAATTGAGCAGCGCTTTGCAAAAAAGCGATAAGGCGGAGACAAGCACTCTTCTTCAGAACTTGATCTACATGATATATCAAGGCAAAAGAAATACCAGGGAATACATTATGAGCATGTCTAATATTGTTTTTAAACTCAAGGCACTAAAGCTTGAACTCTCAGAAGACTTGCTCATTCATTTGGTGTTGATTTCTCTTCTTGCAAAGTTTAATCAATTTAAGGTATCTTACAATTGTCATAAGGATAAATGGTCTCTTAATGAGCTCATTTCACATTGCGTACAAGAAGAGGAAAGACTAAAGCAAGACAAGACAGAAAGTGCTCATTTTGCAAGCACCTCCAAGGCTAAGGGCAAAAGAAAGAGATCAGAGGATCTCGAAAAAGAAGGTGCTAAGGGTCCAGAACAAAAGAAACAAACTCAAGAAAACAAATGTTTCTTTTGCAATAAGACTGGACACATAAAGAAGAAATATGCTAAATATCATGCTTGGCGTGAAAAGAAAGGGTTGCCTAAACTACCGGAAGCCAATTGATTCTGAAAGATTGATTTATGTTGGAGATGGCAAATCGGTAGAGGTGGAACCTATAGGTCATTTTAAATTATTATTAAGTACTGATTTTTTATTTGGATTTGAAAGACACTTTTGTTATGCCGTCATTTAGATGGAATTTGGTTTCAGTTTCTTATTTGGACAAATTAGGTTATTTATATTCATTTGGAAACAATAAGTTCAGTTTGTCTTTTAATTCAGATATTGTTGGAACTGGTTCACTTTTAATTTATGATAATCAGTATTTACTTGATATTGTGGCCACCTATAATGAAACCCTTAATACAGAATCATGTGGTACTAAACGTAAAATTGGAAATACTCACTCAAGTGCATTATGGCACAAGTGTTCAGGTCACAATCAAATTGTAACGTTTGGGCTTGTGTTACACTCTTAAAGATATGGTAGAGAGTATGATTTGTCATTTCACCTTACTGGAATCACTTTGGGGAGAGACACTAAATACGACAGCTTATATTCTAAACAGAGTACCAACTAAAGCAGCTACCAAAACATCTTATGAGCTTTGGACTGGGCGACAGCCTAGTCTGAAGCATTTCCATGTGTGGGATTGTCCAGCTGAGGCAAGACCTTATAAGCCAAATGAAAAACAAATTGGACTCCTGAACAGTAAGTCGTTATTTTATTGGTTATGCTGAAAGATACAGGGGATATAAATTTTATGATCCCACATTAAAGACAATTTTTGAGACGGGAACTGCTACGTTCTTTGAGGATATTGAGTTTGGGGGGAAGAATAAGATTAAGAACTTCATCTTGGAGGAAGAATCGGTAACAATTTCAGAACCGATTCAAATAGTTACTTTTGATAAAGTAAGTTTGGAACCTCCACAAGGCATTGTTGATGAATCCCTTACTCAAGATGATTTGGTTGTTCATAAAGAACAAACTCAAGATCCTCAAGAACCTGTGCATCATGAACTAATAACTTTGCAGAGATCCACTAGAGAAAGAAGAAGTGCTATTTCGGATGATTACATGGTATTTCTTCAGGAACATGAGGAAAATAATGATATAATGGAAGATGATCCAGTTAACTTCCGTCAAGCTATACAAGGTTCTAACTCTCAAAAGTGGATTGAAGCAATAGGATAAGTATAAGTCCATGCAAGACAATAAGGTTTGGGAACTTGTCCCATTACCAGAAGGTATGAAACTTATTTGGCTTCAAGATGAATATTGTTGATGATTGTATGTATCACAAGTTTAAAGGGAGACAAGTTTAGTCTCAATCAGTGCCCAAATGGAATTTGGAAATTGAGGAAATGCAAAAGATTCCCTATGCATCAGTTGTAGGGAGTTTGATCTATGCCCAAGTATGTACGCATCCAGACATAACATATATAGTTGGGGTTTTAGGCAGATATTTAAGCAATTCAGGAATAGACCATTGGAAAGCAGCAAAAAGGGTCATAAGATATTTAAAGTGAACAAAAGATTATATGCTCACATACAGGAGGTCAGACCAGTTGGAGATCACTGGATTTTCTGACTCAGATTTTGCAGGATGTCAAGAATTTGTAGCATGCTATGAGGCATCAAATCATGGAATATGGCTGAGAAATTTTGTCATAGGGCTGCAAATTGTGAAAGGCATTGAAAGACCACTTAAGTTATATTGTGACAATAAATCAGCTGTATTGTTAAGGAAAAAGTACAAAATGGACAAATTTCCATAGAACACTTAAGGACAAACTCCATTATAGCATATCCTCTAACTAAAGGACTTCCGCTCAAGGTCTTTCATGAGCATGTTGCTCATATGGGTGTTTTACAGTTTGAGGAATTTGTGGTTTAGTGGGAGTTAGTCACTTTCATATATTTTATGTTCTATGTTTAATTTCATATATGTATACATTGATTTTTGGACATATTTGGTTATCTATAGATATGCGGTTTTTTCGTTCATTCATTACACTTTGTACATTAAGGATATTATATCGATCTCGATAAGTTAAAGTTTGGACCAGTTGAAAATAGACGTGTACAGATCACCTTCACGTAATTTTTCATGCTACACATTTCATGATGAATCCATGTCATTTGGTTATGTTAGGATGAGTAATCATTGTTGGTTTTAGTTGCGATGATGCAATGAAAAGCTGGTTTGATTCTATATCCTGATATGATTAATGGACAGGACTTTTGGAGTATGCTAAAGGAATATAATGACACTTTTGAGCTCATAAAGTCTAACACATTTGTAAGGTTGTAAGGACATATATATTTGTGACCAGTGGGAGATTGTTGGAAAAATTAGGGTCATGTATATATATGATACATAATTTAAAAGTGTTAGGGCCATTATTTATTAAGCCAAATAATAAAGTGATCTGACTAAATTAAAGTTTTGGCTAAAAGCATATGTCATGAAAATAAAATTGTGTAGAGACCATAGAGCAATTTCTAATTTGATGAGGGGCCAAATTGGAAATACTAAAACTTAAGTAATTAACCTAATTCTGGTTATCTAAAGGGTCATGGTCCCCTCCTGAGAGCACACACACAGAACGTAAGTATCAGTCTCGTTCCTTTCTTTCTATCCCGATCAAGAGAGAAAATCAAGAGGGAAATACAGGTGCTCTTCAGGTAGAAGACCATAAGATCAATATAGTGCTCTACAAAGACATCATCGTTATGGCTAATTCAGGTACGCTTTCGCATTCAGTTTACAACATGTTTATCAGTATGGGATTATGTTTATGTTTGATCATGTTTATCAGTATGAGATTATGTTTATGTTTGATCGTTAGAATCAAAATCAGGATTATTATTATTATTATTATTAATTTTCCAACATTCTTGACATCGACTCCTAAGTGATGTTGAAGTTACTATAAGCGTACTGCAATATAGTTCCCTAGTTGATGACTAACATATATATATGAATAGAGTGAGACTTTACTCTTGGTAGACGCCAGTGTTTTTATCGAACTCGTGGAGATCGACAAGAAAATGTGAGGTTAGACTAAGGAGATCGATAGACCAGGTTATAAGTTATGACTTCAAAATGGTTGAAAGTAGCTTCCTCTAAAAAGAACAGGTGTCCACTTGCAAACCTCAAATCAACGTTTATACAATAGAATAGTATATTTAAGAATTAATGATAAAGTGAGATTTACTATCTGACTGAGTTTTCTTATATGAAATCCAAAAGATAATAATAGGCCAAAAGACAATAACTAATAGTCCAAAACATAATAACTAATATATGATATCGAGATACCTTTTAAGGATAAAACCATGACAGATTAAAGTTTCAAAGCAAATAATATCTCGGATGCAGTAATTGACTCGAACGATGTTATCATAACGAACATGTGACCAAAACACTTATTCCTAGACAAGACATTGGCGTCCACCATGAGGTCTCGATAACTGTGGGATCCATATCACTGTTTGAATTGGATATCGTCTGGCTGCAAGTTAAAACCATGGAATGAAAAGATTGCATAGATTGTTTGTTTTATCAAGCCCCACGGTGGTGCCAATGTATCGTCTAAGAAGGTAAATGTTCGTGTGTCATATATTCTGGGTAAGATCATTATGATCAATTCTCATATTCGAGGTATTGTTCGCTTTGAAACTGTTGTCTATCATGATTTTGTCTTTAAAAAGTTGCATAAGTGGGTTAAAAAATAAGGATATATATAAATTATCATTGACATTAACTTCTAAGTGATGTGAAACTAACCAAATAGTCATTAGCACCAGCCATCAAAACACACTTAATGAACCAAAACTTGGAGAAAGCCAAAAGTCAAACCCAAGCGTAGATCGGGAAATCTTTCTGAACAAAATGTCAAGTCACCAAGTCAAGTAAGAACGAGTCACTTAAGGGAAAATGTCAAACGTGAGCACACTAAGAAGCAACCATTCAACTCCCACCTTCAAGAGAACCTTCAATGGAAGCCCTACCTCGGCTTTAACCTACACATTCCCAACGTATGCGAAGAATCAAACCTATACATTCTCAACATACATGAAAAATTGAACATGCACATTCCAACATACATTAAAAATTGAAATTCTTGAGGATAACGATTATCCATTCATTTCAGGAATCACAAAAATCCCTCTCCCAGTTAAGTGGGAACTAGTCATGATAGAAAAATGCGATAGTTTAACAAATCTAGAAAAACATTTAACAATGTACAAAACACAAATAAATTTGTATATTAACAGTGAAATAGTCTTGTGTTGAGTCTTCTCGACCATGTTGTGAGGGTCAGCCTTACGATGATACAATTCTTTATCATATAACTCTATTGATTCACACTACACATTAGCATAAAAGTTATGAGTTAGGTTTGCAACTAATAATATGCACGAAGTCACATCAAAGGCTTTAGAAAGTGTGAAACAAAGCGAGGGTGAATTCATCCACAGTTTCATGGAACAATTCATCAAAGTATCAAATGTTATACCGAATTTTCACCTCGTTGTTGTCTTACACGCAATACAAGTCGCTCTATAACCTGAATCTTTGATTGATAGTTGTTTTGCCTATCAACCGAGAACCCTCAATGAACAACGGAATTGAGCAACCAATTACATCTGCATAAAGGATATCAATGCCATATTTAAAAGAAAGGACACCTCTCCTCAAACGTGCTTGACCCAATCCTCTAAAAATCATAGGGCAACTAAGTATGAACATTATACATCTCTAAATACTAGCAGAGAACGCATTCTTCGGAGGCCTTTAGCTTAGAACTTTTATGTGCATCATTATCGTTGTCATATCAACCCATGATGATACAACTAAGCATTGTCAATTTTATTAGAACTACGAGCATACTAGTGAAGGATGCTAAAAGGTCAAGGATATAATCAAATATCTCATTTCGATCTGATTTTCTTACACATTTCATTCGCAAAAACTCAAAGTCATAAAACTTACATACATTGTACCTTAATCAGGGTCACACAAATATAAAAAGCGTGCCTTACTTAAGGTTACACGAATATAAAAATTATAACTTACTCATAGTAATATGAGTATAAAAGTTGTACTTTACTCGGGATCATAAGAGTATAAAAAGATATACCTTATTCAGGATCATATCAGTATACAAATTATACTTTACTCAGGGTAACATAAGTATAAAAGTTGTACCTAACTCTAGGTCACACGAGTATATAAATATATACCTTAGTCGGGGTCACACGAGTTATACATACCTTAATCAAGTATAAAAACATGCATTTACCTTATTTGAGGTCACACGATTTATATATATCTTACTTAGATCACACGAGTTATACATACCTTACCTGAGGTCACACAAGTTAATCATATCTTACCAGGGTTATATAAGTTATACATACCTTAAATCAAGTATAAAAATATGCATCAACCTTATTCGGGGTCACACAAATTATACATACCTTATTCGAGATCAGACGAATTATATATACCTTAATTAAGTATAAAAATATGCATTTACTTTATTCGGAGTCACATGAGTTATATATACCGTACTCGGATCACACGAGTTATACATTCCTTACTCAAGTATATGACTTATCAAAACCTACATCTACCTTACTCGAATGTACAAGTTATCAAAATTTGTGTCTTAAAAACTCTAATCGGAATCATGAATCTAAGATTTGCATTATGTACTAACAATTACATAGTTTATAAACGAGATGATTTATAACTTCATAATCATAATACATACATATGATAAATGTAAATCATTTTCCATATCTATGAAGTTTTGATCTTCACGGAACAATTTTCTTGAGACGGGACCCTACCAAGCTTCTATATCCTTTATGCTAAAGTTTTTATACTTCATCGACTAAACTTTACAAATATATCTTAGTCTAACCGAATAATGGTTTAGAGAACAAATACATTCAAACTAAATACTACTCATTTATATGATGAAATGACAAACTCAACTTTAAACTAGTTTGACCTCTATTTCTAAAAGAATTCGAGTTTCAAGCTTGAGAACTTGTGTATCTACTTGATAAAAATCATTAACATGACGTTATATTATTATCTTTTATTTTTATAATATAATATATTATTACTCATTTTTAAATAAATTAATTTCTTATTTAAAAGCTAAGTTAAGTATTAAAATATTTTTTGTAAGTTTTTATTTTTATTTTTAAAAAATTACTTTTAATAGTCTTGTAGTTGATATCTAATTATTAATTTTTTTCAATCTTATCTAACATTTTCTTGTCAACCTTCACCAATTTAATAAAACCATTATTAATATATATTTTATTTTTAATAATATAAAATATATTAATACCTCCTATAATAATATAACAATAATTATTATTATAATATAAAAATTAAACTTTCTACGACTTATATATATATATATATATATATATATATATATATATATTATAAAAAACTACACCTTTTATTTAGAAATTTGTTATAATAGAAATGAGTTTAGGTTTTCGGTTTGTATCAAGTGAATGGATAGATTAGTCTATTACATACATACATATATATATATATATATATATATATATATATATATATATATATATATATATATATATTAATTAGTATAATACATATTTTTTATATAATTATTTTATTTTTTAATTATTATTTTGTAATTTAATTTTCTTTTTTTATTATTATTTAAATATATAATTTTTGTTTCTTTCTCTTATATTTATTATTTTTAAATATATAAATTATATTACTTATTTCTTAAAATTAAATATTTTTTTCTTCTAAAAAAATAAATTATAATAATTATTTTTAAAATTATAATATTTTTATATATTTTTCTTTTAAAAAAATAAAAAAATTCACTTTATATAACGAACAATCACATTCTTTGAAGTGTTACGTGTTCACATTTTTCATAATTAATTTATTTTTAATATTTTTTTATTTTTTCTTTTCACTTTTTAAATATATATGTATATATATATATATATATATATATATATAGATTTTTTTTATTTTTATCGTATGACGTAAAAAGAACAGTTATAAAAAAAATTAGCTTTTATATATAATTATATATATGTATATGTGAATTTATTTTATACATTATAAACAAATAATAATAAAAATAAATTATTATTTTTATTATTTTTGAAATAAATAAATTCTTTTATATATATATTAGCTGCTTATAGTGTTATTTTTTTTATTATCTTTTCAAAATTTAATGTATATTAATTTTAAAATTAAAATATTTGTTCTTATTATTAGAGATAAATAAATGTAAACAGAAAAAATAAATGAAAATAATGTGTAATAAAAGATAAGGAAAAATAATATTTGTTATTATTTTATATTAAAAATTAAAAGAAAAAAAATTATAAGAAATAAAGAAAAAATATAATAAATATTATATAAATGATATTGATTATATATTATTTTTCTTTCTCTAATAACATAAAGAAAGGGTTGAAAAATCATTTATTAGATAAAAATATATTTAATTACATAAATATGATAGTTAATACATTTCATTAGATAAAATAATATAACTATTATTTTAGATATTATATTAATTGATTATAGTTAATATATTTATAATATAAATTAAATATCATTGTATATTTATATAATTTAAGTAACATAAAATAATAAAATATAATAATTTGTTTTTATTTTAATTTTGATAAATATTAATCAGTTCATTGGTCAATAATTTTATGGTTTAGACAAATAGGTCGACGAATTTAAAATGGTCAGAATTTATTTATATAAAATAATAGATCAGATATATTTTTGGGATTATGCCTTTCTTGTTTATTTTTTAATTTATCTATTTATTTTATTTAATATATAATTTTTTTAAAATATGTGTTTTTACAAATATAACCTGAGGAGTTTGGTTGAACGATCACGTGATGAATAATCTGACCCGTGATGTAACCCAATTGTATGTGTCATTCCTTGGTGCAAAAAATTTAGTGTCAATTTTTAAAAATACGTATTTATATAAGATCAGAAAAAAATAAATTTTGTTTTAGAAAAATAAATTATTTAATATTTTATGGTATTAAAGAAATAAAAAATGCCTTTTTTTTTCTGGTTAATTGAAAATGTAAATAACACAGAATAAAAAAAAAAAAAAAGAAGAAGAAGAAATGAAGTGGGTGAGTGTTGTGGGGTTAATCTAATCTGATTGATTAGGCCGCTTGTTAGGTATAAATAATTAAGTGATCCCCTCACTGTATTCTCATTTGATAAATTTATCACTATTTTCCTGCTCTCCAGTTCATCAAACCCCACCCCTCTTGTGTGGGTAGGTGCTCTCTCTTTTCTTCTCTTCACTCTCTTCTTCCCTTCTCAGCTTCCCCTACCCCTTCCCATTTAAACTTCTCACCACCTTCTAGATTCTTCCGCCGATCCTTCTCCGTGTAACCGTTGTCTCCGGCCACCACTCGCTCCCTTCTTCCGTCACTTATCTAGGTCAGGTCATTCCTTTTATTTTATCTCTCTCTCTCTCTCTCTCTACCTCTTCGTCGGTTGTATCGAGGCTATATTTTTTCTAACAGGCACTGTCGCCGATTCTCTCACGTGTGTTTATGCACGCGAATCGGATTTGTATGAACTCAATCGATGGGGCACAAAAAGCGAAACACTGCCGCGCGCTCGAAACAAGCCGCGGCGGCTTCTCCGGCGGCGCAATCCGGCGTCGGCGGAGCCGCCAACGGTGCCGTATCGCCGGACGCTGACGCGTGCAAAGTTTCCGATCACAATCCGCATAACCCTAGGAAGATCGAATTGACTCCGCCCCAATCCGAGGGTTCCGATTACTCCACAATCAAGCTCGAATGCGAGCGCGCCCTCACCACGCTCCGTCGCGGGAACCATACGAAGGCAATGAAGCTGTTGCGGGAGATTTGCGCCAGAGAGGAGGGCTCGCCTTACTGCGCGTTCGTTCACCGAGTGCACAGCCTCATGTGTTTCAAAACGGCGACGGTTATCACCGACCCGAGCTCGAAGCAACGGCATTTGAAGAACGCGCTCGAGTCGGCGCGCCGCGCGGTAGAGCTCATGCCGAATTCCGTTGAGTACGCGCATTTCCGTGCCACGGTGATGTTGGAGGCGGCGACTGAAGGGAAGGATTACGAGGAGGTGGTGCATGAGTGCGAGAGGGGGCTCGCCATCGAGAACCCCAGTGATCCTGCCAAGGAGATGTTGCAGGATGAGAGCGAGCAGAAGGCATCATCTCCCGAGGAGCGCATTGCGAATGTGCAGAATGAGTTGAGGCAGCTTATTCAGAAATCGAATATAGCTTCCTTGTCATCTTGGATGAAGAATTTAAGTAATGGGGAGGAGAGATTTCGGTTGATTCCGATAAGGAGGACCCCCGAGGACCCCATGGAGGTGAGGCTGGTTCAAGCTAAAAGGCCTAATGAGATCAAGAAGGTGAGCAAGACGGCCGACGAAAGACGGAAGGAAATTGAAGTTCGAGTGGCTGCTGCTAGGCTGTTGCAACAGAAGCCAGAGGCACCGCAGTCTCCCAATGAAGGAGATAGGGATGACAAACCATTGGATTCATCTGCAGGCTCTGGTCAGAAGACAGGTGATAGGAAAAGGCACGGAAATGTGAAGAAGAGTGGCTTGACACCTGAGAAGATGAAATGGGTGCACTCATACTGGAATTCGGTTAGCATGGATATGAAGAAGGATTTTCTTAGGGTTAAAATTTGTGATCTTAAGTCGCACTATGGGTCTTCAAAGGATACTTTACCGAATGATATATTGTCAGAGGCTTTGTCTTATGCTGAGGCCAATAAAACTTGGAAATTCTGGCCTTGCTGCAACTGTGAAGAGAAACATTCCAACCCGGATTCTCACAGGCACCATGTTGTGCAGGAGCATATGGGGAGTCTTTCACCACAAATGCAGAGACTTCTGCCCAAAAATGTTGACAATGAATGGATTGAGATGATTCTTAATTGTTCTTGGAAGCCTCTGGATGTCTTAGCTGCAGCTAGAATGCTCGATAATAAAGCCAGGTTCAAAAGTCCATCACTTCCGGAGGATTTGTATTTCGATCATCATACTCTTGACTACAATGATTGTTTTAAAGAAGCAAGCAGCTCTTACACTGAGAAGGAAAGTTCAGGGGACACTCTTCGTAATTGTTTGGAAGAATGCAATAACCATTGTAAAATTGTAGAAAATGATATAAGAGAAGGTGTTGAAGACCAACTATCTATGGTTAATCCCATTATTGATTGTTGGCCAGTATCTGACGACCCTGAGCGTGCAAAACTTCTGGGGAAAATTCATGCCATGTTTGAGACTCTTATTAGGCACAAATGTCTTGCCGCTAGTCATTTGAACAAGGTCATACACTTTACTATGGGTGAGGTACAGGGTCTTGCTGCTGGTTCTCAACTTCTAAGTCATGGCGTGGACCAAACACCAATGTGCATATGCTTTCTGGGAGCATCACAGCTTAAGACAATTTTCCAATTTCTTCAGGAAATATCTCACGCATGTGGGTTGGCCAGAAATGCCGATAAAGGTAGTAGTCCCACAAATGATTTGCTGAATATCAGTCAAGGTTCTGAGATTAAAGACAAGATTGTACTTGATGGAGATGCATCACGCCTCCTACTGGATGAGTGTTTACTGCAAACGCAAGTCACTGCTGGTACACCTCAGGGGTCTGTCTTAGATGATGTCACCACCCCAAGCTCCTCTGATGGAATTTCATGCGATAATGATGCTTTGCTATCCTGGATATTATCAAGTTCCCCTGTTGGGGATCAATTGACATCATGGCTGCGGATCAGAGAAGATAAAATAAATAAAGGAAAGGAAATTGTCCAGATGCTTGAGAAGGAGTTTTACCACCTACAGGGCCTATGTGAGAAAAAGGGTGAGCGTATAAGTTATGAGGAAGCACTGCAAACAGTAGAGGATCTTTGTCTTGAAGAAGGTAAGAAGAGGGAGACTGTTGGGGAATTTGTCCAGCGAAGCTATGAATCTGTCTTAAGAAAGCGAAGAGAAGAGCTCATTGAGAGTGAGAATGATATGATGTATGTCAGCAATAGGTTTGAGTTGGATGCTATATCAAATGTTTTGCAAGAAGCAGAAGCAAGGAATGTCAATCAATTTGGTTATGATGAAACTTATGCTGGTGTGACTTCTCAATTATGCGACTTGGAATCTGGTGAAGAAGATGAATGGAGAATGAAGGAGTACTTGCATCAAATGGATGGCTGTATAGAAAATGCTATTCAGAAACTGAAGGAGCATTTATCTATAGAGGTCAGTTTATTAATTTCACATGTTTACATAGATAACATCAAGGACGTCCTTCTTTACTTTTATGTTCTAACCCTACTTTTTTTTTTTTTTTCACTGTGTAGCTTAGCAAAATTGATGCCCGAATAGTCAGAAGTGTCACAGAGATGCAGCAATTGGAATTCAAGCTTGGGCCTATTTCTGTTAATGATTATCGAGCAATATTAGTGCCTCTAGTGAAGTCTTACCTAAGGGTTCGTATTCAAACTACTGAAACATGTACTGTCGTTTTATCTTTCCCTTCACTAAATGTTCCTTATTGATATTTTAGGCCCTTTTGGAAGATTTGGCTGAGAAGGATGCAAGAGAGAAGTCTGATGCTGCAAGTGAAGCATTCTTGGCTGAACTTGCTCTAGATTCCAAGAAGGCTGTTAAAGGGGGAAGTGAGAGCACAAAACATGCTGAGAAAACAAAAGATAGGAAGAAGAATAAAGATCACAAGAAAGCAAGAGATTTGAAGGTGTTCATCATGGATGTGAAATTTGTTTATATATGTGGGGTTGATTCATTGTCTATGACAACTGACTAAACTTTCTTTGTCTTGCAGGTCACGGGTGATCATGTGCAGTTCTCAGTGGGATCTACAATTCCTGAGTCAGTATCTGTTTCATTATTTTTTCTTGATATTTTATTTTTTATTGTGTAATCTTCTACAATCACTGTCAGTCTTTAATTTTTTTGTTTAATGTGCTTCTGTTACAGTTCCAATCTAGTTGCACCTGAAAGTGACTCCCCAGATCATGAGTCTGTTTCTGTGAACGATGGTGATTTAGAACAACTTGAAGAGGAATTTAGACGTAAAATTGAGCTAGAAGAGGAGGAAAAAAAGCTTGAAGAAACTTTGGAATTCCAACGTAGGATAGAAAATGAAGCCAAACAGAGGCATCTTGCCGAGCAACAAAAAAAGTCATCTGGGTTGTACTTAGAAGTGGTAGAGAATCTTCAAGATTGTCAAAGAAAGGTCGAAACTGATTCATCAGATTCATACAAGCGTGTAAGAGTACCTGTGCAGTTATGAATCTCTTATTTTTTGAGTTTCTCCTTCTGCTTGTAGGGAGACAGAATTTCTGGTCACTAGTCTTGCTGTTACTTGGTTTGCATGGTTACCAGAAGGAATTATACTACTTTGCAAATAAACTACTAATAGAAGGAAATAATACTTTATAAATGATAAATTTTTATTTAAGGAAATATACCTCTGAACTTGCACACATTTTTCAGGACCAGTTAGTACAGGAGAATGGAACCCGAGGCAATCTGGATGGTGTGCTTTCGCCCACAACAAATGGTTCCATTTATTTGCATCAATCAAAACTTAAACAATGTAGGTGGTTTGAATATATCCTCAAATGCTAAGTTGATCTCTCTTCTTTTTTTTTCCCTTTTCTTTTTGACTTGAGGTTCTTAGCATTTATTTATTTCATTTTTGCAGCAGATTTGCCTAATGGAGTTGTTCAAGACAATGGGCTACCTGTGTCTGATCGGCGTGCTGGAAAAAAACATAAACGCCGGAATTCTTCTAGACCTGTTGATGGAAAGATTGAATCTTTTTCATCCGAAAAAGAGAATACCGAGGATACACATTCTGATTCTCACTTGAGAGAGCAAATCAAATTTAATAACAATCAAGACGCAAATAATGGTTAGTTTGACTTTTGCCCAAATACTCTTGTTATGCTGGAGGGTAATTATCAAATTTGGGTTTTATTATCAGATTTGACTCCTAATTCTTTTTAAAAGTAGCATTCAACTCAGAATGAACTTCTGTTACTAGTTTGTGGTATTGTATACAAAAATGTACATTGGATACACAAAATTCAGTTGCCAGGGGACTATGCGTTCAATTTCTTGATTTACACCTCATCTTTTACTTTTTATGGCACAATGTATCCTAATCTTTTTTTCATGTCTGTAGATCAGTTGTTGGGTGCTTGTTTAGTCATCTTTGTGTATTGAGTCCATTCATCTGTTATAGTGTCATTATTATCTTCGTTACATGGCTTTCTCTTAAAAGACATTCTAATTTTGTTAACTGAAATATGTTGTCGGGTTCATTTTATGGCTATGATGTATTGTACTCGTCTAGTTCTGTGGATGGGAAATTTCATGGGACTTCCAATGTCATCCAAAGTGTCTTTTAGGTTGACTTGTTGGATTTTCATTAGTTGTCTACAAATTATATTCTTTATTGACTTTGCATATTTTTCTAACGATGCTTATTTAGATCCTTTTCCTCCAATGTACTTCCTTCTTATAATAAAAAATGTTTCTGCTTTACTTTCCTGAGACGATTCTGTCAGTATGTGAGTAGAAATGTTTGTTCTTGCAGAAATCTTATTTTAGTTGGTTAGCCTAGTTGAAGTCATTTATAAGATATTTTTTATAATACTAACAATAAAAGGCATCTTTTGAGTATGAAAATTAATTGTCTGTTGCTTGGATGTGCCATCAGTGTGGGAAAACAATGGATCAAATGTGTTGAGAGAGTTGCCAGTAGAAGATGCAGAGGAGGAAAGATTCCAGGCGGATCTTAAAATTGCTGTACGCCAAAGCCTGGGTATAACTTTTATATTCTATGCATATGTAGACCAGTTATTTTTATCTTATAACACCTAAGATGTATTCTTATAATTAACACATCCCTTTATTCATGCAAAATCCACCCCTTTGTGAATGAATCTAGAAATAGATGAAATTGCTTGAATGGTCATTTTTTTGGAAAGCTTACCTTTCTCCTATTCTCTACTAGCCCATATTCTCTACTAGCCCCGACAGGATTAATTAGATATGTGAGTGTGATTTACAAACTCAGTATATTACTAGGTATTGTCAGAAGATATACAATACCTAAATATGGAGATATTTCCCCTCAACAAGAGAAACCTTCCAACCCATGCCATACTTTCTACTGAAGTTATCCTGGTTTCATCTTGAAGTGTTATGGAACATTGTCATTCTCTAGGTCTAACCTTGAAATATATTCTTCTTATCAGACACGTTTCAAGCTCGGGAAACTTTGCCTTTGGTTTCCAGTTTAAGAATGTCCCAGAGGGCTTCTTCAAAGGTAGATAGTGTTGATTGCTCGCCTGTAGAAGACCAAACTGATAATGTGAATGGGGCTACTTTGCTTGGTACTGGACTGAAGAATGAAGTCGGTGAATATAATTGTTTTCTCAATGTTATTATACAGGTAGGTCTTTTGAAAGTTTTCCACTTAATTATAATATCAACTGTTGCAGTATTTTATTGATGTACTATTTTCCATGGCCTAAAGCATATTCTTGTCTATGTCGAGCTCAGTCATTGTGGCATTTAAGACGCTTTCGGGTGGAATTTCTTGGCAGATCAAGAACAGAGCATGATCATGTGGGTGATCCTTGTGTTGTCTGTGCATTGTATGAAATCTTTACTGCACTGGACATTGCATCAAAGGATTCAAGGGGAGAAGCAGTTGCACCGACATCCCTGCGGATAGCTTTAAGTAATCTGTATCCCCACAGTAATTTCTTCCAGGAGGTAAGTTCATTAACATAGCAAAAAATGAAGATATTTCTTCTGTGGATGATTTAATTAATATACTGACTGACATTTGACAGGCTCAGATGAATGATGCTTCTGAGGTACTTGCAGTGATATTTGACTGCCTTCATAGATCATGTACTCGTGGTTCAAGTGTTTGCGTCACAGAATCAGCGGAAAGCAACCACGGCATGGGATCCTGGGATTGTGCAAATGGTAGTTGTATAGCACATTCACTTTTTGGAATGAACATTACTGAACAAATGAACTGCAACCATTGTCATCGTGAATCCAGATATATGAAATATACCTCCTTCTTTCACAATATAAATGCCAGTGCTCTCCGTGATATGAAGGTATCTTTATGAAGATTTTTTTTTTTTACATTGACAATTCATAGTGTATCTGATTTTCTGCTGTTGGGGAGCATGGGAGATAATTATACTTGTTAAGTTCCTTATCTGGATAACTTCTTCAATTGTTAGGAAAAGTCTTCTGCAAGTTTCTTCGATAATCTTTTGAATCTTGTGGAAATGAACCATCAGTTGGCTTGCGATCCAGAAGCTAATGGCTGTGGCAAGCTGAACCACATCCATCACTTTCTTAAAACTCCACCCCATGTTTTTATGACAGGTACCTAAAGTTGTTACTCATGGAATGTTGACATTTCTTATATACTTTCACTCACATGTTTATTATTTACATTTACAGTCCTAGGTTGGCAAAATACATGTGAGAGTGCTGATGATATAAAAGCAACTTTGGCAGCCCTGAGCACCACGATTGATATCAGTGTCCTTTATGGTGGTTTAAATCTTAAATGCACCCATAACTTGGTTTCAGTGGTATGTATTTTAATGATAAATACGTAAGCAATGTTTATATATAGTTTGATTACTTATTTTAAGGCTTCTGATGAATTTGGCTTTATTATAGAAGGAGTAATACAGTGCAATGTGAACATTTCTCATGAAAATTATTTTAAAAATATTACCTTTCTTATCTGAAGCACCTGCTTCTGGAAAGTGAAAGGGTTCATTTTGCATACAAATGAGCTTATCTTATTGTCTAATAAAATTATGGAAGAAATATAAATGAAAACCGCAGATAAATAATATTCTTTCATCACGGACCCCAACTTCATTCTTTCATTTTTGTTAGATGGTTTTGCAACATTTTGTTGAGTGGAAAAAAAATAGTTATAACTTGTAACACTTGCCACAATTGTCTATCTTATGTGTGCTAATTTGTTTTTTAACTTACAGGTTTGCTACTATGGTCAGCATTATCACTGCTTTGCTTATAGCCATGACCATGAACAGTGGATTATGTACGATGACAAGACGGTAAAGGTGAGTTGAATGCAATAAACATATACATTTTTTTTTTGGTTACTGCTGTGTAAAAGCTTTTTCTTCAATGACCAGGTAATTGGTGGATGGGCGGATGTTCTTACAATGTGTGAAAGAGGACATCTACAACCTCAGGTTCTTTTCTTTGAAGCTGTAAACTAAATTTTTGGTGGAACTGATAAACGTCATTTGCTGGACTGAAGAGTGTTGAGTTTGGCATCCAATTGGTTTCTGGTGTGGCCTTTTTTATGCAGATGCATACATTTCTGCATAACACTAAAGTGGTTTAGGCAAATAAATTTGCAAGTTGCAGTGATGTCAACTAGTTTTGGCATACATACCTCTGATGGGATGTATAGCATTTTAGAATTTACGATACAATTCAGGCTTTAAATAGAAGCAGGTTCTGGTGGGGGAGAATGATGACAAATGCATTAGTGTAACAGGATGACGTAGAGGAACCCAAAGTGGTGTTTTGATACTGAACACATTTGGTTCGTTTTGAGAATATCAGATTCATTCCTTGTATTCTACCAATAAGCAGGTTTTGGTATATGCTAGATGAAGTACAATTTGTGGAGGTTGGCCAGCAATGTATGGGAAGATCTTAGGATGTTTTATGATGGAAATAATTGCCCAGTATTATCGGGGGAACATATAGCATATGTATGTCAGTTGTCGAAGAAATTTTCCTCCCCTCCCCGTCCCCCTCCCCAAAAACAGAAAAAGGGTTATGTATAGTTCTCACACAATTAGATTTGTCAAAATGTCAGCTTCGTGTCACTTCAGCTGTAAAAGGAGTGTCGTTTACTGATCTACTGGACTACTATCCTCCTTTCAAGATACCTTGTTGGAACGTGCCGCATGGCAGATTTTGTGCAACAGTAAATTCAGGAGCTTCCATCTTTTGGATCCACAACACTGTACTCTATTTTTGTTTACTTTTTGCGGTGTGGGATGGGATCCGTAACTTGAGTATGATTCAAGGTAATTAACTAATGTTATCAATTTTTAGTTGCAGATTTTAAATGTAGATTTGAGTGAGGAAAGAGCTGAGAGGTTTTGCCACAATTTTGTCCCACACTTTTTCGGAATAGCGTCAAATGAGATGGATTATTATTATTATTATTATTATTATTATACCTCATTGTTCTACGTACATTAGTGTAAAATATTGTGCGATTTATCCTCTACACTTGTACTCGTGTTCCCTTTCAGAATTCTTTTTAAACTCGGTGCAAACGTTTAAACCGAATAACAAAATGTAGAAATGTATTTTTTTTTTTTTGGAGACCGTTGGTGTCTTTGACTATTATCACATTTAAGCTGAAACATACTGTTGTGTGTTTGTAATTAGGTGGTATCGCACATTTATTCATTTTTGGGTCAGTTGTTGGCATAAACGTCAAAAACGTAAATTTTACGGGAAAGTGATGTTTGGTTTCGAAAGTTCATTTCCTTTCCTTCTCGATTTGAAAGGGAGTTTTATATTTGTATCGTGTTTTCTCTTAAAACTTCAACTACGATCAGGAATCAATTAAGGAATTTCAGCTTTTTTTTAGTCTATTGCTTGGAGGCAAGCTAATTAATATTGTTATCTTCTAACTGATAAGTATTCCTTAATCTAGGATACTAGTCCATTTTTTATTTATATGACAGTTTTATACATCCCAGTTTTTAAATCATAGCACCCGTTATTTCTCTCCTTTTCCATGTAATTTGACTTTAATATTGACTTAAAAGTTTTATGTAAAATATTTAAATATCAAATTGATAAAAAAGGTCTTAACCTTCAATTTCAATACTAAAATAAATTTAACTGGAATGAAAAAAATAATAATTATTGTTAATTTCAATTAATAACAACAAGTTGACATGACAATTAAACTCATAATTTGATAAAAAAAATCAAGTTGATTAGAGGAGGGATAAATAATATAATCTTCACCTCATATTCGTCTTTATATTTAAATTTAAATCCTAAAATTTTAATATTTTTAAAATATTCTATTTTCTTTTTCATATTATATATAAGGTTATTTTTTTATATTTCATTTTTTTTGCTTATTTTTCACTTTTTTTTTCAATTTCTTAAATCAATTAGTTTATTATATTATTCTTTTTTTCTTCACATTTTCTTAATCTTTTGAATCAATTTGATTTTTTCAATCTTTTCAATAAATTTAATAAATACAAAGTTAATTTTTCTTCTTCGTTATCTTTTTCTAAATATTCTACAACAATTTTAATAATAACTAATATTATTTTATTTTTAATTTATCTTTATTAGGTTTTATTATATTATATTTTTTGAATTTTATTATTTATATATATTATGTATACTTTTTTTAATAAAATAATTATATTTTGAACTATTAAAAAAATTGATAATTAAATTTTTTATCACTTTGAACTAATTAAATAAAATTTAATTTATTAAATATTTTCTTATAAATTATGGATTTCATATTTTTAAATTTAACAACTTAAAAAATAATTAACCTATATATATATATAAATGTTAAATAGTGTTATAATATATAATATATAATAATAATAATAATATAAGTATTCTATATCGAAAAAAATGATTAAATGTTTATTTTTATACATATTTTAATATAAATATAATAAATTAAAATATATATTTAATTAATAATAATTAATAATAATTAAAAATTATAAAATTGTAAATTTATTTTTGTATAAAAAATACATTAAAAAATATGGAACAAGAGACGGGTCGAGGGTGGGATAACTCAAAATCTAACTAGAACAATTATGATGGCTTAATTGAGGTAAGAACAGTTAAAAAAAAAGTTAAAAACGCGATCGAAAGGTAAAACTAGCACCAACCCTGCTAGCCTAGTCACTCTTATAAAATTATCATTTCTTTAAAACATGAATCCAAAAATTTATATAAACATTCATTTTTATTGTTTTTATTAATTATATGTAATTTTAAAAATTAATTATAATATAGTTACAAATATTACTTTCAAATTTTTACTATCGTAACTTTGAACCTGTCCTATTAAGTACACAAACACTGTCGGTGCAATTTAATGTTTTTATATTTACAAAGAATGAAAAAAGCAGAAGAAGCTATAATCAGAATAGTCATAAGAAAACTGGCACATGGGTGTCGATTAAAGAATTAAATATATTATTTATATAATAATTATAATAAATATTTATATTTATTATAATTAAAATATTTTGTTTGGTCTTTATATATTATTAATTTCTTTGATATATTTTTAATAGTCCTTGTTAAAGAAGTTATCTTTATATAGTATGATGGGTATGTATAATTTTAATTATCAAGAAGTTTAATTTCATAAATAAATCAAAATCATTATTTTTCAAGATAATTGTGGGTAACTTTTATATATATATATATATATATATATATATATATATATATATATATATATAGATAGATAGATAGATAGATAGATAGATAGATAGATAGACTGATAAAATATTTTAATTATATTAAACTTATATTTATTATATTTGATATATAAAAAATATATTTTATCTTTTTATTAGATTATCACATGGTATATTTGTTAGGAAATATAAGTATGATTCTAAGTCTACATTAGGTAAGAATGAGAAAGTTGAGCAATATATAAGGAAGTATGATCCATAACCCACAACCTTAAGGTTTTGGGTTGAAAGTGGTGTTAATCCCTTATATGAGTTGGACTCAGGTCTCATTGACGTTATATCTCCCCAGTAAATTCCCAAAGGTTGATTTCGACTACATTGAATAAGAATGAGAAAGTTGAGTAACATATAAGAAAGTATGACCCATAACCTAATGCCTTAAGGTTTTGGGTCGAAAGATCCAACAAGTGGTATCAGAGCCAAAGGTTGATCGACAGTGAGTTTGAGTGTGTTCGAGGGGATATACCAATGTGGAGGAATTCATACTTGAGGTGGAGATTGTTAGGAAATACAAGTGTGATTTTAAGTTCCACGTATGGGTAAGAATGAGAAAATTGAGCAACATATAAGGAAGTATGACCCATAACCTAATGCCTTAAGGTTTTGGGTTGTGAGTGGTGTTAATCCCTTATGTGGGTTGGACTCATGTCTCGTTGATGTATTTCTCCCTTGTGAATCCCTCCTCGAAAGACCTAACAATAATGACCAAACCAACTCTCTCAAGGTACATTTCGACCACATTGTGTCCCATTTGAATTTGAGTTTTATAACATTTTTTGTATATTTGAAGTTAGTGTTTTATATATGTGTCTCTTCTTTTATGTCGAAATTGAATCCGTTATTGTTTTGTGGATTTCAATCATGTTATTATATGAATGTCTCCATGAATTGTTATTGAAATTGAATGGTTTTAGTTTGTAATTATCTATTTATGCGTTTGAGTAGATTTACGATTTATATACACTGCATTTTTATGGTTTAATTGTTTGAATTTTACTTTTTTTGTTGTTTGTAGTTTGTATATTAATTATATAATAATTTGTAGTTTGAATTATAATATGGTATGATGTTAAGAGAAGATATTTCAATATATAATGTTTATGGTTTTATGATGATGAAAAGAAAATAGAAAATGTTCGAAAAATGATAAGTTTTGACTCCGATATCGGATTTGGACGCACAACATATAAAAAATGAAGGAAAAAAAAACAAAGAAGAGAGGAAAAATCCTTAAAAGAGATTTGTCCTAACAATTTTTTCAAAATATGCTACTGAGCACATGTAATAGATAAAAGTATGATATATTATGTTATAATAACATTACAATTTGTTTCTTAATTCTTCAATGTAATAAGCATGACAATATTATATGAGAGTCATAGTTTTGTGCATGTATAACTGATTCTTAGATGCAAGTAATTACTTTTAACATTTGTTAAGTACATTATCTTCCACTACAAGAAAATTGCATATTTTGGATGAATTTTTACCGACGGATTTGTAGCCGTCGAAAAATGAGTCATTACCAACGAAAATTACTGACAGATATAAAACATTTGTGGAATTTGGTCTTACCGACGAATATATCCATTGGTAAAATAATAATTAGTTACTGACGGATTCAGTCGGTAAATTAGTCGATAAATTAACAATTATTTACTAACAGATATTTCTATCGAGTAAATTTATCGGCAAATTAACAATTAGTTACCGACGGATATATCCGTCGATAAAATTATATTTTAATAAATTAATTATTCACCTAATTAAAAAATTAAATATTTTTTATTTAATAATTTAATTTAATCATAATTAGATTAATTTATAATAATTTATTAAATTAAATAAATTTAAAAAATAAATAGTTAATTATATATAAATATATCAAAATATATAAATATATTTGTATTTATATATTTACATGATATACATTTATTTATATATAAATATAATTTATTTGTAAATTATTATCAAAAAATTCTAATAGCTTAGTGGTTGGAGTATTAACTTCCAACTCTAAGGTATTGGGTTTTAATCCTGCTAATGACAATTCTATTAATCTAATAATAATTCAAAGTTAAAAAAACTTAGTATAATGCAACTTATCCATGATTTTGAACTTAAATGTGATATGAAAAATATAATTAAAAAATAAATGTTGGTCCATTGCTAATAATTTTTGGTCAATAATTAAATTGTATATTTCAATAAATTGAATAAAATATAAAATATGTTCATTCTTGCATTCATTTCCTCTAATTCTCTTTGATACCTATGTCCTCTCCTAAGATATCTCTCTTAACGAGTGAAGGCATATAACAAATAAATTGAAAATTTCACTTCATGGTATATTTATTAATTAGTATAATGCAACTTATCCATGATTTTGAACTGAGATGTGATATGAAAAATATAAAGGGGAGGGGTCTCTAAATATATAGACTATAAATAATTAAAAAATATAATAAATAATAAAAATATTATCGATGGACTCCTATCGACAGATTCTCGTCCAGTCTATAATTTCGTACAACATTTACTTTTTCAGTATTTCTTGTAGTGTTCATGTTTGTTACATATTAACAAGAGTCAAATTAATGTTTCAGGTATTTTAATATTCATATCCATCTTTACTACTAGAACATGATATTATGCAAATTAGAGAACAATGAGCAAGATTTTTCATTCAATATTTATAGTACTTAGTTTGTAGGTTATTGTTCGTATTATATTATGTAGTTTAACATTTAGGTAACTTAGCTTTTATACTAACTTAGACTTTGTATTAGTTTAGTTTTGTAATTTTTACCTTTTAAGTAGTTTAATTTTTGTATTATTGTATTTTTGAATTATTGTCAATTGAAATCGGAATCGATGGTAAGATAAAACAAATCAAATATTAAAAAAAAAGAAAAAATTACCTTGAATCTAGGATATATTCGACGTAAATTTACGTCGATAATTATGTTCGACGTAAATTTACATCTGACATAAAAAGACTAAAATAACATACATAAAAACCTTATTTTATTCTAGTATTTCTTTTATCTATTTTTATTATACAAGAGAAAATCAAGTATTATCAATAAATATTTATTGACAAAAATACATTTATCGATATTTTGATGTTATCGATGAAATTATTTATTAGTAAATTTATGGAATCATGATATACATAATTTGTTGATAAGTTCAGTAATAAATATGTAAAATTTTATCAAAGGAATTTTATCAATAGATATGTTTATTGGCAAGGGTAGAATGCAATATCCGTCAAAATAATGTTCGTACACATGTTTGTTTGATGAAATTCATGTGAAACTCCTTTAAATAAATTTATCGATAAATTAGCCCATTGTCAATAATTAAATTGTATATGTCAATAAATTGAATAAAAAAATAAAATATAAAATATGTTCATTATTGTATTCATTTCCCCTAATTCTCTTTGATGCCTATGTCATTTCCTAAGATCTCTATGAGTGAAGACATATAACGAATAAATTGAAAATTTCACTTTATGGTATATTTATTAATTAGTATAATACAACTTATCCATGATTTTGAACTGGTGAATTTACCGTGATTTTTTTTTTACTACTAGCTTATTGTAATTATTTTTGTGGTATATTAACCATGATATTTATGCTTTAACACATTAACAAATGATATTTCAAACAGTTAGTACTAATCTAGGAAATAGAAGAAAAATATTTTGGTTTGATTCTTAGTTTATTTATTATTATTTTTAAATAATATATTTGATTTTTTATGGGAAGAAATCATTTAGTGAAATGTAAATTATGATGAAAATATTTGAATAAATATATATTATTGAATAATTTTATTTTATTTACTTATGTAATAGTTAATTAGTAGACATGTTCCATTGATCCTGTTACAACATGAACCCATAACCAACATAAACTCTCTTTTTTTCACTAGGTAATACTTATTTTGTATACATGACGAAGCTAAGTTACATGACTATTAGGTTTTAATCTCTTCCTTCGTTTTCTATTTATGTATTTGATTTGCTTTTAAAAAATGAGCATGGCAGTGTTGTACGTAAATTATGAACATATTCAAAACACAACATTTGAACAAGCCCATGCATGTTATCACTCCCGATTCATTATTCTAATCCAAATCCTCGTATACAATATTTGCCTGCCAAACGCACCTTCTTTCATGGAAAAATCTTTCAACAAACACAAAAAAAAAAAAAAAAAAATTACAAAATAAAGTTACAACAAACCGATCTTAACAAACAAAACCCAAACAAATACAGATTAAATTAATCTTATGAAATGTTGAAAATCAACATTAACAACACTAAGAATATTTGTCGATAAAAGAAAATTGAGCTGTTTGAACCTATGAGAAAAAGTCATAGTTGAATCCTCCCATAATTTATAAGTTTTATGTAATAGTTGAAACAGTTACATTTTTATTTTATGCTAGATATAATATTTCTTTAGAAATGTAATTTTTAAGGATACAAATAACTTAAAACAAACGTCTTTTTAAAATAATAGAACAATAATGTATCATAAAAAGTAATATATTATTTTTAAAATTAATAATAAAGTGTTTTAAATAACTAAAGTATTAATTTTTACTCTTGTATTAAATTAAATTAAGACATAATCATAACAAAAGGTGTATTATGAAAAGGAAAATGATACTATGAAAATAAATTTGTTGGATAGTACGTTATAATTATCGTTGGTCATTTATTAGTTAATGTTGAAAAAAAATCCTATATCTATATTATTAAAAAATCTTAAAAAAAAAAAAAAAAAAAAAGACAACGACCACATGGTACTTAACCCCAAAACCTAGGAGTTCCCACATTCTCCACACACTTATCCCTAACGGCATCACTCTAGAAAAGACGATGTCCGTACACCTGGTGTTTTACTGGGTCTTTCCATACCCACCAGATCCGCACGTTAATAAAGCATGCCACGAATGTGAGAGAACATGCAGCACCCATTCCACTGCTCTCTCTCTCTCCTCTAACTGCTTCTTCCATCTCACTAATGTTCTTTTCTTTCTTCATCCATTCATCGGCATCACCATCACCACCGTGGAAGGATTCACTTCCTCTTTTCCTTACATAGCTGGTGGTGGATTCAACCATGACCCTTAAGGGTGGCACAACCCAAGCCTGTGCGGCATGCAAACACCAGAGAAGAAAGTGCACCTCTGAATGCGTTCTTGCACCCTACTTCCCGGCAGACCAAGACAAGGTCTTTCGCAATGTCCACAAGCTTTTCGGAGTCAGCAACATCGTAAAGATATTGAAGATTTTGGAGCCTAACCAGAAGAAAATAGCCATGGACTCTATCATTATTCAAGCGAATTATAGGGATAAGTACCCTGTACATGGCTGTTGGGAAGAGATTTGTAGGCTACAATACCAAATATGGCTTGCAGAAGAAGAGCTTCAAGCAGTTTATCAACAGCTTGAAATATACAGGCAACAACAGCAACAACATCAACATCAACATCACCAAGGCCCTTCCATGCCTGATGATGTTACTTCACAATTAGAATTGGGCATGACACTATGTACTATTAACAATGCACTCCCATTGTTTAATCATCATACTCCACAACCAAACACTTACAACAACAATGTGACTGCATTGTCTGTGTCACAGCAACATTCCTATTCCAATAGTAACAGCGTGGATTATAACTCTCTCTACTTTGATTCCAAAGATAATGTCATTAATCCTTTGTGGGTTCAGTACCCCTGTGCAAATAATAACAATTCTTTAGAAATGCAAACTCCATTGCTTTCTTCCCAGCCATTGGCAATCCAACAAAATGTTGGTGAAGTTTATGATGATATGCCTCCTATTTTTGATTCAGTTGATGATAGACAATCATATATCTATTCCAAGGAGGCTTACGAGTCAAGGTAGATTAATTGATTAATCATGTTTTACATTTGGTTAATGACAATGATGAAGTTTAAACTTTACTTTCTTTGAGTGTTTATCTTAGATCAAATCAATCCCCTTCACTTTCAGTCATTTTTAAGCATTGATAATGTAGATTTTAGGGCTTCTAAAACAGTTTGTCACCATGTTAATGTGATAAATTAAGGGATAAACTAATCAAGTAATAGAAACTGATCATGATTTATAACCGTGTAACATTTTTATAGTCAGAAAATAAAACAGTAGATAAAAATGCAACTATAGGCATCCCTAAAATACAGATAAATATCATTCATCAGTTAGCAAAACAAACAGCTAGGCTTATTTCTTATGGAATAATTTTCATATTTATACATCAATTTCCAATATATAAAATGAAATGTTCATATATTTAATACTGTATTTGTACATCTGTGCCTGCAGTTCAGAAGAATCATTCAAAGATATGAGAAAGTGCACTGAGCATGTTTCTGATAATGAATTGAAGAGTGCTGCAGCCTGCTTTAGCCTTACCAGTGTCAACTAATCAGCAATCTGTGTCTCCTCTTCCATCAACAAATGAAATATATACTAGGTTTCCAAGTTTGGATTCTTTTGTTCTTGGTAAGCTTTTGATAGAATTTTTTTATAGACTTTACAAATTTAGAGGTAGATACCTTCCATTGCATTGATTATCAAATTGCATTGGTTATATGCAAAGGCAAATAATAATATCCAAACTAGATATTTTCATCAATCTCTATGCAAAAAGTATTTCAATGTTCTTAGTAGGTAGCCTGTATAGAGGTATGTTCTCAAGTATGGAATAAAATTTAGTAAAGTACTAAAATTATTGGTCTGTACAACATTTTTTCTATAGAACAGCATTTTAAACCAGAAAATTTACTACACTCGATGTATTCTTTATATGAACCTATAATATTATTTTATCTATATAATAACCAAATTTATCAATATTACTTAAATTTATTCAATCACATTAATATTATATATTTATTTTATTATACTTTTTATACAAAATTTAAAATAAAGAATAATCAATTAATAAAATATTTCATGAAATTCAAAGATTTAATTTTATAATAGTGGTTGTTTGATTTGTCAAATTTAAAATTAATGGATATGTCATTAAAATATTTAATATTATTATATACTTTATACAAAATTTAAAAAATTAATCAAATTTAAAATATTTAAAAAAATATAAATTATCAAATAATTTAATTATTGTTGTTATTTATTAAATAATTTATGCAATATGTAAAATTTATTTCAAGTTAACAACCAGGAAGAAGATACATTTAACAATAGTCGAAATTTTATTTTATTTTGTTTTATCTAATTTAACATTATAATGAAAATTCATTATATTAAATATGTTTATGATACGCAATTTATACATAAATTTTAAATAACATGAAATAAATAATAATTAATGAATAAAATATTTCATGAAATTCAAAATTTTAATTTACAATTGCTTTTATATAACTAGTATATAGTCAGTGCACTGCATGAGATATATCACGATTGTCAATAATTAAATATTTTATACATATATTTAAATTATCATTATATATTTTATACACTTTAATTATGTTTAAAAAATATAAAATAAGCCACAGCACATTATACACTATCAAAAAAATAATTAAAAAAAATAAAAATTTATCATTAATTTTATAAACATTTAACATAATAATGCACATTCTTTAAATTAGTCTAGGCTCAAATAATCAATAGATAAAATAATTATCAATGGTTGCAACTATTACATTGAGGTTAATGTACTGTTACACCCTTTAAAAAATTTTATTTCACTTGCACCTTTATGTGTTTTAAAACAATTTAAAAACATAATTTTGTAATTCTAATTAATGTCTCTATATAGTGTAATCTACCACTACGAATTACAAGTACCATGCACAGTTTTCAATTTTCAAAAGATCTTTTCTACCAGGTTTTGTTTTCAAAATTAAAGAGATGAAAACTAACCCATTTTTCTGTTTATTTAGAACATAAATTCAACTTTAGCAAGATTAGAGACATTGATAATTTTTTTTAAAATATATAATTTGTAAGAGTTGTCTAATTTGTATTGTCTTCTCACCTTTCTTCCTTTTTTTTATATATATTCTTATTTCAATTATGCTCGTAAATGTGGCATTGTTCATAATACAGTTGAATCTCTTATTCCTAATTGTAATTGTTGGGTTTAGTTTTTGTTTTGTGTTCTATGTATATTTGGGGCGTTTTTGTATTCATGATTTCATCAATCTCACTACCATTTTTTTTTTATCTTACACTTCTTCATACAAACTAATTTTTAACTCCTTAACAATTTACTAAGATAATTTTTTTCAAGTCATATATGCATAATGTTTTAACATATATTATACCCACATTCTGATTTTCAGGCATTTGTTTCATATGAAACATTTTAAACAAATTGGAGAGAAGATATTGAATGGCTTTAGAGTATATGAAGTTGAGAAAATAATCTTTGTTAGAGTAATTAAAAAAAAAATACCAATCCAACTTAATTATATTTCTTCATATATGCCATTTTTCAGTAATTTTAAATTTCATTTCATTTTTTTATTATCAGATCATTTTATTTTGTTTACTTTTATCTATACTAACCTTTCTTGGAACATTGTAAATAGAAAAAAAATTGCCTAGCTGTGTGATATCAAGTGGTCAGGTATATTATTTATAAAAACACATGAAAAGTTTATTTGACTTTTTTTTATATAAATGTCCAAGATTAGTAAAATAGTTGACAAGTTTTTCTGCATGCTAAAAAATGTTCCACTAAATATATCTAAACAATTTATATGAAACAAAATAGTTTTTTATTATTGTTTATACTCTATTTATCAATAATTATATAAAAAAAAAGACAAAAAAAATGAAGTGAATTTTTCTCTTAATCTATTAGGTTTGCTGTCCTTTAGTTTTTGTGTTTTTTTGCTATCTGAGTTTTCTGAAATTTTTATTTTTTATTTTTATATTACAAGTTAGATTTTAGGTATAGATTTAAATACGCTTTTAGGTCTTACAAATACTTGTTAGTTATAAATCTTTATCATTTTTAAGTTGTTCTTTTCTAATCCTTATACTAGTAACTAGAGCTAGTTTAACGTTAAAAAATATTAATTATTTAATATAATTAAGATAATAAATAATATTTTAAATTAAGATAACTAGATTTTTTACATAATTTAATTAAATAATATATTTTTTTAAGAAAAGGAAATAATTACCTTAATTAATTAATTAATGTATTCTATTTTTAGTACTAAATTGAATGATTGAAAAAAAAAGGGTTAGGATGTGTCAGGGGATGTGTCAGGGATTTAAGATCAACCAATATTTTTGTAAGGACTATTACTAAAAATATATTTAAATCTTAGGTATATTACTAAAGATTTTTTTTTATGTAATGGTTAATATGTAAAAACCATTTCAATGAAACTAATGCCAATTAAATTTAACTTTTAATTTGGCATTCCTTAATTTACTCTCATCAACAACATGACGTGTTTTTAAAAATAAATTTTTAAATTATGGTTAAAAATTGATTAAAAATATTTAAAGTCTCTCTTTTTTTTTTTTTTTTTTAAAGGGACTTTCACCCCTGTAAAAATTGAATTTTGATCTCTACTGTCATTGAAACAAGTTCAGTTACTACTTATATGATTGCCGAAACCGAACTCATAACACTCATTAGTGTGTATTTTACAAGTGTATCCTTCAAGAAGTATTTTCCACTTGAGTTACTTAAATTCAATATGTTTGTGGTCTATTGAACCTGAAAACCTCTGGCCTTTGTGTGGATTGGAAGGTAGGTATTAGCGAGTAAAAAAGAAATAAAAGAAAAAGAAAAATAATAGATTGAGAAATCTACGCATTGAAGACAAAATAAACGGCTATGTTCGCGTCAGACTAAAATTATTGTAATTATATACGCTTTTCTATTTATTCATGAAAAGATTTGTAAAAATCAAATCAATCCATTGATAATTTGTGAATAATTGTCAGAAAAAAAATCAAATAATAAAGTAATTCAAATGAATTGATAAATTAATTAATCACAATAAAATATTTTTAAAATTAATATTATGATCAAAGAAAATAATGTTAATAATTTTGTTAAATGATCAAAGTGGAAAATTAAATTAATTAATTGAATGATTGTTACAAGCTATATATATATTTATTGATATTATAAATTGTAGATATTAAACGTTTATATTTGGTATAACTCTTATAATAATTTGTGTGGGAGTATGTGGGGGAAGTTAACCCTCTTTGCTTATTCAATAATAGAAACAATCACTTCATTATGTGCGAGTTTATTCTTATTTAGAATCTAGTTACTATTGCATTCAGCGACAAGGTGGACAACAAATATCTTGTAGAACGATGTCACGAATGATATTTCATGCTTTTCAAATTAAAGATGAAATGATGACTCTAGTGTTATGCAAAGCAATATCAATTAAATGTCATGGACAAGATATTTAAATAGGAATGACTATTTAGGCACAAGCAAAACAGATAAACATTAAATGTTTAACAATTTAATGTTTAAATACAAAAAAGTGAGGGAGAAGTAACTGTATGCCCTCAATGGAAGAATCATAGAACTCTAGTGTTGTAGGAACCACAGCTAGGGCATTTGTGGTAGAGCCAGTGGAAGGGGGTCGCTCCTTTCTTTTCACAGTCATTACATAATATAACCTGCAGCTCTTATAATCAGAGTATGCATTCTGAGAAACCACACAATAACTCACCATAATAAGAAAAATAACTGACAAACCTGAGTTTGACCTGAAATCTCATCAGAAATTCTCTCTTCAGCCAATAACGCATCTAACATCCTAAAATATACCTGAGTTTTCGACAATATGAACAATATATCTTCACATGGGTTATATGAAACTCTCTCTCCAGCGCGTTAGTAATGTGAAATTCAATGGCAAACGTGTTTTCAAAAATATGCTCAATATATCTTATTATAGGATACATGATACCATTAAATAATAACTGACCTGCATGTCTCCAAGTGACTTGCTACATATTGGGCAGGTATAATTAAAGCATGTATATTCCTGGAAGTAACCAGCACAAATGCTACTAAAGTTGTTTCTGCATATGCCGGATGTTTGTGAGGGGGGGAAAAAATACAAGGAAGTACCTGAAAACATGTTGAGTGCATCACATGGCCACATGGGAGGGCTTTTACCGGAGAGCAGGATGTGAAGATATATTCATGACAAATTGGACAGTTGTCCTCTAAATGTTTCTCTCTGCAAGTATGCATCATAAGAGAACGAGACATACAAGCATTGCAATTCATACAGTGAAAGTAGTCAACACCCAAACCCTTTCCAACTCGGCAAATGTTACAGTAAGGACAATGGTAAATTTCCCTGTTGAGCATTTCAAAGGTTCGGATTAGCAATAGCTAAAATAAATGATAAAAGAACTGCGGTAACAAAACGTGGAAGTTTAGCATAGCTAGATAAGGTGACTCTTTGACAAACAAGCATTACCTTCATGCACTTGACCATTTTCATTGAGAACTTGGAATATAGTATAGCTACGACCCATTTTTGTTACTGTTTTAGGAGTTAGGAAAGAAAGGAAAATGAATCGAAAGGATTGCGTGGATGATAAAAGATAAATCTTAACCTTGTTTGGATGTTACCAATTTACAAAATGAAAGAAATGGATGGTTAGTTAAATTGTTGGATTTTTAATTTTGATGATTATTGTTATTATTTACAGCATGTGATAAAAATGTGAGCTAATTTGAATAAATTACATGTGTCAAATAATCTATTTAATGGTGAGGCATTTACATAAAATTGATAAGGTGCTTAAAGTAATGTCTTTTTACTTGTGAATGAATTGAATCAATTAATATTGTATTGTATCTATAACAACATAAAGAATATCCTCATTTAATGTACACATTTGGTGTGCTGCTTTTCCTTTCAAGAAATATTATCCTTCAACTGGAAACCGTCAAATCTAAAAAAAAACATTCACACATTCCGTTTTTATCTCATTTTCTACAAATTAACCAGACCCTATTTTATTCATGCGCAAGAGTTCTCTCTAAATTGACCCGTATGAACTACGGGTCTAAACGAATTACAGAGTGAAATGTCTAGCCCACCCCAAGTTTGTTATGAGAAGTTTGCAGGAAGGCCTGCACAACCCGCCAACGCCTACATAGTTAATGTTAATGGAGATAATTTCTACTTTTGATTATGATCCAATTTTATCGAGGAAAAATCCCTTTCCCACCTTCAAAATATCACAAATTTGAAATATGATATCATGTAAATACAGTGTAAACTAGCAACGACAATAAAATCTACTGGGCAAACTAGTGAATATATATATATATATATATGTGTGTGTGTGTGTGTATATATATATAGAAGAGGATTTTTGTGTTTTGGTTAAAAAAAGGGCAAGAGTATGTGTAGCATTCTACAAACTTTGTATGGACTAAGATTGCTCTATTTCATGTAGAGGCAGAGTTTTTGTGGTGTGGTGTCTTCGAGTGAAAGAGATCATTGCACTGGGTATTTGGACTAAAGATAAAACGAAGGTTGTCATAGAGTGCAGCCATCAAGACAAGAGCTCTTAGGGATATCCCACATTGATTATAGAAATAACCAATGTAATCTTTTAAAGTTTGGTCAATCCTTATTTAACAAGTCCTTTTTGTGGGTGAGTTAAACCCTAAGTTTATATTCTAAAATGATATTAAAGTTTAACCTATATATCTACTATTGAGTCAACTCTTATTAGGTTTGGATATGGATAGTTCTCACCTTTGTTGAGTCAATGCTTATAAAGTTTGGATAGTTCTCACCTTACGGACCTATTTAGCAAGTTTGAATTAATTCCTAAACTTAAATTTTAGAATAGGCATTCACATATTTGCTATCTGGTAGCATATAATTTAATAACGCTCTGGAGTGGACTGTGTCTCTTTATGTGTAGAGAGGTTAGACTATCAATACTAATTAAAATCAAAACTATTATCGTAGTTACACGAAGTCATCAATGAATAGCATTGTTACATTTTGCATTTAATCAACGATACTTATGTTATGTTGTTGATGTCAATCAATTAGTTATTAGCTGCTTCATTGACTCCAATTATCTCTTAAACTAATGGGATCTATACCATAAATAAGAGATTAGTGTGCAATCCTGGACAATTCTCTAAATCTATCAAATGTTTTATGGGATGGGTATTTTCATTGAATCCGCCAATGGATTAAAAGTAAAAAATTAATGAATTTTTCTCTTAAGGTAAAGTATAAAAAGAGACTAATTAAGCTACTTTACCTTTCATCATCAAATAATTTGCAGATTCTGCAGTAATATTTTCCCATCGATAAATTACAATAACTTGTTGAGCATGTGGCCCCGATTGGTTGAATCATCAAGCACTTCATACACATCATCTTTGTAATAGATTTTCTACACATATACAGGCAATTGGTCAATGATCAAAATAGAAGTTCTCAATTAAAAAAAAAAAAGTAAATATGGTTTTCTTGTAACCTAAAGTATCTTTACCTATCTATTGAATGATCTGATTCCTCGTTATGACAATGTATGCAGGTATGAAGTTGGTTGCAACATGGAGCAAAAAGTTTACAGTTCCTCTTGTAGTGTTTACAACCGTAGATTAGTTTGAGAGGATCCCTGTAAGATGGATGCTTTCCAGGAAATTCCGGTTCATCATTTTTTATACTGACTTCTGTAGAAGAGATCTGCTGTCTAATAATCCAACGGCTGAAATTATGTGGAAAGTAACGTTAAACTCCACAAGAGGGAATCTATTGCTTGAAATAAATTACCGAAAGCTGCAATTAAGCTCCCCATATCACATGTATTCACTTAAGAAAGAATATACCGTCTCACCGGCGGATCTTGACCATTGATTTTTGAGGGTCAAATAAAATATTATTAATAAATAATAAATAAATAAATATAAAAGGGTGAAAGAAGATGAAAATGTGAGAGGATAAAATTGTAAATATATAAATAAATATATTAAATGATCATTAAGTTGAAGGGAACAAAATTATAAATTATATGAGAGTTAGAAATAATGAAAGGATAAAATTATAAATATACAAGTAAATATATTAAATGATTATTAAGTTTGAGGAGGCCAAAATCATAAATTACATAGGAGTTAGGGTGATGACCCCTCAACTCTCAAAAAGATCCGCCATCTGTATCGTCTTCTGTCAAATATAAAAAATATCAATATTCTACATTGCTTTTACAATATCTCACTTAAATTTCACAGGCACTCAAAATCAACTATGCAAGGCATAATCATCTGATTCACAAGGACTAGCAAAGGTTTACTCCATTCCAAAATTAATGGTGAGGAAAATTATGCAAAGTTCATAACCTTGTCATTGCGGAATATTAGAATTAGCTTATTTTACTAGTTAAAAAAACCTTTCAAAGTAAAACTCTACATATTTTGATAATCTTAAAAATCAAAATAAGCACTGAAACTGCCTAAGTATCATGGTAATTGTATTGTTTTTCGGCACTAAAACTGACAACTAAAACCAACTAGGGATAAATTTTTCCTCCAAAATTGGAGATGAAACCTAGTTTTTAACCAACTCTCTCAAAAGCTTAAGTTGGTTACAAAGGTTCTAATACCATGTCATTTACCAACTCTCCCATAAGCTTCAAATGTTAGGTGAAGGCATGTGAATGGATCTTTAACTTACATCTATAAATAAAAAAATAATAATAAAAAAACCCACAAGAAAATCACAAATAACACCAACCTCATCAGTAGGTTCTGTATTATGTACGACTTTTTCTGAGGATCTAAGCTAGAGTCACGAGACACCCTTCTTATCACCGTCTCCAAATCATCTTGGCTTAATTTCAGAAGTCGGTCATAACGCCCAGACTTGTCACAGAGTTGAGAAGACTTACCTTCATTGATTACCGGATTTATGATATCTGCTGCCTCATTGCAAGCATGTTTGTTGTCATGAAATTGACTTTTGCATTTTGAACATTGATTATTATTTTGTTCTGCATTATGAACCTTAACTTCATCATTGAGGTTGTAGTTAGATAGCTCAACATTATTACCAATACGATCATTTTCCAAAAAAATTATGCTTTTGTTGGCAGATGATTCTTCTTGTAATTCATTTAGAAATTCTTCAGATAAATATTTGGATATAATCTCCAGTGGCTCAACAGGCTGAAGAGGAGCATCATTTGAGCTCTCTTTTACCTTAGCTAAACTGTACCCATCCCACCATTCACCTAACCATTCATCGAACATGGTATTTTTAGTAGCCATGGACCATAAGAACATTAAAACATGTTGCTCTTCCTGTGTCAAAGATGCCATTAGCCAAGGTATCATATCTTGTAATATTTCGGCTCTTATTCTTCCAAGCATGCATCCTATGATCTTCCCTTGTTCCTGACTTGTGAAGAAGTTTCTAATTATAGGCCAAATTTCTATTTCCTCGCGGTTTATATGACTGGAAAGTGATGTGTGCATTGATTTGCACATTTCTAGTAGCTTCCTGCATAGATGCTGATACCTTGGCAGTCCCTTCTGTTTTGTATTTGAATCAATTGTAGAAACTGAAAGATTTAATCCAGAAATCTTATCAAGGATGCGAGATATTTTATTCAAGTGTTCAACTTCATGTTTGTGATCAAAAGTGTAGGCATGGCTAATGTTTTTTAGTTTACCTCTTGCCTCCAAGGCTGGAAATACTATCTCATCCTCTGCATCACTATGGATTTGATGAAGAAAATATATGAGATGGAATCGTTTTTGGAAATCCATAAGCAACATATCATTTTTTTCTAATTGGGCTGAGCCAAGAACTAGGAACTCCAAATCTTTCTTGATTGCTTTGTGAAAGAAAAATATTAGGTCAATTGGTTTCGGATCATCAAGAAAGGAAATAGAAGATCGTTCTGCTCCATATAATGCAGGATACTGATGTAACTTCCCAATTGCGTCAGGAAAAAATATGTGCAGATTAATTCCTGTGGAGTACGGTATCTCATACTTCTTTACATTACTGGGTCCAGAAGAGGAGGAACAGGACAAAGAATTCTGGTCAGAGACTTTATGAGGCTGCTTTGCAGAATTTAAGAAAGAAAATCCATGAGCTTCCTTAATTTGTTCAGGTGAAAAAAAGCATCTTCTTTTGAACATATGTTGCAAGTCTAGTCTGAATTTTTCAATAGAGGCTTTACCTGAGTAACCAATGCGGAACCACTCATGTAACAGTGATGAAAAAGCTTTACATACAGAATGGTTTCCTTTCTTTATGCAATACAGAATGGACCTAGCATCTTTTTCAGACAAGCGAACTGAAAACCAAGTTATAACACATTTTAGTAACCCCAGAGGCATCATATGTAGGCTCAAGCTTAGAAGTCTCTCTTGCATTCCATTTCTGCAGTTCTTTCTAAAGATAGGAAATACCTGATAAAACAAATAAGGGTCCCCAAATGGTAAATATTTGATATGTCAGCATGTAGCATCCCTCTCGTGTAGGAAATTCATTTTGTTGAAAAATATGCAAGTCTGTAAATTGAATTTTTCACAAAAAAATAGATTTTTTTTCTCTATCACTTCTTGTTCTTCCATTCACTCAGAGTAAGGGACATTTCATTCTATGGAGTACATCATACATCAATGTGTTCAAAAGCACAACATTTAAATATTTTATAAACCTGTGAAGTTAAACTGAAGGGCTAAGGATTATTTCCATATTATTAATTTCATTCCCTCCCTGGCTTCCTTGGTAAAGAAACAATAGTGATTTAAATAAAATACCTCATTTTCTTGAAAAGCAAATTGTTTGTTGACTCCTGATACAAATGATTCAAGTTTTTGGCAAAGCTTTTCTACGAACTTGCTCAATGGCTCACTTTCTGAGTTATAGAATAGCAAATGTTGTATATCTTCAATGTTACTTTCACCAAGAAATTGTTCAATAGACTTGGACAACCAGCCATAAGCATATTTACTCAGTACAGGATGAAAGAATTTCTTCTGAGCATTGCTGTAATAATTACATTGAGAAATTAGATAATTGAAAACTACAATAATAAGCATTTTAGATAGCAGAGAAAGATAGGCCTTCAGGAACTTCAGCAAATAACATAAAACAAATTAGTCAGATTCCACACACACCAAAAAAGAAATTGTCAGAAGCACTACCTGTAGAAGATGAGGACGTCGGCAAAGAATTTTAGTTGGATAAGTATTGAGTCTAAATTCTGAAAACAGCTGGATTTTCTTAGTAAATGAAGTTCTTTCAGAATTTCCTTCAAATCTTTCTTGATGGCATTATGCCAAAGATGAAGGACATTAACCTGGTTGGCCTCATCTATGTCTCGGCCACTCACTTTCATCAGACTTAAAATTTCTTCGGTTGTCCTATTATAACTCAGCTCTAGTGATCTTTCTATATGTAGGAAACCATCAACACCTTGAAATTCTCCTCTCTGTAAACAAGTCTCAGTAAAGGTTTGTTGGCTGCTTCTAAGCCAATAAAGCAAAACCTTCACAATGATATCTGAATTAGTATAAAATGGAAGTTTATTAAAATATATTAAATATGAACTGTGGCCTACCTCTTGCAGTGTTTTTTCCATTGGTGCAATTTCATTTAAACACTGAGTAACTTCTGATTTTTTGCTTGCAGAAAGGAAGGATACCATCCATGGCAAAACTTCCTCCAGCAACATTATAGGAACACTACATATGAATTGCCACACAAGTGAGGCCTGTTCTTCAGTAGATAATTTCTGCACCAACAGGGGAAAAACCTGCAGCAGTTGACGTGTTTGATAATGTGAGAGTTTCAGAATTCCAGAATGTACATATACTTGCTCTTGCAGAAGATATGTACGTTAGATAATATGGTCATAATTTAAAATAGGCCACAAAATGTAATTTATAAGTATTGCTTGTTTTCTTGTTTTACCCCCATCATACATTTCCTTATCCTAGAATGAACTAAATAGTTCAGATGTTCAGAGATAATTGCAATAAACAAAGCATATGAACAATAAATTAATTGGTGCAAAACTAAATTTTAACCATGCACCTAAGATAAAGGTATAACAAGGCAAATAGCAAGTCATAATTGATACCCACGTTAACATTTTAATTAGTCAGATAAATGTCTGTTCAACATTGGTTTGCCTTGTCCATGCCTAAAGTTTTCTTTAAGTGAATCTATTCATAACAACATGTGACCTGAGTAAGCTCCAAGTTAAAAGAGAATGTTATATTACTAATCAAGAGTCGTTAGCATACTAATATAGATTTGTTATCTAATACTGGAAAATGGAGGGAAAGGACTCGCATGCCCTTATTTTAAAGCATATTTTAGAAGAAATTGTTGGTTCTTTTTATAAGGCATAATATCTATACAATTTTATTTTTTTTCCTTTTTTTCCCCAATTAAATATTATGAATAGTGAGAATATAATTTTAAAAATCATTAATAATAAAGGTTAATTTGGTACATTGGTAATATTTTTTCTAAACTTCAGCTAAAATAATTTTTTCCATTGGTATGTATAAATATGGTTAGAAGTGCCTTATATGGGAGTATATTATAAAAAAAATTGTCTTATATACAATGTTGATGTCAAGAGATAAATGGAATGTGTTTAAAGTGCATTTAATGAAACAAGTATTTGTTTATGCTCTCTATTTTATTACTTTTGTATTTTTTTTCTTTCCATTTGCATTTTATATTTCATTCACGTATATTATTATATATACTTATAAATAACCCTTAGAATGTTAACCGTTACAAATATAAATAACTACATAAATACAATTCAATATTCTTAAGGATGTTTATTATGCATTCAATCTCCATTAAGTACTTTATGACCGCATATTACTCATCAGTATTTAAACCAACAAAAGCAAAAGAAATTGACCACGTTAATGCATTTGTATCAGTAAAATAAATGAGGAAAGAACATTTCATGTAAGTAGAGTATAATTTCATGAATCACAATAATTGCAAACAGTCACCTGCTCTTCTTCTTTCAGCATATGTTGGTAGATGTAGGTTTGCAATATGCCAATAGAGCACACAAGTTCTTGGAACAGCATGGAAATATTCTCTTTAGGAACCATCAGCTCATCCAAGAAGTGAAAAACAGACCCAAAAAGATCAGAGGTGCTGTTATGTTCAAGGGAATATGTACAGATGACATTTTTCACATGAGCATCCAGTGCAAGAAAGATAACCTGCCAAAAAAAGTTTCAAAACATTTCAGCTCCAAAAATGCACTCGCAGACATGAACATACTTGAGAATAGTATGGAGCGAGAAAGAAGACAGTGTATCCTCTTTTGAGGCATCAATGGTATTTCTAGTTCTTTGCTGAAATAGGACAAGAATGAGTAAAAGGTACATTTAGTTCCTGAAATTGCATTTCACTATCATATTAATCCTTGAAACTAAGAAAAACTCAAATAAGTCCCTGAACTTAACTTTCTTTTTTTCATTTTAGTGGGGAAACTTCAGTCATAATAATAAGATATGTTTAGAGACAAAATTAAATAAATAAATAATTGTGGAGATTTAGATGAAACCCTGATAAATTTCGAGGACTTCTTTGAGTTTTCTTTAATTTTAGGGACTAAGAGTATGTTTAATGAGAGTTTTTTTTATCAATAAAAACATTATACTAATTTAGTCCCACAAACATAAGTTTCTTAAAATTTAATAAAGTTCCTTACATTCATTAAGAAACTTCATTTTAAGAAATTCTTTTAAGGAATTCTCATGGAAGTTACTATGGTATAAAATGAAATACAATTTTATCATTGAATTCATTATTCATTATATGATAGTACATATTTTCTCCACACATGTATAATACAATTAACACATTTTCCATATCCTTTCTTTTAGTTTTAAACTCATTCCATTTAGTAATAATAAATTGGGTAACTTAGATATTTACTTTAATTTTGTATTTTTCTTACTTTTACTTATTTTGGCTATAACTTCTTTTGCAGATTTTTTTTTCTCATTCAAGTTACATTAGATTCTATATTTATAGGATTTTGAAATGGATATATGATTTGTTGAATTTGAAGTTTTATGCTATTTTCTACCACTTTTAGAAATTAATACAGATTTATTGAAATTTTGTAAAGCAATTCACACAAATTATAATTTCTTTGTATTAGCTTAACTTTTGCAATTACGCTTACACCTAATTAGATTTAGGTTCATGTTTACTTCACACTTTAGAGCATATAAATAAATTAAATGTGCTCTAAACTCATCCAAAAATCATTTTATTAGTTTTTCACTCTAGGAAAAGTCTCCCTATCTTTTCATTTTCTCTTCTCTCTCATTTTTATTTTGTCTTTCCCATTCTTTTCTTCTTCTTTTTTGTTCGAATTGGTTTATGTTTTTCTTTCATAGAAAACTAAATCTTAAGGATCAATTCACGGAACCAAAATTAATCAAGCCAAATTGAGTTTGCAACAATTGTTTCTCACTCCAAATTTATTCTTCTCTGCTCTAATCTCGATTTTGCACTTTATGGTATCAATTTGTGATTCTAATTTTAGAAATTGGAATCGATTAAATCTTGATTTGATAATTAAATACTTTATTTAATTGTATAGCTAATTTAGTTGATTCATTGAATCCATTAATTGTTCAAATTTGAATTAAAGTTTATAGAAAACTATAATAAGAGGATTATTTTGTTGTTGAAATCATAAATTAATCCATTTCTTTTTTTTTTTTCGGTTTTACTCTTTAATTTTTGTTTCAATTGAATTTTACATCTTTAAATCCCTAGAACCCCAAATCTATTTTGAATGCGAAAAAAACCGAAAATTGAATATATGTCAATATATCTTTAAGAAAAATGACTTAAATTTGTGCTTTATATAACAAAGTTTCAGAGAAAATCTTTCACTTCATGAAAATCAAGGCAAGTGTACCTTCAACAGAAACCCAACAATGTAAAACTTAAAGAAGTTCCCTTTGTCATACTTGATTTAAGTAATTGAGATTTCTAATTTAATTTTTCTTGTAAAAGTAAAAATCGATACATAAGTGAAACACCAATAGCAATTTATATAAATATTGTTATTGCATTACAAAATCCCGGTATCATAATTGTGGAACATTTCTGGTTGTATAAGAATTATTTAGAAGTAGCATAGATTCACTTAAAATAAAACACAAACAAAAGTACGTTAATTCTTCAGACACATCTATATATCAAATATTCCATGAACTCTCAATATTTCTCACATCAGCAATCGCAAAATTGGAAATCATAGCTCCAAGAATAGCAAGTAATTGTTTGTTACAAACTAAACTACTCTCACAAGTAACATATATTTTCCCAACAACATCTACTCCTTAGCAACGAAACAAATCCTTAGCAAATAAACAGAGCGTAGACTGAAACTGACCTCGTCTTCCGCAGCACAGTGATAACTAAGAGCTAGTTTCAGAAACTGGAACCTGCGTTGAAGCTGGAGGATATATTGTCGGCAACGGCGTGGCTCATCCTCCAACGACGCCGTCTCCGCCAAGCGACGAAGGTGATCAAGTTCAGAGCGAAAAGCCTTGTGGAAGCAAACGAATATGAGTATGGGAGCATCGACGATTGGAATTCGCGACAGAATGTCCGCCACGTCTTCCTCATCGTTCTCCTCCTCTTTATCGGACAGGGAAGGATCGCCGTCGTCCATCCACGGCAGAAGTTCCGGCAGCAAGCACCATCAACGGCGAAAGTGACGAAAGGGAGGTTCTGATGGGAGAGTGGCATGGGATTTATCTCTCGCTCCAGTAATTTTTTTTATGCGAAAAAATGAAAAAAAAAAAAAGAAAAAAAAAAAGGAGAGTGACGCTGACAACTAGAAAGAGACCTCCTAACCAACGGCCGAGAGCGTCTGCGTCTTGGGCTTCGGATTTATGATATGATATAAAGAAGGAGGTGGCATGAAGAGTGCCTCTTCTGGGGTTCAATAATTGACGCGTCACTGGGACGCGCGTTTTAATTAATGCCTTGGCGCGCTCACAATTGCTTTGAATAATAATGGTGTGAATTTTAGTTACTTTTTTTATGTTGTGGTTTGTTTTGGAGCTTTCAACAAGCGAGGCTTGGTGTGGGTCAGGGGTAGGGTTCGGGTCTAGGTCGTGGCCATGTCCATGCTTTTTACCAGTCAGTCTCGCAAACTACAGCAGAAGGAGGGCTCGTTCCATGCCGGCTCTAGAGGTAAGTTGTCGATCATCATCGATAGTTTCTATTTTTTTAATTTAAAACAAAATTAGTTCCCATAGATATAATGTGAAATATATTATTTTCTAATACTTGGTTTTAAAATTTGCAACCTAAGATACCATTTGACTTGACTTATTGCTATTATTCAATTATGTGACCGACTATCGTAGGTTTAATAAGAATATACCCCTCTAAAGTCTTTGGAATTAACTATTTAACATAAGTATACATAGGCTTGTTAATAAAATGCCAAACTAAAATATTATGATAAATATCAAATTAGAAATGTCAAAACCGCTGTCTTGTCTAATTTGATATTAAGAAATAAATAAAAAATTAATAATCTAATTTTATTTATGTTTTAAAATGGATTATAAATATAATCTGATTAAAAATAAAAAATATTAACGTGTTTATATTGAAATAATTAATTACAAAAATAAATTAAAATAACTACTTTTTTAATTTAAATTATACTAATAAAATTAATTTTTATTTAAAATATACTAATTTAATATATAAATTATAATAGAATAAATTCATTTAATTTTAAAATGAGAATTAAAAACTTAATTTTAATTATAATTATTTATTTTTTAATAATTTATTAATTTTAAATAAAAACTAATCTTAATTTTAAAATAAATAATTATTATATATTTTTTAAATAAATTAAGTTTTTATCAAATTAATTTATATATATATATATATATATATTAATCAAATAATCTTATTTTATTTATATTTAAAAACTAATTATTATTCTATTACTAAGTGGTTTAACCGAAGCTTATCTAATATTGGAGTTTAATATTTGTCAGGCGACATCGTCATCATTAACCATCTTATTATCATGCAGTGGTAATGATCTTGCATGTTAATTTTGTCATGGAAAGTTCTATATCAATTAATCTAGGTTTTTCTTTTAATTGAATCTCTTTTTTTAACTTGTGTAAGATTGTTCTAAATAAGAAAAAATAGTTAAAATTATTACAATATTATATATTTTTGGTATATTTTCTCACATCACTTAAGATTAGAATAATTTACATATATTTACAATTAAGATTCGATATGTAAGATAATTTACATATATCTTTATGTTTTTAATTTATCGAAACATATTAAAAAAAAATGGATAAGAGTTTTAGAATAGACAATGCTTCAAACATAACAATTGATTCACATTTTTAAGTAATGACTTGTATTACACTACTCTTTCACATATGAATAATTTTAAAATTGTATGATTAAATTTGATTATAAATATGAGAAAAAATATATAATTTATTAGATTAATATTATATAAATAATTTAATAACTAAATTAAATTATTTAGTGTGTAATTTGAAATAATCTTTATTATTTAGGTTCAATTGATAAGATTAATGTAGTCTAGATGAAAAGTAGTATTTTAGGTTTATTTATATTAAAAAGAACAATTTTAAACCATTTGGTTTAAGTTGTGAATTTTATAAAAATTATTATTTTATGTATTTCACTAAAATGCACATTATATTTAAATGCTCAAGTCAGTGAAAAAGGGTTTAATTATTGAAGGTCCACGCTCAAGTGAATATGACTTTCATATTGCTCACCATTGCTTTGGATTTGGATTTTTCCATTTAAAAAGTTCAGGTTTGATAGGAAACTTAAAAATACAATCCTACTTACCTCTACCGAGCAGTTACATTTAAATTTAAATTATAAAATATTAATTAATTTTATATTTTTTCTTTCTTTTTCAAATTAAACAACATAATTTTTTTCTTGTCCCACATCATTCCCTCCTCCACCTTTCCCAACCACGAAATACACGCTTACAACACTATTATATTTATTTTTAAACAAAAATTCAATATATTATATTTATAATTAGAAAATATCCACTACACTTTAAGATTTGAAAATACTTTTAAGATTATAATAAATAACAAATACTTTTGACATAAAATTAGTGTTTAAGATGTGAAAATAAATTTAGTTGGATAAAAAAAATATAAGAAATAAATTAGGTTATCCAAAAAGTTTCGTAGTGCAAATTAAATAAATTTTAGGTTGATTGATTCAGACAGCTTATACAAACTTAAATCAAATTAACTTGATCAATCTTATAAAATAATAATATTTTTTAAATAAAACTAAAAATAATATCATTTAATTAATAAAATATAATATATATTATAAATTATTCTAATAAGATATTGATCTTATTTTATAAATAAATATTATAATAAATTTTTTAAAATTATTGATTCAAATATTTAATAGTTAAAATTAATTATTTTTGAAATGAATAAATTATAAAAAAAATTGATAATAAAAAATATATTTTTAATTCTTATATTAAGATTAAATAGATCTATAATCTTATAATTAACATGTTAAATTATTATAATTTTAATAAAAAATAATTATATTAATAAAAATTTTAATTTTTAATTAATTATTTTAATATAAATACGTTAATAATTATTCTTTTATTTATAATTAGATAAAAATTAATTCATTAATTTATTAATATAATATAAAATTAAATTGAACTAAAAATTATAATTTATTTTAAAATATAGACTAGATTATAATTGAATAACCTTCTTGACTATTATAGAATAAATATTTTTTTTATCATTAAGAGATTTATAGTTAAATAGTAAACAAATAATTACTTTGATTTTTTAAAATAAAAATTCTTTAAAAATGAATTAAAAAGTTTTATAATTAGTTACAATATAATATCAAAATTTTTCTTCTTCTTACTATTATTTAAATTCAATTATATAAAATAAACTTAAATTTAATAAAAAATTGTTAAATTTATTTATGTGAAGTTAAAAGTATTAATAAATAAAATCAAATTATTATTTTTACACTTGAATATGAAAATTACGTATTTAATATATTTGTATACAATTATACATAAAATATAAAGAAAACATTGTCTCTTTTGATAAGAAGATGAGTTTTAATTATTTTAAAATAAATATTTATTCTCTTATATATATATATATATATATATATATATATATATATTAAATATATAATATTTATAATGCTTAGATTCATTAAAATATATTATTAGTTATCAATATTAACTTAAAATGTGTATCAGTCCATACATTTAATAAAAATTTGTCTTCTATAAATATCATAAACCACTTCATTGTTTTTTTTTTCAGTGATTTTTTTATTGCACTAATTTCAATTGTACATTTATTTTGTTTTAATATTATTTTACATATTTATTTATATATGTAAAAAAGATGTGATTATAGAAATTAATATCTAAAATAAATAAATAAAGATTATAATATTGATTTTTTTATTCTATATTAACAGATGAATTTTTTTAATAATAATTGTGTGATAAAAAAAATAAGTTTCTTCCCTTTGACTATAATATATTGAATTTCATTAAAAAATATCTTTCATATGAAATTTATATATAATATGTAATTTTTGTTTGAAAAGAAATATGATACTTTATTTTTATGGGATTAAATATTTTTAATCTACTTAAAATTTAAATTTATTTTATTTAATTATTATAAATTTAATGATACGAATCAAAATAAAATCTCGTATAAAATAATATCTATAATCATCTAAATATAATCGTCTGGATCTAACGATTTTTTATGAAAGAAAAAAAGAGAATTATTTTGTTTTAATATATAAAGAAGTTTTAAGTTATATAAGATAAGATATGTAAAATAAATAAATATATAATACATGGACTTGAATAAGTTTGTTTAATTAAATATAAATCATTTTTATTTAATTAATTGATATATATTTTTTATAAAACTCTTCTCTAATTCAACTAATTAATTTAAAAGTTTACCTTTTTCAATATTAAAATTATGAAAAATATAATAAATAAATATTTTTTATTAAATATAAAAAAATAAAAGCTTAATTTTTATATAAAATAACATCTGTTCACCAACTTTTTTTTTTAAATAAATTGAAAGAAATGTTATATTTTTTTTAAGTTTAACTTTTATCAGAACAATTTGTCTAATAAAAAATTGATTTTGTTCTATCATAAATAAAAATGGTCTAATCAAATTGATGTAGAAAATAAACAAAAATTCTCCAATCAAATTATTTTTATCTTACAATTAACTTTTTACTAAAAATATAGCATTTTTATTTAATTAATATACATTTAATCATATGATAAAATAATATATATTTTTAAAATAAATAATATGTAAAAAAAAAAGAGTGTACGGGATTGAATAATATATCTGAAATAATTTGAATACTTATGTATGTTTTAAAATAAATTTGATGTGAATATAATTGAAATGATTTTACTTTATTAATTAAAATAAAATTGAATTTTATATTAATAAAAATATAATAAATATTTTTATTAAATTATAAATTCTATCTTAATTTATAAGATACAATATAAAATAAATATAATTATCAAAAAGGTTAAAAGATATAAATATTTAAGTTAGTATTTTAATATAAATATATACATGTGTTTTATGATAGTGAGTGTGGGTTATAGAAATTCTCTATATTACAAATATTGCATAATCTTGGGTTCTCTTGGTTTTTCAATTTTTGAAACCGTGACAAAAGAGATAGAGAGAAAAACGGTGAGGGTTTCGATTTGGGGAAAGGAATCATAATACTGAGAAGTTTGTGTGTGAAAGAGAGGGTTCAGTCTTCGACAATGAAGACCACGAAGGGCGGCAAGGTCATGAATCCCACCGATGCTTATCGGAAGGAGCTTCGAAAGAAAGAATTGAAGAGGGTATTCTTCACTTTTTCAACCGGCGCTCCAATTTCTCTCTTGCTTTTAATGTCTTCTTCTTCTCCCCTTTTTTTCTCTTATCCCTGCCCTAATTCGTGCTTTATCCCTTTTACATGTTTAATTGATTGTTAGTGCAGGTAGTTTTTCTTCGATTTTGATAACATGAAAGAGACACAATTAGGGTTTTAAACCAAAGGAGATTATTTAGTTTTAGTGACACGAACTTAGCTGTGATTTCTATGTTTCTTAAAGTGCTATCAATATGTATTTTTGAAGAATTCAGCTCATGGTCTCATTTTGTATACTTGACACCTTTTCTGTTCAATTTGTTTTGGTTTATAGAATAAAAAGGAAAGAAAGAAGGTGAGGGAGGTGGGGATTTTGAAGAAAGATCCTGATCAGTTGAAGAAACAGATTGAGAACTTGGAGATGATGAGTAAGTCTTGCTTTTGTTTTGCAATGGAAGGCTGTGAAATGCAATGTCATTTCTTTCATTTATCATTACTATTATAATTAATATGGCAAAATGATTATTGAGTAAAGGACTGTTTGATCGAGCATCTGGTAGTTGTTGATGTTTGAATGAATCTCCTTGTCTATGTAAATGCGAGAACCTATTTGCAGAGAGTAGGACCAACTTAGGAAATTTATGCTAGAGTTACGTATAAACTGTGATGAAGAGAACATGTTACTTAGATTTGTACACAGTAGCAAGCCATTCAAATTAAATTTGGTGAACTTTTAAATTCTCATAGTGAATCAAAACATGACATTACAATGCATAGGGAAGTTCTTTTGAATTCTGTGCCAAGTATTTATAATCCTTGAAGGATACGCTTTTGTCTACATGGAGCATGGGCAAAGGGCTATTTATCCATATCAAATTGGAAAATTATGTCATATGCAATTATTTATATAGATATGGGTGCTTCTGTATGAAACATAAACAGTTATACATTTGCATCTGCAAGACAGTTGCAAAGGGAAATATTTCTACATATACATGGACTCATGTGGTGCACTACTTATTACATGACTGTAGTTGTTTTCTGGGATGTAGTTGTATAATTATAAATTAAGTATGATGTGTTTTAGGACAATTTTACCATATGAATTCACTGTGCATTGTTGGTTGTGGCAGAGGCTGATGGTGCTTTGGATAAAGCAAGAAAGCACAAGAAGAGACAGCTACAAGATACACTCAATCTTGTCCTAAAGAAGAGGAAGGTAAGAACTGGTTATATGTTTCACATTTCTCTATTCTTCAATATTACTTTGCAGATTGCCTGGTACTTGTGTTCTGTGCACAATTATACGGTTTCTTGAATGTAAATAAAGAAGATAAAATGATGAGGACTGATCCATAAGTGATAGTTTTTTATGGAGTATAGGGTTTAGTTGTAACAAGCACATTGGCTCATGCACCATTGTTGTCATGGGCAAATCCCATTAAGAGTAGCCGCTGCGCACCCTCTTGAGTTTACCTCAATCTGTTAATGGTAGTTTTAGTTGATATTTTCTTTCACCCATATAAAGGTTATGTGGTCATGGTTATATTCTGCAATTAGTTTCTAATGTGGAAACACATCTATTGTGGGTCATGTTATACTCTGTCTAATGTGGAGACTTGTTTTTTACTACAATTTAAGTCTTGAGTGTTACAAACAAGGCAGAAACAGAACTTAGAAAAGCTACTTCGAAAAGCTACAATTTAATTCCCGTTGGATCAAGTCAAATGTGATCCATTATCTACATTCAATCTGAAGCTACTTCGAAAAGCTTCCATTTTTGACGTCCAAAACTTAGATTTTAGACTCCAAATGTGAAACCAAATGCGCTCTTACTGTAAATGGAACATACATGGACTGAGTTTGATATTGTACTAATAGCAGAAACTGTCTGGTTTAGTTAATGGGAGACTGAAAATTCAATCTTCAAAATTTGAACATATTAAACAACTATATGCTTTATTTAGTTAAATGGTTTCTACCAATTGTTAATCAGTGATGATTAGATGTAATCCCTCTGGTGTAGGAATATGAAGAGAAAATGCGGGAGAAGGGTGAGGCCCCAGTTATGTTCAGGTAAGAATTTTCATGTCATTTTCAAGTATAGATTTATTTCCCTATTTTTGTTTGTGGTTACATATTCTAGGATGATTTTTGGCAGTCATTTGGGGCCTCCTCGAAGGAGAACAACTGCAGAAGAAGAAGAGAGGGTTAAACACCCAAAGCCTGAGGTAGGATTTCAGTTGTTTGTGTCTGCCCATGCTTTATGTTTTCCCTTTTCTCCTCCTTCCAAACTAAACTAGCATAGCTGTCATTAATGGTTGAGTGACTTGCTGATTTTTGCTACAGGACTCTGTTTATTACCATCCTACATTAAACCCTACCGGTGCTCCACCACCAGGGAAACCTCCTATGTTTAAATCATCTATAGGTATACTGAACTTCTTGTTCATTTTTGTGTTGTAAAATCATGGATCTATATATGATGTTGGTTTGATGTCTAATGTTCTCATCAGTCAATGATGTGCTTGAGTGCAGGACCAAGAATTCCCTTGACTGGTGCTTCATCTAGTGCTGCTGCATCATCCTCGGCAACAGAGACAGAGGATGATGTATTAGCTGTACCTCCACCTCCTCCACCACCTCCACTGCCTGATGGTAGTAATGCAAGTTCAGCAGATGGCCCTGTTTTACCTGCTTCTTTACCATTGCCTCCTCCTCCTCCCATGCCTCCAAAGCCTGCTACTGCTGTGCCTACATCATTACCACCACCCCCTTTGCCGCCTCCTCCTCCTGGTCCTCCACCTAAAGAACAAGTTGCAAATCATCCTCTTCCCCCTCCACCGCCTCCCCTACAACAATCTCAACCACCTCCACCTGGCACCAATGGAGGCGAAGGGAGAAATCTGTCTGCATTGACTGATGATTCACCTTCCAAGGATCCTGGTCAGGTAAATTTGTCTAAATAAATGACTTATGTTTGCGCTATAAAGGCATGACCTGATGGTAAAGGCATTGAAAGGCATGAAATTAGAGATATATTAAAAACTGCTGTTGTAGGTATCTAAATGGTTAAGGATGCAGATACTGTGATTTTTCAAAATTTAGGATGTATATATGCCTGGCAACATTGAACAAATACTAAAATCGTATCTGTATACTTAAAGAAAAATGATATATCTTTAATATGTAAAAGTATGAAGGACAAGTTTTAACTGTTGTTTAAGGTTGTCTACATTTTTTCACTTTATTTCATCATGTCTTTGCTTTATCTTGAACCAATTTTATTTGTTTTGAAGCATTGCAAAGCATATTTTGGACGCATTAGAGACATTTTGTAATGGTCAAGACTCAAAATTGGACAGGAACTTTGTTGTTTTTTCATGTATGTGTTATGGTTTTGGATTCCAGTGTGCCTCTGGTTTTTTGGTATATTCATGCTTTGTAGATGGGATGATTTTTGGATATTCATGTTTAATAGATGGGGAGGTAGTTGACATTTATCATGGATACAAAATGGGAATGCAGTACACTTGTTTACAATTTTAGAACCCTTGGTATGATTCTCCAAAACAAACGCTTCTTAGACAGTAACAATTTCTAAAATGCAGGTGCAGCTTCCTCCACCTCCTCCACCTAATCAGGTGCCCCCAAAGACTGGTATGGTTCAGTCTGATGGTGCTGTGCTTTCTACTGAGGGTAAGAATTCACTGTCAAGCCAGGAGATCCCAAAAATGGTTGCGGGGCATCCTCCTCCAAGGCAACAAACCCCTGTTCCAGGACCCACTTTAATCCCAAGTTTACAGCCCGATGTATTACCTCCTGGAATATCCCGGTACCCGCTACCCCCACCGCCACCTGACATGAGACCTCCTTTACCTGTGTCAGGACTCCCTCCTGGTCAGGCACCACCTCCTGGAATGATGGTCCCCCTAATTCCTAGGCCACCATATGGCCCTCCACCTGGTCCTCCTCCAATGATGAGACCTCCACTTCCACCTGGTCCACCTCCAAACTTCCAGGAAGAGGATCATATAGCAACTAGGCCTCCTCCCCCTCCTCCGAAACCATCATATGTTAAATCTGCTGCTTCTACTGTTGTTAAAAGGCCATTGGCGCAGCACACTCCAGAACTCACAGCGATGGTAAGTTGAGGGATTTTTTGACTTCCTTTTATATTCGCTCTTGAATTTTCCTGATCTGTTTTATTTATTTATAGCCTTATTTTATAACAAGTTTGAGTAAATTTATTTCTGTAGTTTTTTTATTATAAGCTATCTTGAACTCAAAAAAAGTTAATACCATCAGACCTTTATTAAGTCTGGTCTTAAATTTGAATATCATCATATAAACCAAAATATTAACAACCAAATTATTTATTGTGTTCATTTACTCGTACTCATACGGGACAGCTTTTCTTAATGAGAATAAATGTTTACTTGTGAGTTTGAATTTATGTCTGAGCCTCTGAGGAAAGATATGATTTACATAAGCTAATTTAACAGATATCCCGAGCTCTATTATTGAGAATTTAAAAATAGCATCACTGGTTATCATGTCTATCCCTTTTATGTATATTATTCCTCTAATGAAGGTTATATCCTGTTTCTTACTAGGTTCCTGCATCTGTGCGAGTGAGAAGAGAAACTGCAATGAATAAAACAAAAGCAAAACCGTCAGTGTCAACCTCTAGGACCGTCTCTGGGACATCAGGGCCAACCATTGTAAAAACAGAGTCGGTGAGCTCGTCATCAGCTCCAAAAGCACCGAGCATTGATGACTCGTACACGGCTTTCTTAGAGGACATGAAAGCCCTTGGTGCACTTGATGGTTGAGATGACTGAGTGGCGGTGCGGTTATGGTGAAGGGTGTGCACAATGAGATTTACTTATGTTCAAATATTCACTCTCATGACCTCACTCAATTTTTTATTCTTGATGAAGTCTAATCAAGATCGTGTACACTCTTGTGATTTCTAATTCATCTCCTTTGTTACTCTAGTTTTAAATTAGTGCACTGTCTTTTAGTTAATAAAATAATGTTTATTATTAACCAATGTTGTGATACATTTTGTCTAAACTTCTTTAAAAGATAGATTAAATTTTAGAAAAAAAGAAATGAAGATTTCACTAACATCACTTTTCAAAGAGAAGTAAACTGGTACAAGATTTTTAAAAAGTGCATTTATTTTATTGTAGAGAAGTGGATTACAAAATAAAACTAATTATATATTTATTGTTAATAAAATTCATTATATACAAAGACTATTGTTTAGTAAATATTTATTGGAAGCATGATGAACATGGATTATTTTACGTTTAATTTTTACAAGATTATATCATGTGAAAATTGTGTCTTTTTATCTTGAGGTGTGAATCTGTTCTTGATGCATAAGCTAAGTTAGGTAATGATAAAATTTTAGACTAATTTCAATGTTGGGTAACAGATGGGACGCAATAATAGTAAAACAAAAACTATTAAACATGGATTCACGCATAAGGGGATTATTTTTTTTTAATTTATTATTATGAATGATGTAATGTAACTCTTCTAATTGATTTATTGATGGACAATAATATAATTAAAATTTTATGATCTATTAAAACAATCTATTTAGCATGTGATATATAAACTTAAACTAGATAACTAAATAAAAATAAAAATACTGTAATAAAAATAATAACTATGATTAGAAACATTATTATAATAAGATTATAATTTTTAATAAAATAATAATAGAATAATAATTATTATTATAATAAATATGATTATTAATAGTATTTACAATAATAAATAGTTTAAAAGTATTATATCATATTATTAATATTTATAATAAAATTATTGTTAATCAGTATTACTTAATTTATTATAATATATTTATATTTAATTTTAATTTTTTATTCAGTTATTTGAATTATTTATTATAATAATTATTAATATCATTACTATATATTTTTTATAATGATTTATTTTGTATCATAATTAGAGAGAGAAAAATAAGAGTAAATGCATACAAATATAATAATAAAAAACTTATTGAGAAAGAAAACAAAAACAAGGTACGATGTAGTAGATAAAAAAGTTGATATATTTAAATAATTGAAAAAGAAAAGAAAATAAATTTTTGATTTTTTTTAAAAGACATCATTAATATAATTAATTCATAATTATAATAAAAAATAATATTAATATAATTTTAATAATATTTCAATTTTTAATATTATTATTATTATTATTTATAATGATTTATTTTGTATCATAATTAGAGAGAAAAATAAAAGTAGATGCATAAAAATATAATAAAAAAATTATTGAGAAAGAAAACAAAACACAAGGTACGTATATAGTAAAGAAAAAAATTGATATATTTAAATAATTAAAAAATAAAATAAAATAAAATTTTGATCTTTTTCTTAAAAAAAGACATCATTAATATAATTAATTCATAATTATAAAAAAATAATGTTAATATAATTATAATAATATTTCAATTAATATTAATATTATAATAATATCTATTATTATAATTATTAAAAATTTGATTATTTATTGTTGTAAATAATATAATAATAATTATTATAATAGTATAGTTTTTTATTAATATATTTATTATAATATTCTTAAGTTTATAATTATTAATAATATTATTTTATATTACTATAATAATAATATTATTATTATTATTAAAAATAATTATAATTATAATATTAATTAAAATAAACATAATGAAAAAATTATTAAAAAAATAAAAAATAGAAATTGTATTATCAATTAATAAAATCTGAAAGTAAACTATATAAAAATCGTACGTGATATTTCTACTTTTACTTGTGAAATACGATTTTTCATAATATAATTTACCTAAACTTATATATTTTTTAATTTATTTATTTTGATAAATTAAAAAAAAATTCCCATGTTGATGAAGGTGGGCAAAGTATATTTTATTATTGAGAGATGATATATAGATAATAAGATAAATAGAAACATCTATTAAATAACTCAATATATTATTATTATAATCAGAAAAAAATAATTAAAATAAAAATAATTTAAAATCAATATTATATTATTAAATAGAGTGGTTAAAAAGTTGTTTGTGAAAGAAAAAAAAATTTATCTTTTTCCTTCATTATCTAGTGAATCCTTAATTAAAACTTTTAAATAAATTAAAGCCATAAACAGAACAGAATGCATACACTGAAACTAGTCAGTTCACTGCTTACTGCAATACTTGAATCCGGTTAAACCAGTTTATAACCTAATGATGACACTGTCTTTGCTTTATTAGGAAAATCCTAAGATGTTCCTGTTAGAATTAATTTTTAATTAATTCATTCCATTATGTGACTCATGTGAAATATTATAAAGGGCCCAAATGTGATTTAATAATTATAAGGACCTATTGGTTATTATGTGAAGTCAGAATAAAATAAAGATAAAATAAAATATTAACTGAATGTAACCAACTCGATGGACGTTGGTTAATAAAAGGGATTAGGGTTCTGTCTCTGGCCATAAGGTCTTTTTCACGGTAAACCATCAAGAAAGCGAAGCGTGTGAAGAGAAAGAAAGACAAAGAGATAGATTGGGAAAAGGAGATTGGAGAACGAAAGGATCAAGAAGGATTCTCATGGATCAAGGTTAGTTCTCTTATTAGATTCATGTATTGATGTATGCAAATGTGAAAATCAATAATCTAAAGATCCTATAGAGTAGTTTTCTATAATGAATGAAGAACGTAGGAAAACTGCATAAAGTTTACATGTGGTATCAGAGCACAGGTTATTAGATTTATGATTTTCCTTTTATGAAAGTTTTTCCTAAATTATGTTTTTCTCAAATTAGGATAAACCCTAATTATGAATTTAGGAATTTTTATCAGATTAATGTGAACCCTAATTATTCCCATAACTTATTTTTTCAAAATTAAATAAACGGATCAAACCCTAATTTATTTTGGACCTCTTACTGTTTGGCATCAATGGTTGCGTAATTAATTTATAATGTAATTAATTTCCGCTGCGATTAATTAACTATGCAATTAAGTTGGTGAGACCTGTGCAATTGAATTGCAAAAGTGAGTGAATGACTTCGTACAGTTGTTTAATATGCAACAAATGATTTTATATTTATGAATTGGTAAATGCTTGATTGAGGATTGATTAGATGTTTGGAGTTTGTCTTATGCGCCGCAAGGTATCTCAAACATAATGATAATAGAAAAACAATTGAAGGAACTCATGTACCTGTTGCCTTACGTGTTCTAGTAAAAGATGTACGCTAACGTGCAATTGGATCAAAACATGCTTTCGGTTTAGGTGCGCCAACGTGTGTCACTTGCACGCCAACGTGCGCCACTAGCATATTAGGTGCGCCAGTTGCATAAAATGGGAATAAATGTAGCATTTGTCTTATTATGAATGTTGGCCGCTCCAATTAATTTAAATTGCAATATAGATTTGAAACGTAAATATTAATGTGGAGGCCAAAATGTGACAGGTAAATAAATTATGGTTTGTTATTACTAAATAAATAAATAAATAAATCATAATAGAAAATATTATAAATGATTAATAATAATTAAAGTTATTATTTTATTTGAAATTAAGTATGATAAATTTTGTTAGTCACCAAAGTGGCCAAAATTTTAAGGTTATTTTAATTTCAAATTATTAGTGATTTTATTTCAATTACCCATAGTATGAACGCTAAAATTTTGAATAATTGATTTATGGGTTAATTGAAGTTCATTATTATAAGACATTTTAGGATCACCCAAAGGTTGATTAATTGTTATTATAATTAATGAACATGAAAGTAGATAATTTTCTATGCGTCACTAGTTTTATTTATATACCCAAAGGTATTAGGTGATTCTAGTTGATGCATATTTTAATTATCATTAATGTTATAAAATGATTAGCGTAATTATGTTTGTGTATTGGTGGATCTCCCAAAGGAGAACATTAGTATGCGAGAGAATAGTAATTTATGGTTGAATCTGTATTTATGTTTAATTTTATGACTCAAAGTATTAATGTTAGGCATGTGTTAATTGCAGTATCTGTTCCTGTAGCTCTGCATTCGCTATCTTCGTCTGTTCCAGTCTTTAATGGGTTAAATTTCCCTGACTGGAGTGAACAAGTCCAATTTCACTTAGGTGTGTTGGATCTTGATTTGGCTTTCCAAGTTGAAAAACCGGCTACTATCACTGATGTTAGTAGTAATGAAGAGAAAACTCATTATAGAGCTTGGGAAAGATCAAACCGACTTAGCCTTATGTTTATGCGAATGAGTGTAGCAAGCAATATTAAGTCTGCTCTTCCCAAAACTGAGAATGCGAAAGAGTTCATGAAATTTGTGGAAGAGCGCTCTCAAACTGCTGACAAATCCCTCGCTGGGACATTGATGAGTACGTTGACCACCATGAAGTTTGATGGTTCTCGTAGTATGCATGAACACGTAATCGAAATGACAAATATCGCAGCAAGACTGAAATCTCTTGGAATGGCAGTGGAAGAAAATTTCCTTGTGCAGTTCATTTTGAACTCGTTACCGCCTGAGTATGGTCCGTTTCAGATGAACTATAACACCATGAAAGATAAATGGAATGTGCATGAATTGCACAGTATGTTAGTCCAGGAGGAGACCAGACTCAAGAACCTAGGAAGCCACTCTATTCATTACGTGAAAAATCAAGGAGCTAAAAAGAAAGTTGTTAAGAAACATGGAAAGGGTAAAGGACCATTAAAGATTAACGAGTCCTCTACTAACATTCAGAAGAAAAATGACAAATGTCATTTCTGCGGGAAGTCTGGACATTTTCAGAAGGACTGCTTAAAGCGTAAAGCTTGGTTCGAAAAGAAAGGTGAGCATAGTGCTTACGTATGTTTTGAATCAAATTTAACTGAAGTTCCCCATAATACTTGGTGGATTGATTCTGGATGTACAACTCATGTTTCTAATGTGATGCGGGATTCCTTTCAACCCGAACCATAAACCCAAATGAGAAGTTCGTCTTCATGGGGAATAAAGTCAAGGTTCCAAGTGGAAGGCTGTCGGGACTTATCGTTTAATCCTTGACACTTGGATATCACTTAGACCTTATGGATACTTTTTATGTACCTAGTATCACTAGAAATTTAGTTTCTTTGTCTAAGCTCGATGTTGCTGGATACTCTTTTAAGTTTGGGAATAGTTGTTTCAGTTTATTTAAGCGTACATGTATGATTGGAACTGGTACACTTTATGATGGTTTATATAAATTGAATTTGGATAATTTATATGCTGAAACTCTCATGACCTTGCATCATAATGTTGGCACTAAACGTAGTTTGGTGGATGAAAGATCTGCTTATTTGTGGCATAAGCGTTTGGGACATATTTCCAAAGAAAGAATGCAAAGATTAGTAAAGAATGAAATCCTTCCGGATTTAGATTTTACTGATCTGAATGTATGTGTGGATTGTATTAAAGGTAAACAAACAAAACACACAAAGAAAGGAGCCACAAGAAGCACTCAACTTCTTGAAATCATACACACTGATATATGTGGTCCATTTGACGTAAATTCTTTTAATAAAGAAAAGTATTTCATCACTTTCATTGACGATTTCTCGCGTTATGGATATGTCTATTTACTATATGAGAAATCTCAAGCAGTAAATGCCTTAGAAAGTTATATAAACGAAGTGGAGAGGCAATTAGACAGAAAGGTGAAAATTGTCAGGTCAGATAGAGGTGGTGAGTATTATGGAAGATATGATGAAAGTGGACAACACCCTGGTCCGTTTGCTAAGTTCCTCGAGAAGCGTGGTATTTGTGCTCAATACACAATGCCAGGCACACCACAACAAAATGGTGTGTCTGAAAGGCGTAATCGAACCTTAATGGATATGGTTAGGAGTATGTTGAGTAATTCATGTTTACCTGTATCGTTGTGGATGTATGCTTTGAAGACTGCCATGTATTTGTTGAACAGGGTTCCTAGTAAAGCGGTTCAAAAGACTCCTTTTGAGTTATGGACAAGTAGGAAACCCAGTTTAAGACACCTACATGTTTGGGGTTGTCAGGCAGAAGTAAGAATTTATAATCCACAAGAAAAGAAACTGGATGCAAGAACAATCAGTGGATATTTCATTGGTTATCCAGAAAAATCAAAGGGGTATATGTTTTACTGTCCTACTCATAGTACAAGAATTGTTGAAACTGGAAATGCTCGGTTCATTGAGAATGGTGAAACCAGTGGGAGTGAAGCTTCACGAAATGTGGAGATTAAGGAAGTTAGAGTACAAGTTCCAATAACTAGTACATCTTCAAGAGTTGTTGTTCCATTTGTTGTAGAATCACACGACAATCAAGAAGAACAACAAATTAATGATCCTGAGATAAACAATGATCCGATAATAAGACAACCACAGGAAATAGTATTAAGAAGATCTCACAGAGAAAGAAAGTCTGCTATTTCGAATGATTACGTGGTTTATCTACAAGAGTCAGAAAATGACCTAAGTATTGATAATGACCCAGTTTCATTTTCAGATGCCATTAATGATGATAATTCTGATAAATGGTTAGATGCTATGAAAGATGAGCTTAAATCAATGACACAGAATGGTGTATGGGATCTTGTGGAATTGCCAGAAGGATGTAAGAGTGTTGGGTGTAAATGGGTCTTTAAGACTAAGCGTGACTCTCATGGCAATATCGAACGTTACAAGGCCCGACTTGTTGCCAAAGGTTTTACTCAGAAAGATGGCATTGATTATAAGGAAACATTTTCACCTGTTTCTAAGAAAGATTCCTTTAGAATTATCATGGCATTAGTAGCTCATTATGATCTTGAGTTGCATCAAATGGATGTTAAAACTGCTTTTCTGAATGGAGATTTAGAGGAGGATGTTTATATGAATCAACCAGTGGGGTTTATTGAAGAAGGAAAGGAACATATGGTGTGTAAACTTAAGAAATCAATATATGGACTTAAACAAGCTTCTCGACAATGGTATCTTAAGTTCAATGATACTATTTTGTCCTTTGGATTTAAGGAAAACACTGTTGATCGGTGTATATATCTGAAGGTCAGTGGGAGTAAGTTTATATTTCTGATTCTATATGTTGATGATATCTTGCTTGCGACTAATGATCTTGGTCTATTAAGTGAGACTAAGAAGTTTCTCTCTAACAACTTTGAAATGAAAGATATGGGTGAGGCATACTATGTGATAGGAATAGAAATATTCAGTGATAGATCACAAGGACTGTTAGGTTTGTCTCGGAAAGCATATATTAATAAAGTTTTAGAGAGATTCGAATGGAGAAGTGTTCAGCATCTCCCGTTCCAATACGGAAAGGAGACAAATTTAGTCTTATGCAATGTCCAAAGAATGACTTGGAACGGAAACGGATGGAAAATATCCCTTATGCATCTGTTGTTGGGAGTTTGATGTATGCTCAAACATGTACGAGGCCGGATATTAGCTTTGCGGTTGGTATGCTTGGTAGATACCGGAGTAATCCTGGACTCGGATCATTGGAAGGTCTGCAAAGAAAGTTTTGAGATACTTACAAGGAACAAAGAATCACATGCTTACTTATAGGAAAGTTGATCACCTTGAGGTGATTGGATATACAGATTCAGATTTTGCTGGTTGTAAGGATACACGAAAGTCAACATTTGGTTATGTGTATCTTTTAGCCGAAGGAGCGATTTCATGGAAAAGTGCGAAGCAGTCTGTCATTGCTGCATCCACCATGGAAGCTGAATTTGTGGCATGCTTTGAGGCCACAGTTCAAGCTAATTGGTTGCGGAATTTTATTTCAGGACTTGGAGTAGTCGACAACATTGCCAAGCCGCTGAAAATTTATTGTGACAATTCCGCAGCAGTCTTCTTTTCTAAGAACGACAGGTATTCCAAAGGTGCTAAGCATATGGAATTGAAATACTTTGCCGTTAAAGAAGAAGTTCAGAAACAGAGAGTGTCAATAGAACATATTAGCACTGATCTTATGATTGCTGATCCTTTAACAAAGGGATTACCGCCCAAGTTGTTTGCTGGCCATATAGTAAATATGGGCATTATGTTTACTAGTAATGAATGTTGAATGTTAATGTTATTATTAATGTTTATATGACACTCTGAGATCTTTAATGTATAAGTTTCTGAAATTTGTGTTTTCTTCTTTATTTATATGCATGCAAATTATGATGAAGAAAACAAATTATGTTATTATTTTAAAATGATATTATGTTTGAACCCATTATGGACTTCTCATTATAAAGTCATATTAAGGAGAAAGAGATAATATAGTGGTACATGGAAGGGAGCCTGTCGATTGAATGATATGTAACCGCCATGACTCTTGTTATAGCTGTATCTTTAATTATGAATAATGATAGAATCAATTTATGTAAGGTCCTTAAATGCGCTTTATGACTTAAGTATTAAATCACAGAATCGTATGACATCACATGGGTCAAGTGGGAGAATGTTAGAATTAATTTTTAATTAATTCATTCCATTATGTGACTCATGTGAAATATTATAAAGGGCCCAAATGTGATTTAATAATTATAAGGACCTATTGGTTATTATGTGAAGTCAGAATAAAATAAAGATAAAATAAAATATTAATCTGAATGTAACCAACTCGATGGACGTTGGTTAATAAAAGGGATTAGGGTTCTGTCTCTGGCCATAAGGTCTTTTTCACGGTAAACCATCAAGAAAGCGAAGCGTGTGAAGAGAAAGAAAGGCAAAGAGATAGATTGGGAAAAGGAGATTGGAGAACGAAAGGATCAAGAAGGATTCTCATGGATCAAGGTTAGTTCTCTTATTAGATTCATGTATTGATGTATGCAAATGTGAAAATCAATAATCTAAAGATCCTATAGAGTAGTTTTCTATAATGAATGAAGAACGTAGGAAAACTGCATAAAGTTTACAGTTCCCACACCCACTTGGTCTCTTCTTTTTATTTCATATTGTCAAGAGGGTTGAATGAAATGGAACTATGTGAGCTGATTTAAATTGGGCTTCATTTTTGAGTAAAATAAGGAGACAGATTGAAAGTGACCGATCTATTAAAAAAATTGAATTTCAGAGAGAAGAGAAGAACTTTTTGGAGGGGAAACTCTGGTAAGAGGCAGAAAGTCAGAAAGTTGAGCATGCATGAAGCTGGTTTTCTTCTAAACACCATCCTCTTTCTTCATTTATTATCTCACCAAACCAACCACTAATGCTTGTAATATGTTCTGAGATACATGTGAACCGAAGTACAGACACTTTCAACTGGATTTTGTGCCATGAAGGGTTTTTTTTTCTATCATCTTCTTGTTTTGTTGCTTTTGGATTCTTGACTCCACTTCCTCTATTCCTTGACTCAAGTCTGCATACTTTTTCTTCCTTTGCCATCGTTCTGAGTTTTGTTTTCATTATGAATGTAAATGGTGGTTTTCTTTTCTGTTTTTGTTTAGAGCGACCATTTACCACAATACCACGATCGGATGTTGCAATTCCACGGAATATGAAGGGATACAGAAGCAATTCCAAGTGAAGAATGTATCTGATCCTGGTTGTGCCTCATTTTGAAATCTATACTTTGTGCGGTAAGTAAGGTTCTGTTTTACCCAACAAGACCATTTACATACATATAGGACTCTGAAAAAGGAATGTTGGGGCAACATAACAACATATTTCAAGGTCTGCATGGTTGACTAACTGCTATTAATGATTTTTACGTCATGGCTAAAAAGCATGCTAATTTCACTGACTAGTGAATTATACTCCACACAACCCCAAGTTTTATAAAACTACGAAATCACTTATTGATTTTTTTTTTCTATTCCTCTATTTACCTCTCTTAATTGTTTAAAAAACTGTTTACATATTACACTAATCTCCTTAATTATTTGAAAACCTTAGATAAAAAGATATGGAATATTGTGGAATTTTTTTTCTACAGTAGCACGTATTCATTTTTTAATTACTCAAATAGCATATTGTAGGTTTTATTTCCCTAGATAGCACAATTTTTTGTTAAACTGAGAATTCGATTTACCGAATACGAAACCTAAACGTAATTGTATTTTATAATTTTTACAAACAATTCAGAATTCGATTTTCCGACAACCGAATCCTGAATAGTTTTCTTTTTATTTTGTTAAGAAAAAAAACTAACTAAAATATATATATATACATATATAATATGTTATACTATTTTATTTAACATTTATAGTTTTAAATTAGGTATTTAAAAAGATTTGTATATTTCTAAAATTAATTATATATTTAGATTTATTGTTGAAAGTAGTAAAATAATATTTTTAAAATATATTATAAAATATTATATTTAAATTTATTTGTATGATTAAACTTTTTTTAATTTTTTGATTTATTTGATATTATAATTTTTGTAGAAATTAATAATAAATTAGGAGGATAATAAAAATCGTAAAAATTATATGTATATAAGAAGAAATTATACTTTAGAGAATAAATATATATATATATATATAAATATAATTTATTTTTAAGTTGATAATTTTTATTTTTATTTATGTAAATTTTATATATAAAATTAATTTAGAGTTCATATATGTAATTTTAATTTATGTAATATATATATATATAATTTATATAATATATATAATTTATTTAACATTAAAAATAATTATATTTTTTTTAATTTTATAATTATAATTTTTTTAAGGTTATAATTTTAAATATAATTTTTTAACTTGATATTTATAATTTATAATATATATATATATATATATATAATTTAAAAATAATTATTTTTTTTAATTTTAAGTTGATATATTTTTTTATTTATAATTATTTAATATATATTTGAAAAACTAATTAATTATTTAAAAATTAATCAATTATTTAAAAAATAACTGATTCTCATCAAGTATGAAAAAATCAAGTATGAAAAAACTAATCGATTAGTTTTTGAAATAATCGATTAGTTTTTTAAATAGTTAAAATACATATATATATATATATATATATATATATATATATAATTTAAAAGTAACATATATGATAGCGGTTAACGTGGAACCGCTCTTAAAAGTGACATATATGATAGCGGTTTCATGTTAACCGCTATCTAAAATAACTCGGTTCTCAAATTCTGATCGATTACTTTTTGAAATAATCGATTAGTTTTTTTAATAGTTAAAAAAAAAATATATATATATATATATATATTATAAAAATGAAAATAAGTTATACTTTAGAGAATAAAAAATATATATATATATATATATATATATATAAATATAATTTATTTTTAAGTTGATAATTTTTATTTTTATTTATGTAAATTTTATATATAAAATTAATTTAGAGTTTATATATGTAATTTTAATTTATGTAATATATATATATATATATATATATATATATATAATTTATATAATATATATAATTTATTTAACATTAAAAATAATTATATTTTTATTAATTTTATAATTATAATTTTTTTAAGGTTATAATTTTAAATATAATTTTTTTAACTTGATATTTATAATTTATATAATATATATATATATATATAATTTAAAAATAATTATTTTTTTTAATTTTAAGTTGATATATTTTTTTATTTATAATTATTTAATATATATTTGAAAAACTAATTGATTATTTAAAAAGTAATCAATTATTTAAAAAATTAACTGATTCTAATCAAGTATGAAAAAATAAAGTACGAAAAAACTAATCGATTACTTTTTGAAATAATTGATTAGTTTTTTAAATAGTTAAAAATATAAATATATATATATATATATATATATATATATATATATATATATAATTTAAAAGTAATATATATGATAGCGGTTAACGTGGAATCTCTTAAAAGTGAAATATATGATAGCGGCCAACGTGAACCGCTCTTAAAAGTGACATATATGATAATCGGCTCCACGTTAACCGCTATCTAAAAGAACCGGTTCTCAAATTCCGATCGATTACTTTTTGAAATAATCGATTAGTTTTTTGAATAGTTAAAATATATATATATATATATATATATATATATATATAATTTATTTTTAAGTTGATAATTTTTATTTTTATTTATGTAAATTTTATATATAAAATTAATTTAGAGTTCATATATGTAATTTTAATTTATGTAATATATATATATATATATATATATATATATATATATAATTTATATAATATATAAAATTTATTTAACATTAAAAATAATTATATTTTTATTTATTTTATAATTATAATTTTTTTAAGTTTATAATTTTAAATATAAATTTTTTAACTTGATATTTATAATTTATATAATATATATAATTTAAAAATAATTATTTTTTTTAATTTTAAGCTATGTTTTTTTATTTATAATTATTTAATATATATTTGAAAAACTAATTGATTATTTAAAAATTAATCAATTATTTAAAAAATAACTCGATTCTCATCAAGTATGAAAAAACTATTCGATTACTTTTTGAAATAATCGATTAGTTTTTTAAATAGTTAAAATATATATATATATATATATATATATATATATATATATAATTTAAAAGTAACATATATGATAGCTGTTAACGTGGAACCGCTCTTAAAAGTGACATATATGACCGCTATCTAAAATAACTCGGTTCTCAAATTCCGATCGATTACTTTTTGAAATAATCGATTAGTTTTTTTAATAGTTAACTATTAATATATTATTTCTATAATATATATATATATATATATATATATATATATATATTTTTTTTTTTATCGCTATCATATATGTCACTTTTAAGAGCTGTGCCCACGTTAACCGCTATCATATATGTTACTTTTAAATTATATATATATATATATATATATATTTTTTTTTTTAACTATTTAAAAAACTAATCGATTATTTCAAAAAGTAATCGATTAGTTTTTTCATACTTGATGAGAATCAGCTTATTTTTTTAAATAATTGATTAATTTTTAAATAATCAATTAGTTTTTCAAATATATATTAAATAATTATGTTAGAATCGCGCTAATGAATGTTCGCGTGGTCGGACAAAAACCAAGAGGGGGTGAATTGGTTTCTTAATAAAAATTAGGTTTTCAAAATTTTCCCCAAATTTTACCGATTAAAAACTGTGTAAATGTAAATAGAGAAAGGGATAGAGTCTTACACAGGAAATTATACTGGTTCGGATCAAAAGACCCTACGTCCAGTTGCTAATCACTCAACAGAGGATTAACGTTGTCACTATAAACAAGTTGTTACAAACAATTTACAATGGAAAGATAAAGATAAGAAAACACCTCTCTTGAAATCCACAAGAGATGATGAACAGCTTTCCCTAGAGACGGCACAACACACAATCCACTAAGAACTCCACTTAGTGATTCTTATCGCTTCTAGCCCACACCAGGTTCAGAAAACCCCCTTTCCTTGCAACAAACAGTTCTCTGGCACTCACAGCACTTAACTTTTGTATGGAAAAGGTTGTTCTTGCTTTTCTGAGTGCCAAAGGAGAGTTTAAGTAGGGAAATTAGGGTTTAGAAAAAGGGGATTTCGAAACTAGGGTTCTTGGTAATTGGGTTTTCGAAAATAGGGTTAATTTGAAATTTAAAATGAAAAACAGACTGAAATAATCGATTAAATGGAGTTATAATCGATTAAAACAGAGCAAAAAAAACAGAACCCAAAACCTCTTTTTTTTAATCGATTATTTGAAGTTTTAATCGATTATTTGACCTAATAATCGATTATTTTGATGTTTTAATCGATTAAAACAGTGAGTATATACTGAAAATGGTTTTCTCACTGTTTTAATCGATTATTTCCCTATATAATCGATTAAAGCCGAGCCTGGATGATATATTTGGGCTTTTTGAAGCTTCTAAGTTGCAGACTATGTACCGGCTATCTCAAATTCTATAATTACAGACTCAATCAAACTAAAACAGAGTTATTACAATACAAAAATCATCAATCTTCAATCTTCAATACTCTAAGTCTTTAAGCTCTTGGATCATCATCAAAATCAATATTCTTCATGATCATTATTTGCAACATCAAGTCCTTGAATGTTCAACAATCTCCTCCTTTTTTATGATGATCAAAATTATCTTTTAAAGCCCTTGTAATAACCTGTTTTATCTGTCATACTAACAAACACATCAAACATACCAGATAATATTTAAATGTAATTCATAAGAGGCTTTAAATTTTTCTCCCCCTATTTTGATTATAATCAAAAAGCGCTCTGCAATAATAATCATAAGAGCTCCCCCTCAAAATATGCATAAGTTGAAGATAACTCCCCCTCAATCAAAGCATTTAAAGAAACAAATTTCATTTCATAAAGAAACGTCATTACAGACAAAGAGATATATAACATTTCAATCATGTAAAAGCCTTTTATTTAAGCAGAATTTAGGCAATGTCTAATATTCCTAAGTCTCTTATAAGATCATAGAATCTATCCTTGGGTAGAGGCTTAGTAAAAATATCTGCTAATTGGTGTTTTGTATCCATATACTCTATTTTACAGTTTTCTTTGCTGATATGATCTCTTAAAAAGTGATGTCTTATTTCTATATGTTTAGTCCTAGAGTGCATTACTGGATTCTTAGTTAAGTTAATTGCACTCGTATTATCACACATCAAGGGTATGTCATCTAAAAAGATATTATAATCTTCTAACTGTTGTTTCATCCACAGAATTTGAGCACAACAACTACCAGCTGCAATATATTCATCTTCAGTGGTAGATAAAGCAACACATGTTTGTTTCTTAGAATGCCAAGATATTAAGGATGAACCTAACAAATGACATGTTCCACTAGTGCTTTTTCTATCAATTTTACAGCCACCATAATCAGCATCAGAATATCCTATTAAACTCATACAAGCATCAGACGGATACCACAAACCAAAATCAGTAGTTCCTTTTAAATATTTTAAAATATGTTTTACTGCAATTAGATGAGATTCTTTAGGACAAGCCTGAAATCTAGCACACACACAGACATAATGCATAATATCAGGTCTACTTGCAGTTAAGTATAATAGTGATCCTATCATACCTGTATACATAGTTTGATTAACTTCCAAACCTGATTCATCCTTGTCTAGATAGCATGAAGTTCCCATGGGTGTGTTAGCTTCCTTTGAGGTGTCCATACCAAACTTTTTGAGGATCTCTTTGTAGTACTTGGTTTGAGAGATGAAAATGTCATCTTTAAGTTGCTTGATTTGTAGTCCAAGGAAGAATGTCAATTCTCCCATCATAGACATTTCAAACTCTCCCTGCATTATTTTAGCAAATTCTACACATAACGAATTATCAGTTGATCCAAAAATTATATCATCAACATATACCTGGACCAATAAGATATGTTCTTTAACTTTCTTTATAAACAGTGTAGAATCAATTTTTCCTCTTGAAAAGTCATTTGCAGTTAGGAAACTACTTAATCTTTCATACCAAGATCTAGGAGCTTGTTTCAACCCATATAAAACTTTCTTTAATTTAAAAATATGATTAGGATAATTAAAATCTTCAAATCCAGGGGGTTGCTCTACATACACTTCTTCTTTAATAAAACCATTTAAAAATGCACTCTTTACATCCATTTGATATAATTTAAATTTCATCATAGATGCATAAGCAAGAAGTAGGCGTATAGCCTCTAACCTGGCAACAGGAGCATAAGTTTCATCATAATCTATACCTTCCTCCTGAAAATAGCCTTTTGCAACAAGTCTAACTTTATTCTTTGTTATGTTTCCATCTTCATCAAGCTTATTTCTGAATACCCATTTAGTTCCAATAACTTGATGTGACTCTTCTCTTGGGATTAATTCCCAGACTTGATTCCTTTCAAATTGGTTAAGTTCTTCTTGCATGGCTATGCACCATTGATCATCTTTAAGTGCTTCCTCAATGTTTTTAGGTTCAATCTGTGACACAAAAGCAACGAGACATACAGAAATTTGTCATATTTCTAGTTCTTACCCCTTTTGAGATGTCACCTATGATGTTGTCCATTGAGAGTCCTCTAGGTGATTGCCATTCTTTTGCTAATTGAGGAGTTTGAGAAGGCTCATTATTTTCCAAGTATAGTTCATCAAGGGCTTCTCTTATATACTCATCATCACCTGCAAGTTCTTTATTTGACTCAAGAGGATTTCCCCCAAGGTCTACAATCTCATCAAAGGTAACATGTATAGATTCTTCTATATTTAAAGTTCTCCTATTAAACACTCTATATGCCTTGCTATTTAATGAATATCCTAGAAAAATGCCCTCATCGGCTTTTGAATCAAATTTTCCTAGATTGTCCTTTCCATTATTTAGCACAAAACATTTACATCCAAAAATCTTTAAATGAGCAACATTAGGTTTTATACCATTAAACAATTCATATGGAGTAGATTTAATAATTGACCTAATGAGCATTCTATTTAAAACATAACATGCAGTACTAACCGCATCAGCCCAAAAATATTTAGGAACATTAGATTCATTTAACATAGTTCTAGCAAGTTCCTCTAATGACCTATTTTTCCTTTCAACTACACCATTTTGTTGGGGAGTCCTAGGAGCAGAAAAGTTATGTAATATTCCATTTTCTTCACAATAATTCTCAAACTTTTCATTTTGAAACTCACCACCATGGTCACTTCTTAAAAATTTAATTCTTAGGTCTTTCTCATTTTGAATTTGTTTAGCAAACTTTCTTAAGACCTTAAAAGCTTCACTTTTCATAGTTAGGAAAAATGTCCAAGTATATCTAGAGTAATCATCAACAATTACAAGTCCATAATAATTTCCACCAAAGCTTTTTATCCTAGAAGGTCCAAATAAGTCTAAATGTAATAATTCTAGGGGTTTTGAAGTGGAAATAACATTCTTTGATTTAAATGATGATTTTACTTGTTTACCCTTTTGGCATGCATCACACAATCTATCTTTTTCAAATTTTAACTTAGGCAATCCAATAACTAAGTCTTTTGAGATCAATTTGTTCAAATGATGCATATTTATATGAGCCGCTCTCTTATACCATAACCAAGGGTTCTCTTCCTTAGCAACTAAACATGTTATACTTGACTCATGCAAACAATCCAAATCAATCAAATATATGTTGTTATGCCTAATGCCTTTCAATGCTACATTTTCGGAATCTATCAAGTGAATGGTGCAAAATTTACTTTCAAAAATTACCTTGAAGCCTTTGTCACATAATTGACTTATACTAAGGAGATTATGCTTAAGTCCATCAACAAGTAGCACATCCTTGATCTCCAAAGTGTTTGCACCACCAATGTTTCCAATTCCAAGGATCTTCCCTTTGTTGTTATCCCCATAAGTCACATATCCTTGTTCTTTGGCTTTGAAACTCACAAATTTCGATTTATCTCCAGTCATATGTTTTGAGCATCCACTATCAAGATACCACATAGACTTCTTTGATTTGGAAGTTTCCTACAAAACAAGAACATAGTAAACTTAGGTCCCCACAACTTTTGGGTCCTTGGGGTTAGAGACATAACAATCTATTTAAATACTGCAAAACTTTCTCATAAAACTTTTCAAGTTATTTTAACTGATAAAAAATAAGTTTTAATCGATTGAAACGCTGTGTAGAAAATTTCTAAGTTGTTTTAATCGATTGAAACGAGATTTAATCGATTAAAAGAGTTCTGATCGGTCATAACTAAATTCTGATCGATCATAACTGATTCTGATCGGTCATAATTGGATTCTGATCGATCATCCTTTAATCGATTGAAAAAATTCTGATCGCTTATAATTAAAATCTGATCGATCACATTTGATTCTGATCGGTCATAATTGGATTCTGATCGATCATCCTGACCCTTTAAGTGATTTTAATCGATTGAAACGTGTTTTAATCGATTGAAAAAATTCTGATCGCTCATAATTAAAATCTGATCGGTCATATCTGTATTCTGATCCATCATAATGAGTTCTAAATGGTTTTAATCGATTAAAAACAAGTTGTATCGATTAAAATACTGTAAAAACACTTCTTTGAACATTCTAATTGATTTTAATCGGTTCTTTCAAAACTACATCAGTTAAAAACATGTTTAAGAAAGCTTTTGTAAAAATACTTTGTTTTTAGTTGTTTAAAACGATTTTAGAGGCATTTCGCAAAAGCTTTAAGTGAAGAACCTTCATGCAGCAGAAAAGATGAAATGATTTTACCTAAGCATTCTGTTTAAAACATACTAAATGATCCATTTTCTTTGAATAAATAAAAGAGATAAACAATTCATTTAACTACAGGAACCCAAATATATTTTCCTTTAGGAACTCCAAAATGTTTAATTTTACATCTATTTGAAGTATGACCATGTTTCATACAATAAAAACATGCATTAGATGTAATTTTAGAATATGATACATTTCTAACTATTGAAGTTTTGGTTCCTTTTTCAACCCATACTCTTCTATTTTTACTTTTAAGCTTTTTCAAAGGAACATGACAATTTTCTTTAATTTGAACACTATCCTTATTCTTATAACTATCACTTAATTCCTTTTTAGCTTTATCAAGCAAATGTCTAAGTAAATCAATATCATGTTCATACTCTTTACATGATGCACATGCTATAGTCTTATCATCATTCTCATCTATGCATACAATTTTCGTTTCTAAGGTTTCCTTTTCCTCTAAACATGAAATTTTCGTTTTTAAGGACTCCTTTTCTTCTAAACATGTGATTTTCATTTTTAAGGACTCTACCTCCATTTTGGAACTACTTAAACTCTTTTTCACAGCTTTGTATTTATTGTTCAAGTCCTTAAAAGCACTAAACAATTCATTATATGCATTTTGTAATTCATCAAAATCATTTTCATCATCACTTGAGGATGAGTCGGAATCACTAACCTCAAAGTTGAAAGATATATTGTCTTTTGCCAACAAGCAAATGTTAGCCTCTATTTCCAGATCACTTGACTCCGAAATCGAGTCACTATCATCGGTTCCTTCATAAGTTACTCTTAGTTTATCCCACATTTCTTGAGCACTCTTACAAACTGATATCCTGTAAAACTCATCAAGGGTTAAAGCAGATGAAATTATATTTCTAGCCCTAACGTCATATTAGGCTTTCCTATTTTCTTCATCCGACCATCTAGAAAATTGTTTTGGTACTTCTACTCCATTTTCAAAAACTTTAGGAATAAAAGGACCGTTTAAAATAGCGTCCCAAACGCCTCTATCAACAGACTCTAAAAATATTTGCATACGTACCTTCCAAAAAGGATAATTTTGACCCGCAAAAAGTGGGGGTCTGTTGATAGATGCACCTTCGGCAAAAGTTTGATTTTGTCCGGCCATTTTCGAAAATTTGAATGACTATCAAAGCAAGCTCTGATATCACTTGTTAGAATCGCGCAACGGAATGTTCGCGTGGTCGGACAAAAACCAAGAGGGGGGGTGTATTGGTTTCTTAATAAAAATTAGGTTTTCAAAATTTTCCCTAAATTTTACCGATTAAAAACTGTGTAAATGTAAATAGAGAAAGGGATAGAGTCTTACACAGGAAATTTATACTGGTTCGGATCAAAAGACCCTACGTCCAGTTGCTAATCACTCAACAGAGGATTAACGCTGTCATTATAAACAAGTTGTTACAAACAATTTACAATGGAAAGATAAAGATAAGAAAACACCTCTCTTGAAATCCACAAGAGATGATGAACAACTTTCCCTAGAGACGGCACAACACACAATCCACTAAGAACTCCACTTAGTGATTCTTATCACTTCTAGCCCACACCAGGTTCAGAAAGCCCCCTTTCCTTGCAACAAACAGTTCTCTGGCACTCACAACACTTAACTTTTGTATGGAAAAGGTTGTTCTTGCTTTTCTGAGTGCCAAAGGAGAGTTTAAGTAGGGAAATTAGGGTTTAGAAAAAGGGGATTTTGAAACTAGGGTTCTTGGTAATTGGGTTTTTGAAAATAGGGTTAATTTGAAATTTAAAATGAAAAACAGACTGAAATAATCAATTAAATGGAGTTATAATCGATTAAAACAGAGCCAAAAAAACAGAACCCAAAACCTCTCTTTTTTAATCGATTATTTGAAGTTTTAATCGATTATTTGACCTAATAATCGATTATTTTGATGTTTTAATCGATTAAAACAGTGAGTATATACTGAAAATGGTTTTCTCACTGTTTTAATCGATTATTTCCCTATATAATCGATTAAAGCCGAGCCTGGATGATATATTTGGGCTTTTTAAAGCTTCTAAGTTGCGGACTATGTACCTGGCTATCTCAAATTCTATAATTACGAGACTCAATCAAACTAAAACAGAGTTATTACAATACAAAAATCATCAATCTTCAATCTTCAATACTCTAAGTCTTTAAGCTCTTGGATCATCATCAAAATCAACATTCTTCATGATCATTATTTGCAACATCAAGTCCTTGAATGTTCAACAAATTATATATAAAAAAATATATCAACTTAAAATTAAAAAAATAATTATTTTTAAATTATATATATATATATATATTATATAAATTATAAATATCAAGTTAAAAAAATTATAACCTTAAAAAAATTATAATTATAAAATTAATAAAAATATAATTATTTTTAATGTTAAATAAATTATATATATTATATAAATTATATATATATATATATATATATATATTACATAAATTAAAATTACATACATGAACTCTAAATGAATTTTATATATAAAATTTACATAAATAAAAATAAAAATTATCAACTTAAAAATAAATTATATTTATATATATATATATATATATATATATATTTATTTATTCTCTAAAGTATAACTTATATAATATGATATATATATATATATATATATATATATATTTTTTTTTTTAACTATTAAAAAAACTAATCGATTATTTCAAAAAGTAATCGATCGGAATTTGAGAACCAGTTCTTTTAGATAGCGGTTAACGTGAGACCGCTATCATATATGTCACTTTTAAGAGCGGTTTCACGTTAACTGCTATCATATATGTAACTTTTAAGAGCGGTTCCACGTTAACCGCTATCATATATGGTACTTTTAAATTATATATATATATATATATATATATATTTTTTTTTTTAACTATTTAAAAAACTAATCGATTATTTCAAAAAGTAATCGATTAGTTTTTTCATACTTGATGAGAATCAGTTATTTTTTTAAATAATTGATTAATTTTATAATAATCAATTAGTTTTTCAAATATATATTAAATAATTATAAATAAAAAAATATATCAACTTAAAATTAAAAATTTATTATTTTTAAATTATATATATTATATAAATTATAAATATCAAGTTAAAAAAATTATATTTAAAATTATAACCTTAAAAAGATTATAATTATAAAATTAATAAAAATATAATTATTTTTAATATTAAATAAATTATATATTATATAAATTATATATATATATATATATATATATATACATAAATTAAAATTACATATATGAACTCTAAATTAATTTTATATATAAAATTTACATAAATAAAAATAAAAATTATCAACTTAAAAATAAATTATATTTATTATATATATATATATATATTTATTACTCTAAAGTATAACTTCTTCTTATATACATATAATTTTTAAGATTTTTATTATCCTCCTAATTTATTATTAATTTCTACAAAAATTATAATATCAAATAAATCAAAAAATTAAAAAAAGTTTAATGATACAAATAAATTTAAATATATTATTTAATAATATATTTTAAAAATATTATTTTACTACTTTTAACAATAAATCTAAATATATAATTAATTTTAGAAATATACAAATCTTTTTAAATACCTAATTTAAAACTATAAATGTTAAATAAAATAGTATAACATATTATATATATATATATATATATATATATATATTTTTTTTAGTTAGTTTTTTTTTAACAAAATAAAAAGAAAACTATTCAGAATTCGGTTGTCGGAAAATCGAATTCTAAATTGTTTGTAAAAATTATAAAATACAATTACGTTTAGGTTTTGTATTCAAGTAAATCGAATTCTCGACTTAATAAAAAACTCGTGTTATCTAGGTAAATAAAACCTACTTGGATATTTGAGTAATTAAAAAATGAATACGTGATACTGTAGAAAAAATTTCGAATATTGTGTAATTTCAAGAAATATATGTAATCAGTAATTTAATATTTTTAGGAAAGAATTTTGTTTTTCCAAGAATAAGAATTAAAAATTTATTTTTAATTTTTTGTAATACAGTGTTCCAGTCCTGTGCTGTCTAACTTTGTTTGTAGAGATTCGACCCTTTTTCAGCAGAGCTATTTACAGTGCAATCCATCCCCATATCAGTTTCCGTGCTTTGCGATTGGACCATTTCAGCAAATTCTTCTCAGTCAAAGGCAGCATTGCAGGACTTCTGCTCTGAAGTATGGGACACATGTCAAACTGTGTCAATTATAAACTCACCGTTTTCCCCTTCATTACAAGGCCAAAAAGGAGGAACAGGTAATAATGCCAATGCAACCAAACTGACTGCATTATGGATTTCCAAAACAGATTTTTGTAATGCATTTGATGGAGCCTCCAAAAGTGAATCAGTTTGCTTTGAGGGGGAACCTTTGTCCTAAAATAACACTCAAACTCCCATGAACCCCCTCATGGTTTTTGCCTTGAGAAAATTGGGAATGAATCTTATCTCGTTATGGTTGCTCACCCTGATGACTCTAACGGCGCATTCTTCTCTAGTCAAATGGGTAAGGTTTGGCTGGCAATATTCCTTATGAGGGATCAGGAGGACAATTGGAACTTGATGTGTCAAGTCCCTTCGTTGATCTAAACGACCAAGTTCATTTTGATACTCAACTTGGAATGATGGGAATTGAATTTCATCCAAACTTTGCAAACAATGATCCATTCTTTGCTTCATTTAACTGTGATAAAGATAAGTGGTCTGGATGTAATGGAGTATGTTCTTGTAATTCAAACGTTGATTGTGATCTATCAAAGCTAGGAAATGATAATGGTGTTCAATCAGGTACTGCATCTGCGCAATCATCGCTATAAAAATAGTTTTTATAATGAGTTTAACTCAACGCATTGGACTAAATTGTTCTTGATTTTTCAGACAAGTGCTAAACCAGTATAAGTGAGAAGGATATTTAACATGGCCTCCCTTTTATTTCTCAACATGGGGGCAGATTCTCTTTGGACCTAATGATCGACAGTCATGATGGGAGATGGTGGAGGTTCAGGTGATCCATTACGAGGTTTGATATAAACAACATTTCATAATGCATGTACCCTATATTTGAAGCTTGAGGAGTTCTTTTGAAATATTCTACCATTCAATTAATCAAATCTGGTCATAAAGTAGAATGAATACCAAGGGAATATTGCAGCATAGTAATTTGATAAAAAGAAAATTGTGAATTTTACTCTTTTTTCATTTCTCTGTTTTCACAAACATTGTAAAGTTATTGAATGCTAATTATCATTTGTTCCCTCACTTTTGTTAATGACATCTAACATATCTCAGGTGCATCAGAAATCAACAAACTTGGCCTTTGGAGTAGCTACTCAAGTCCCAAGGATAATCTATTCAGTGAAGATAAAGATCTGCAACCTGAAATATGGGACTTGGGATTAAGAAATCCGTGGCAATACAGTTTTGATTCAGAAAGACCTCCTACTTTTCTGGAAGAAGAATTGAAGGGCACAATTTATTTATCTTTACAACAAAAAATTTCATAGTTTAGTATTTCTATGCGGTGGTGACACTTACATGTGAATAGATTCCACAATGTGATGCCGTTGCAGATGCTGCTGTAATCGTAGTATAGAGACCACATTGCGACCCTGTCCAAAATTTAAAACTTGCTATGATTTGAAGCTCAAAAAAGTATGCTAAAAATCAATTTAATCATATGGATGAAATTTCTTATAGGTTTGAAGTATGCAAAAATATAATCTAAAGCCTAAACATGAAGGATATTACTTTGTAAGTAGGAGTAGTTGATTAAATGTGGCACACATAATTTGCTACTACAGCTGCAGCCTACAAGTTTCAGATTTGGCCATTTCCTGACATTTTCATCAACATCCAATATGATGAGCTTCAAGGAGTGCAAACCTGGAAAGGCATTTTATGCGTCTTAGCTGTACCATTTGGCATAGTCCAACAACTGAAAAGTGTTACTATTCTTGAAAAGATATCATTGAGCTGAGGCTGAGAAATTAAACTGTTTGCAGCACCAAGTGTGGTGTACATTATTTGGCAGTTGGTGTGTGCTAGCAAAAAACCAATGTTGACAATCTGGTCCATACAAGTGTCAGTTTTGGAGTGACATAGGAGTTTGGGACTGCTAGGTACAGCTGGATAAGCAATTACTACTTGTAGAGGTAAAATCAGCTTGGACATTCAAGAATTGACAGCCCACTGCAATAGAACACTGGTCAACCTGACACTGAATTCCTTTGATCAATTGATGTCCTTACTTAAACAGAGAAAGGGGACAAGACAGGGAATCAAGATATAAATTCATTTATACACCAATCAAAACCATTCATCAATCAATATGCCCAAATGGGTTATTCTTTTTTTAATCTTCAGTAGTAGACAATTAATAGTAGTAGAAAATATATATTTCTTTTGTCGTTCTACTCTTTCTAGGAGATTATACTTTAGAGTTTAGTTAATATGATTAAATATTTTGTGTTCATAGGTTTGTTGAGACTAACCAAATATTTGATTGAAGAAAAATAAGAATTAAAATCTTAAAATTAGCTATAAATTATTTTAATTATCTATCCACGACATTTTAAATTGCATAAACTGAAAGATATTTTAATAAATTGTTTAAATAATTTATCCTATTTAAAGCAATGCATGGAATAGTTAAATAACAAAGGCCTCCATACCTGTTTGTGCATAGAAAATAACATGACCTTAATTCATGTTTGTAAAGTAAATAGTAAATTGGATTATGAAGATTGCATGCTATTTGTTGTCTTTATGAAATGCATGCTCAGGTTGCACCTGGACACCCAGAAGTTTCACGTGGTGGGAACCATGAATGTTGTCAAATTTTGATTATTGCACCACCTTTAGCGTTGATTTTTATATATATTTTCTACTAATGTAAATCACCCTTGGAACAAAAATGATAGACAGAAAAAAGAACTCATAAGTAAAAAGTTAAAGATATAAAAGATGACAGAAACAAAAGAAGAAAGGAAGTATAAAAGATGACAGAAATTTCAGTACTGTTTTAGTAAAATAATTATAAAAGTATTTATATTTATAACACTAGATTAAACATGTCGTTAACATTTTAATATGGGCCCCTTATTTTATGCAAAAAGGTACATGGAAGAAGAATTTGTTTATTTAAGCCAGCCACTATACTTTGAACTTATTTGTGGTGTGACCCGACCAGAATTTTGCAAAGATCGACCTAGTCAAGTTCAGTCATGTTCCATTACATGTCATGGCGAGTGGAATATTTGACTTGACCCAATTCATTGAGTAGGCTAGCTAGTACCAACCTTTTCCAATAGCTTTAATGAGTATTTCTTTTTCCTGTTTCTCAATCTAGTTTCTCTTTTCATATTCTTCAAACCTCTTCCACACCTTTCAACACAAGAATGAATAAACTCGTTGGAACTCAAACAAAAAGAGGTTAAATTTCAATCATGTTTGTGGTGAAGTATGAATATGAATGAGGTTATCAAAATTCAATCATGCTCAAGTTCAAGTAGAATCTATGCTCAGTATGCATAACACCTTGCAAAATAGATAAAAGAGATAGAAGCATAATATGAAATGGAATACAAAACTTGGTCTTCCCAAAATTACATTTTTTTTTTAATTTATATGGTTCTTTTCTCTAGTACTACATGTAATGATAAAAATAACAGTCATATGAATCTAGGTTTGTATATGTGCATGGTGATTATCAGATTGTTCCTCACATGCTTCTTCAGTGCTTTTTGTAATTTTCTTATAACTAATTAGATGAAGTAACTAATAAACTTAGCAATATTTATCCATATAGCAATCTACTTCAAGCTTTAAACTTCTACTATGAATTTGCAAAAAATGCAACCTTCCTTTTTAAGGCAAAAAAGGGGAATCAAATCAGCAATATCCAAATTCTTCAGTTTCAACACTTTCTGTCAAGACAAGTTAGAATTTTCTGTTTGTAAACTTAACATGTCTGGTTTAGCTTTTGAGAAGTTGAACATAATTGTGTTGGGCAATTTGTAACTTTTGTCAAAACTATAATTTTAGATTTTGTAAAACAAAACCAAACTTGTTTAACCTTTTGTGTTTACATCAAAATTTCTCAAATAGCACACTAACAAGGAAGAATTGTTTCAACTTACACACTTGTGTAATCATGGTTAAATTCTTGTTTGAATCTATTAAATAACACAGAAATTAATTAGAATCACTTCAATAATATACAGTGTAATGCTGATCCAAATACACAGATAACTAATTTTTAAACAGAAGAAAGGCACGAGGAAAAAAAAAAAAAAAGAATCCGAAGTAAATGTTAGGATCGAGCGCTTACCACTAGGCCAAAAGCTATAGCCATTAGTCAGAGTGCAACTCTTTTTACTTTAACGATTCAGCGCCACGATTCAATTGTGACTCGCCCACTGACCTTCGATCCACAGGACAATTGATGCTACCCGCAACAATCTCCTCCTCAGCGATTGTCCTACAAGGTATCCCACTCTTGGATTGTGACTTGGCCCACTCGGCCTGCCACGGGACAATTGTGCAACCTGCAACAATCTCCCTCAACAATTGCCCACCAGGAATCGAACTCGTGACCTTGGCTCGATACCAATTGTTAGGATCGAGCGCTTACCACTAGGCCAAAGCTATAGCCATTAGTCGAGTCGCAACTCTTTTACTTTAACAGCCCAAGCGCCACGATTCAATTGTGACTCGGCCCACCTGACCTTCGTCACAGGACAATTGATGCTACCTGCAACAATTATTGTTGCAGGTAGCATCAATTGTTCTGTGGCAGAGGCCGGGTGGGCCGAGTCACAATCGAATCGTGGCGCTTGGGCTGTTACTCTTAAGTAAAAAGAGTTGCGCTCTGACTAATGGCTATAGCTTTTGGCCTAGTGGTAAGCGCTCGATCCTAACAATTGGTATCAGAGCCAAGGTCACGAGTTCGATTCCTGTTGAGCAATAATTAAGGGGGAGATTGTTGCAGGTTGCACAATTGTCCCGTGGCGCAGGCCAGGTGGGCCAAGTCACAATCGGTGGCGTAGGCTAGATGGGCCAAGTCACAATCCAAGTGGGATTCCTCGTAGGACAATTGCTGAGGGGGAGATTGTTGCAGGTAGCATCAATTGTTCTGTGGCAGAGGCCGGGTGGGTCGAGTCACAATCGAATCGTGGCGCTTGGGCTGTTACTCTTAAGTAAAAAGAGTTGCGCTCTGACTAATGGCTATAGCTTTTGGACTAGTGGTAAGCGCTCGATCCTAACAGTAAACCCAATCAACAGTTTGATCCAAAAGGGAACAACAGAGAAGTAGTTTTTTTTTTTTTTTTTTTTTTTGGCATCTGACGCAAGGTGAAACCAAATCTAACCTCATACCGAATTTCAGTACTGTCCCTCTCTATCATCACTGCTAGACACACCACTCTTTCTCTTTCTCTCTTCACTTTGTGTTTTTCCTATTTTGAAGTTACATTGATTCACATGAGCTTCTCATAGGATACACTCACCTTTGGATTTGAGGGTTTGGTTTGGACCCTTTGGTCCTTCCCATCTCCCCCTCTCTTTTCTCTGTTCTCTTTTCTTTTTTTATTGTTTTCTTGTTCTGTATAGTTTCTTCAATCAAATGGTAACTCATGGATATCATGATTCTCCAAGTGTAAACTCACACTGACTTCCCCTAAACCCTAATTTAATATCCCTTGTCATGTCCAACGGATCCCCTCCTCCGGTGACTGGCGAACGGTCCTTGCCGCCGGAAACCAATCCCTCAAACCATGTCTCCGATTCGAAGGTGGAAACCGCCGCGGCTCCTCCTCCAACCACCAGGAGTACACGCCCGTCTCGGGCGTGCACCATGCGCGCCGCCTCTCGCCTCCATTCCTTGCCAGCGCCGGCGAAGAAGGAGGACTCGCCGCAGCCGCAATGCGGCAAGATCGTGACTCCGCTGGTGGAGCCTCCGTCTCCGTCACAGTTGCCACGGTGGAACCTGCGGTCGATGTGGGAGTTCGCTTCCGTGCTGAATTTCTTGCATGTGAGTTGCGAAGTGTAATCTTTATCTTTGGATTGCGTTTGTTTGTCTTTTCTATGTGTAAAAAGTTGCGCCTTGTTGCAGCTGTTTATGCCTCTTTTGAATATCTCGCTGGAATTTGCTGCGGAGGAGTTGGAGACAGCCCTTCTTACCCCCAGCGATACTTTGTTTCATATTCATATGCCTTTGCTAAAGGTTGGTTGGTTTTATCACTAATTTTTGTTTAGTTTTCCTTTGAGTTTGTGTTTTTGTTCATGTTTATGGCATGTCTTTTTTTCTTATGTGAATGTAGGTCTTAATCTTTGCGGATTGAGTTTGTTTACTGCTTGTTGTTGTGGTGTTTACTCTGTACATGTTTAATAAGATTCTGTCATTATGTTTCTTTCTGTTCTGTGCTGAATTTACTATTTTTAATGTTGATGCTCCAAACTTTGCACCTTCAATTGCAGATTATAGTTTTGTAACCTGGTGGAATTGGATGCTTAACTGCAAGGGAGATTTTAGAGTTATGAAATGGGATGTTTGTAAATATAATCTGTTCATGGGAAGCTGCTGTGGTCGAAAGAGAGTAGAGTGGCTTAGACAGGCATTTTGCGTTGGTGTTATCTAGTTTTAGTTCAAGTTTAAGTGTAGCTATATGGGGAATGTTTTTACGATACAGGTGAAAACTTGCGCAAATTTTTTAACTGAATGAGTTGAACTCAGATATAGACTTCTGGAATTCCCAGAAGTTTGGATGAAACTTTATTTGATGGGGTAGTTGGATTCTGTAATACTGGATTTGATGGAAGGAAGAAGGCTTGTTATTTTAGTTTTCAAATTACATTAATGATTGATGATGACCTACCAATGAATTTGACCAATATAATATTCTGAGATGGATATAATTGTTTTTTACTGCATGCATGCTTGAGGTTGATAGAGGTTTGTAAGTAGGGAGAAGGTACTTGATTGGAGATTTTTATTAGAAGTATGGAGAAACCCTTTATTCAGTAGCTAAAAGATAAATGTGAACTTGCATTGTTCCTTTCATTTCCATGATTGTTAAATTGGGAACATGTAGGGATTGTGATACGCAGATCTAAAGGCCCATTTCCCTGCTGAAGAATTGAATGCAACCATGAAGTGTGTTTATTCCATGCAGTTGTCACTTTTAGGATCGAAAATGATAGTGTTTACTTAATGATAAGATTACATGTCCAAAACAGTCTGCTTAAGTTTTAAAGCTTTGTCTGCATTTATCCATGTGTTAACTTTGACCCCCCTCTTAATGTTCTGGATCCAAATCAATCTCAAAGGTGCTTTAGCAATGAGTAATATATATGTACCTTGGATACCGAAAGGAAAGATCAACCAACATAGAATAATTTTCTGAAGTTTCGGGTACAAGATACATACCTTATTATTACTGAAAGTTTTCTGACATGAACAATAGATTGATGATTTAGCTCTTTATTGTGTTGTTTATATATATATATATATGTGCTAAAGGCAGGATACTCCATCAGTCCCTGATCTAATGAATCATCAAGCTATGTTTATATAAATTTTGTTTTTTATTTTATGAAAAACATCAACCTTGCATTTGTCTCTAGCAGTGAGGAAAGTGACGGCTGTTAATTGAGTAGTTGTGTTTCAAATCTATTAGTAGGTGTTTGAACTTTGGAGTTGTGCATTTAGCTGTAATTCTTCTGCAATCATCTTTCTCAAGGTTTATTCCTTTAGAGAATCAGTTCGTTCTTCTCGTGTTTGCAGAGCTGCATCTGGTCTGATAATAACATATATTAAACGTTTTGATAGGCAATCCCTCCTATTACACGAATGGCACTCACGCGCGACACTTGGATAACCGTATTATGCAGGAAATTGAGAGATTGGTGGCATTGGGTAATAAGTTACTTCCAATCAGCAAGCTCATATTTTATAATAATGTCTATTTTACAATTTCTAGAGCTAATAAGAGGATGGAATTCATATTTAGGTTGCAGATGGGGATCTTCCCATTGTTGCTTCCCATGGGTAAGTTTCCATGCAATTTTTGTAACCCTAGAATCTTAATCTTCATATATCACAAGTCTCAAGTTATGCTAATGTGACAGGGTGGAGATTGAAGTGTATAAATCACTTGATCCAGGGATTCGTGTTGTCATCTTAAAAGCATTATGTGACATTCGTGTTGAGGTATATTTTGTTTTTCAATATTCATCTATCAATATCAATTTATCTTACATGGGTGAACTTTGGTATGGTATGATGTTACTATTTTAAAAGCTGTTCATGTTCTAGCATGACATTGTCTCTTATTTGGCCTGCTCCTTGTATCTTTCACACAATCAAGTCCATTATGCTTGTGTATTTAACAAAGTCAGCATCAATATATTGTCATGTCATATATTACAATCAGCATATATATGGGTATGTTGTGTTTTCCTTTTCTGTGGGATTTGGGAACTCCATAATACCCAAAGTCCCTCACTTGGTGATACTTTACTCAACTTTGTCTTTGGTTAGAACCCTCCTTACACAGCCCTTTCCAAGACACTAACAACAACTCCTGATACTAATTGATAAGCACTAAAGCATTTGGGGAACCCATCTGGAAAAGCTAGCTATTAACACGAAAGAACCAAGCACTTGAAACTCCACCAAGCATCCCATACTACTCATTGTAGGACTTAGGCATCCAATAATACTAAGTCCTTGTTAACCTCAGTATTTTTTACTGGGTCAGGGAAGTAGGGACCCCAAGATCAAAATCCACTGGTTGCATCCACTATTCCCCAAGTGTTCTTACTATGTTATTCCTTTTTGTATGCAAGTGATGTAGTGATCAAATTTGAGTCATTATTTTGCAGCAAGAAGATATTAGAAGTTATATTGACAACTCAATTAAACATGGTGCTCAAATTTCAACATTCCGTAAAGAACGTATTGGAGGTGATTCACACGGAATTTCTTATTGGTAATAAACTTTTGTTTTTGGGTTGTCATGGTCAAATTTTGAAATTTTATATTAGAAATTATTGTACATTTAAAGTAATGGTTTTATTCATTTGAAATTTGACTGGTGCAGGTATGAAGATGATCCTATTATGGGACATAGATTGTATCGAGAAATAAGGAAAACTGAAGTGATTCAACTGAAGAAAGGGAAATCAAGAGGTTCCCAGGTTCTTTCTAGCACATCATACCAGTGGGAAGCAGTTGCTACCAATTTTGATGAATTTCAAGATGTTTCTGTAAGTTATTAAAGCTGGTGGTTTATCTACGTTCATTTTAATGAGTTACTTATCACTTAAACATGGAACAACTAGCATTTGTTGTATTGTAATTGTTGGATGGTTTGAGTGGAGTTGAACCTTGGTGTTATAGATTTGTGATTTTGATAAAAAGTCACATGATAAGTTTAAATGTAAATTACATAATAATGTTGTAATGTTGGATAACACAACAATTATTATGATTAGAAACCCAAAGATATAGTCTACGCAAACTTTTGTTAAGTTACAAAACTTTAACATAATTAGAAATCCAAATTAGGCATTCTCCCTGAATTCCAAATATGTTAGATTGACATCTTATTTATCAGAAATTATAAATCCAATGGAAACATGCATAATTAAAATTACCAATTTGTTTTCTTACAGATTTTATTGATTTTTTGTTTTGTTTCATTATTTAATTTTATATAGCAAAAAGAACATCATTTATGTTCATGGGTTCACATTATCCTTTGAATTATTCGCTTATAATGTGAAAGAATATATGTAAACTGTCATACTGGAAAGAGAAATTTACTGACGTGGGTTGAAATAAGCAACTAGAAGAAAAAGGATGACACACCCTTTAGGATTGCTGAAACATATAAGTGATAAAATGTGATTTCTGAAAATTCTGCAAGGATTTTTTTTTTTTTAATTTAATAAATTGCTAAATAAATACAGTTTTTCTTTTAGTTGGTACTAATTGGATTTAGCAGTTTTACACAAAGGCTAGCAAAATAATCTGCAGTCTTGTGGTGGGTGGTTCTCCAAAGTCAAATACCGTTTTCTAAACTACTATGAAACTTATTTGATCTTACAAGCAAATATAACTATTTGTAGCTAAACCTTTATTGAATTATACTCACTGCAGTCTTCATCTATAATGTGATTCAGAGATCAAAGTTAGCTGTTGCTATTATTTCATGAGATCTGATTTTCAATGTAGAAGCATTTGCCTTGTTCGATAGTTTGATGATTGTGCTCTCTAGTCAATGTTATTTAGTGCATAAAACTTTATCCAGATAAATTGGTTTCACCCTTATTTTTTCTTTTCTCATTTTCATTTGGATGAAAAAAACAAAGAATCGTGTGTCCCTGTTCTTATTATGAATTGCATCTTTTTCTTTACATAAGCTGCGTCATATATGCATTTAAACAATTATTTCATCTGCTCACTCAGGAAAAGCTTTTCTCAAGTAAAAACAGAACAGAGACTTCTCTGGGGAAAAAGCTAAAGATAGACATGCTTCCTGAGGTTGAGAAAGTTCATAAGGTACTCTAGGGTTGAAAATTTTGAGAAGAACTGGTGTGTGAAATTGAATTCACCTTTTTTTTTTTAATATTGTTTATGGTCCTTCAAGTATCTCAATTGTATTTTCATTCATCTGATTACCAAATCGATTTGGTTGGCACAGAAAAAGGAGAAATTGCTGAAAAAACAACACAGACAAACTCTTCTGCTTGATAATTACTTGGTTGTTGATGGGCTTGGTCCTGGGCGTTCTCTCCGCGACAGGAAGCCTGTTACCTACACTTTTGGTAAGAGCAAGCAAGTTAGTTATAACTGGAGCCATCATTTTCTTGGTATTTGTAGTTGATGCCTACAATTGGTTGATTTGAATTTTGGTCGAACAACTGTAGTTTGTCTAGTAGTCCTGGTTCCTTCTGTATAAATGTTACAACATTAAAAAGTATTTCATAGATATGTGGATTCTAGTATTGAATGTTTTAGAGCAACTTATTTGGTCTTTACATTGGGGAAGTAATCTGGGGAGTTGTTTCCCGAGAATTCCAAGTTGTCCTTTTTGTTATTATTATTATTATTATTTAATTAAGATTAATAGTTTTATTGTGATAGTGAGATGGGGCATGTCTATTAATTCTGCCTAATTATTGGGTTAAGTAGGACCTTCTATAACACATGATTGCACTCATTTTGATGTAGTATGCTTTCCTCGTTTTCCTACCTAAATACTATATTTTGAACACAAATTGAGTTTCTGTGACTGTCCACGGCCACCAGGTTCCTGATTTTTTTAATCTTTTAGGCTGGATAGATTGACCCATATCTATACTATACTGGGAGAATGTCTGGTTTTAGTAGTCACCCAATGGCCTGGGGTTGTCAGTGCTACCATAAGGATGGAAATATCTGATTGTGGCTCTTTGCTTTTGATCATCCATTGAGTCATCAAATCTGATCAATTATGTCATTGAAACTTTCATGTTTACCAGTCAGCGTGTTTCAACATGGTAGACTTCTTTTATAAAAATCGTATATTCTGTTTCATTCTCAGTTCTTGGGTAATTTTAAGAGGGTAAGTCTTTTTGCAATTGTAAGATTTCAGCCTTGAGATTTCGTGGTCCCTGGTTTTAGGCTTGAAAACAACTCCCCTCATCTCTTCAGGGTCAAACATGCATATGCAACCCTCCCCAAATGGTTGTAGATTTTTCTTTTTCAAATCATGGTGCTTCAAGATCCAAAAAAAAAACAACTCAAATTGATTGCATCTTCACCTGTAGATTTTTCATTGCCCGCAATATTCAATTTCATACATTGGCATTCTGTTAAAGCTGCATGTTTGTGTCCATTTTTTAACATATAGCATGATGGTTCGAATCTATGACTTGCTAGTTACCCAAAACACTCACATCTAACCCAGTCCTTGTGGTTTTGCTCAAATTGCTATGCTTGAATTTCCTGATTTTCCTTTTGATTGGACTTGAATCAACTTACACTCAGAAACCACAATCTGCTTGTTTTACCCTAACCTAACTTTGGAATTACTGTTATTGCAGATGATTTTGATCGGTCAATCAACGAGGCCATTAAAGTAACCAAGTATGTGCTTATATCCTTTCCTTCTTTGTTTTGTGTATGTGTGGGAAGGGAGATGGGTTGGTTATACACATTCACTTGTGCCATGTACTAATGGCATGTATATATATTTCTTGCATTTTCAGGCAGAAACAGCCATCTCCAGAACGTATGCCTAGAAGAGAATTGGTAGCAAAATCTGAAACTTTGACTAATGGTAAATATGGTCCTCAGTATGCCACACAAGATGTGAATTTTAGTATACCATCACCAGAATCAGCGGACTCTGACGATGACAAGGAAGACCATGAAAATGACAACTTGGATCGAAGGTGTGTATCTTTTGTTTCTTTCAAATGTATTGAGACGTTTTCTTTCTCAATCTAATTTTCACTAATTTCATTTTAACATTAGCAATCGTCAAAGACGGAGACCTAATCGTTATTCAGAAAGAGAGTTTGTTGAAGCAGTATCATATAATGAGGCAGACTTCGATAGTGATGATGATATTGTAGGTGAAGCTGTATATGATGAAGAATATCTCAAAAAACGTAAGCAGAAAAGGAAGTCTTCTAGTAGCTCTGAAGGAGAAGAAGAATATGAATGGGACGAATATAATATTGAAGATGACGAAGATGAAGATGAGGATGATGATGATTCCTTGAGCATCAGTGATGATAGTGACAAACCCCGCAAGGTCAACAAACAGTTGCCAGGACGTACCAGGAAAGAAACCAAACTCAGATCTGTGGGTGAGATTCAATCAAGTCTAAGACGCAGTAAGAGAGCAACTAGAAATTCTATAAATTACCGCCAATATGAGGCCTCAGAATCAGAAAGTGAGTTTATCAAATCTGAGAAATCTGATACATCAGCTGATCACTCAGAACCCAGTGAGAATGGTGAATACATGACGGAAAGTGAAGATTCAGACGGCAGTGATAATGAAGAACAAGAAATGAAAGTAGATGGGCCTGTTACTTATCCTGCAGTAGAAGAGAATGAACAAAACCAGGCTCCTGAAAAATTTAGTCCTGGTCAGGAGGAAGTTGAGACCACCGGAAAGAGACGCTTCCTTGATTTGAATGAGCTTGCCCCTAGCACTGGTTTTGACGATGGTCCAAACACAATAATGAAAGATGAAGACAATGATTACTGAAGCTTCTCATTCTGCTTCAGAGCAGGGATTGTAGTTTCTATCAGGGAAGCCAATGTGTATGATAATAGAAATATAAATTTTGTTATAAGCCCCAGAGGAAGTTACGATCTGGTTCTTCCTGGGCACGGTCTAAGCAAGCCCTTGGTGCATGATTTGCCACCAGAAGTAGCGTGATACTCAGTTATGTAGATTAGGTAGTCATTTTTTTTTTAATATTTTTACATTCAAAGGTTCCTCCAAAATGAATGAGAAATTGCTGGGCGTTATTTAGCCCATCGAATCCGTGTACAATAACTGATAACAGGTACTGTAACTCTAAAAAAGATGTGGCTTGCAGATTATTAAGCCCTGTATTTTCTCTTTTTTCTTTAATTTATACTGATTTGCATCTAGCATTTAGTTTTGTTTGTAATATTTCTAATAGGAAACTGGATTTTAATCTTACTGAATCTGATTTTAAGACAAATAATCATTTTTGAGACATTGCATCGTTTGATACTGATGAGATTTTATTGGTTTCACGTTAATTTTTTATGATCAATCAAAACATGCTTGTTTTCCATTTTTGCAACCCTAAACACACAATTGCCTTCCTTCATTAGAAGCATTTTAATTAAAAAAAAAAGTGTATTTCCGTTTCCATGCATCCAAACACCAAGTGCATGTTCATGTATTTTTATTTCTAAAAAATAATTTATTTCCTTATTTATTTATTGTGTATTGAAATTTGTAAAATTACTTTTCTAATTTGAATCAAAACATAATCTAAATATTTCCATGGTTGCATCGAAGCGTAATTGAAATTAAGTCAAAACATGGATATGTGAACTGTTGGAACCTGCCCAAATTTGAAAGTGAATGGAAAAGCGGCCAAATTCATCTGGATGTGTGGGTTTTCGGATGAAAGAAATCGAGTTACAAGATATTGACACGGTCAGATTCGATTTTAAATTTTTATAACAGTCAGTATCCAATACAATAACATTCTATTTCTATTTAGAAAACCTAAATATAAAGGGGAAAGTTAGAAGAAATTTCAAGAAGGTTACTTTGAGACTTTGAGTAAGTGTTACTTCTCTTATTCACCCTCACCAAATCACTTTCTATTGCCTTTCATATCACGACTATTTTTATAAAACATTGACCCACTCTTGTTGAACAACAAATTTATGTGATGTAATGGAATATATTTTCTTGGCAAATTGTACTAGTTTCGTCATTTTAGGTTAGTTTTTATTATAATGATATTTATTTTGTCATTTTACGTTAGTTTTCATTATATTGATATTTGTTTCGTACGTTTAGTTTTTGTTATATTAATATTTCTTATAATATGTTGTATTAGTTTTATCTTTTTACATTAACTTTGATTAAGCAAATATTTTTTTTAATAAATTGTATTAGTTGGAAATATATTTTTATGATAAGTTTGAAATATGTAAGATTTCTATTTTTATATTAGTTTTTGTTAGGTGAATATTTTTTATAATGAGTTAGTCCTTTCAAACTAATTTTTTATTAGATAGATATCTTTTAAACTAATTTTTATTAGATAGATATTTTTTTATTGAGTTATGTGTACCTTAATTTTCACGGAATATTTTTTATTGTGTATTCAATCTTTCACACTAGTTTTTGTTAGATAAGTATTTTTTATAATGAGTTGTATTAATTTCGCTCTTTTGTATTAGCTCTTGTTAAATAGATATTCTTCAACAATAAATTGTGTTAATTTTGTCACTCTTTTTTAGTTATCCTTACTATGAAAATGTTTTTGACTATGTATGATTTACCCTCTTGATGAAATATCGTTATAAGATGAAGGGTTCATTTTTTCGTATAATTCTTTTAGCTCCTACATCTTACTTTATAGGAAGGCAATCATCTTATTTTGAGACAAATTTTCCTTCCGTCCATATTTAGTGGCTTTCTCCCACTTTTTTTTTATAGAACATCAATTATTTTGCATTATGTGGGATATTTTTCTATCATGTTTATATCAAATCAAAGAAACATTAAATAAATATTAGCATTAAAATATTTATATTATGTTTGATCACAGTATTAAAATTATATTGGTATTGAATATTTATAATTCTTATAATACTATAGTCTTTTCTCTTACCTATTAGATTTATTAAAAATTATAAAATCATTTAATTTTGGTAATCAATGAAATATGTTAAGTATAAAAAAAAAATCTCACAATAAAACCAAATCCACAAATACAAAATGTTTTATTACTCAGCATCCAATTTTTACAAGAACAAAATTGTAAATTCTTAAAAAAAAACTATATAAGTCCAATACACCAAAAATATTTATTGACTTGTGGTGAAAAATATTAACTCATGGGACTTTTTGTCAATAATAATTTTTTTCATTTGTAACAACTTTATAAGATTCATAATTATATATATATATATATATATATATATAATGACCTTTTAAAAAATAAATATTTATTTTTAATAATGCAACAGTTGATAATAATATTGTATGTCTTTGTAAATAAAAATTCTTTTATAACAGATATATTTTTTCATATAAAATCAATTTAATAATATTTATGAATTTAACATTCTATAATCATATCTTACATATCTAATGAAAAATAATAATAGAAAATCAAAGACATGCCTTGAGGAAAAGATAGATCTTTCTATATTCATACCATCTCATATTATCATTTTTAAAATTAAAATCATATAATTATGCATGTGTAATCATATAATGTAAAGATAATAATAGAGAATTAAGAGCATGAGAACATTAAAAATAAAAATATGTTATATTTCATTGTATGATATGCTATAATGCATGGTAATAATTAGGATTGATTTATCTCTACAAATTAATAAAAAATATTGATGATTTATTGATTTTGAAGGAATAAAATAATATATTATTCATAAATAATAAATAAATATGAAAAAAAAAGGATAAGAGATCTTATAAATATATAATATATTTAATAATTATTAAGTTTAGCAAAACCAAAATCATAACATGCCTCCTAAAAAGTTCTCCTACTGATGGATCAATTCTATTTATATTTTTTATTCATAATTTTTAGGTTATAACGAGGCAATGTTAACTTTATTAAAATTTAAAAAAAAACTATTAATGTGTCTATATCAATGAAATTATTATTAAAATTAATTTTTATTTCAAATATAATAATTTAATATATAAATGATAAAAGAAGATTTTTATTTAGTCCTAAAATAAAAATTAAAACTTATTTTTTTATCACCATTAATTCTTTTAGTAATTTAATGATGTAAAATAATAATTCATCTTAATAATTAAATTATAAAATAAATGGACGATAGATATTTTCTTCTTTATTTTTTTAGAATAAAAGAAACTATTATTAAAATAATTTATAATATATATATATATATATTTAATAAAATAATATTACTTTATTTTTATTTAAAAATAATTATTATTTTATAAAAACCGATTATAAATTATATAGTTTAGTCTAAAATACGGAGATTATGACGTAAACAAATCTGACCAAAATAATTATAATTTAATTTATTAAGTCACAATTTTTTTTCTAACTTTGTCTATTTATTAAATCAACCTATCTTAAACTTATTTTAAAATATTAATAATAATTATTATGTGAAAAAAATTTCTCCTAATAATAATGATTTAATAAAAAAGAAAATATTTATAATATAATATTTTATATAGCAATAATACAGTATTATAATAATAATAATATTATTATTATTATTATTAATTATTATTATTATTATTATTTTAAAATCATAAAACGGAGAAAACAAATTACCTCTTTAAAGTGTTTTTTATGAATAGTGAAATTTTGTAATACAAGTTTACAAGGTTTTTATTTAAAAATAATAAAAATAAGTTGTATAATTTTTTTTAATTTTCAATTATCATAATAAAATTTAGAAATATAACATAGGTATAATGAAGGTGTTAATATAACCATCAAATTTCAGATTATTTATTATCTTGATGAAATCATCTTATATTACTATAACAAATTATTAGTAAAAAAAATATATCACACAATAAAATAATTATTATTTAAAAAATATATAAAATATTAAAAAGAACACAATCAAAATTAAAATTAAAATTCAAAGTAATAATAAGATTTAAAAATCACGTGTAATTCATTCATTTTACTAAAAACGATTAAAATTCAAAAAAAAAAGTTTAACCTAATTTAAATTTAATCTAAATAATCCATCCAAAATAACTCCTATCAAATTAATTTGATGAATTAAATGATTGAATAAGTTTTTAAAATGTAAAATTTGATTTAGATCGGATTAATAAAGTTGAACGGAATTGATAATAACCCTATTAAAATAATATTTAGCCTACTTAATATATTATCCATTATGAAAGCACATATCTAAAACTAAATTTTGTTTATTAGTGCAAGACTAATCTTCTTGTTATATTTTTGTCTTAATATTAGAGTCATCTCCTCTTATAAATTGTGACCTTAATTTTGTTTATTGTGCGTATATTTTTTTACATAATTAATTTAAAAAAATATTTTTTTTTCTATTCACCTTTTTAAATGTATTTTTCATTAATTATAAATATTATATTTTTTCTCTCTCGTATTATTTTTTAAATATATAAATCATAAATAAATATTTTTTTATTCCTATATATTTTTATTTTCTCTCTTTATAACACTAAAAAAGTTTAAAAAATAATCTCCTTTATATATTTATATTATAGACTATTATATTATTCAGTCAAAATAATTGTACAGTTCAATCGTAATTACCTTTAGGGTATTATCACGTTATCGTTGATTTTTATAATAATTATTTTAGAATTTTTACTTGAATTTATTTAAAAGTATCATTAGAAGTGCAAATATACGTAATATTTCACCAAAATATATATTGCTAATCAGATGATTGTCAATTATTCAAGTCTATCATAACTTCTTGTTTTAAGGGTCATGTTATTACCTCTCTACATTTCCCTCATTCATGATTCCTATGGTTTTTGTTGGTGCATAATAGAAACAATATTGAGCAATAGCCCACATAATATAAGGTTCCATTGTGAGAAACAATAGCCTTCATATTATGTTCATGTAAGGGAAAAAAGAACAACAAGGGAGGGACCTATCCCAATAACAATAAATGTTATCAACTGTCTAATACATGTTCAAAATTAATCCCAAAAGTAGGAGGGTTTAGTAAACCCTCCTTGTCGAAGTATATAATCCCTCCTTTTCTAATCATCTCATGGAGTTGACTACCATAGATACATAGTATGATAAGAAATATGCCTGCCCTCATGCCACAATTTCATTTACACAACACTATGTATCATTAGCCAGCCATAGCTGGCATTGATTCATTGTTTGGTCAATTGTTTTGTCACCTGAAAGCTCACCATTTTCCTTGATGGATCCATTTTGTTGAGGAAGTTCCTCATGTTCAATGGGACAACTCTGCTTCAGTTCCTCAGCTTTTGCAGCTTCCTCAAGTGCTTCAATCAAGTCTGAGAGACACTTGTGAGGATCATCCAGTGGGGACTTAGGCATGAGGTTTTCAGCAACATCAGCTGGAGTGATGTTGACTTCTCCTATTAGCCTCTTGATAGTCTCAAACAAAGGATGAGTTTCAAGCTTCAAGTAATTATTTGCAAGCACTTTAAAGCCATCAAACGTGCAATAGGAGAGCTGAATGTGCTTGTCCATTCTCCCCCTTCTAATGAGTGCAGGATCAAGTTTCTCCACATGATTGGTTGTGAACACAATCAACCTCTCCCCTCCACAAGCAGACCAAATCCCATCAATGAAATTCAACAGCCCTGAGAGTGTCACTTTGCTGCCACTCCCTCCTTCTTCCTTGGCCTCTTTCCTTCCAACAACATCCTTATCCGTCTCGTCGTCCGACAACTTATCTGCCTTCTTTTTCCTCTGCCCTGTAAGATCAAGAGAGCAATCAATGTCCTCAATAACAATTATAGACTTACTGGTTGTTTCAATCAGAAGCTTCCTCAGCTCTGTGTTGTCCTTCACTGCGGTGAGCTCCAAGTCATAAACATCATAGGCTAACAAATTGGCCATTGCAGCAATCATAGTGGATTTTCCTGTCCCAGGAGGGCCATAAAGAAGGTACCCCCTCTTCCATGCCTTCCCAATCCTTGCATAGAAATCCTTGCTCTTGCTGAAAGTGACCAAATCCTCAATGATCTCCTTTTTCTTCTCTGGCTCCAAGGCCATTGTTTCAAAAGTAGCAGGGTGCTCAAACACAATGTGGCTCCACATGGTTTGCTTGTAACTTGGCCACTTGTAGCCAGGGCTATTAGTGTACAACTTCCTCTGCCTGTTCCTCAAACGAATCTCCTTCCCCTCCCTCATCACATGCTCCAAATATGACTCAGTTATTAAGTCTCTATACTTGTTGTGAAAAGTGAGCTTGTAGAACCTTTTCTCCTGTTCTGGATAATAAGACATTGGGGACCTTGTTGTTGATATAACTTTGCTAGAGACCCACCAGATTTTGACACCCTCATAGTCATCCGTCACTCTTTCATACTCATCCATAGTCAACACCAAGTTGCTGCTATCCTTACCCATTTCAGCTTTGAGCCTTTTAGCACTCTTTGATGTGTTGGCACTGAGGTATGCCTCCACAGCTGCATAGGCCTCACTGCGCTTTAGCCTGTCTCCCATGTACTCATGGAAGGAGATTCTAATGTAAGGGGAGAAGTAGCTCATGATCCTATGTGTGTACTTCTCAAAGAAACGTTGAACCCCGTAGGGACAGTACTGCCTCATGATCGTCCACAAGAACATGAAGCTAGCTAAGGTTGACCCCATTGTTGTCCACATCTCGGTCATCTTCATGGTGCTCTTCTCTTGGAGTTGATTTTGATCAACTCTTTGAGGGGGTGAGTGTTAAATTGGTGGGTCAAAAAGAGAAGGAAAAAAAAAAAAAAACTCAAAAGTAGTGAGAGTGAGTAAGTAAGTGGGTGGGGATGAGAATTGAGAAAGAATAGAAGGGCCAGCCAGTGTTCACAACCAAAATGAGTCAAATGACACTACCAAAGCAGTGTGGAGTATTTTTAAAATGGGAAAAGGACAAGTGAAATAGAATATTAGGTTCCACTAAGTTTTTTGATTTGGTGGGACTATGTGGAAGGTGGTCCAAAAGCTTAAAATTATGAGCTGATTCATGGTATGTTGTGTCTTATTGGACACTGCAGGGAAAGAAAGCTCTGAAACTAAGCAAATACCTTAACAAAAAACAAATGTGACCCCTATCTATGAAGGGTTCTTGCGCATGACTAGTGGAAGAAACTCTCTCTATTGAGGTTGCTACTTGGCTGTCAATGGAGATGACGAGCTTCTCAATATAACACATAATGGGGTCCTTCTCATGCTCACAATACTTAAATTTCAAGTACTTGTGTCTATTTCTCATTGTTTGATACAGTTCTTGTCATTTTCCTCAAGTTGTTGAAACATACCACAAAGACAAGCATAATTCCAATTTAATAAAGCTACACCACTAATGTTTTCCAAATTAGATCCATGTTAGATGTTTGTTTCTTATCCAGTTTTACAAATTTTCCACTAAGCATTTTTATAAGATTTGGCTCCTTATTTTAACTGAATACAGTGTATGTGTATGACCGATTATTCACTTATTATAATGACGCAAAGAACTTTGAGCTCATCAAATAAATGTCTCTGGAGTAAATTGTTTTCTTTCGTACTTTTTTCTGGCTTTATATATTCATCTTTGATCAATAACATAGGTCGGATTCTGAGACTTCAACTGGATAATATAGAATCAGAAACACTCCTGTCAAAAAAGTAAACTATCTAGAGCCTAACACGAATCAGAATCATTTTGTGTTTCATTTTTTCTCCCCTGGTCGAATAGTTTCTCACTTCCAGTTTCATAATCAAAATGGATTAACTCACTAAATATCAGCTTAGTACTGAGTTTGTCTAATTGCAAACATTATTACTACCCATTGGAAGATTAGTAATGGTTGGAACTACCTCTCCTTAAGTTGTCTTTAAATTCAAACATTAACATTTTATGACTAATATTAGTTGATTTTCTTCTATTTATTTAAGAAACTCATTATATATATATATCTTAAAATGGAAAAAGAGTGGAGAGAATATGTATTTGGCGAAAAGAAAATGATGGAATTGAACAGTGTTGTTGTACGTGTGATATGTTCTTAACAATGCCAATTGTACAGTTTAGCAGAATCACTTCACACTTCACAGTAATGCCCATGTGATGCATCATCCCTGCCGCCACCTTTGAAAACACTTCTCACCCGTTAGTATAAAATAGACATGGTATTTCTCAGACCAATTTTCTCCACATATTTATTCATCCCATCTCATTCATTTAGAAAGAGTGAATGGAAAAAGATAAAATGTGAGGTACACAGAAAAAAAAAAAAAAAAACTCCCTATTTCTGATTCAATTATCCTTCTACCATTGTCCATCATAGAGTTCCATTTGATAAAGCATCCAAAAACTTACGTTGCCAGTGGAGAATGGGGACAGATCTTTTTGGGTTATGATGACTTTGATTGAAAGGAAACTCTGCATATTGCAAAATTTCTTATAAATAAGGGAGAACAGTAGAACAAAATCATAATGCGAGAGATAAAAAGATATTATATAAACTGTCATGTAATCTAACTCAAGACAAAAACTCTTATAATAATCCAATGAAAAAAAAAAATTGATAAGCTAAAATTAATCCGTAACATCAACTATTATGGTACTGGTTGTGCAGTTTTCCTTAGCTGGTAAGGGTCGAAGACGTGAAGTAGACAAAACTGCAGTCACTATCAGTAGCGTGGTGAAGTCGTACTTGAGGGAAGAAAAAGCCACAGCTTCCACTATTGTTTGCAGAAGGTTGAGTTGAGATATTACTTTCCTAACTCTCCCAACTTAAATTATTTTCTTGGTGTCTCTCGTTGTCAGAGGACTAAATTAATCTTCGAAGAAGAAAATGGTTAAAACAAACAAGTCGTTCTCAAAGTTGTTGGATAAATATAATTTTTCTAAAAATATAAATCTGCAAAAATAAATAAATAAATCTTTGAGAAACATCTTGACATGGAGAGTTTGATTTTATTGTACAGAGGTTGAATTATCGGTCTAATGAAAATAAGTGTGTTAAATGAAAAGTTTACATTTTGATCTCCCTTTCTATCTTTCACTATTCTCATCCTTCATTTCGATCCTTCCACTTTTCATCACTTGAGAGAGTCTTATATATATTGTTGTGCAAATGTTATAAGTCTTCATTTTTGCTCAAGTAAATGTTTATCCCATTTTGTGGGTTTCAAATTCTAGGGTTTGTAATGGTTTCATTTGAATTTGCTTTCTTTTAATTGCATTGGTTGAAATGAGTCATTCATTATATTTTGTTATTTGTATTGATGTGACTTTTTCTTATTGAGAGAAAGATTATACCTTTGTTTATTGATAGTGGTTAACTATTACAATTGTGATTTTAATGATTACATTAGTGTGGATGAGGATTAATATTATAAGGGTTGACTTTTAGAGTTTTAGAAAATTCATATATAAATAATTAATTACTATATTAATCATTACCTTAATTGACAATAGCGCGTTAAATAAAGATTTTAAAAATGATTACGAAGAAAAACATGCGATATGCAAAGTCATTGTTTGTAGTGCTAATAGTGTATTATTTTTCTTTATTATTTTACAATTGATTTTGTATATTTTTTATTTTTTTTAGATCTAAAACTTATAATGTAATGATAATTATCAAGAGTATGATTTATACATTTTTCTTGTTTTTGTAAATTTCTAACTGAATATTAAATTTAAAAATTATAACTTGATTAAAATATTATTTATTCTATTGCAACATGTGCTGTCTAAATATTATAAGAGACAATTCTAAGAATGATATATATTTTTGAAAAAAAAACACATAACCCAAATAGATTTTATTACTGGTTTTTAAAACAAACCAAAGTTTATATATATATATATATATATATATATATATATATATATATATATATATATATTCTCAATATTGACCAAATATGAGTTTAACTTAATTAAATCTAACCATTAACTTATAAAAACTATCCTGATTAATCCAAAGACCAAAATGATCATATTCATTGACTTTTAATAGTGATATTCTACACTGTTTTAGATAAAATAATCATATCTCTCAATTCATGTATTGAACACTTCAAAGTTATTTAGTATTTATTGAAAATATTTATGTTATATTGTGATCCTAATGTTTTAAATATAAAAGTTTTTAATGGAAAGCAATATAAGTTATACATGTGAATCAAAGTAATAATCTTATCAAAGTATAACATAGAAGGAAAGAAGAAACTGCTTTCGACTGTGAATCAAAGCAATAAACTAATAAAAGTACAATAGAGAAGAAAAGAATAAACTTTCAAAAGAGCAAAAAAGTAATTTCTTTCCAAAAAAAAAAAACATTTATTTTTCTATCTTGCATCATAGAAGACACATGTAAAAATTGTGTTACTTTCTCCCTACTTTAAATGAAGGCATCAAAGCATGTAGAGAGTGAAGCTTGAAATTAACAATGTCATACAAGTTTTTTTTTTTTTGTTTGACTTCATCATCTTCTATTTATTTTCCACTGTAGAACTTCATTTTCACCAATTTTTTTTCTTTTCTTACCATGATGTATGATTTTTTTATATATTATAATAATATTAGTGTGTAAGAAAACTTTGTAACGAAGTTTTTTATCAAGCATAGTATAAAACTTTTTTTTTGTATATGCACATACAGAAAGAGGGAGAAGGCATCAACAAGTAGTTCTCCCTCTCATCCTTTTTCTTCTTTTGTCAAAATTTCAAGTAACGAGACTCTACTCGGGCAGGATCTGGTGAAACGGGAAATAACTTGAATTAAGTGGGAAAAATTTGGTAGAAATACCACACCAGGTAAGGGGAAGTTTAATTCATTAAATATATGAGACTAGATTGTTGAGTACTCTGCAAGATCTGGTGAAACGGGAAATAACTTGAATTATGTGGAAAAACTTTGGTAGAAATACCACACCAGGTAAGGGGAAGCTTAATTCATTAAATATATGAGACTAGATTGTTAAGTACTCTGTGAATAAGGAATAGGAGTAGAAATCTGAATATTAGAATGATTGATTTTGAAGATTTCTCATGTTTTGAAAAACTTGAAATTTTATTGAAATTCTTGAAATTAATGATGAATTATATGATAAAATTGTTGTTTTCAACTTAAATTAGATATAAGTCATGTTTAATTTGAACTTGGGACTAGTTTGGTTGTCTAAAACTGAGTAATTTGAAATCTGCTAAGATCTACAAAATTTTATACTGTTACTGACACGAGTAAGAAGAAAGGGATATGAAAGGAATTTTTGAAAATGTTCAAGGGTAAAATAGTCATTTTCAGGACATGGAAGGAATTTTTGAAAATGTTCAAGGGTAAAATAGTCATTTTTGGGACATGGAAGAAATTTTCGAAAATGTCCAAGGGTAAAATAATTATTTAGGGACATACATGAAATTTTCAGAAAAGATTAAGGGTAAAATAGTAATTTAATTATTTCAAAAAAGATTTCGGAAATGATTTCAGAAATGATTTCGGAAAGAAAAAAAAAGAAAGAAAGAAGAAGAATATATATAGATTTAAAATATAGAATAAGGGTAGCATTTTTAAAGATTCAGTAATGTGTTGTGATGTGTGTGGGTCAGACTAAGTCTAAGGGTTGATGCCCAAAACCAGTTATGAGATGTTATGTATTGGCTAGACTGAACCGGAGGATTTGTGCCCAGAATCAGTCAAGTACTATTATTTATTGACTTGAATAAGCAGTGAGGACATGTGGTCTAGAATTCGGCAGATGTGAATGATTTTTGTTGTATTTGAATGATACCCGGGGTGGTACAGAGTACATTAGTGTAATAACTATGTTGGATGATTCTGAATGAGGTCCCTGACTTCACTGATTGGTCGAGTCAGGTAAATTACTGTTAGAAAAGAAGACTGAGATTAAGAGGGAAGGGTGAATTGATCTTTGAAAGATTTTCGCAAATTACAGATTATCTATTTCAAAGATTAAAAGTTCTGACCAATTCTTGAATCAAACAAAGCAAACAATCAAAGTAAAGGCAGTGACAGAATTAAAGAGAGAAAAGTTTAGAAAGATACAACCAATATTTATACTGGTTCACCCAATCCTAAGGCTACGTCCAGTTTCCAACCAAATTCTAGCTGGGTTCCATTAGATTGAATGTTTTAGAGATTACAATTCCAATCACACACCCAATCTACCACAAGAACCAAAATTCTAGTATTTGCACCTAAACCTTCACCAAGAACCAACTTCCAGTTCTTGAACAACCCTGCAGCCAAATTTCAGTCATAGAAACTAGTGCCCACACTTCCAGGCACCCATAATACAGTAAAGAAAAGTAAAGAAACAAAGGGAAGAAACTAGAACACTCAAATCAGGTTTATGCAGCTCTGCAGAATAAGTTTCTTCACAAAAAGAATGCAAAATTTGCCTCAAGAAAGAGCTACGAAAAACTTCACAAAACTTGCGCGATTCTCTCTTGAAAGTAGCACTATGATTGCTTGATTGATTGCTCAAAGGTGTGTTTTCAAAGACTCAAGCAATCCTGTTTTTATAGAGGATTTTTCAAACTGCTGGTTTAATCAATCTGTTAAAACAATCTTTTAATCTGTTAAAAGTCTTGAATTAATCTGTTAAAACTTCTTTTAATCTGTTAAAATGTTCTTGATCATTTTCCATATTTGTTTTAATTGATACGACAACGTTTATATCAATTAAAACACTTTGTAAAAAATCCTTCAAATTGTTTTAATCGATTATTTCTCCTTTTAATCGATTAAAATACTGCCAAAAGTTTTCATAAAACTTTCTAAGTTATTTTAACTGATAACAATCTTTTTAATCGATTAAAAAAACTTTGGAAAAAATCTCTTAGTTATTTCAATTGATTATTTCATATTTTAATCGATTAGAATTCTGCCAAAAAGTTTCCTAAAACTTTCTAAGTTATTTTAACTGATAACAAACTTGTTATAATCGATTAAAACATTCTGGAAAAATTTCTTAGTTGTTTTAATCGATTATTTCGCATTTGTATCGATTAAAATACTGACAAAATATCTTTCAAAATACTTCAAGTTATTTTAATCGATTATTTCGAGTTTGTATCTATTAAAATTCTGTCAGAATACTTTTCAAAACAACTTAAGTCATTTTAATTGATTATTTCAATTCTACATCGGTTAAAATATCGCGGAAGGTTTTCAAAAACTCTTCTAATGAAAACAATCGATTATTTCAAAAACATATCGGTTAAAAACCTGTTACAAAAGTGTTAAGAACATTTTAACTGATAAAGCTCATATAATATAAGTTAAAACAGTTACTTAAAAATCATTTAACAAAATACTTTGTTTTTAACAGTTTAAACACGTTTTAGAGACATTTGCAAAATCTTTTAAATGAAGAAACTTCATGTAGCAGAGAGATAAGAATGATTATACCTAAGTAAAGATGCAGACTCACTAATCACTCTACCCTTTTATCTAAGTGACATTTGACTGCAACAGAATAGTTTTTGACTTCATCAAATCAACAAGATCTTTGTTTTAAATTATTCAATAAGATCTTCATCACTTTCAACTACGAGATCAGGTGGTGAGAAGTCGATGAGGGGATGACTGGTGGCGCGCTCGGAGGGGTACTCCAGTATGAGTGATGAAGGGCGCCAGTAATCCTACTCTGTGTGGAGGGTGGTCAGAATGGTACTGCGGGTGCCGATCACAATGTGTCCATAGATGATAGCCTCTGAGTTTGGGCATAGTTAGGGTATATTTCCGGAAGGTGTCTTAGTATGTTGATGATTTTAGTATTGATCATAATATATAATTATTATTTTTATATATGTTTTATTATATCGAATGATTTAATACTTACTCCTATTTTTCCATGTGGATGGGACTGCGATGATCACTTTTATGTGGGAGCAGATAAGGAGTTGAGAGGTGGAGATGTGACTATTGGACAACAAGGATAGTTCAGTGGGATAACTTTGTGGGAGCTACTTTTACATGTATAATATATAAATAAATTATGTTACTATGTTTTGAGGTTCCGTTATTGAACCAGAATTTCAATCTATGTTATAATTACTGTAATATAATGTAAGATAAATATCGTTATTTATTTGTTTACTATTTTGCGAATACATCGTTATAATAGCGATTTCTAGATCGTTACAACCTACTTTCTATTTTTCTATTTCTTTTCTCTCTACCAAATAGAGTTAATGAGAAAAGTTGTAAAAGTATTTTCAAAATCATTAATCATAGAATAAATTATACTAATATCTTCTGATTTTTTTTTCTATCCCTCTAAATTATATTAGTTGTGAGATATTTTCATAATTTCTTTTAATTAATAACTTTTTTAGACATTAGTTAAGATAATAACAAGAATAATAATTAATAATTACTACTTATGTAATTAACTGCAGTCTATTTTTTTTTTCACTTTCATTCAGGTCTACCATAGCTATGATCATTATGTGAAGTATATGGAAACATTAGAAAGTCACACAAAGATTAGTGTTATATGACTTGTTGCGGACATTTTCTTCATCAGAGCATTGATTGGTTAATAACCATTATCATAGTAACAATAAACAAGATATTAACACTTGTTTTACATCAACACCCGTGGAACAAAATCAGTGTGAGAATTACACTAAACTAGTTTTATGTAGATGAAGATAAAATAAAGTAATCTTTCTAGAAATGGTATAAACAATAAAACGACAGAAAGAGTAGGATATAAGAAAAATTGCAGAAATTGTATATATAACAATATGTTCCCGGTCTCCTAAAATAGATGTCCGCACTCACCCTCACCAAGATCTTCCAATCCATTCTGCTGAAACAAAAAGAAAGGGTAGAAGAGAAAATCGAGTAACCTAAAGAATGGAATTCCCTATCCAAAATGAATTAATGAAATTTAAAAGGCCAGATTTATACAGGGTTACATTTAACTATCGAAGCTCCACTATATATACAATGTTGAGTCTAAGCTATGACTGCAAAACTTGTTTTCTTCGTTCCTCCTCTCTGAATTCAAAGATGGTTCCTCCTCTCTGAATTCAAAGATGGCAACCTATACGTCAACGTTATCTCATGTTGCAGCACTGAGGACTTGTCTGCATCTGCCATTTATCCCACAGGCACATCATCTGCCTAGGCGATTGGTAATGGGCTGTGTAATAGCCTTCTACACAACCATACTGGCAGAACTTGAAGCTATGCAAATAGTATACTGGTTTCGTTCTGTTAAATTGTTCTACCCACATTCCCATACTCACATCTTCCATTTTAAACAACTGCATAAAGAGGAAACACTGACAAAATATATAAAAACAAAAGGTGGCTTGCAATATCAGAAGACAAAATTAGTATGCAATGATATATTAAAACACTAACCCTTAATTTGTGGGCCTCAAATTCAGATAAAATGTAGGTTGCAATATCAGAAGACAAAATATAACCCGGTCCATTAGCATAAGGTGGGTATTCCTCTTCTGGCCACTCCTGAAAGCAGAAGACAACAATAAATAAATCCACCAAATTATCACCGGCAAGCAAGAAGCTAGATGCGACAAAATAATGAGGAAGCAAGAACCATTCTTAAATCAAGCACAGCCTTTTAGAGTAAGAACCGTGTAGCTCTTAGCTGAATGCTGTGTATAGTAAGTTCAGTAAGGGATTGTGGTCTCCACCCCATAGAATTAAGATAACCAACTAGAGGCTAATCCTAAACAATTGGACCTGATGATTGATTGGAGAGAGGGAAGAATAGAAATTCTTGCATGAAGTAATTATTGTATAAGCACAACCAATATAAAGGTTGCAAAATATAATGGAGTCTGAGTCGAGACCATCCTAAATGAAATTATTTTAGAGTCTGCTTGAATACAAACACAAAGTTCTCTTTTGAGAGCTTATCCACTATAAGAGAAAGGCTTTTTCCAATGAAAAAAATTCTTAAAAACACTTCTAACTTTGTAACCAAGCATACTCTTAATTTCATCTTCAGATTTTGGGAGGTTGTTGGTAAAACATGCTTATTAAAATTAGACTAGACCAGTTATTAAAATTAGATTAATCAAGAGCTGGTTCGGAAATTGATGTAGTATTTTAAAAAAACTGGTAGGACGTGGAAGTGGATCAAAAAAAAAAAAAAAATACACATAAAGAAAACGGCAAAAAAGTGAACTCGGAGAATTAATGGGTCCAACTGTTTTTTTGAAAAAAAAAATAAACCAAAATATTTTAATTCTTTTTTAAGGTAAAACATTTTTAAATCTTTTTGTTTCCAGTGTCTCGTGTGTGAGTCACATCAGCACTAGACAAAAATTGTTTTCCTATATGGGTTTCAGGGATTATATTATTAAAAGATGCTAAAAATATTATTTTATTAAACTCCCGTCAACTTGATTTACCCTTTCAATTCAACCCTAAACTCATGTGGTCTCTATGGGTTCGGCGACCAAAGTGAGTTTAAGAAGCTTGGCCCAAAGAAAACATGATCATGCACAGATCATACATTCTGCGGATCAAATATAGACACTTTGTTGGTAACCATTATAACAAACAAACTCGAACATTTTTCCCAGACAATGCTCACTAACAATAGCAAAAGTATTGCAGCATCCAACAGGTTCTGATTACCTCATATGTCACGGCCCATTTACCACGGCGCAAGGGTTTGTGGTGGTAATTAATGTTCCCAATATAATAGCTCATAGAATATGGAACATTCCTTGCTTGAGTCATAATATCATCAACTTTTACAAAAGTGTCATCGTCTCCCTTCATGATATACTCCGCAGAAACTGTGCGAACCTGTGAACAGTACGGCCACCTCATATATAATTCAAAACTATTTCCTTTCCAAACTGAAAGGTTTTTGAAAAATCAACTTACCCCATATTCACATATGGCCACTGTTTTCAACACAACAAGGTCATAGTTATCCATGTAAGGAACTATAACAATATCACCAAAATATTCTGCTTCTTTCATCAACTCCACGTTAAGTTCCTTCCTCGGGTGCTGTTAAAACCATTCAACTATTAAGAAATCTACACAACCAACAAAATGACCATAAAATTGAGAAACTTGTCCACATTACCAGTGCTACAAAGAAGCGAGCCACTACTTTCGAAGATTTGATAAAGCTATGCTGCATCCATGACTTCCTCACAGACATCCGCTCAGCAAAATGGTTTCCGGCGGAAAGGATCCCTACGAACAATTCCACACCAGAGTAAGGAAGATTTGGGGCACGCCATCTAGTCGAATATTCAAGATGCTGCCGCGGGGAAACGTTGGGATGCACCGAAGGCAAAGAAGCAGCAAATACAGAATGGACATCAATGTCCCCGCTCAAAGTAAGACCAGTAGCATCCTCAAGAGTAAAGCCCTGCTCAAATCAAAACAGCAACATTATTATGTAAAACCCAGTTCAAACTAATAAGCTGAAGGATGTTGATTACCCACAGTGCGATAAGGAAAAGAGGTGACATGCCTCCCATCAACATTAACATGGTAACCCTCCAACCCAGCACTGAGAGTAAGAACAAATAGCTTGTTCTCAGAAAATGGAAATGGCCAATCAAATGTTACTCGTTTTGTCCGACCTATCAGTCTCTTCAACCACCACTCTGCCTTGGTCTCCACTGCTTGCCTGTCATGATCATCGCCCCCAATCCACTTCTCGCACTTCACCAACCCATCAACTGTATTAAACACAAGTAACAACTCAACTAAGCACTATTACAACCTATGATACGATAAATGTATCAGGTATAATAGTATCAAAAACAACTATACAATTGTTCTAACAAAATTTATCGGATACGACAAATGTAATATATATAGAGAGATGCAATAAAATTCAAAAAACATAATAAACATATAAATGCAAATATGTAAAATTCAAAATGAAGAACATACTTCTTGGACTTTACTGAAACCAAAATAAATAATATAAATCTTTGTGATTAGAAATCACTTCCTGTTGTATATACACAAGAATGGTACCAATCTCATTCCTCTCTTTTGTAATCATTCATAATGACATTCTTGGATCATCATGGGACAATGCTCCTATATTTGTATAATATATCCTCGAGACTCAAATGTAAGCTAAATGTTCCAATTTAGTGAATTGAAATATAAACAAATTTCAAATGTGGGCATCAAGTCCGATAAATATGATTAAGGGTAATTGAAGAAATGTAATTTTTTTCAAATGAAATCAATAAATTAAATGAATTTAAATAATATTCTTAATTAATGTAAAACTATGAATTTTTGTTCATATTAACGTCTGGAAAATTACATGTTTCCATGCCTCAAATGTAGCAGCATTGGATTTTCATAAACTTTTTTAACACTTAGATCACATATGGTAAAGTATCCATATTTGGGAAGCAAATAAAAGTAAAGTGTTTCATGCATGACAACCATAATCAATAAAACATACTTTTTCTTACCAGTATCTTCATCAGCTCTGGATTTCCAACCATCACAACGCATTGCAGTACCCCAATGCATGCGGTAACACGTGTTGAGTTCAATCACAGGCTTCCCACTCCAATCCCCTCTCAATCTAGGATTGAAATGCAACACCTTTGGTGGTTCTTCACCCTCCACCGTCTTCAGCCCCTGCAACTCCATCACAAACTGACACCTTCTCCCCTGAGCCCTTGACGGCTCCCCAACCACCGTTACATGGGACCCCAACGTGAGTCCACAGGGAATCACCATCAAACTCCCGCGGATCAAAAACTCTGGCCCGGATATTGATATAGATCCGGGGCACAGCTCGGATCGGTTATCGGGCTTGGAAACGGGAGCCGGCGGGTTGCCTGATTTAAGTTGGGCCCAAACAGCCTTGCCGACGCTGCAGGCGGATTGGTAGAGACTGGAATCGAATGCGGCGTCATTCAGGATCAAACCAGAGACAACGCCGTTTGGGCGGCGAACTAGCCGCGGGAGGCGAGAGGGTAGTTGTTGAGCGTTTCTGAAAAGGAAGGGGATTTCGAGGGTGACGAAGAAGGCGTAGAAGAGCGCAAGAACGATGAGAATCTGAATGGATCGTTGTCGGGTGAATGTGAGAAGAGTGTCCAACTTTCTTACTCTCCCTCTTTTCATGTCTGGTTTTGGCGCCTGAGGACAATCGCTTTCAGGTTGCTGACGACGTCGTTCTTGGTTTTGTTGGCATTGCAATGTGGTTGATGATTTAGTTTCCCTATGCACGAAGCCAGAAAATTGCTATACCTTCTTTTTTTACTACTTCACATGCATTTAGCAGTTTACTGCCATGGGCTTTGAACAATTTTTATTTGGAAAATACTATGTCCACCTCAATTATAGGACCCCTCAAAACATAGACAAACGAATCCAACAATTACGAGCTAAAACAATTTATTATATTTTTTTATTAAACTTAACTGTTGAATGAAAATAATAGAAACCCAAGTGTTCAACTGTCCAATACTGTTAAGATAAAATATTGGTTAATTTTCATTTTAACAATATTTTATCTTAACAGTTTATGTGGGTAAAAATCATAATAAATAGTTAAAATCTATTTAACAGAACTTCTCTTATTTATTGTGAAGATGAAAAAATTCAACCATACAAAACTATATATAATAAAAAAAATTATTCCACTTTATTAATTTTTTTTTAGTAAAATACCCTGAAAAATTACCTAAGAAATTGCATCAAGATTACAAAGAAGGTAAGAAAAAATAAAATAAAATAAAAACGTAGAGAGCTTGACTAAGGCCCAATTATCCACTGTTTGGAATACATAGTTTTTAGTTGGGCTTTAATTTATATTAAATTGAGTTATCCATTTAGACAAATCATATGAATCACTTACTAATTAAATGAATTTAAAAAAAAGCACTTTTTCTGGACAAAAAAATTGATTAAACCATCCTACCAGTAATAGGCTAACCTGGTCTGAATCCTAATTCAAAATTTGAATTCGGCTGATTTATTTGTTTGGTTATGACTTCAACCAACTTTGTACTTATAAATACGACCTAATCTTTAAATTTATATGAAAATTATTCACTAATAAATTTTTTAATAAATAGGTCAATCTACTTCTAACAAAACTAAGTTCATTAAAATGATAAATAAACATTAGATATATTTAGACAAACTTTTTTTTATAAATTATAATGTAATTTTTTTATACATAAAAATTAAATTTTAAAAAAGTAAAATATAATTTTTTTCATACATAAAAATCAAAATTTAAAGAAAGTAACATGAGATAAGTTTTAAAAATTATTTTATTTATTAATTAAATTTATTTTATGAAAAATATAATTTTATATTTCTTCTTTCTGCTAAAAATGTGATGTAGATTTTTTTTTCAAACACCACAAGTTTATATTATTATTTTTATCGCTATTTTTTCTATTAAACATCATATTATTTATTTTAATATTTTTATTTAGTATTACAACTTTTTTTTTATTTTTTTCTACAAATTTATAATTAAACAAAAGTATACAAGAGTTTAAAATAACTAAAATATATTCTTAGTTTTAAAATGATAAATTATCTATAGTTAATTTAAATAAACTGGTTTACAATTATTGTTAATTGAAAATAAATTAAATTAAGAATTAAAAACGTTTAATACAATATTTTTCAAACTCTATGATTTAATGTTTTATTTGGATTGAGGAAATAAAAATATAAAAAATATAATAAATTTAGTATTATTTAATAAATATTTATTTTAGTAAGAAAATTATCGCTTTTCTTTTTAAGTTAAAAAAAATAGTATAATTTAATCCAAATCAGTGCAATTTTATTAATCCAAATGTTTATGTAATGTGTTCTCTCTTCCTCCCCTCAACCTGAATCCAAACATAGAGTAGGTGTTAGAAGATAATAATTAATGTGTAGAAGAATGGTGTTTGTTTGTTAGAGCAAAAGGGAGAAAGCAAACTTTGGTTTGAATTAATGACTAATTCAAATTTGTCTTGATTTTCAAATGACAACTACCCATTTAATTAACAAATTTAGACCAAAGACTAACCAATCTAGAGAACAAACACTAAAAACACGATGAAAAGCATTCAATATATTTGATTTTCCAGAAGCCTCTCTTACCTTTCGCAAAGCTACAAAATTTGAAACATCACAACGTTAACAAGGCAACCACGCAATAAACCAATTCTTAACACTGGAAAAGTTCAAAATAACAATCACCAACAATAATACCAATAATCTACTGATGTGTAACACTGACCAACCCTACCCTACCCTTCCCTACCCTACCATTCGCCCAATACACAACACCCATTCTCATACGTAAGATCCTAAGCGTATCTAGTCAACGGTCAACAATTTTCCATCACTAGTGGGTCCTACTCTCCCCATGGCGCGTGAGGGAATTAATCAGCACTTTCGTGTTCCATCTCATCACACAAGTCCCCATCTAGTGTACAGTAATTGGTGTAAAGGCACAAGTGACTACCTATCACAGTACAAACTTACAATACAAAACACTCCCCCTATCTGATACTATTTTTTTTTCTCTCACAAACAAAACCAAACTCCACGGGAAAGAAATTCACTTTCCAGTTTCCACTTCTCCATTTCCAACACCCTTCCAGCATGGCACACCACCCCTCCCAGCTTAGGAACTTGGAAGCTCCACAATCCAAACCCACCACCCCAAACCCAGATCTCATCCAAACCTATAAACCCTCCTTCTTGGTAAAACACATGTCAAGCCTAAACTTGGCTCAAGCCCACAAAACCCGTCCACCACACAAACACTCTCCTCTTGTCGACACCCACTTGCAGGGCAAACCCATGACAACCTCTGCGGTGGTTGTCCCAGAGAAAGAGAGTGATGTTGTTGTGGCTGTGAAGAGAACCCACAAAGAGAAACCCCAAAGGAGCTGTTCGGAATTGGAAAGGAGGAAGCTTGGTGATCCTAATGACAAGGATGTGGTGGAGGATGCTAAGGTTGAAAAGGAGAAACCTAGGAATCCTCATTTGGAGAAACATGATGGTATTGGGAGAATGTCCTTGTCTCTGGCTCCGGGTGGGGGTAGAAGGAGATCCTTCTGTGGGTCACAGGCTGATTTAAGAGATGCCTTTGCAATCAATGGGGCGAAAATGGTTTCTGTTGATATGCCACCGTTTATGCAGATCCATGCTGTTAACTGTGCCAGAAAGTCTTTAGATAGCATGGAGAAGTTCACATCCAAGACTCTAGCACTCTCCCTCAAGAAGGTACAATCCTAATAAACTAATCATGTTTTGCTGGATTAATTAACTAAATAACCTGTCCTCAAGCTAGGAGTTTCACTTGTAAGTATTTAAGTTGTTGTGGTGGTGTTTCAAATTTGTGTGTGGTTGATTGATTGGTCAATGAAATTTGGTTGGGTGATTGCTAATTGCAGGAATTTGATGGGGTGTATGGGCCGGCATGGCACTGTATTGTGGGGACTAGTTTTGGGTCTTTCGTGACCCATTCAGTTGGAGGGTTTCTATATTTCTCCATGGATCAAAAACTATACATTCTCTTATTTAAAACCGCTGTACAAAAAGCAGGTTGAAGAAGGTGAATTCTGCAATGCTCAAAAGAATATTGGATACATTTATCACAGAAAGAAAAGGCTTAGAGTAGTCATCACTTCGTCTTCAAAAACTATGCACCACTTTGTTTCAGTATAATTCTACCTAATTGGTTTTTGAAGATGTCAATGTCGTGTAACAAAAGGACCTGATGGAAGAGAAGAAATCAACTCAACAAACTGCAGTCCCCCATTGTTCTTGTGTATCTACAAGTGTATCTATATTTTTGACTGAAATCAACTTCGGTTGTACAATTATTTAAATTCTAATTTTAAAATTATTTCATACTTTTTTAATTGTATCTAATGCTACAAAGTATTTGGACATTTTATATTTTATTTGAAGAGTTAGCTTAGCTCTTCCAAATTGTTTTAATGAACCGCAATCTGTGGCCTTGTTCTGGTAAATGTTTCAGTTAGATGCAATATTTGGTAGGGATAAGTTTCATCTTAGTTGCTATCACACTATTAGAAATATCAGGAGCAGGAAAATATCCGAATATAGTGTACCTAGCAATGAATGTTGTCATGTGTTAGCCTGGTTATCAAACAACGTAGTTGGTATATGCCAATGTGCTGAAGAAGAAAAGGGAAATAGGTGGGTTATTGAATCTGAACAGGCATTTTGAAGGGCGCTGAAGGGACTGTTAGTATTCTCAAGTCGCTCTCGCTCACTACTTCTTGCCTGCAAAATTTGTGCAATCATTCAATTGTGTCACATATATTTGGGGTCCATGCCATTAAATTTTAGGTATGAGTCCCCGTTCTCATTCTTGTCTCTCTCTCTCTTATTTTTCAAGCTTCAAGTTCTTAATCCTTTGAAAGAAAATTTGAAACCCGGCTTTCAGTGCTTAGAGTTAGTTTAGCTAAAATTTATTCAAATAGTACATTGATCCGAATAAGCAGGAAATGGTTAGTGGGGTATGGTACTTTCATCAATGTGTCTATGACCTGAATTAGAGTAATTTCTGTGAGTTCTATTAATGACATGAACCCCATTTACTAATCTCTACATGTCATTAATTTGATGAATAGTTTCATATGGATGCAAGAGAGTCTATTAAAACCAAACAAGAATTGTACTTGAAGACGATATTTTTTGCATGATTTGGGGGAGGAAATTGGATTATAAAGCAGAGGAGGTTTGTATTTGTACTTTGCAGCATAGTGGAAAGCCTGCCCTATTTTTGTATGATGAAGTTTATGGAGAAGGAGGACAGTCTAAAAAGGGTCTCCCAGATCTCCTAAATGTTTGTGTTACTTGTTACACTTTTGTGATTCCGTTTGGTTCACTACTCATTATAATATTATCCAAAGGTACCCTTGGCACTTCCTCCAGGACACCCTATGGCCCTACAGATACAAACCCCCGTGCTCCATCCCAGTGCTTGTATCATAATAAAACAAAAACATTGCTTCCATATAAAATAAGATAATAAAAAGGTCAATTTTTTTAAGAACATTAGAAGTATCCTTCAAAACGGTTTATTGGGTTAGATATTTGAGTTATCCATAATTTTCTGACCTCGTACTCAATATATAATGTGTTGGAATGCATCTAATTTTATATCAAGTCTTAGAAAAGAAAATATATCGAATGATTATATTATATTATTGTAATTTTAGTTAATGTGAGATTTCACTGTACTCTTCATTAAAGATGTTTTTTATTATGTGAAAATAATACCTTAGTCCAATTTATTATTATTTTTTATGTGTTGGCAATCTTAAATATGTCTGATTTTATATTTAAAGTTTTATAAATAAATAAAAATATTTTAACTCCTGATTCAGATTATTATTCTCACTTATATATTATAATATTATAAAATTTCATTCACTCTCTTGGTTTGGGAGGAGAATCTTTCATCTCACACATCTTAGTCTTTAAGGAGATTTTTTCATCACCAAGGTTCAAGAATGCACCCAGTCTACTCTTCATTTTTGTCCGAAGCAATGGCACTTGGAAGTTGGCATCATTGACGGAGTTTCCTAGATGAAAGAAGTTAGAGAGTCGGGCTTTTGACCCATGGGCTGCGATCCATTTAGAGGGTGACCAAATAAAACTCATGAGACTAAAACAGAGATAAAAGGAAAAATATGGAAGAAAAACATGCTTTGCTTTCATTCCAAAATACTCTTAATTATAATACTGTTACGAAATTAAAGTTCACAAATACCTGCAATTAAGCTTTATCTTGCAAATGAATTCGGTAAGTGAAATATTTAACACTTTACAATATTGCGTGCTTCAATACCTGACATATTTTTTTAATTGAATAATGATTTTATTATAATATATTTCATATTTTTATAATAAAAAACTAAAAAAAATCAAAATTATAAAATATTAGTTTAATTTGATTATTATTTTTTAAATTAAATCAAATATTTGAATATTGTATTTAGTTTGTATAACTTTTTAGTGTACACTCTTAATTAATTGTCTGTTTTATCTATCATCAGTAAAACTTATCGTCTGTTTTTTCACACTTTCACGCGTTTCACCTCTCTATCGAAATTCCTATCTCATTCTAGGTCCAAAATTGAACCCTAGAATTAATATAATGAAGTATGATATCTTTCATCGTGTTTTTTCTATTTTTTCTTTTAAGTAACTAAAGTTAGGTTTCCTATTATAATAAAATATATACAATTTCATGCAACATACCTGTGAATTGACTAGTAATATAATACTGCAATAAAAAATTACGGTCATTACTAATGTGTTTCTACTATTAATATATAGTTATAATAACTTAAACTATATTGACAATAAGTTTTACATTATTTGTTTATAGTTTACTAAAACTATACAGATTAAATATTATTTTTAGAGAGTAAAATAGTATCTTATAATTTAGACATTTATCCTAAAATAAAGTATCTTCTCCCAAAGATTTTTTTCATTGACAAATTAGTCTTTCTTTAAGTATTTATGTTAATTTATGTTCACATTTCTAATTAAATATTATGATGATTTTTCATTTTTCATATTCTTACTTTTGATTGTCATGTAAATTGAAAATATTAGAAAATAAGAAGTTAATTTACAAATATTTTCCCCGGAAAATATAAACATTGACAATTAGGACTCTGAAACAATTTGTAAGACACTTGAGTCATATAATTTGTTGTCCTTCTGAAAATTGTTTTTCTGTTACTCTCTGTTCACGACTTATCTATTTGATAGATGATGATGATAATATTAAATATGTTCTAATAATATATGTTGGTTTAATGCTTAAAGAAAAGGAAAGTAGTTAAATCGGATGGTAGGAGAAGTATAAAAATTTGATAATTTAATATAATTTATATTTTAAAATAGATTATAATTTTTAATCTATGATTTTATATTAAATTAATAGATTAATTATTTAATTAAAAATTAAATTAAAATTATTAATGTATTTATATTAGAATAATTAATTAAAAAATATTTAAATAAACAAATATTTTTAAGTTTTTCATTATGTTAGTAAAATTAATTTTTATTTAATATATATAAATTATAAAATAATATATCTATTCAATTTTAAAATAAAAATTTATTTTTCATTTTTTTAAATAATTTATTGATATAAAATAATAATTAATATTAATTATTAAATATTAAAATAAATGGATGCTACATATTTATTATAATATTTATCTTTAAAATAAGTAATTTTTTTGTCTAATTAATTTATAATATATATATATATATATATATATATATATTATTTTTATTTATTTAAAATGTAATTATTATTTTATAAAATTGATTGACTCCTTTAAGGTTAATATGATGTAAGTTTATAAAGGTCATTATTTATGTGAAATAAAAATAGATCTGATTTTTTTAATTTATTTCTCAAACTTTTTGAATATATCCATAAATTAAGTCTATTTTAATAATTTAAGTGTATGTTAAAAAAATGATTTTAACCAAGTGGTACATTCATAGTATATTTGCTAGATAGTATGTAGAAGTTTGTTAAGAAAGCATAAATTGAATTTAATCACGCAGTGAGAGGTTTAATATAATAAATTATGAATTATTAAAAAAATACATTGAAAAACATGATAAATGGTAAATGATTTAGGGATCATTTTCCATCAAAGTATGACATCGTAGTCCATATTACAACTAAAATAAATTTTGGAAATACAATTAGTTTCAACTTTAATAACAAGAAGATAAATGTTAGAATTTGTTGCGGTGTCAAAATCTGATTACTCTTTATCGTTATCCTGATTAGGCAATCTTATCTTTGAGGAGCTTTGTCTTTCTTTGGAAACACACTAAAATTAGGGTTTTGGCCACAAACTTGGACACAGGTTACTCAAATTCCTGGTCGTGGTCTGGGACATTCACATTCTCTTATAATCACAAAACGACACCACTTAACATCTTGCAATAATCATGCCCTGTTTATAGCCACGTATCAGGGAGAAGTATTTTTCTTCTTTAAATTCATCCTATCCTCTTTTCTGGGTCAGTTTAATTGACAAGGACACTCTTATGATGGTACAATAATAATTTGTTTTAACTTATTAAGCGAGAAGATATATCATACAAAAAATAATAACGGTTAAGGATTTGTCTTGGTAATAATATGATTAAAAAATCATAGAATAATATAAAAATGTCATTAAGGAAATTGAGAATGAATCTAAAAACAGATTTGAAACGTTGTTGATTCTGTAAATTAAACTAATTAACCCACACAATTGCATAGCAATATTTAAACTCTTTCTTATTAGTCAATAATATTTTTGAAAGATTATAAATATTTTATAATTTAATAATTTCACACATATATATATATATATATATATATTAATAAATATTCTAAAAATTATTTAATAAATATATTGTCATAATTTGGAATTAAAGAACTTATGCAAAGCAATTTAAAAAAAAATTAAATATAAAGAATAACTTTGAAATGTTAAATTTTTTATTTATTTATTTAAATAACTTTTAACTTAATTTTTTAATCCATTATATTTTTTAAATAATTAAAAATGGGTGGCTTAATTCAGATCTTCTATTTTTAGGATAAAAAAAGTAATAATTTAATTTAATTTATATTTAAAATAAATTATAATTTTTAGTCTAATAAAACTTTATGTTAATTTAACAAATTAATTTTAGTTTGATTAAATATTTTAAAATATTTAAATAAAAAATATTTTTAAAATTTTAATTATATTAATAAAATTATTTTTTATTTAATTTTTTAATATATAATTTATTTGATAATATATTAATTAAATTTGAATATAAGAGGTAAAAATTTAATTATTATTATTATTATTATTATTATTATTTATTTAGTAATTTATTGATATAAAATAATAATTAATATTAATTATTAAAAATTGAATATTTAAATATTTATAAAGTGAATCTTTACTTAATTTTATTTAAATATTAATTATTATAAAGTGAAATTTTTTATATTATTTTATAATATATATTCATAAAATAATAATATTTTTATATTTAAAAATAATTATTATTTTATTAAATAAAACTAAAAAAAATTATATGATTAAGATCATGACTTAAATAAATGAGATCAATAAACTTGATTTAATATAATTTTTTATTTAATTTGTCTTATTTTATTACAGGACAAAATCTATGTTAATATTGTTATTTAAAATGTTTAAATTTTATTTAATTAAATAACTTTTAATTTAAATTTAAAATATTAAAATTTTATTTATTTATTTGATTAAATAAATTTAAATTTAAATTTTATAATCTATTTTTATTTTAAAATTAATTAAAATTTTATGCCTTTATAATAATTAAACATAATTTAGAAGAAAACTAAAAATACTTGATAATCATACATTGATTTTATACGATTTTGAAGAAGCGATGTGAACCTAACCTAAGTTTCACTTATTATGATTTTTTTGTAAATGGTATGAGGTACATAAATGTGAAAATGTTGTAAATTTAGTTATTGTAACAACGAAAATTTTTATTTAGTTATTGAATGATAAAAAAAATACAATAATTATATTTTAAGTTTTACAGGACTAATTTGTATTTTTTACATGATAAAAAATTAAATTGATTATTTATTTTTTAAATATTAAATTGGCAATATTCGCATATTTATCTAGTTGGCCATTAAATATGGTTAATACAACATTTTCAGGAGGATGAGTTTTTCAGCCATTTTTTTTAGTTTTAAATAGTTTTATTGTTTAAAATTGATAAAAAAAGAATTCATATATCATTATTAATTAATTTTGTGATTATTTTATACTACGATACTGCATGAAATAAAGGTTTAAATTAATTTTAAAATTTTAAAACAATGTTCAATTGAACAATTACTTTAAGTATAAAATATTTTTTATAATTATATTAAATTTAAAAAGTATTTGGTCTGATAATAAAATTGACTGATCGAAAAATCAGTTAGTCAGTTCTTAAAAAAAATCTAATAATTAAGAATGATATAGACGAAAAATCAGTTTATAATTAATGTCAAATGTTTAATATGATTTTCGATGTAAATAAATGAAATATTAACTTAAAATAATATTTTTTTATTCCAAATGTAGAATTATTATTACTATATATTGTTGGGTGCTGTAGAAACTTAAATATTAATATTGAATATATTTAGCTTTTTTTTAGCGTAATTCTGAATATTAATAATCTAAAAAAAAATTAAAATTTATAAATTTGAGAACTAATTAGTTAATTTATAACATATAAAGATTTAAACCACTGTAATATATATATATATATATATATATATATATAAATAAAAAATACTTAACCTTTTAAAAAATTATTAAATGAATTGAGAAGCTAAATTTGGTAATGTAATTGGGGTTAGGGATAGTAAATGTGATAAAAGTAAATTTTTAAAAATCCTAAAAAGATCATAATCAATTTTCATAAATTTAAACAAATATATACTTTTATAAATGATAAAAATTTTCTGCAAAGACTTATAAAGCTCGTATGAACAAGGTATAAGGCACTACTAACATGGTTTGATTTGACGGGAGTGAGGAAAGTGGCATTAAGATGGGTAGGATATAACTTTTTGGTGTTAAGGCATGTGCAGGAAAAGCATCATCTTGTGACTTCGGAAACTTGGCAATCCAGTATCCACACAGCTTAGTTCCAATTTCCAAATTAAGTGAAGTGTGAAAAATCCAATGAGGATGGAAAAATTTGGGAGCACATGAAATTGGAAAGCTTGATTTGGGCATGGAAAACAGAGTCTTTCTAGGGTTTATTTAATTTTGCTTGGCAGATTATCAGTTTTGAGCTAAGCAAGTTAGGCAATGGCAGTGATGGTTTTGTTGGTAAAAAACTTCATCATTGACTAGTTTGGCAGTGATGTTACACTGAGGCTGAAAACTTCTGTTCAAGTGTGTGAAGTGTTGGACATTTGACAATGAAATTGAGGGGTGGCTTTGCATTTATTATCAGTGCCACCAACTTTTTCTGGAGTGTTCATCAGAAGGGATGTCAATTTCTTTGGCACATCAACTTAAGAACAAAGTGTCCACACTCAACACATACACATGCAGAAGAAGGGTTGCCATGGATAAGGTATTTACAAATTACTCATTACCATAAAATAAATTAAATATATTTTTTATGAATGTTACTAAATATATGATTTTTAAAGTGATCACTATTATCATGCAGATAATTTATGATGGTACGATTCTCTAAAAATCACGTAAACACTCTTATTTAATATATATATATATATATATATATATATATATATATATATATATATATATATATATATACTGAAGTTTTGAAGCAAAAGATATTTTAATAAATTTTCATCTTGACTTATTTAAAGAAAACCTAAATAATAACTTACTAAATATTTATTCTAAAAAAATAGTACATATTAGTAAATATCTGAAACACATTCATAGTAAAAGAAAATATAATCGAGTTAGCAATTTTTTTATGGATGTAAAAATATTTTATTTATTTTAGTTTTTTTTTCTTTTGATATAATGATTAAAGATAAATAAATATTCAAAATCATTTCAATAAACAAAAATAAAATATTAATAAAATCATACATGTGCGTTTTTTTAAGTAATTTAAATCCTCCTTTCCAATAATAATTTAAACCATAATGTATGAAAGAAAATGAATGATGATAATAAAGATGATAAAATTATTCACATCTTTACCATTTATTTATATTAAATAATAAAATATAAATTATTGTTAGAATGATTATTATATTAAAAATATAAATAGAAATAAAAAATAATAATATTGTTAACTAATTTTCAAAAGGGTTTTAAAAAATATTTTTTGAAGAGTTAATCAAACAATTTAAAGGTGTTAACATTACTTTTGTAATTTTATTATTATTACTTTGGAGTGTGATGAATTTTGAAAGAGAACTCACTGAAATTCAAACCTCTGTTAAAACTTCAAAATAAACTTACTTTTCAATAAAGAAATTGCTTTATAGGGATTTTAATATAATGTTGATTTAAAAGTGTGCTTGAAATATGAACAAAAGACACTAATTTTCAAATTATACAATTTATGGAATTAAGATTTATAAACTTTAATTCATATTATTTCCTATATTGGTTTAGTGGGCATGACTTAAGTTTGACTCTTGAGTGAGGCTATTTTTGTTGAAAGGAAAGTAATTTTCATTAATAATCACTGAAATTAATTTAGTATAAAACGTTCTATTTCGAAATAGAATTGATGAACTTATAATATATAATATATGGAAGAGGGGACTTAAAATTAATATAATGTCATATCTTCACAAATTATATCTCACTTGGAGTTGGGTCCAGTAGAATTAAGTGATTGTGTAAAGTGAATCGACGCATAATTTTAATGGTCAACTATTGTCGAATAACATCTAATCAACCAAACTGGCTTCAACATTTTTTTCTGCCTTCAAACTTAGATCATATATTTTCTTCCATTCATATACTAATAACAATTGATTATATTATAATAATTATAAAATTTGTATTATTTTTTTCTCTTTAAGTATATCATTTATTATTAGGAGTTTTGCAGCGATATTTTTCTAATAAAGATTGTGAAAGTTCAAAGCAGAATATTATGGCTGTTTCAAATAGCAAACAAGGAAAGGACCAAACATCATTACAATTAGGATAACAATGATTTCATGCACAACGTTAATCTTGAGTTGGTGCTCTTATGAGTGCAATGTCGCCCAAAGTCCATTGCCCCAACATATTTAATTGCTTTTATATCTATTGGTATGCAAAAAGTTATTACTTTCACTGTTCTTTCTTAACTCTGATGAACAAAATGAGTGAAACCTAAAATTTATTTTTATATTCAGAATCAAAATTATTATATAGGTAAGTTATGACTCATGAGAGATAATTTATGAAGTTTAAAATAAAAATAAGCATACTTTAAATCCTAAGATTTTGTTTTATTTTATTTAAAATAACATTTTTTTCCTGTAGAGAAAGTGCTAAATTGTAAGAACAATAATTGATATAGAAATATTGTGAATGATAAAAACGTTTTCTATATTTTATTACCCTTTGACTCTCGTATATTATTTAAAAATTGGGATTAAACGTAATTTATATATAATATATATTTTTAATCTATTAGTACATTTTTTTTAAGAATAATATTAGGATGAACTAAAATTTTAAAATAAATAATATCACAAACATTATTGAAATGTTGATATAATATATAAGGATAAAATTATTCTTCTTAAATTGAATATTGAGGGCGAAGGAAATTTTAAAATATACAACTTCTAAAAAATAACATATAATGGTATGAAACATATATTTTTTTTTTCTTCACTCTTGTGTACATGAAACTTCATATTTACAGGTAGATTATTGCTAATTTTCAACCACGGCATACCCCCGTGAAAGACAGCACTGTGGCAAGTGGTAGCCATAGAAAGTAGGAATATGAATATAACAAGAAGAATCAAGTAAAGGGTGTATTCATTTCTATCCAATTGATTGATATGTAAGTGATTTATATATTGAAAACTTTAGGTCTGTGTGTTAGAATTGACCAAGCACAATTTGGAACCTTAGACTAAAACTCTGAGTCCTTTGACAACTGGTATGCTTCCAACCGAAATGAATGAAGGATAATGAAGTCCAAAAGGAGAGGATATAGCAGGGTCATTCCGTTTGCATTACAATTTTCTCAACCCACAAAAATAATGGTTATAGTTTATTCTATACCTGTTTATTCTCCCCTTTCTTGTCTTCCCTTGGTTATTTGACACGCTTCACTTTCTTAACAACATTTTCTTACGCTAATTGAGAATCAGCAATAACCGATAATATATTAACTTTATGTTGATGCATTTCTATAAAGGGAATAATAAGAAAATATAATTTACTTTTTCACAAATTAAAAACAACAAACAATTTATAGACATTTTAACTTTTTTTTTTCAAAAATACTAAGTTAAATTGTTCTAAATATGGGTTTGGTTGTCTCAAATGCTTATTCACGTTTTCACCAATAAAAAGAAAAGGCCCTGCATTTTTAGTTTTAATATCTCTAAATATTTTTCCTTGTTCATCTCGTCAAAAATTTTAATTAATATTTTAGTCTTTAATACTTATTTTACAGATTTAAAGATTATTTTTAGGTGATATATGTAAACATTATATTATAATATCGCTATTAATCTCTCTACATGCATAAATCGTTAATTAATGTCATATAATGTTATAAATTAAAATAAAAAATTTAAATATATATTTTTTAGAAAAATCAAAATCAAATAAACCTTATAAAAAAATAATTTCTTTACCTAATTTTTTTTATCAGAATTTGCTTAATTGTTTTTATCAAAATTCAGATAACCGTTTTGTAATTTTTCTTGATACAAGGTTTATAAACTCATATACACGAGATTCTCATAAAATAAAAGTAAAAATCAAAATTATAATGACATCAGGGTTATAAGATTCGATACATCCTAGGTAACGTAAAAATGAAGACATTCATCATGACATTTAATAATATTTCACTCATCATAACCCTTAGTAATATCAACTTTCGAGTTAGTGCATTTTCCATCAACATTGAATCAATATTTTTTTAACCAAAGGTGGGAGGGCACGAATTCAATGTGTACATTGATGTACACATAGTTAATTTATGCGACAGAGGCTTAAACAGAAGGGGCGGGTAGAAGACCACAGGTAAATTTTCGTTTTTAAAAGGGTAGGATGGGAAGAGAGAAAACCGCTATGGGAAGAAGAGATAGAAAAGAAGCGCACTAGGCGCAAAACGCACCTCTGCTTCTCTTTACCGGTGCGAGACTGAGACAACTCCATGTTGAAGCAGAAAAGTACAGAGACTAACCTTTCACACCTCCATGCTACCATTATTTAAACAAACAAATCACCTACCTCAACACCTTCAACTATTCTCACTCACTCTCAAAAAAATTGCAATGGAATTGAATTGAATGAATCTGAATGGAACCTTCCCTCGTCAACGACGCCACATTCTCTGCCTCTAACCCGTCCTTGTCCGAGATTTGGCCCTCGCATTTCCCCTCCACCAACAAGAGACCCTCTTCTCTTCTGCTTCACACTCACAATCTCTCTCCCAACAATGATAAACACGTTAAGTTATCACCACCCTCACTTACACATCAAAACGCTCCGTTCCAGGCGCCTCAACCCGACGCCACTTCCGTAGCCGCTGACAAGTCACCCCTTCAAACTCCCAAACCCAAGCCGGACTACATACACGTGCGAGCCAGAAGAGGCCAAGCCACCGATAGCCACAGTCTCGCCGAAAGAGTAATTCATGTTTTTTTCTTTTTATAATTTCACAGTTCATAACTCGAAGAATAATTTCACTACAAGGCTGTTGTTCGCAACAGGCTAGAAGGGAAAAGATCAGTGAGAGGATGAAAATTCTTCAAGATTTAGTCCCCGGGTGTAGCAAGGTAACTAACTCATAAATTTTTATTTTCATTTTTTTCAACTTATTTATGTTATGTTGTGGAAAAAATTATTTTGGGTTCAGGTAATTGGTAAAGCGCTTGTCCTGGATGAGATAATTAATTATATCCAGTCATTGCAGCGTCAGGTTGAGGTGGCTATTTTCATCTTCTTCTTCTTTTTCTTTTTTTCTCTGTATGATTTTATTTTAAAGGTTTAATAGGAAACCTCGATGTAAAATATTACGAAAATGCTTATATTTTCATAACCTCCGACTGCCTTTTATTTCTCTCAATTATTTTGTTCATAATTTTTTAATTTAAATTTAATCAATGAAATTTCAATAATTGTTTTTGTATAATATTCGTCCAATTGATTTTCGCACTATATAGCATTTCTGAAATTTGTAGCCCGATGGAAAAGTTCCTTAAAATTGTTTTAACTCAAATTTTTTGAATATGAAATTTAATGTTTATTTATCATGTTTAGGTGATTTTGAATGATTTGATGTATTAATTGTATGCAAAATAACTTTGCAGTTCCTTTCAATGAAGCTTGAGGCAGTTAATTCACGATTGAGTATGAGCCCTTCTATTGAATGTTTTCCTTCAAAAGAAGTAAGTTAGTAAATTTATCCACTTAAGTATGTTAATCTAGTGTCACAGTCATCCATTTAGAAAATGTTAAGCAAAAAGCAAAATTCTAGAAGAATTTAGATATTCTTTTCTTGTATGCTTACTGCATATTTTCTGCATTATTGATATTTTCTCGTGTCATTATTAATATTGATTTTCTCTCCAAAAAGAATTTAGATATTCTTGTACACGGTTATTTATATATTATTTTTCTCTCTTTTGCTGTAAATAATTTGTATTATATATATATATATATATATATATATATAAATAAAAGATTACTACTTCATTTATATTTATTTTTTCATTTTCATATTTTTTTTATAATAATTTATAAATAATTTTCTTTTTCAACTTGTAAATTTTACCTTTGTATTTGTTTTTTTTTTAATCTTATTCCATTAATCTTTTATTCATAAAATGTAAGATGGAGAATATATGCTCTTTTCAAAGCACCAATTTTTTTTTTCATTATCTTTTAATATAAGTAAATTTATGATAAATATAAACTCTTTTAATTTCTAAAGTTTTTAAATATATAAAATATAAATTTTGCATAAAAAAATAGAATAACTATTTAGGTAAAATTTAGTTTTTTATTAGTAAGAACTAATTTATATATATATATATATATATATATATATATATATTATATTTTAATTATCTAAATCAAACTAATAATATTATAATTTTTTCTATTATTCTAAAATATAATAAAAATCTTTTAATACTAATAAAATATATATTTCTAATAAAAATTTATCAAGTAAACTCTAAACATGTCCTATCATTCTAAAAGATTCGTAGTTTTCATCAAATAAACAATCTACATTGGGACGAAAAGAGTGCTAGTTATACACCCAGGCTAGCTCTTCTCAACACATCCTATATGATTTGTCAAATCCATGTAACATAGGATGAACTAAATGAGGACCAAGACCCATAAGGAATATTCCACTCTAAGTATTGTTACCTAGACCTACATGTATTCAACAGATAAATTATTTTTTAAGGACTGTTTATTTTTATAATATTGTGTTTTTCTTGGCTGTTTATGTGGTGGTTCAGGTTGCAACTCAGCCATTCGACCTTTCCGGAATAATATTTGGATCACAACCGGCCAGGGGATATGCTCAAGGTTCACAACCTGGATGGCTGCATATGCAAATAACTGGTGGTTCAAGGGAGATTCATTGAGAATGACAGGTCAATCAGTGTGGTTAGTTTTGCATTGAAAAGGAAGAAGTCACAGGGGGCAGTGGTTGGTTAGCACTTCGTGTTAACAACCTAGTCATTTGATGCAAATCGTTGTTAAGTCTGTCATGTTAAGATATCAATTGTAAGAAATTCATCTAATTAATCTTCTGGACACTATCTATCTGGGCATTTAGCGCTTCACTGTATTAGCATTGAAATAATTTTATTGTGGTTTTCATTTCAAATATCTGCTGTGGTGGGTTTCTTCTCTTCTGATTTGTTGTTTCACAGTTAATATATATTAGCATGAAATTATTTGAGTTAGAGAGAGTATGAAAATCAACCCAAGTTAGTAATTGAGTCATGTCGGATCGATTGGATAACGCCAAATAATATGTCTTTGATTTCTGTTACAAATTGATGGAAATTCTGCAATCATTCACATGAATAAGAAGTTGCAAGTGTTAAATAAATTATACTAGTAAAAGTATAAAAATAAAGGATATACAAAGAGAAGAAACAAGATATAAAAGAGATGCGTCTCTATTTATCATACAACAGGTATTTAATTATATAAATAAAGGAAAAGTAACAAGAGAATGGTCACTTTGAACCATCCATGGATGGTCTTTTTCTGTCCAATTTGAAGGGATTTCAAAAATTGCGTTAAAGGAGAAGTAGTTCATTCTTTAGACTGTATTAATCATTAGGAACTAAGGATACAGTTGTGAATTTGATTTTAAACATGAATAACTATATTTATAAACTATTGGTAACTTCAATTTTTAATTACATAATCCTATCTAACAAAATAATATTTGTAATTTAATTTTTTCAATTATTTTAAGATGTATAAAGTTAGTATGTAAAAAAATTATTTTTCACCAAAAATATAAATTATTATTAAATAATTATATATATATATATATATATATTAATATTGGTAGGATAAAGTGATGAAAAAAATAAAGTTTTTTATTATTATTTTGGATACTTATCTACCTTACTAATTAAATTATATGATGATAATAAAGTTTTATGGGATAGTTTTTCATAATTCAATACAAAATATATTAAAATGAATAAATTATTTATCAAGGTAATATTAGAAGGAAAATATAAAATAAATTGTGATTTACTTAGAATATCAATTAACAAATATCCTTATATCAAATAAAATAAAAACATTCTCAGTTGTTAAATTTGGTATATAAAATTTATATGTATCTGCTTGAGGAAAAATGTTACAAATTATTTATTTTCTATTATTTTTATAAATTTTTTATAATATATAATTAAAATATGTATAATTGAAAAAATATTATAATTTTTTACTAACCAAAATTAATTACACATATTTGTACAATTTTATATATTATAAATACATTTTATATATTTTATTTTATATCATATAATAACGAATATTTATTTTATATTTTAAAATAATAATTTTTTATTGTTGTTTTAAAAATCAAATCCTAGATATATACAATTTAAAGTCTAAATAAATATTTATATTATTTATTTCATTTAGAATATATTTTAAGATTTTTAATTAAAAATATAGAGTGAGGTAAATGCTACACAAAATCAGTATTTCTTATTAACAAACTATAATAGATTATATAATTAAATTTTAACATTAAATAATTAATTTCAAATCAAATAAAATTGCAGCTAATATATATATATATATATATATATATTATGTTTATAATATTATTAATGATATAAAATATACAAACAATAATATTAACCATATTCCTAACTCATTTGAAAATGAAAAAAACTACAAATAATTACATTATAAAATTATTTTATCATTTTTTTAATAAACTAAGTGATAAAAAAAATACAAAACGTAAAATATATATACTATTATTAATTTAAAAGTTAGTTAAGTTATTCTCATCACTTGTCCTATCACATTCTCCAGTATTAACTGTTTTGATGGGGTTTGTAAGTTATCATTTTTAGTTTCACTTTTGAATAAAATATTTGTTTTAAAAAATAAAAGCGACTTTATACCATAATATCAATATAAATTATTTTCAAAATCTATTTTTTTTAATATATTTAAATTATTTTTTATTATAAAATACAATTAAGATTTATTTATGTATTGAAAATGTTTCTAAACATTAACTTTAATGGTATAAAAACCTGTGAATTGTTAAAGTAAACAAGATATATGAAGTTGATAAGTTCAAACAGAATATCATGCCAAATAAACAAGATAAAAAATAAAATAAAATTAACAGCAGGATACCAGGAATCATCTATTGACTGTGGGTCCCATCTCTCCAACTTGAATCATCAAACCAAGTATCCAGATCTTACGCATTTTAAACCCTTTGCCAAAAGTGCAGGACACTAAGTTGACCTAAGCGTCAATTGATCTAACGGGTGAGAGAGTCTCTCCGTTGAGGATTGTTAATCAGCGTTGATCAAACCCCTCCAAGCAAGCAAGACTCCAACCCTTTCTCACCGGGCGCCAAAAACCCCTTTCGTCGCTATATCAACAAACCTTACTCTCCTGTTTCAAATGCAGTGCCACAGCAGAACATCGAAATTGAAAACCCACCGATAAATCAGTAAGGAGAGATTGAGCTTTGATTGTTGTTTTCTCTGTTAGGTCCACGATTTGATTCAATTATAGTTTCATTTAGATTTGAGCATGGACCTTCAGAACACTGTGAAGGAAGCCCTAAATGCACTGTACCATCACCCCGATGATGCGGTGCGCATGCAAGCCGATCGCTACCTTCAAGATTTCCAGCGCACTTTGGATGCGTGGCAGGTTCTCTCTTCAATCCGTTATTTGCTTCCTCGTATTCGTTTATTTTGGTTTCCTATTTGTCTCTGTCTTCGTCTCGTGTCAGATTTGATTTTTACTGAATGACCTGATAATTATCCTGTTTGATGATGTTTCCCTATTCCGGTTATTGATTTGATGATTGTCATTGGTTTGAGCTGTGAACTTGGCTGGAGTTGTTTATTTGTGTTCTGTGAATGTTTCTATTTACGTGTCATCTTCGTGATCACAAGAAGACTTAGGACTATTGTTTGTTTGATTTGAATTGCGAGTTATATAAAATTTTAAGCTTGTGGCACAAATGTTTCTTACTTTGATGGCAGGTGGCTGATAATTTACTTCATGATCCCAGTAGCAATCTAGAAACCTTAATATTTTGTTCTCAGACTCTGAGAAGCAAGGTAACTTCAGTTGTCTTTTTCTTCCTGTTCATACCTTATTTAAGAAGGTTGAATGTTGGTTTCTGAATGCAAAATACTTGCCACAAGGGCTTCTTCTTCTTCTTCTTCTTCTTCTTGGGTTCTGAGTACTTTTGTCCTTTTTTTTTGTATGATTTAGGTACAAAGGGACTTTGAAGAATTGCCTTCCACAGCTTTTCGACCTTTGCGTGACTCATTGAATGTGAGTGAGGGTCTGTGCAATTTGGTGCATTTTATAGGGTGTTTATTTAAGTTTTGAGATGTAAAAACTATTCCCAATTAAAAGGATTGCAAATATCCACGTGTTTTTCACATGTCCTTGGTCAAATTGTCTTATTTATGGACTCCCAATACTTTACACAGTGTAATTTTGATAGTTGGTTTGGAATGCAGACCTTGCTAAAAAAGTTTCACAAAGGTCCTCCAAAAGTCAGAACACAGGTTTCATATAAAAGTTCCCTGCACCCTTCTGTCCTCTTTGTTGTTAGTATTTTGGGTTTTGTGCTTTTTACATGGAAATTTGATTCTCAAATGTATTGTTCAAAATTTTCTGCACCTGTAGATTAGCATTGCAGTGGCTGCCTTGGCAGTGCACGTGCCTGCAAAAGACTGGGGGGATGGTGGTATAGTGAAATGGCTTAGGGATGAGATGGATTCCCGTCCAGAATATATACCAGGATTCTTGGAATTACTTACAGTTCTACCAGAGGTATACTAGCTGACATCAGTGGCCAGGGAGGAACATGTATCATCTTTTCATCTTATTAATTAGACATATGTCTGAACTTTGAATGACTAAACATCAAGTTGTTATAATTTATGAAGGTGCTGCTTTGTTGGATTTGGATATTGTTGTTTATGTAGCATTTATCATAACATACTTCAAGTCATGTATTGTTCTATGAGTGGTTATAACAAAATAGTTTAACAATTTGCATGTTTCTGTTGTATATTATACCTATTCACACATTTTATCTGTATATGCAGGAAGTATTAAATTATAAGATTGCAGCTCGCCCAGAAAGGCGTCGCCAATTTGAAAAAGAGCTAACATCTCAAATGGAAGTTGCACTTAATATTTTGACAGCATGTTTGACTCTTTCTGAACTTAAGGAGCAGGTGATTTAAGATTATCCATTATCTATTTCTCACTGTCTTATATGTGGCTCTCAATGAATTTATTTAATCTTATGATGATACCTTTATGATAAAAATTTCAGGTTCTTGAAGCATTTGCTTCGTGGCTTCGCTTAAAGCATGGGTACTAAGTTTCTCTGTTTATGCCTTCATCTAATTTTTTTTATCAAATGGTGCATTACTGATAATTCTAAAGAAAGACTTGTTTAAACCTAATGAATGAGAAAAAGCTTTTATTGAATTAACATGAAAACATAGTTGTCCCCAGTTTAAGATTCAGTGGTATTTCTTTTTTGCTATGTGTGCATGTGTTTTAATTTGTTGGCTTTCACGTGAAAGAATGTCAGAAGGATTGGATAATTTTACCTGAGTTCTACATAGATGGCCTATTTTTTAAGTGAAATTTATAGGAGTGAGTTGCATGAAAATGCTGGGTAATGAGTTTTAGTTTTGCATTCATAAAGTTAAATAAAGAGGCTTGGGGATTTTTGTAACTGTTTATTACAACCTGATGAAACTTAGATGGACTATTTAAGTTTTATATCTTCTTTGTTAACTTATTCAGGATTGTTCTTATCTCAATCATCTAGTGAGGGAAAACATATTTGATTCTATTGGTCGATGTATTATTTGTTCTCCAGGATTCCAGGATCTGTTCTTAGTTCCCATCCGCTAGTTCTCACGGCATTGTCAAGCTTGAATTCTGATTTACTTTCAGAGGCGTCTGTAAATGGTATAACAAGTTAACAACTGGGAAACATTCCTCTTACATTATGTTTGTTTGTTTGTTATATTGTCTCAATTTTGCTTATAATACTTAATACTGCATTTGGGAAAAAGGAAATTAATGAATGTCAAATTGATTCTATACAACTATTTATCAATACTTGTGGCACTAATTGTTAAATATGCCTCACAAGTTGTTATTAATGTCACGAGGTTATTGACATAATGATGGTTAACTATGCCCCAAGAGTGGTTAACTGTGCAAGATAGACACTTTCAGTGGGTTGTTTACAATATTTATAGAAAAATGTAAATGTTGAATTAGACTGTGTTTGATGATGAGATGGTAGTTTGACATATTTACTCAACAATAAAAATCTATATGCAGAATAATTGAAATTGACAAATACAATGCCTTTTGTGTCATCAAATACAAATAATAGTTTGTGTTTTTTTTGGTCAATGTACATACATTTTTCAGGTCTGATTGCTTCGCGATAGACATTATGATAGGTGTAGATATGCTAAGGATACGATTGTAGTAGCAGTAGCAGTGTTGTCTTTGCATTAAAGTTTACAAATTTTGATATTTTTAATGGTTGATGATGCTTTCATTTGCGTTTTTCATTATTATCACCATTTGATTAATTCTGTTGTTGTTCCTTTTATTTTCACATGGGATTTAATCATGGTGTTGCTTTCCCTGTATTTTTAATTTGGCAACATAATATTATTTATTGTGTGTGCCCTTTTGCAGTGATTTCCGAGTTAATACACTACACAACTGCCGGAAATATTGATGGTGTTTCTGCAAATATGCCCTTAATTCAAGTCATTGTTCCTCAAGTTATGAATCTTAAGGCCCAACTTAGTGATTCTACAAAGGTAAATACTTTATTAGTATGCAATCTCCATGTGCTGGGGCATGAGAGATTGCCCTATTCCAGCATACCGGAACAGTTTCTCTCTGGTATAACTGTTTCTCTCTGGTATAACTGTTTCTGTTCTCTCTGTTGGCATTTAGTTGATGGCTATAGTAACAGTATGAAATTTAAGTTGCTATATTTGTTTGCGATGGTGTCATGGTGCTGATTTGGTTTATTGGGAGTAGGAGCTAGTGTTTTACAGGCTTGCTGTGAATACTAAATATTAAGTGAATCATGTCAACCTTAGATAATTTTTTATTGTATTTATCGAACTGCTAGCTACTTTAAACGTTTTTGTTCTCTTCTAGTTAATTTTGCCCAGAATAGAAGTTAGAGATATAATTTTAACTCTTATTAAATTTTTATAGTGTCAATATTAAAATCTGCCTGAGCAGCAGACTCTAGAAACCTATAGAAGCCATGATACCAAAGAAGATGCATTGACTGCAGATAATTTATATTTTATACATATATTATTATTAATGCTAAAATATGAAGTATATGCTTAAAATTAAATTGAAGTCATACTGATCATTAGTAATCATAAATCACCTCAAAAGCCCAATCATCATTAATCTAACTTATCAATCAGTAACCAGAAGTAAGACAAAAAATGTACTGGGTGAGGCTGGTAGGGGGACTGCAAATGCTTCTTAAGGCTGAAACCTAGGTGGGCTTTGCTGGAAATGGTTGTCCGCTGGGATTCAACTTGGAAATGCAACATGTTAGAAATCTTTCAGCATATAGCTTGGTTGGAAAACCAGTGGGTTGCACTTGCAGATAACCTTCTGTAAGATACTAGTTTAAGAAAAAAAAAAAAAAACTGATAAAAGAAGACAGAGGTGACTTCTATTAGGATTCCCAATCTTGAAGGAAAAAGCTTCCTTCAGATGATGGGAAAGAATGTAAGATACCACTCGGAGAATGTGAGAGGACCATCTCTCCTATCACACATCTCAACAACTCCCAAAACTTCTCCCCTCTCTCCCCTTTGCTATCTGTTTCCTTGTTACTATCTTAACTAACATTCTGTTTCATCTCTCATGATCATAGCTAACAAACCTACAATAACAAGGTTGAGCTCTTCTAACATGAACCTCCTTTTTCCTTCCTCCTATGTTATTTGGAGGCCTAACACCTTACTACGTCCAGCAGCGTAGGCCATTTTCCAGTAACCCAGTGATTCTTTGGCCTATTTCTCTTGTTTGACAGAGATTGAATTTATAGTGAAAAAAAACTTAAAGAAGATACTTGCAAGCCTTACAATCTAGGGCATTATTCATTGAAACATCAGGGATTTGCAATCCTATTTTCATATATCATGGGATAAAAGGGATGGACTTTAAAAATTGCCTCTTTTCAAGACCAGAGTGGTAGCCAAACAAGGAGGAGAAAACCCATTTTTGTCCCATCAATTGTAGTAGCTTGATGGCTTTGATTTGCCACTAAAGAAAGCTGCTATTGCTGCTTCCCAAAAACATAACTTGGTGAACATACCATAGCAGCCTTGTTGTGTAAAGAGAGGCGACACTGCCATAAGAGCAATGCCAATTACCATACACTGTAAAACTTTTTGATGGATGATGGTATTACAATCAAACTCGACTTCGTGGGAAATCAAATAGTATTTTAAAAAAGAATAAATTAGGAAATTTATAATATGTACAAATTTGAACAATTAGGAACAATCCCATAAATCAAGGGATCCTAGAATGAAATAGAGTTATTATATTTCCTAAAATAGCTTAGGTCTCCTGTATATATCTTGTATGATCTCTTTGTATTAAAATGATAAAAAATAAGATTTCATTTAATCTAATTTTCCATATGGTATCAAAGCTTCCAATCTAGGAAGTTCTGTCTGCGCACTATAAACCCTAAGACGGCAGCCTGTATTGCTGCTGCATTTTTCTTAACCCTAAGACGGCAGCCTGCATTGCTGCTGCATTTTTCTTAACCCTAAGACGACAACCTGCATTGCTGCTGTATTTTTCTTAACCCTAAGACGGCAGCCTGCATTGTTACTGCATCGCATCTTCTTGCTATAATGTCAAGGGAAGAGGAAGTTGTGAACCCAACCCCAAAAACAGGGAATACCCAATCCCAGCAATCTGGAGAACTGCAAAATATTCATTCTGCATATAGATTAAATGGAAGAAATTATTTGAAGTGGGCCTAACTTTTTCGTACAATGTTGAATAGAAAAGGGGTAGTCGAACAGAAGAAAGGAGGATCAACAAATATGGAGATAAAAGGTGATGGTCTCTGGTGTACCTACTGCAATAAGCCTCGTCATACCCGAGAGAAGTGTTGGAAGTTACATGGGAAGCCTTTAAATCGAGATCGAGAAGGGGGACATAGAGGAGGCTCCTTAAGGAAAGGTGCTGAAACAAATGAAGCAAATAATCCAGAAGTTGCTGCCCATCTTAACCAAGAGGAGATAGAAAGGGTGATAACCTTTCTTAGTAAGCTAGAAAAACCTACAGATGTGTGTTCTTTGGCATACTTAGGTAAGTTTCCACTTTCTTTTGGATTAAATGTCTCAGATACACCTTTTAACCATTATTGGATATTTCTGAGCCACATACCACATGACACCATTAGCCAAACACTTCTCCACATATTCCTAATGTCCCATCAACAAGAAAATTACCACAACAGATAGAACCCTTATAACTGTAGCTGGTCAAGGAAATATCCAATTCAATCCTTTAATAACCTTAAAAGATGTTCTCCATGTCCCAAAGCTGTCCACCAACCTAGTCTCTATACAAAAACTTATAAAGGATTTGTCATGTAAAGTTTTTTTCAACGATCATTGTGTATTTCAGGACAAGGATTCGGGGAGGATGATTGGACATGCTAGAGTAGAATGACCTTTATTATCTCAAAGATCCAAGTCTGTCCAGCAAGAACAGAATCTCTCACTCCTTCATATTTGAATCCTTGATGACCAACAGAGAAAAAATCATGCTTTATCATTGTCGGTTGGGACATCCCTCTTTTGGAGTGATCAAAATTATGTTTCCCTCTTTGTTTACCAAGTTAGATGTTGAGAGTCTTCATTGTGAGGTGTGTGAACTTGCTAAGCACAAACGTGTATCTTTTCCAACAAGTAATAGAATTAACAATTTTCCTTTTTATCTTGTTCATACTGATGTACGGGGACCTTCTAATGTTCCAAATGTGTCTGGTGCTCGATGATTTGTCACTTTTATAGATGATTGTACAAGGGTCACTTGAGTTTTCCTACTTAAACAAAAATCAGAAGTCAATTTTGTCTTCCTAAACTTCCACTCCTTGATAAAAAATCAGTTTGGTCTTAATATTAAGAGGCTTAGGATAGATAATGCCAAAGATTACTTCAATCATGTCCTTAATTCTTTTTGTCAAAAAGAAGGTATAATTCAAGAGTCCTCTTGTGTCAAAACACCACAGCAGAATTGGGTTGCAGAGAGGAAAAATAGACATCTATTAAATCAGACTCGGGCATTGTTCCAAAAAAGTGTACCAAAAAATTTCTGGAGGGAAGCTGTCCTTACAACAACATACTTTATCAATAGACTACACTTTAGAGTCTTAGGATCAAAAAGCCCTATGGAAGCTTTGTCATCTTTCTATCTAAACATGTCCACTACAAATAATCTTAAACCAAGAGTTTTTGGGTGCATCTCATATGTCCATATACATAGGGGAAACTTGATTCTAGAGCCTTAAAGTGTGTATTTGTTGGTTTCTCACCCACTCAGAAATGGTATAAATGCTATCATCCCTCATCCAAAAAATTCTTTGTGTCTAGGGATGTTACCTTCAATGAACAAGAATGTTATTTCCATCAACCTTATCTTCAGGGGGAGAGTTTCAGGGAGGATAATGAAAGTAGTAATTCTGGTTTTCCTATTCTTCCAGACTTGATATTTGAACCTAAATGAGACCAAATTGAAAGTACCATTCTTCTAGACTTGATATTTGAACCTAAACGAGATCAAATTGAAGCTATAACAAGTGAAAAAAGTCAAGGAATTGGTCAAGAAAAGGAAGTTGGTCAAGAAAGTGAAATTAATTGTGAAGTTGATCAAGGAGATGTTGAAGCTGGAAAATTTGGTAAGAAGCTGGTGTACTCAAGGAAGACTAAGGCCATTCCAGGATCAAGCCATGTTCAAGAATCCAACTCGTCTCCACAAAAAGAGGTAACAAATTTTTCTCCAGCTGTGCAGGTTGAAATTGAAACCCAAAATGATCCTGACCTCCCAGTTTCCATTAGAAAAGGGACAAGAAAATGCACCAATCAGCCACTCTACCCTCTCTCAAATTACCTGTCCTTGAAAAATTTCTCTCCTACACATAAAACCTTCCTAGTAAACCTAAACACTACACTTCTACCTAATACCCTATCTGAGGCATTGTCTGACAGAAAATGGAGGCAAGCCATGAATGTAGAGATGAAGGCATTGGAGAAGAACAACACCTGGGAGTTAGTCACCTTACCAATACGAGAGAGGCCAGTTGGATGTAAGTGGGTCTATACAGTGAAATACAAGGTTGATGGATCAATTGAGAGATATAAGGCAAGACTAGTTGCCAAAGGGTTCACCTAAACCTATGAAGTTGACTATTTGGAGACCTTTGCTCCGGTTGCCAAAATGAACACAGTTAGGGTGATATTGTCCCTTACTGCCAATTATGGTTGGAACTTGGAACAATTTGATGTTAAGAATGTTTTCCTACATGGAGACCTTGAAGAAGAAATTTATATGGAGATACCTCCGGGATATGGTAGAGATGTTGTTGTCAACACTGTTTGCAAGTTGAAAAAGGCATTATATGGGCTAAAACACTCCCCCCGTGCATGGTTTGGCAGGTTTACTAAAGTTATGACGGGTCTGGTTTACAAACAAAGCCAAGGGGACCATACTTTGTTCTTTAAACATTCCAAGTCAGAGGGAGTAACAATATTATTGGTGGTGTATGTGGATGACATAATATTAACTAGAGATAATAAAGAAGAACAACAATTGTTGAGTCAATGCTTAGGCAAGGAATTTGAGATCAAGACCTTGGGAAAACTAAAATATTTTTTGGGAATTGAAGTTGCCCACTCCAAGAAAGGGATATTTATATCCCAGCAGAAATACATCACTGATTTGCTCAAGGAAATTGGCAAGGCAGCTTGCAAACCTACTAGTACCCCATGAGAACAAAACCTAAAGCTTGGAAATGCAGAAGAAGATGTTGCTGTTGAAAAAGATATGTACCAGCGATTAGTGGGCAGACATATATATTTGTCGCATACCAGGCCAGATATTGCCTATGCAGTGAGTTTAATTAGTCAATTTATGCATAACCCAAAAGAGACCCATTTACAAGCAACCCATAGAATTTTACAGTACCTTAAAGGAATTCTAGGAAGAGGGATTCTATTAAAAAATTATGGTAATGTGAAGCTTGAAGCCTATACTGGTGTTGATTATTCAGGGTCAATTGTGGATAGGAGGTCAACTACAAGATATTGCACCTTTCTTGGAGGAAATCTTGTGACTTGGAGAAGCAAAAAGCAGGGTGTAGTGGCTCGGTCCAGTGTTGAAGTGGAATTTCGAGCCATGACACAAGGTATATGTGAGTTGCTATGGCTTAAAATCATCTTAGAAGACATGAGGATAAAATGGGAAGAACCTATGAAGCTCTATTGTGATAATAAGTCAGCAATTAGCATAGCCCACAACCCAGTGCAGCATGATAAAACAAAGCATATTGAAGTAGACAGACACTTCATCAAAGAAAATCTTGATAGTGGCTTGATATGCACTCCATATGTGTTCTCTCAAGACCAAATTGCAGACATTCTTACTAAGGGACTGGACTGCCACAATTTTGAGAAGATTGTATCCAAGCTAGGAATGGAAAACACTTATTCACCAGCTTGAGGGGGAGTGTGGGAAATCAAATAGTATTTTAGGAAATAATAAATTAGAAAATTTGTAATGTGCACAAATTTGAACAATTAGGAACAATCCTATAAATCAAGGGATTCTAGAATAAAATAGAGTTATTATATTTCCTAAAATAGCTTAGGTCTCCTGTATATATCTTGTATGATCTCTTTGTATTAAAATGATAAAAAATAAGATTTCATTTAATCTAATTTTCCAGAGGAAGTTTACCCTATGTATGTATGTGTTATTGTATATATATATATGTGTGTGTATGTGTGTGTGTGTGTCTAAATATATGTATATATGTACATATATATATATATATATATATATATATATATATGTGTGTGTGTATGTATGTATATATATATATATATATATGTATGTATGTATCTAGGTTGTAAGGGTTTAAAAACATAATATCCATATGCCAATAAAATGTTTATTCCAAAATTCTTTATAAGGTTTTCAGTTCTAAACTGTATGACTATGTGAATGACATGGACATAGAAAATGAAGTTTTTCTTCCAATGAATGTTTCTTCCATTATATATGATAGTGAGATATTTTAGGGACAGTTGCATAATATTCTTCTTACGAATCTTCTATTTTTAGGATGAAGAAGATGTGAAGGCGATTGCTAGGTTATTTGCAGACATGGGTGATTCATATGTGGAACTGATTGCAACTGGTACTTGTACATAGTTATAAACTTCATTGGTTTCCCTTTGACAAGAATTGGTCGTGTGAACTGTGTGAATAACTTTGATGCCTTAGCAAGTTTCTCACGTTTTTGGTTGTGTTGAACTCATTGGGTCTGCATTGTGATAACTGAATTTTCCAGGTTCAGATGAATCAATGTTAATTGTGCATGCATTGTTGGAAGTTGCTTCACATCCTGAATATGATATTGCTTCTATGACTTTTAACTTTTGGCATAGTCTTCAGCTCAACTTGACCAAAAGGTGATTTTCTTCCTCTCATGAATCTACTGTATTTAGGGCCTGCTTAGGTAAATTTCTCTATAAGCATTTTGACGAGAAAATGACTAATTTTAGCTTATAAAGAAACTAATTTTATTTTTTCTAGAAATGTGTATGGAGAAGTTTATTCGAATAGACCTTTTTATTTGACACTGCTTTAACCAGAAATATGATTGTTACATAATCTGACAGGGAGTCCTATATTTCGTATGGTAATGAAGCTTGCATCGAAGCTGAGAGAAATAGAAGGCTGCAGGTTTTCCGTCCTGCATATGAATCACTTGTATCACTGGTGAGAAGTTGGGACTAAAATTTTCTTCTTAAGTGTCACACACCCTCAGCAGTTCATGGTTTCCAGCTCTTATCTGTGTTGCCTTAAAATTAGTTTTGTAACTATACGGACACAATAAAAAATTGCATGACCTTTTACTTATTTACATGATTATTCACAACATTCTTGTTGTATTATGAAATATGCTTTAATGCATGCGTGACTCGAAATAACACTTCTTATTTCCAGACATACTGGATTCCAGTAGTATTTTTATATTGTTTTTTTCATGGATTTTCTAGGTTATCTTTCGGGTTCAGTATCCTGAAGATTATCAAGACCTTTCACATGAGGATCTTAAGGAATTTAAGCAGACAAAATATGGTAAAGGGTTGTTGTTATTCTGATGCGTCTGCTCGTTTTCCTCTTTTATGTAATCATATATTGTTGTGCGTTAGATTATCCTGGGGTACATTTGATTGATCTCACATTTAAGCTGTTTAGGAGAGAAGCTAATATGTCGGGCTATAGATGACAACACAAAAATGCTGTTTGATCTCCATCTCACAGCTTCTGCATTCTGATTCAATATTTTTATTATATTATTACAAATCTCTCCTTTCACACCTTTTCCTTGACCATTGCATTTACTGCTTTATCACTTATACCCATGACCGCACTCTCTTTTTTTCTCTTGTACTTCTCTTGCATTCTTTCTTTCTGCCTTGCATATTCTTCTACCTGAACCATTAACCATATATTTCAAAATGGTTTAAATGTTAAAATATTTTAATAAACACAAATAATTGGAGGTCTGTTTTTGAGATTTACTATGTGAAATATCTTGTTTACACAATTTAAACAAAATAAATTATTGATTTCGACAAATATACTCAAACAAAAAAAAAAGTTCATTGTAATTGATTATTGAATTATTATATTTTCCACAAACACATTACATATATTTTACTGTAACTTTGGTAGTTGAATTACAATTTTATAGTGAGCTTCATAATCTGGTCTGAAGTAATAGGAATATTGAATTGCGGATGGCTTCAAAAAATTTTTTTTCCTTGGATTGGAACCAATGATTTGATTGGCTCAATTTATGCTGTTACACGTTGTGTGGTTCTTAGCTGATAGTTATTATAAAGGGGTCTCTGCTTTTGCTATATTACACTACACTCTAGTTGGTCCTCTATAGGTTCAAGAAACATCCTGCTCCAAGAATGTGGATATCAATTTGGTCCCTCATTGTTACATGTTAAATGGCTGTAAATGATTTGGCAAGAGTTGGATTAAAATGGATAGTCCACAAATAAACATTAGTGTATTTATGTCTATTAAAAATGTATCAGAAAAATCCAACTCATGTACTTCTTTACAAGGACTGTTTTCAGAACACGATCCCATATCTTGACCCATTGGTTAAAAATATATGATGGATTTCGTGTTAACTTTAAAAATATCTTGACCCACTGGCTATTGTTTTATCTTCTTTAATCCCTTCAAAAGGTAACTTATCTTTTGTTCTTGTTTCTTTCTGTCCTGATACCATATCTTTAAATCCAGGACGAGAAGTCGATTTTTGTTGGAAATAGGAACATTTAATGTTTATTTTCTTTTCTAGTAGTTCAGTTAATGATTAGCATAGTTCAATGTACCTTAGGAAGCTGTGATGTTTTAATTGTTCTCTTCAAACTAGTAGTTGTAATTTGTTACCTTTGTAATAACTCTTTTTGTAAATAAACCAATATGATGAGTTGTAAAGATACTCAAACACATTGGGAAATTTCATAATTTTCTCATAATTTGTCACATATTTGGTGACAGATAAACCTTTCTTGAATTGTTATAGTCATTTTCTATGTTATTGGTTTTCTCATAATGTGGGAAATTAGGAACAACTACACTGATAATGAAACAAGTTGAATGACTACTGTTAAGTTTGAGATCGTTTGCTCTACCTCTTTTAAATATTTTAGTTAGTGATGCTCTTGTTTGTGCGGGGCCACTTCCCTGAAATACTTTGCTGTTTAACTTTTATGATTTAAATGCAAATGAATTGTGGTTTACTGATTGCTAATTATCTTTTTTAACAAATGTATTTCAACCAGAATTTGATGATGTTTCCAAGGCTAACCGGAAAATTTTGTTTCAGCTGTTGCAGATGTATTGACAGATGCATCATCAGTTCTTGGTGGTGATGCCACACTTAAAATTTTATACATGAAACTGCTGGAGGTGTGAACAATTAATTTCAATATGCTTTTCGTTATTATTAAGACAAGTTTCTTGTAATGGTTGGAAATAACTAGTGTTTAATCTTAATTTTATTGCGTAAGTTTTGTTCATAACTTTTTTGGGTCTATTGTGTTTAGTCTTCTGCATTAACCTTAATATCAGTAAGTAGACTATAGATGTTGGCCATGTATTTTATGCTTCTTATTTTGCTCTTGGTTAAAAATTGTGAATGTTATTTCCCAAACCTCGTCACTGTTTCTGAACTGCCTTATCATCCTGTTTAGGCTGTATCTGGCCATGGTAATAATGAACACAAGGAATGGCGACCAGCAGAGGCTGCTTTATTTTGTATTCGGGCCATATCAAATTATGTTTCAGTTGTTGAAGCAGAAGTAATGCCTCAGGTATGCTTGCTACTTTATCTTTGTAATAATATTTTTTTTTTTAATGTCATTATAAATTACTTAATTTTATACACATTTGTCTACACAGATGAATTTCTATCTGTATTTAAATCCTTTTGTGGATATGTTGGTGCAAAGAACCTGAATGTTTATATTAAAGAAACTCCAAAAGTAAATGAAAATTTTATGGAAAAAAAATGGTTATTTTAGTTTATTTTCTCTTTAAACACTATCAATATTAAAATACTATTATCGAACTGAAAATGTGAGAAAACATTCCTGTCATATCAACCTCACCGTGAAGGTGATTGTAGAAGTGACAGAGTAATTGTTTTAGTAATGCCCTCTGGCTACAAGGATTTTTTTTTTTTTAATTTGTGATGACAACAATATGGTTGGAGTTACTTTTTTGAGTATATGTGTGTTAGGACGTAGTTAGATAGGCCTTTTCAGTTGTAAGAGGGCCTTACAACATGTTAGAACAGGTAATTAGTTAGAATACTATAATAGAGGCAGAAGATGATGGGGGAATGGGGTTAATTGGTGAGAATTACTTTTGGGTGGGAAGTTCTCAAGCTGTTGGGGGTTCATTCAGTCATTCTTGTTGAATTTTGCTCTTGGATTATCACTTTCTTACGGTGTTTGGTTGCACCTGCTTCCTTTATCTAGACCAACTTACATATTTGATTTCCAATCACTTGAGTGTGTTTTCCTTGGATATTCTAATCCACATGAGAGTTATAAGTGTTTATCTTCAGGTGTTAAATTGTTCATCTCCAAAGACTTAATCTTCTATGAAATCTATTTTTACTATGCTGACTATTCCCTTCAAAACCTGTTTCTCGTACCTCTAGTGTCTCATTGTCCCCTTAATTCTGTTTATTTTTAACTCCATAAGTCATTTTTTTTTTTGCTTTTTCTTTTCCTACATACAGATCATGGCTTTGCTTCCAAAACTTCCTCATCAACCCCAACTGCTTCAGACAGGTAAAGTGTATACTGCCCTTTTTCTAAAATATATTATGTAATTTTCTTCTTGCTCAACATTTTAGTTCCTGGTTTCCACCTTGTAATTTTCTATTTCAATTTATGTTTCCTGACTAATAAAACTCTTGTCATGTCTTGTTTTAATTTCAGTGTGTTTAACTATTGGAGCTTATTCAAAATGGCTCGATTCTGCATCTTGTGGACTGTCCGTGCTGCCATCAGTATTAGATATCCTAATGAATGGCATGGGTACATCTGAAGATTGTGCAGCTGCTGCTGCTTTGGCGTTTAGACACATCTGTGATGGTATAGTCAACTATTGTTTGAGTATATTTGTGCACTTTTTATCCTTTCGAGGCTTGAAGAGTTAGCTTCCTAAGTTACTACAATATTCAGTGCTAACACGGCAAAGATATGTGACTCTACTTTGAATGACAACAAATAAACTTCTGCACGTTGGGGTTTTGACATGAGCTTGTTTTGAGTAAGGAATTATTTTTTTCAAAGAGGTTTTGCAGGAACATAATTTTACTTTTATATCTGCTTTTACCTAATAACGGCTGTTAATGTTTCTTAGAATTTTTAGATGTGGATAATAGGGAATAGTTTTTTTAGTTTATTTCCATTATTGTTGGTGTGTCCTATAAGTTGATGGAACAAATTATTCCTTATATTTTATATGATTTTTAGATATAAAGCAATTGATAAGCTTTCCCTACAGATTAAATTTGAGGAAATAGTTGGTTCTTGATATAATAACAGAGTCTTTGATTATGTGCTCAAGAAGACAATCATCTCTGTTCTCATGTTATTAAATAGAAATGCCTCCAAGCCCAGTTGGTGATTTACAAAGGTTTTTTATTTGATCTTTGAATTATTATTCTGTTTTCAGACTGCCGGAAAAAGCTTTGTGGATGCTTAGAGGGTCTGTTCCACATCTACAATAAGACAGTTAGTGGAGAAGATAGTTTCAAAGTTCCTGCTGAAGACTCCTTGCATCTAGTTGAAGCATTAAGGTGATTTGGTTGATTTAAATTTTTGCATCTACGATTGTTTGATTTGTTTATACCGTTTTAATGATAGCTATTGGTTTGAACTTTTTCAATTTCCATGCAGTATGGTTGTTACTGAACTTCCTCCAGATGATGCTAAGAGAGCTCTTGAAGCATTATGCATACCAGTCATAACTCCTTTACAGGTCACTGTTCAATTTGCAGCGATTTTTCAGTTATAAACTTTCTTTCGATAATTTTGCATTCTTCTGTATTTTGCTCCACCAGGAAGCTATCTCTCAAGGTCCAGAAAGCTTGAGTAAAAGACCTTCTCGTCAGTTAACAGTTCATATTGATCGATTTGCTTACATCTTTAGGTGTGTTACCTAATTAATAGTCATGTCTAATTGCCCCAAGCATCAAACTTTTATTAACTCAATTTATCACAATCCTCAACATGGTACTGAATCTGCTTCCAGATATGTAAATCATCCTCAAGTTGTGGCAGATGCTATTCAACGGCTATGGCCAATTTTTAAGGCTATTTTTGATCTGTAAGTAGTTCTTAATTGCTTATGCAACTATCATTTCGTCTTGTTTCCTTGCTTCTTCATTTCTTTTATATTTTGAAGATTTATTGTCTAATTCATGTTTATAATGTCATTTTTGATCTGTAAGTAGTTCTTAATTGCTTATGCAACTATCATTTCGTCTTGTTTTCTTGCTTCTTCATTTCTTTTATATTTTGAAGATTTATTGTCTAATTCATGTTTACAATGTCATTGATGCCAGTCGTGCTTGGGACATGAGAACAATGGAATCTCTCTGCCGTGCATGTAAATATGCAGTGAGTAAGCTAAATAATTAACTCTGCTCCATTTGTACTTTGTCAATGTGAAGAAAGTAATTATAATGACAAAGGAATCATTTGGTAGGGCTTTTTTTGTAAATTTCCGTATTACTATTTTTTTTTTTGTGGTTTCAACCCATGTTTATTATGTCTAAATCATTCAAATTTTCAAGCATAGTTTGCACGAGGTTTTGAGCACACTAAGTTTATGATGTATTTTTGCTGACATGTAAGAAGCCATGTTTTCAGTTGGCTGTTTGTCAGCCATGTCAGTGATACAAATTTAAAATTTAATGTCAGTTCCCAGGTGGTATCTTCCTCCTGAAGAGTCTGTACAAGCTCAACTCTGGTTCTATGCATAGTCAACGTTGAAAAGATTAGTTTGTATTATTGAATGCCATGTGGCAATATTCTATCGCATGTTTCTAGGTGAGAACGTCAGGAAGATTCATGGGGCTCACAATTGGTGCCATGCTGGAAGAGATTCAGAGTCTATATAGGCAGCACCACCAACCATGCTTTCTTTATCTCTCCAGTGAAGTTATAAAGGTATTCATATGTTGCTATGGCACTGGTCATTCCTAATAATCAAATGTTGCCTAAGTTATATATGATTTTAGCTCAATTGGTACCTTCAATGTGCATGTTAGCAAATTTGTTATATGAATGAATGTGCATACAAAAAATGGTATCAGAAATACCTTTCAATTTTAAAAGATCTTTGTTTTTTCCTGGGTGGACATGATTGCATGGCTATGCCACAATACTGAAGATTACAAATTGATGATCAAAAGTTTATTCTATAGTCATTGATACTCATAAATAAAAAAACATTTAAATAGATGTGTAAAGAGTGATCAAAGGACCTCTTATAAGATGTGTGATACCCGTTCAAGATACATATATTTTAAAAATGTACAAGAATTTATCAAACATAATAAATATATAACTGCAAGTCTGCAATTATGCAAATCCAAATTAAAATCACACTTCTTAGACATTCTTGGAATAAAAAATTACAGATTATTGTCATCAGAAATTACTTTCTGTTATATAGGAATAATTTCTATCTCATTACATTTTAAAAATAATTCATATAGACCAATTTTCTTCTGTTTATGAAGAAACAATATTGATATATGTACATATTACAACTAGTTATATGTTTCTTGTAATTTTATTGAATACAAATGTTTTTGAAGGCTTGGACACTTCATCAACAAGTATTGGTGAAGTATCCAAAAGTACCAGATAATTCATCGATAAATATTGGTGAAGTATCCTAGAGTACCGGATAGGTAAAGTAAATTGAAGTATAGTCTTCGTAGGTTTTGATGGTGAAGATTTTGGATTAAGGAAGGAGACATTTTGTGCCTTGTTTGATTTGGTTAGTGATTGTGCTCAACCATCATGCTACCACATTTGTTATTGGATCCTTATTATTTTTATACACACTAAAGAGTACAAGAGTGCATGCTGTTATTGAACTTATGAGCTACTTGTTGTCTTTATTTTGTATTTACACATTATTTCTATTGAAATATATTTATCCAATGCAAAATTTCACTAAAATAGGGAATAAAAAAGACTAAAGAGGTGTAAGATTTCATACAGGTATATTTGTAAGCATAGTTTGGTAATAATTTGTTGAAAATGTTTTGTAATATAATGGAGTTGAGATACCTTCCTCATTCTCATTGCAAGTCTATTAAGGACCAAGTCTATGGTCCACCAGCTTTTATTTTCTAGCGTTTACAACTTTTTGCATGAAATCTTACTCACATATTTCAGCGAGATGTGTGAGAATTTTGTTTCTGAAACACACACAACTCTGTTCGAGGTAAGATTTTAGTTTTGGCTTTAGAGTACATGTGATTTTTTATTAGCGTAATTATTTCTGCTTCTGTTATACGCAGTAGATTTTTTTGCAAGCTGTAGTTAATTATTATATTATAGCTGTCGTTTCTGTTAAAGGCAGTTATAGAACTTGTTAGGGTATAAGGTGAAGGAGAAGTTAGGAAGATAGTTAGCATATTAATGAGTTAGTTAATTGCATAAGGTGTTGTTTAGATATAAATAGGGTGTGAAGGATAGGAGAAGGAGGTGGATATTCTTTGTAAATTGAGCATTAGTTCTTTGTAAAAGGAGAAATCCTTTGTGAAGGGGAAACCCTTGGAGAAAAGTCTTCTCCTATTTCTTGTTCTTTTCATTCTATTCAATAAAAAAAACTTTCTTTTCTTTTTCTGTTTAATTCTTGGTTCCTAACAATTGGTCCGACCTGCCGGATCCGAAAAAGGAAGAATTGATGCCTTGGAAAAATGGGCCAACGAGCATGGGAAGACCCTCTGGGAAATGCAAGATAATTTTCAAGAAATCAAAGACTTTTTGAAACACTTCAAGGAAAAAGAAAGAAGCTCGAAGAAAGGTGAGAATTCTACAAATGGGGGAAGAAGAGAAGAAAGGACGGTGATTAATGAGCAATTTGATTTGGATGGTGGGGAAGAAGAGGTGCAGCTGCACTGGATGAAGAGAGTGGAGCTGCCAACTTTTGAAGGAAGTAATCCAATTGGTTGGATTGCTAGGACTGGAAAATTCTTTGAGGTACGTGAAATGGATTCTTTTGATAAGCTGCAATATGCATTCATGAGCATGGAGGGTGTGGCAATGCATTGGTTCTATTATTGGTACTAAGATAACTTGAATTTAGATTGGGAATCTTTTTCATCAGCTTTGATAAAAAAGTTCAAAGATATCTATGACAGCCACATCTTTGAAAGATTGACTACCATGAAGCAAGAAGAGCAAATTGAGATTAAAACATGCAGCAAAATAATGGAGACTTCCACAGTAGTGTATGAAGAGGGTGACCCACATCTGGTTGAGCAAGAAAAAAATAGCATGGAGAGAAGCAGGTCAAAATGCATTGCAACATAGATTAGTTCTTGGATAAGAAAGATGGAACTACCCATATTTGCTGGAAGCATAGAAGGGGAATCTGATTCCCTGAGTGGCAGTTTTGAGAGTGATGATGATCATTTTCTATTCTTGAAATCAGAAAATAGAAGTAAAGAAGAAGGCTCAATAATCAAGTATCACACCCTTGATATTGCAGAAGAAACAAAAAATGAAGAGAATTTAGCAAAAGAAGCAAAGATTATGTCATCAATAAAGACTGTGAAGATGTTGGATTTCCATATTAAGAATCAAGAATCATTGTTGGACCCAAATCTGATAGGGAAGGTGGTTGGAACAACAATGACATTAGAATTTGGGAATTTTAATTTTCTTGGTGATCTTTTAATATTAAATTTCATTGCTTCTCTGGATTACAACTTGTCAATGGAGACAATGCAGAAGGAAGGTTTGAAGGCTGTTATAAAAAATCCACTCTCATTTCCACCACCACCCAAGCCACCTAATCTGAATTTGGATGCGTTAGCCACTGGTCCTCATTCCTATACCAAAAAAAAGACATCATATGTAAACAGGAAGGGTAAATGAAGATCATGGTAATAAGAATAAGCAATGGGATCAAGTTTCTATTATACAACGTTGAGGATAAGGTTGATTTTTAGGCACGGTGTATTGTTAGGATATAAGGGGAAGGAGAAGTTAGGAAGATAGTTAGCATATTAATGAGTTAGTTAATTGCATAAGGTGTTGTTTAGATATAAATAGGGTGTGAAGGATAGGAGAAGAGGGTGGATATTCTTTGTAAATTGAGCATTAGCTCTTTGTAAAAGGAGAAATCTTTTGTCAAGGGGAAACCCTTGGAGGAGAGTCTTCTCCTATTTCTTGATCTTTTCATTCTACTCAATAAAGAAACTTTCTTTTCTTTTTCTGTTTAATTCTTGGTTCCTAACAGAACTGCTTGTAATTTCTACTATAAATACATGAACCATCTCTTGAGATATTTAAGAAAATCGTTAAAAGAAAACTTTCTTTTCTTTTAATTCTCAGTTTCTCTAAATTCTTATTGGTATCAGATCTTCTAATGCCATAAACATGGCAACCGGTCTTTTTCTTTTTTCTCTTCTTTGACAAGATCTGTTCACATTACATCCATCACTAGTGCATAATTTTTCAGCAACATTGGTGGGTGATATCTAGAAGAGTAAAAAGGCATATTCTTGGGAGCTAGATTTGAGAATGTCTCATGCTCATTCTCATTCAAGGTTTCTAGATGAAGTTATCAGAGGAAAGTTTTTTTGCTTCACTCAGATGGATAGGTGATCCCTTATCTGATGCAATGTTTCCCATTGTGATTGGGAGAACCCTTGGATTTGCAGGATTCTATAGGCTTGTGGATCTTCCAAGTTTTTTAACTCAGTGGATGAGAACATTTTTAAGCTACTTCCCTTTGCATGGGAACCTAAAATTTTGCCAACTTCTACTGCAGATGTGAGGATCTGGAGTTTAGATTCTACTTGGCTATTTTCATTTAAACCCCTCTAGTCTTACCTAATTCCCAAAGGGGGTCATATTGGTAGGTGTTTCTCAACCCCCAAAGGTGGTAATATTCTTGTGTGCAGTACATAGTGTATTAAATACATAACGAGTAACTTCATTTACGTCATTTTATAGTTTTCATGACAGTAATGATACATAACAAGCTTTTTACCTATTTCCATATCACTGCTTCTACTTGTATATGATTTCTTATTTGTGGTATTTGTTCCCTCAACTAATTTGCTCAATTTTTTTCTTAATAAATGACTTATTCTGTAAAAAAAATGGTAGATATACACCTAATTATCCCAACATCACCTATAGGTTGTACAAAATCCTTCCCCTTCATCGTGTGGTCAATCTAGTTTACCATAACTTTGGTGGTTGGTGTCTTGCATTTCAGATATTTGGTTCTGATCCATCTTGTGCGGACTACCTGAAAAATTTGATTGAGGCGCTCTTTCAACATACAACACTTATTCTCACAAATATTCAGGTGATTTAATTGACTTTTCTGTACCAATTTCTTTCAAGTCTTTTGATAGTTTTTAATGTCTTATTTTATATGTTTTTCTGCAGGAATTCACAGCCCGTCCTGATATAGCCGATGATTGTTTCTTGTTGGCCTCAAGGTGTATTCGTTACTGTCCTCAACTATTTATTCCCTCATCTGTTTTTCCATCATTAGTTGATTGCTCTATGATTGGGATCACAGTACAGCATAGGTACAGTCTCTCACTAGACAAAATGCATTATTCATGAATGGTTGTTGTGTGTATTCTTGATCCTTTCTTTGTAAATTATTTATTGTTGAGAGGCAATAAATCTTCCAGTAAATTTTCACGCATCTCCATGGCTCAGTTGTATGTAGTGTGGTTATTTACCCTTTTTTGCTGTTTTTCTCCTCTGCAGGGAGGCTTCCAATTCCATATTGCATTTCTTGGCTGATATTTTTGATCTTGCAAATTCCTCTGTGGGGGAACAATTTTTACCAATAAGAGATAGTGTAATTATTCCTCGAGGTGTGAGCATCACCAGAATTTTGGTTGCTTCATTAACGGGAGCGCTTCCAAAATCTCGAGTGGATGTGGTAATTTCTCATGTCTACGTTGACCGTCATTGCACTCACTTTTGATGGGATGTTGTGCCATTGTCTCTTTTTTTTTAACTTTTGTGCACGTCCTCCCTCAGGTATCTTATACGTTACTGGCGTTAACTCGATCCTATGGGATGCAAGCGCTGGAATGGGCAAAAAAGAGTGTTTTGTTAATTCCATCGACAGCTGTTACAGATGTAGAGCGATCAAGATTCTTAAAAGCTCTTTCTGATGCAGCATCTGGAGGTGATACTAATGGACTTACTGTTCCTGTTGAAGAGCTCTCAGACGTTTGTCGACGTAACAGAGCAGTTCAGGAAATAGTTCAAGAAGCTTTGAGACCACTTGAGTTGAATATGGTGAATGTATCATAGACAATTGGTAGATGCCTGTGATAGAGAGGGCCATTTTGTTTAGGTCCTGTCTGTTGGTTAGGCTAGTTGGTTGTGTATTATCTCAGTTATATTCATTTTTTTTTATCCATTATCATTCTCCAATTTTTCAGGAGAATTTGCCCCTGCATGATCTGTTGTGTTGGCCTAAAGAAATTAAATAGTGTTGTATCTTTTATGCTTCTTGAGATGTGGGATTGGTGAGTGATGTTTGTCTCGGTTGTCATTTTTGGGGGTGGAGGTTACATGGTATACCAATTGTAATTTAATGGAAACAGAAAAAAGTGGGGGGAATAGAGAACATTGATAAGTTATTTCAATTTTTCAAGCTTGGAATGAACGTGGAATTTGGAATCTGTGGCACTGATTGTTTTCGGTTCGTCTGACTAATCTATTAATAAAATGAATGAAGGGGATATCAGGATTTAAATATGCGGCACATTCGATCACAAAATAATTGAATTGCATCCACGTTGACTAATTTGTTAGTGATTTCATGACAGTAGTTATAATCTCTAGGGGAAGCATGTGGTAGCCATCCAGCCTAACATTTAATTGTAAGAAACATAAATAACTTGCTCTCAAAAACCATGTCTGTCAATGTTATTTTACCAGAAAAACATGTCGTTGAGCCGTCCCCTTCGGATTAAGAGAAGCTATAACGTTAGAATATCATTTTTATTATTTTTTATTTATTCTTAGAGTTTAGGATTTAGGTTTATACTCAATTAACATTCATCATTCAATAATTAAGATATAATATATTTTAATTAAAGACAGTGTATACATAATTTGAATTTTTAATAAATTTGATCATTTAAAGTAAATTGTAAAAATAATAAAAATAAACCACCGGATAGTAAATGTGTACAAGAGTTTAGGATATTTATTTTGTCCTATTTATATTTTTATGTATAACTGTTAAAATAAAAATATAAATGAATATAACAAAAATTAAGTTAAATAAAATATACAAATTTGTGAATAAAATTTTAGGAACGATTACTTTATTATAATTGTTTTCTTTTTCTCGGCCCATTTTGTCATCATGTATTATCCATAAGTATATATATTACATAATGTGATAATAATTATTTTTACATGTATAATTTCCTTTTGATATATTGTCTTTATTGATTTATACCATTAGATTCGATGTCTTCAATTCTAGGTATTTAAAGAATCATATATACTAATTTAATTTTTTATTTATTCTTTATTTTTTTTTTCGATGACACGTTATTTTGAACAAATATTTAAACATTCACAATTTGTAATTTCCATTCATATATTCTAATTTGTGATTATAATGTATCCTTTACTTTTAATTTATTTTTGTCATCATTAAACTCAACTCTCAATAATTATTAATATAATTCTTTAACATCCCTCACATCTCTAGATTAATTCTCTTTTTTTATATTTATAATTTTACTTAGTACACTACCATTTTGCTGTCGTGAAGATATAGTTATTTCTCTATCCTATATATTATTGCTGATTTTTCTTGACATCCAAGTATTGGTATATACTATTTTTTTGTATTTTACTAGTATTGCTTTACATTTATGCATAGACTATTTTATATATATAAATTTTGTACACTGAATATTTACCACGTAATGTGGTGTTGCTGGAAATTAAATACATTATAAACTGTATAAATATTTGAGCACGTTTATTATGTTTACCCACAAATTAACTTTTAGTTTGGTCATTCAAATATTATAAATAACTATTAAATCATATTTTAATTTTTATTATAACATTTTATTTAAAAGTATAGCGCGGCAGTTTGATGATTTAAATGCAGAAGATTTAGCATTACCATACTAGATAGGCAAAAGAAAAAAGAGAGGTTCAAATTTATTTACCGTATCCATACACTTTAAGTTTGGTTTTGAATTCCTCTAAAATTTTGTTCCCTAATCCCTAATGTTTTGGCCTCTGAAACTAATTTTCTACTTCTACTTCAGCGTATCCTAACTGTTAACTCTATTCTCCATTAGGTTGGTGAGACTTTACATTCTAAAAGTGACTCCTATCTTTGGGATGTTACCATGTGTTGGGTAACATATACCAATAGACAAAACGAGAATTCGATGGAAGGAATATATATAATATTATCATGAAAGGGATCACAATACAAATGATTTTTTTTTTTTCTCACGTATCTCACATAACTGTAGAAATGAAAATCAGTACTCACAATCTCCCATCAATAACATAACAACAGATGAAGTTTGTGTAAAATGAACGTTAATGAAAGGAAATGTGTCAAAGAAATAACATCTATGAAGAATAGGTTCACTTTTTATTTTTTTCTTTTAAATAACACATTTTTTTATTAAATGTTTAGGTTTAAGATTTTACTATATATATATATTGTTTTTAATATTCTTAAAATAATAAAATATATAGTTGCTATCATTGTTAATTTATTTTGTAAGTAAATTCTCTCGATACTAATAAGAAAATTTATATCTAAATCACATTTATAATTAAAAAAAAAATTCAAATTCAAATTACATTATTTTTTATTTTCTAATTAAATTGATTTTGTTACTGGTATTTTTATATAGCAAAACACTTAACAAATATAAATATGATCAAGTTCCTATGTTTGGCATGTTTAGATTTTTGCCTGCTATATGATTCTGGTTCTGGACAAATGGGTCGTATAACTCTGATGCTCGGGAAAGAAATCTACGATGAAGAAAAATGACAATAAATACTTACTTTAATTTCGATATATTTACTACAAAATCGTTAAGTGGTCTGAGATGAATTATTGATGCGAGCATCGCACGTGCATAATTAGCGCGTGGACCCATCCTTTGAACTCTTTCCCAGTTCCACTTTTGCTCCTCAAATGATATCAATCATTCACCAATTGAATTCATTGAATGCAAAGTGCAATGTAATCACCTCTGCATCTTCGTCCTCTTTCTCTCCCTCGCATAACCAACCAAACAACTAACTCAAAAATCAAAACAAAAAACAAAAAACAAATAAAAATGGTGTCAAGATATGAGAAGAAGAAAAACCTGACCAAACTCATCATCCCTTCTTCTTCTTCTTCTCCCAACCCATCCCCATCCCCATCGCTATCACAATCCACCCCAAGCCCACACGTCATCCACAGTAGGTCCCACTCCTTTGTGGGCCCCTCCCCTCCCTTCAATCCCTCTTCAACCCCTCTCTTCTCCGTCGACGAGGACGAGGACGACGACGAAGTAAAAGAATCTCGTATTTCAGACCCCGTTAAGATTGGACCTTCCGATTTTCATATTCTCCGAGTTGTAGGGCAGGGTGCCTTCGGCAAGGTCTTCCTTGTCCGAAAAAAGGGAAATTGCTTCGGTGATGGTGATGGTCATGGTGATGGGGTCTTCGCCATGAAGGTCATGAGAAAGGACATCATCATAAAGAAAAACCACGTTGATTACATGAAAGCGGAGAGGGATATTCTCACTAAAGTCCTTCACCCTTTCATTGTTCAGCTACGTTACTCCTTTCAGGTCTCTAACTAACTAACTAACCTTATTCACTTCAATTCAATTCATTCATACAATAACTTACTGATTGTGTTATGTGCAGACCAAATCTAAGTTATATTTGGTGTTGGATTTTATAAATGGAGGGCATCTCTTCTTCCATTTGTATCGGCAGGGTATCTTCAGGTATCTTTTGCTCCATAGTTACGTGATGCAAACTCTACGTATTGAAGGTTTATTAAATTTAATTATGGGTTTGGTTTGGTGTATGTATTGAGTAGTGAGGATCAAGCAAGGCTTTACACTGCTGCGATAGTGTCTGCTGTTTCACATCTTCACAGCAAGGGCATCGTGCATCGGGATCTTAAGCCTGAAAACATTCTTATGGATTCTGATGGGCATGTAATAATAATGCCCATGCTACTCACTTTCTATGCTTTCTTCTTGCATCAACCTGGCTTTTGCCACTTTGACTTTTGATTGTGAATTATTTTCTGTTTGATCTCACCTTGTGGGATTGTGCTCCTTACTCTGATATATCAAGTTTGTTGAATATCTTGGATGACTGAGGTGTGTGGTTCGACTTTGATATCTTTGCCCTACCCGTCTACAGGTCATGCTGACTGATTTTGGAATGTCGAAAGAGATTGATGAATTGGGAAGATCCAACTCTCTTTGTGGGACTGTGGAATATATGGCTCCTGAAATTCTACTGGCTAAAGGCCATAACAAAGATGCCGATTGGTGGAGTGTTGGTATTCTGTTGTATGAAATGCTAACAGGGAAGGTAATTCCTATCTGCACGATAAATGCTAGCAACACATTTCCTAACAGTTATAGTTGTCTTAAAACCTAAAATTTATTGGAAACTACGATTTTTTGTAGTTTTTAATGATTTTCAATCAATAATAGAGAGTGTGTTAGTGGTTTTTTTCTTGTATTGTTTGTATCTATGTGAAGGTTGTGTGTGTGAAGGTACTTAAGTCGAATACTTGGAATTGTATGTGGACAATAAATATGCACGGTTAGAAATTAGAATTCATTAAGCATTTGGCCTTGAATAGAGAACATTCAGAATCAAGATAGCTATGTCTTGGCCCAGGCTATGAGAAAGGGTGAAAAGATGGTTGAGTCAGCAGATATGCATATGTCTAAATTTTACCGTAGGGGGATGAGGTTGATTTAAATTCAATTTTTTTGGTAATGGAAAGTTTTGAACTGAATTATCTCAATGCGGACCTTATTGAACATCAATGTTCTTCTTTTATTTTTCCAAAATTGATGTCTGAATGAATCTGTTTATTTGCTGTTTTGGAAACTTTTCTATTTCGTTTATTTTCTATGTAAGAACACCAGGGGAAGCTTTTGAAGGCTAGGACACCCGCTTTTTGTGTGTGATCCACCTTAATTGCACCACTCTGCACAATCTCTCTTAACCAATACAATGGGCTTTTGCTACATAGTGTATATACTTTCAACTTTTCCTGATTGTTGATTTCATTTGGCAGGCACCATATACGCACACTAACAGAAAGAAACTTCAGGAGAAAATTATTAAAGAGAAAGTTAAACTTCCACCATTCCTTACCAGTGAAGCTCACTCATTACTCAAAGGAGTAAGTAGACGACAATATTTCTGGTTTTCTTCCTTTTTGTTTCTCTACTTTCTCATCTTCTGCTACAGTACACTCACAAGTATAATATGCCTGTTACCTAAACATAACGTAAATGCTTTATACTGTAGATCTCTGAATTCACTGCCTTAATATTTCTCTGGTATACTTTTCACATGCCAATTTTCTGTTTTTGTCTGATGTTTTTTTTGTGTGTGAAATCGTATGTCAGAGGGTTCTGATTCACTCCAAAAGTGATCCTATCTAAATTCTATTTGGATAATTTTATTTTGAAACTAAATATATGTCAACCAAATACCATATTCAGAGGCATATTTCAATTTATATCTTTCTCAAATCCAGTCTAAGTTCATTATCAAAGAACTCATCTATTGTCCTTTTCAAAATTACAAATCCTATTATCTGTGCATGCATCGTATTTATCAAAATATTTTAAAACTAAAACGCAAATTTGTTTCTTTTCATGAGCATGTAAATGGACCCTGTTGTCTATGTTATCTACTTGGATTTCAGTTATGCTGTTCAAAAAGAAAATCATGATTTTTAAATGACATTAATATTCTAATAGAAATTAATTGAAAAAATGTACCACGATTTTCCCGCAACTATTTGTGAACCATTCATTTTTCCAGTACTTTTCGAGGTTACTTCGCAAATAGACACACTCAAAAGACCTGACCATCTTGCCCAAAATACAAATAATGAGTAATTTCTTTAAATACAAAATCGAATGAGTATCACTTTTTCTTACATAATGGCAACTTTTAGAAAAATAAAAAACTGACTACCACATTTACGGAAATGTTATTTGGCTACAAAGGATAGCTTTGAAAAGTTATAGAGGAGAACACAGGGATACGGGAAAATATCCTTGCTCTGGGACGTGATGTTCTCAGGATATTAGGCGTTTTGAGATTAAAAAAAAAAAACACTTTTTATGGACAGAGATAGACGGATTCAATTCTAAAATCTGCGCATTCTGCTTTCTTGTTACAGTTGCTGCAAAAGGATCCATCGACAAGGTTAGGACATGGGCCAAGTGGAGATGAGCAGATCAAAAGTCATAAATGGTTTAGGTCGATCAATTGGAAAAAATTGGAGGCAAGAGAACTAGAACCAAAGTTTAAACCAGATGTGTCTGGGAGAGATTGTACAGCTAACTTTGACAAATGTTGGACAGCAATGGCCCCTAATGACTCGCCAGCACCCACACCTACAGCAGGTGACCATTTCCAGGGTTATACTTATGTGGCACCCAACCCTTGGCTTTCATAAGAAGGAAATTGTACATGGATTAATGCATCAAAATATGACCTCAATAAGACAAGTAACCCATATCTTCTATGAGCTTTCTTAGCTTAGAAGTAACCAAAATCTTCTCTGACCAATGCCACCCCGTCTGCTTTTCGAAGTTAACTCTTTAATGAACATTGTAATGGCCCATTGCACAGAATGGAGAATTTTTAGTGGTTCTGATATTGCCTATTACGTTTGTGCAGCTTGGTTTAGTTCTTGGTTTAAACTAAGGTAAAAAAAAAAAAAAATCGAATTGCTTTGCCTTCCATTTTGGTCAACATTAACATATTTGATCAGCCACTGCCCTAAAGAAGGTGAGGGGGTATAGCATATTTGACTTATTATCAGAAAAGTTTGCAGGTATCAAATTGTACTGTGTCCTATTTTTTGCAGCAACTCAACTTTAAGGTTGATGCATTTCATCATTGCTCATTGTTATGTATTAAAGAGTAGCTATCAAATGTACTGCTTGTAAGATCTAGAAAGATAGATAATTATTGGCACCAATGTCTTAGGTTGCATTTCCTTCCCTCCAAAAGCGCACGTTTTTTATTTTGGGTAGGATGTATCTAAAAAATCTTTTGCCTAATCTAACAAGGTCATTTCGTAGGATGGTTGTTTGAGATGGGCCCTCTTTCATCACTGCATGTTTGAGAAGTAGATTCGGATACTCTAGATGAGATGATTCCTCAAAAGCGTAACTACTAAGTTGAGAGCAAAGGGATGATAATCGTTACAACCATTAAGAAACAATCAACGAGAGAAACATGTTTGAACAACACAAATGGGAGATTAGCAGTAAGAAAGAATCTTATTCCTTCACGACTTTAAGACATTGCGTAACACAAAATATAATAAAATATCAAGTCTCCATAACATGTGAACTACGTGAATGATATAAGATCAGGACAAATTCTTCACTACATCTCCCCAATCTCTGGCCATATATCACTAGTCACTAAAATCTACTTTTTGCCCGTTTATAGTATTATAACGCCGAGAATTTTAATTGTTTTAACAAATGGTGCAACAAAGGACCCTGCTCACCAAACCAAATTAATTATTAATGTTATGTGTGCTACTACATGCTTTCTTTCACTCGACATACAGACAACAAAAGAGACTAGATTCTATCTATATTACGTACGCTCTACTCTTTGCAGAAGAACCTTCATATAACTGAACGGGCAAGGGATCCACCCGCTAAAGAACTGAGAATAGGATATATTTGGATGAGGGTTTACTCGAAACCAGAAAAAAAAAAAAAATACTCAAAAAGACCAATTCACCCACCCATCCCATCCTATGCTTATAAATAGACCTTGCTTAAAAATGTTGCAACAACCATCTCTTGAAACACCAACCACTGGTTAAGTCGAAAATCATGGATAGAATCAAATCCAAGAGTGAGAAGTCTCTTTGTGAGAAATCGATGAAGGTTGTAGTAAATATCATTAAGCTGTCTTCTTTCTCTATTGCACAGATGACTCTCGGTGCTACAAGTACTAGAAAGTCTGATCCAGAGTCTGATATGGACTCTGATGGGGATGCACCGATTTCTGACCAATTACCTACAAGCAGACGGTCACAACAGCCGCAGAGCCGTGCAAACCCCACATATGTGATCAAGTCGGGTGGAAGCAATGGATCAACTGAACATTTGATTTATCAAGAAAGAGTCCCTACTGATGTTAACCCAAAGAAAGAGCAGTGTGTTGATGGATTGGCTTCTGACTATATCAGCAAGATACGCAACAAGCTTGGGCGTGATGTATAAGGAGAGATTATCACATGGTCTTGGACCATGTGATCTTAGCCATCCTCCACGTAACACGTTCTAATTACACAAAGGAGTTAATGATGTGACACCGAGATTGACCAAAAACAATTCTGGATCATGTAATAATTTCTTAGTTGTCTTCGCTTGTTTGCTCCTAGTAATACAATTGTCTCTGCAGCTTTATGTGCTCCATGTATCATACTACATATAAGCAGCCATTTTTGTTAAATGCAGTTGTAATAATATAATAAACTTTTGTTGGAGCTTCTAGCTAAAAGAAATGTAGTTGTTTCTGATGAGACCCAACTTAACTTTTTCCTTGATGCTTTATTTAATATTCTTTGCTGGATGGACAAGTATTACATCTACATCAGTTCACATAGATGATGTTTTCAACATATGAGTTTGCATGAATTATATTACTGATTTCATTTGGTTTTAAGATAATATGCTGGATCCAAATGATGTCTTTAGTCAATTGCTGTTTAGACTCACGGCAAAAAGATATTAATCAATCCAAGTGTTTGAGTGTTGCAGTCATAGTGGTGGTCCAATATATATATGCGGATAAAAGATAAAGTACAAGAAATCGTGAACAAGTGGTTCAAGAATATATGGTTGCTAAACACCCTGATGGAAGGTACCCCAACATTTCACCTTCTATTTTTTTATTAACTCGAATTTTAAGCTTCAAATGGGTGTATAAAATATATATGGAGAGAGAAAGAAAGAGAACCTTGAGACTGTTATGCTGTGCAAAGGTGACTGCAGAAACCAATTATTTTTAGCAGGCGTTTAGAATATCATCTGTAGACCATATTTGTGCTTATAGAAATAGCTTCATACAGTTTTAACTTTAATTTTGTAAGTTTTTCTGAAAAACTTACTAAAACAAATTCTATTATAATTTTCATAGACTTCCTTGTATTGTCCTCCAACTTATCTTCACATTTTGGATTTTCCAATAATCACCCAAAATCTTAAAGTATTGGATTATGAGTGATATTATACATTTTCAACTTTCTCGGACTTATTAGTACATCTCCCTCGAGCACATTACCGCAGTTTATCACAATAAAACACGCTTTCAATACAAAAATCACTTTTAAACTCTGTCAGGATTTCAATACAAAACCACTATTACATTGCCGTTAACCTTTTTCAAGAGGGATTTACTGGGGAGAGACAATATCAATGAGACATAAGTCCAACTTACATAAGGATTGACACCACTCTCAACCCAAAACCTTAAGACATTTAGTTATGGGTAATACTTCTTTATATATTGCTTAACTTTTTCATTTTTATTCAATTTAAAACTTAGACTCACACTTAGATTTCATAACATTATCACGTTTAATCCTTTCAAGTTAACATGTGCAGCATTTATGAGTAAAACTGGCTGAGCATAACCCAAATAACAGCAAAGAAATGTTACTTTATGTGCCTTATACTTCACCGCCCCCAACCAATGCTTTTTTCATTCAGCAGTTTTCAGCATTTTTTTTTCTTCTTTTGGCATTCTGATTATATCTTTCAAATGCTTTTGCTTTGTCTTTCCTGTTAAGAATCCTCTCGATTTGTTTAAAACCAATTGTCTCATGTCAAACTATCAAATATCATGTTGTCTCAAGAAAAGTACACATATATTTTCTTAAGACATTATACAGAACACATAGCATATTCAAGTTATGCCTTGAATTAAAATTGTGTGTTGATGCTATGGACAAACATTTGTACAGAGGAACTAATTCCTTTGAAGGGAATGGCTGTAGCTAAATCGGAATCCAAGCGTTAGTTATGGGGTGCTCCACTAGTGAACCAAATCTTCCAGAATCTCCCACCACCACTGGCAACAAAACATTACGTCAGCGTTTGATGATATCCATGATCATGTCATTGTTGCCTCCTCGACTATATCGTGCTCTAGGGTTTGATTCTTCCATATCATCAATTCACACTTTTTTTTTCTTCTTCTTTCATAACGCGTGATTATCGTGTCTTTGTTCAATTTGCAAGCAAAATAAAGCTAATCTACTCCTTTGTTCTTTTGGAGAGAATTGGCGGGGATAAGTAAACAATTTTTTTCAACTCTTTTACATCCATTTTTACGAGAATCTATACGAAAATTATTTATATTCCATGCATGTTCATACAAACAACACAGGGGGCAAAGAAAAATTAAATCAAACGAACATAAGTTTCTCTTGTAAATATTGTAAAACTTAAATTAGACGTTAAGTATTCCAAAAATAATATTAATGGTTTTAATTACGAGTAGTACGACTAATAGGTTGTAAACCTATTTAATAGGTATCATGATTTATTTTTGGGATTTAAAGAGACAAATATTTTGGCTATAAATATTTGTAACAACTTATTTGGAATAACATCAGAAAAAACATTGAGAGTGTTGTTTCGTTTTCCTGTTACTAATAAATTGATATTAGAGCTTGTGTGATGTGAGCGTGAGAGAACCTACCAAGCCTCAAGAGAGAACGTCACAGTGTGTGCGGGCTGAGAAAGAGAGAGGAGCAACTCAGAGCTTTGTGATGTGAGTTAAGTGCAAACACTTGAGAGGAAATGGCAGGTCTAACCAATGACATCTCGCTACCCAAGTTAACGAAAGACGCCAACTATGACAACTGGAAGGTACAAATGAAGGCTCTTCTCGGCTCTCAAGATAACTGGGATGTAGTCGAGAATGGGTATGAGGAACCGGCGAACACAGATGGGTATTCAAATGCTAGTTGAACGCATTGAAGGTCATTCGAGTTAAAGACAGGGCGGCTCTGTATCTGTTATACCAAGTCGTCGACGAATCCGGCTTTGAGAAGATAACTAACGCAAAATCTTCCAAAGTAACATGGGATACACTTGAAAAAGCAAACAAAGGAGATGAATGGGTGAAACAAGTTCGACTTTCAACCCTTAAGGGCGAGCTGGAAAACATGAGGATGAAAGAGCTTGAAAGCGTATCCGAGTTCATTACTCAGGTGGAGACCGTGGTGAACAAGCTGAATCAGAATGATGAAAGTATTTCATCAAATCGAGTTGTTGAAAAAATTTTGAGGTCATTGACAGATGATTTTGAGAACATCGTGTGCGCAATAGAGGAGTCCAAGGATCTATCAACGCTCACCCTTGAAGAGCTTGCTGGGTCTCTAGAAGCGCATGAGCAGAGAAGAAAAAACAAGAAGAGGAGTCCCTTGAACAGACTCTCCAGGCAAAGGCGACAATAAAAGAGGAGAATGTGCTTTATGATCAGAGTACCAGAGGCCGAGGAAAAGGCAGAGGCCGAGGTGGTAGAGGAAAAGGAGGATGAGGAAATGAGCAAGACGGTCAATAGAACTAGCGTGGCCAAGGACAAGCTCGAGGTAGCCGGACAAACACAAACAATATTGAATGCTATAATTGTGGGAAGAATGGGCATATTGTCAAGGATTGTTACTCTGTAAAATGCTATAATTGTGGAAAGAATGGGCATGTTGCCAAAGACTGTTACTTCGTAAAATGCTATAATTGTGGAAAACTAGGTCATATTTCTAAAGATTGTAGGTCCGAGAAGAAAAATGAGGAACCAACAAACTTTCTTGCTGAGGAAGAAGATGAAGGATTGTTGATGGTGACAAACATTTCAGAAACTGAGGTCAAATCGAATTGTTCTAATAACTCGATTTGGTACTTGGACACCGGCGATAGTAACCACATGCGTGGTGATGAGCGCTTATTCAAAATACTTTCAAAGGTGGAGTCCGGATCTGTTTCTTTCGGTGATGCTTCGAAAGTAGCTGTCAAAGGTCAAGGAACGATCTAGTATCAACAAAGAAATGAGCAAATCGGAGAGATCAGATATGTATACTACGTACCTGATCTCAAAAGCAACATATTGAGCATTGGATAATTAATGGAGAAAGGGTACTCGGTTATGATGAAGGACCGAGAACTATAACTGAAGGATAAATTCGAGAGGCTTATTGCTTTGGTGGAAATGAAGAAAAATCGCATGTACAAACTTGAGCTAAAAACAGTTCAAGATAAATGCATGCAATTTGATATGAAGGATGAGGCCATGAAATGACATTTTCGGTTTGGTCATCTTCACTTCGGTGGGTTGACTGCGCTGATGAAAAAGGAGATGGTGCTTGAAATGCCTAAAATGGAATTCGAAAAAAGGTTCTGTGAAGAATGTGTGATTGGGAAGCAAGCGAGGACTTCTTTCCCAATAAGTTCTGAGTGTCGAGCAAAGCAGCAACTCGGAGTTATCCATACTGATCTGTGTGGGCTAATAACTCCAGAATCTTTCAGTGATAAGAGATACTTTGTCTCTTTCATTGATGATTTTTCAAGGAAAACGTGGGTTTATTTTCTGAAGGAAAAGTCATAAGTGTTTGAAACTTTCAAGAAATTCAAAGTGATGGTAGAGAAAGAAATAAGCAAAGTCATCAAAGCAATCCGATCTGACAGAGGAGGCGAGTTCACTTCTACTGAGCTCAACAAATACTGTGAGGAACATGGGATCAAACGTTTCCTGACTGCCTCATATTCTCCGCAGTAAAACGGTGTTGTAAAACGAAATAACCGAATCATTCTTGATATGGTTTGATCTATGTTGAAAGGGAAGAATATGCCAAAGAAGTTTTGGGCAGAGGCGGTGCAGTGCGCAGTCTATTTGCAAAATAGATGCCCACATGCAAAGCTAGGTGAGAAGATTCCTCAGAAGATATGGAGTGGTATGAAGCCGAGTGTATCTCATCTGAAGGTGTTTGGTAGCGTAGCCTATGGGCAAGTACCAAGTCAGCACAGGACTAAATTAGAAGATCGGAGTAAGAAGTACATATTTATCAGGTATGATGGAAAATCTAAAGCGTATAAATTGTTTGATCCTGTTAACAATAAAGTGATGGTAAGTTGAGATGTTCATGTGGAAGAAACAAAGCATCGGTGTTGGAGTAACCCGGCAGAAGAAGAAACTAGTTCAGAAATTGTTGTGCCTTCAGCAATAACAACTATTAAGTCCTCAGATAAAGAAATAGAGTCACAACAGTCCAGGATGAGAAGTCTTCAGGAAATATATGACACTACAAATAAAGTTCATGTTGTTGTCTTCTGGTTGACTCTGAAGACTTGAGGTTTGAGAAAGTTGTCCAAGATGAGAAGTGGAGAACAACCATGGATGAAGAGATTAGAGCGATTGAACACAACAAGGGAGTTGACTGACCTTCCTAAAGGAGCTCAACCCATTGGATTAAAATGGGTGTACAAAAAGAAGATGAATGTTGAGGGAGAGGTTGAACGTTACAAGGCTCGACTTGTGGTGAAAGGCTATGACAAAAGAGGGAATCGACTATGATAAAGTATTTGCTCCTGTCACGAGAATGGAGTCAATCCACTTCTGATCTCATTAGCTGCTCAGAACCAATGGCTGATTCTACAGATGGATGTGAAGTTGGTATTTCTAAATGGAGTGCTGAAGGAGGAGGTGTATGTTGAGCAATCAATCGGGTACATGAAGAGAGGGGATGAGAAAAAGGTTTTGAGATTAAGAAAAGCTCTCTATGGGCTAAAGCAGGCTCCTCGTGCCTGGAATGAGATAATTGACGGGTATTTCAAGAAAAATGGGTATGAACAATGTCCATACGAGCATGTTTTGTACACAAAGAAATCAGAAAAGGATATGATGGTAGTTGCTCTTTATGTCAACGATCTCATATTCACTGGAAACAATACGAAACTAATTAAGGAGTTCAAGGAGGTAATGAAAAAAGAGTTCGAAATGACAGACTTAAGACTTAGGGATGATGAAATATTTTCTTGGCCTAAAAGTGAAGCAGTCAGAGGAAGGAATTTTTATATCCCAAGAGAAGTACGTGCTTGAAATTTTAAAGAAGTTTAAAATGGAGGACTGTAACCCAGTTTCTACTCCAATGGAACCAGACACTAAACTCTCAAAGTTTGATGGAGGAGAACGAACTGATTCTGTGATATATCGAAGCTTAATCGGAAATTTGAGGTACCTTACAGACACAAGATCTGACTTAATGCTGAGTGTTGGGATAACGAGCAGATATATGGAAAATTCAAGCTACACACATTGGAAGGTCTTAAAGAGAATTCTGAGATATGTTCGAGGAACCTTATCACTTGGTCTTTTCTATTCAAAATCAGATAACTACCGACTAGTGGGTTACTCGGATAGTGATTGGTGTGGTGATGTTGATGACCGGAAAAGTACTTCAGGTTATGTGTTCCTACTCGGCAAAACAGCTTTTACTTGGCTGTCAAAGAAGCAGCCCATTATAACTCTGTCAACCTGAGAGGTCGAGTATGTGGCGGCCTCTTGGAGTGTGTGTCATGCGGTCTGGCTTTCAAATCTACTAAGACATCTGGGAGTGATCCAAGACGAAGGGACTGTAATTCGAGTTAACAACAAGTGGGCGATCGAGTTGGTAAAGAACTTGATTAATCATGGAAGGAGCAAGCACATCAACGTCCGATTTCATTTCATCCAAGAACAAGTCAGAGAAGGAAAGGTTGAGCTGGACCATGTTGAAAGCCGAGCTCAAACTACTGACATATTCACCAAACCACTGTCAACTACACTGCTGGAAAATTGTAAAAGGCTTATTGAAATAAGAGATGAGAAGAGTGTTTAAGTTTAACGGAGAGATTTATTGTAAAACTTAAATTAGACGTTTAGTATTCCTAGAATAATATTAATAATTTTAATTACGAGTGATATAATCAATAGGTTGTAAACCTATTTAATAGGTATCATGATTTACTTTTGGGATTTGAAGATGCAAATATTTTGGTCATAAATACTTGGAACAACTCACTTAGAATAGCATGAGAAAAAATATTGAGAGTGTTGTTTTGTTTTTCTATCACCAACAGCAAACATGTCTACTCTTTTTTACATGTCTACTCTTTTTCACCCTAATAATTTCTTCCGCACGTATATATAAAATGTCAAAAATATCTTTCAAGCCAATTTTCTTCTTTCGTGCTGCACCTCTATACCACAATACATCTCTATTTGTTGCACCTCCTGCACCTTCGATCAAGCATTGTTTCACTTTAGGTTAGAAATTTATAGGTGATTTATGCTTTAAATATATAATATATGTGTATCTAAAAGTCCTCTTAAAAAATATTTAATTTGTATCCGTGGTATTTTGCAATCTAAAATTTCTAAAAATATTTAACTGTATTTTCTAAAAATATATTATAAATTTCACAATCTAAAATTTATTTTTGGATTCTGTTTTCTAAAAATATATTTCAATTTGTTAAATTTAAAATACATTTTAAAATAATATAATCTAAAACTTATTTTCAGATTATATTTTCGGGAAAACTTTCAAAAAGTCAATTCAAAAAATTTATAGAATAAGTTTTTCAGAACCTATTTAGATATAATGTTATTATTTTAGATGAACATTGGGTACAAAAAGAAAAGTACGAAGGTACGGAAAGAAACCAAGTAAATATCTATTTTCAAAGTGAGGTTTGATGTAGATGCCAAATAAAGCCCACTATTTTCTCCCAGCATAAGTCTGGGCTCGGGATCTAAGAGTCAGAGCCAGTGTGGAGTGGGTCACCTCGTATTGTTTTCTGGCCTCATTTTTCATGAAAACCTAACAAAATCGCACATATCACACTCGAATATATGGGAAAACACTACACAATTTTATGTCAATAAAAAATGTCAACTAATATCATTTAATTTTATGATGACGTTTTATTTTTACTAATTCTTTTTTTTTAAGTTAATATTAAAAATAAGAAAAAGTCATTGAAAATAAAGTCTGAATTGAAGAATATTTCTTAAATAATAGTATTATTAAAGTAAAAGTACATAGAATATGTTTATCTTTAGAATTGATTCCCAAAAGGATATAACCGTTTATTTAACCTAAAAATTTATCATGCTAATATCATAATATCACTTAATATGTATAATAAATTAAAAGGTTACTAAAATATTGGGTCTGTTTGTTCAATTCCTTTTAGAAAAAAAAAGCATATTTTTTTTAACTTATTACAAATTTTAATATTTTTAAGATAATTTGTTTAAAAAAGTAGAAGCAAAAAACATTTTTATTTTTTTAGAAATAACTTGAAATTTTTTCTCATAAAAAAAATGTCATAGAAGGGATTTTTTTTTTGGAAACAACAGAAAGACAAACAGACTCATTATTGAATTTAATTTTTCTCAGGAAGGGTTAATAGTGTTTGAAATGAAATTGTTGATTTGAAGAAAATGCAGAGAGTGAATGAATTAGGAACAAATACTACAATACAAACAAATGGAACCAAAATGAAACAAAAAACTGCGTCCAGGGAACAAGACTTGGGAGCAGAAAAAAAAAACATGGAACAATGGAACAGAAACAGAACATAATCTTTTAATGTGTCCCCATAACAAGGAAAAAGATTCTCTCTCCCTCCATAATTTTCTCTTTCTTTTTCATCTTTTTTTCTACATATTTTCACCCGATAATATAGGACAGTGTCCTTGGAGATAACCCAATAATGCACTAAATCTGACAGTCAAGACAAAAAGTGTTTTTGCCCAGAAACCAACTACAATTATTAGAATGGGCTTCAAAGTGAGAAAGGGTAAGTATAAACACTGTATGTGGATTCGGCTAATCAAAATAATGAAACAGAATAATAAAGAAAAATACCTCAATAAAGGTTGTTGCTCAATAATGTTTCTATAAAATGTAATAAAACTTTTTTACCAATGTCACAAAATAAAACTCCAATAAAACTAAAATTGTGTACTTTTAAAAGAAAAAGTTGTAACAAAACGTTTTGAATAAGATTTATAAAGTATTTGTGAATTTGAGCATCAATTAGTCCTATTAAATTTAAATTGAGTAAAATATATTAACTTTTCTCCTCCACAAATAAAATTTTGCTGAGAGGAGGAAGCACTACTTAATGGAGTAAATTAGAAATTATGAGTAGCAATGGACCTAAAATTTGTGGTTAGGAGTGATTCTCACTCTTCACACAAATATCTGCTCAGAATCTTTCTCCTCTTAGGTCAAATAATGACAATGAGAAGGTTGTGCTAGAGAGAAGAAAAATCCACAATAGTATGTACAACTAATAGATCACCTCACTAATCAAATCACAGTGGTCCCTTTATATAATAAATTTTTTTAATGGATTTTGTTCTAACAAGGTGGCTATAGTTAGTGTATATATGCCATGCACCGGAATTTCAGAACCTTGGCTTTTAAGAGGTATGTGCCAAGTCACCACTAACTTGGAAAATTCATGTACAACTCAGCAAGAACAGTTTTGCTCACGGATTAAGAGCTCAAACATTTTTTATTGAATAAATGTTGAATTAACTTCATCTATTGAAAAACTTATTACCAAGAGTTCTACTTTTTGTACAATATGGGTACAAATTTTACATTTTCAGTTAATTACAGATTACTCTGAATCTTCTTTTTTTCATATAATTATTACAAAAATTAATGATTTTATCATTTTCAACTATTATATTATAAATATACTCGTTGAATTATTAAGTTTATGAACTGATGTAAAAATAAAATCTGATTTTATTAATAGTTCTTAATTATTGACTTTGTTGAAAAAAGAAAATATATTCATGAGATGTTTGTTAATCCAATATAAATATAAAATAAAAATAAAAACAATGACACCACAGTATAAAATAATTCCTTATCCATAAAGTCAAGTTAAATTCCTGAAAGTTAAATTATGTTGTCACAACTTATAATTAAGTCTGCATTAAATTAAGCTAAAATCAAATTGAAACTATTTGTTAAAATAAGGTAAATGTCACTTGAATTTTTTAAATTTAATAATTTGACTTCAATAAATTCAAATAAACGATAATATTATAATACTATTAAATTTATACAATCTTTTAATATTATCAGAGGACTGAAATAAATAAACGTTATGACAGGAGAATTTTAATAAAAAAAATGGTTTGGAAAGGTTGAATCAACTTTAGTTTAATTTTGAGTGAGTTTGATTTAGATTAATTTAAAGTTAAAAAGGTTTTGATGCATTTTCATCATGATATTTTGAATATATAGTTGTTATGATTATTAGAAATGTTAAATAGATAACTTCGTAGATTTTGTGAGCTGATAATATTGAATATTGTTTGAGACAATGGAGATGAAATTGTTAGTAAATCATAGAATTGAATTTGAAATACATGTTTTGAATTGGTTACTTTTCATATTTTATTTTTAAATATTTATAAAATTTATTAAAATGATTTATAAAAATAATTAATTTTTATATTTTAAAACTTTAAATTTCATAATTGTTTATAAAATTTTAGTCTCATGTTAATTTCAAACAAGAAAGATGAATAAGCTACCACGTGCCATTAGTGAGTTGCGTGAATAGGCAAACTGGTGAGAGAAAAAAACGTGCCCAACTGCTATAACACCTAACAGGAATGACACGCACTACCAACCTTCAAAGTTCAGACCCAACTTGATAATATTATCCCCAAAACAGCCACAATCCACTCATCTGTGCGGTCCATATCCAGCGTTAATGCACAATCAGTAAAGAACAGAGAGTGCTTTGTTATTTTCAGTTACATCAACTACAAACATAAATGGCCAAATAAACGATAATCTAAAGTCATACATTAATTAACATAAGCAAACAAGAAGAAACAGGACAGGATCTTTCCCGGGTCTGTACAAGGAACAGAAGGATCAAATTCAGTCATTTCAAACTTTGCCTTCTTAAATCTATCGCCCCTTTCCTTCTCCATCTCTCTCTTTCTCCCACCAAAAAGACAGGAAACTAGAGATGCATATATGAGATTAATCTAGACAAGGACCATGACATAATCATGAGTCATATTTCTTAGGCAACACTAATGATGCTATCTCCATTGCTGAAACATGGTATGGCATGTAAAGCTGAATGTCTTGATGATGTTTGCCTTTGGTCAGAAGAGAAGGATAGCCCCAAGGACAGTGTGGGTGGGTCAACAGCAGAACTAGAACTTGCGGTGATGATATCAGACACTGTGGAAACTTTAGGATCTGCAACAACAGGAACTGCACGGACCAGATTGGTTGGCACATTGTGTTCTATGTTTCCTTGTCCCAGGGTGAGTTCTCCTATTGGGTTTCCACCTTGGACTGAAATCACTCTAGAACCAACTCCAAACTGATAAACTGGCATCATTGGAAACCCACCCACTTTGCTAGTTTCAGGGACTGCAGGGCACACAGATTGTGAATGAGACAGGGTATCTTGATTCTGGAACTGTTCTTCCTCCATTAGAATTCCAGAGACCTGACACAAAAATTGACAAAATCATGAATATTTTGTCACTCCAAATTCCAATCCAAGTTTGAAAGAGTTTTTAACTCCAGTCAACTCAACTCTTCCACACACTTACCAAAAACATTCATTTGCACTACCAAAGGAATTTCATAACAAGACTCACAAGACAGCAGAAGCTTCCTTTTTCTTTTCTTTTTTCAAATCCCTAAAATGGAATAGTTAATAATATCCAAGACTAGACTATTGACTAGAACATCAAAAAATATCTGAGAAAATACATGTCATTTCTTAAAACTGTAACTCTATTGATTAGAAGTATAACTAATTGAAAATGAGTTAACACTAAAACCATCTCATTATTTTTTTTTTTTTATAAAGAAACTGGTTGAGAACTTAATTTGAAGCAAATATTTCATTCATAATAAGGGTAACAGATGATGGGAGTAAGAGGAACACGGAAAATCACCGTCTCGGTGGTGATGTCAAAGAGGCTGGATCTACGGCGACGGCGATTCAGGTTGCTTCGACGGAGAAAGTACTTCTGAGCATGGCTAGCAACCTGAGTCGGAGTTCTGGTTTTCACATAGTTTTTGGAGATTCCTCTCCAATCACCTTTCCCTACCTTCTGCAATCCAACCAAAAACAGCTTGTGCTCTTCTTCTGTCCAGGGAACCCCTAATCATCAACACAATTTCAATTAATCCATGGGGAAGCACCGATTATGCGATCAAACAAGAGAAATTATATTAACATTAATAAACAACCAATCGAAGATACGGATCGAACCTCGCTTCCGCTCACGCTCGCGATGGCGGCCAGAGTTATGAGGCACAGCATCATCCGCGGAGGCATAACCAGCGGCGAGAACATCCTTGTTGACGTTGTTGTTAGCCTCTTGGGGATGCTCATACTGTGAGAGGTTGTTCATGCTGACGCTCTTCCTCATGGAATCCACAACAACTCGAACCCCGAACAGCATGATCTCGCCGACGGAGTCTGCTGCGGCACAGGCAAGAGACATGGTCGGATCGGACTGCGGTTACGGTTTGTGTGTGTGAGTAAGAGATTATCAAAGTAGGAAGGAGACGTGTGTGAGTAGGTGAGAGGAGAGAAGAGAGAAGATGAAGGAAGGAAAGAAAGGAGAGAGACAAGAAAAGATAGAAGTTAAGTGCCTGCTGTTTAATACAACAGAGTTTCAGCCTGCAATGAGATGGCAACCATGTGGAGCATAATTTTTTAAAAGAAATTTTTTTTTCTAACTTAAATGAAATATACAAAAAAATTATTGTCCATACTGTAAATTTTCATGTATTATTTATCAATTCATTTAAAATATTTTATATAAAAATTATAAAATAACTATTATAAAGTTAAATCATCTTATAATATTTTAGATTTGTGATTAATATAATATCATATTAATATAAATATTATGTATTAAATATTAATATTAAAGGTTAAATAATTTTTTGTATTTTTTAATTTAATTTAATTTTTATATTTGAAAAATATTAATTTTTAACTTATAAATATATCTTATCTTAAAAAAATTATATTTAAATTTAATTAAATTAATAAAAAATATGTTATTTTATTTTACATATATAAGCTTAATATTTACTAGTTTTAATTATTTTAATTTAATAAAAAAATTAAAATTTTAAATTTAAAGACTCTTATCAGTCAAATATATATATCCACTTATTAAAAATATATATTAATTATTTTTATATAATAAAACAATATCCAGGTTAAACAATCTTCTTAGTTTGAACAACACTCAGTAAACATCTCATTTACAATAACAAAGTTAAATAATAGTGAAAGATGTAGTACCTGAAAAAGGTGAAAAATAATATTTCCAATATTAATATTAAAAAAATATAAAATTAATTTTTTATATTATAATTTTATTATTTAATAAATAAATTAATGTTTTTTATGAGATTTCTAATATGTATTTTATATTAAGAATATATATTTACTTGTAATTTAATAATTATTCAATAGTAACTTGATGATAATAATAATAATATTTATTATTATTATAAATTAATTTATATATTATTTAAAAGTAATTATTTTTATTTCATAAAATTGATTAATTTAATTATTTTTTATATAATGTAAGATTTTCAATTATTATTAAATTATGTGTATCAAAATAAACCTAAACTGTTAAAATGCATGAAAATAACTATATATATATAGATAAGTTATGTCAGAACCAAGATATTTTGGCACATAAATATATCTCACGGTCTAAATGTAAGAGAAGGGTAATCATGAATCAAAGGGTTTTATTTTATTTAGACTTGGTCTAATATTTTTAATTTTAATTAACAATGAGAAAAAGGTCAAACCACTGCATAAATTTTAAAATTCACAATATATTATTTTAGCTTCATAAACACAACTAGTTACAATTTTTTAATACAAGTATAACATATCAATTAAAGTTTTGAGCTATGTACCCAAATATTTGAGCTTTAATTCTCTGAAAAATAACAAATTAGTTAGGACAAAATTTAATTAAAACAAATATTTTCTATGCATTGATAATATAAAAAAATGTTATATCATTAACAAATCTACTCAGATTACATATCACTTAATTATTATAAAGATAATAAATTTATCATAATATATGTTATTTATGATTGAATGAATTTAGATTTATTTAAATACACACGTAAAGTATTATTCGGATAATTACACTATATAAAAATAAGATGTATGATTTCTGTAACCATTTAATTATTTCTAAAAAATAATGTATAATTATATATGTTTGATAAAATACCAAGGATCAATAAAATAATCTTCTAGTCTTAACTTGTTTTATATGTTAATAAATTAATTTTAATCACAAGTGTGACATATTAAAAATATATAACATAATATAAAAGATTAATTATTAATCTTGGTCTCATTGTTGCTAATGAAGTTTAATATTAAGATATTGTACAAATAAGATACAAATAAAATATAAGAGTACACTTTACAGCCAATCCTGGCATGTTATTAGCATCGAATGCATGAAAAGAGACGAAAATGTAAATTGTGGGTTGCATTCCCAAGCACACATGTCTTAAAATCATTGGATACTAAGATAATAAAACAAATTACAAGGTTGTAACATGAAAAAGAAATAAAAATAAAAAATAAGCAATTCATGGACCAGTGGGTTTTCACGGAGATCCGCAAATTATGCTACACATAACCTAAGATCAAGAACTTTGTATTTTGTGGTAAAATGTTACACATTAGGTTACTTTGGAGTAAATATGAAGTTATGATGACTAATCAGTGATTAATTAAGTCCTTCAAGCACAAACAATTGTGTCAATATTCTAATAAAATCTGTGAGTGTTATTAATTATAACAAAACGTATGGAGGCTCCTAACCAAAGCAATTAAATGGAATTGAATTGAATATCGATATCACATTGTCTGCATTTGTATTCTCTGCAACAAATAATAATAATAATAATAACAATAACTTTTCATAAAAAATAATGATACATTATTTAAAAAAATAGATATACCATTATCTAAATATTAATCATAACCTAGTTTTCATTAATAATATTTTAATGTCAATATGTATCCCATGTTGCAGTTATATACTTAAATTTACAATGAACATGTGAATGAAGGTGTACCAATTAGATTGGCACTTATATATAAAACTATTTGATATCATCTTACTAAATAATTTAAATATGATTTAATTTTATAAAACGAAAATTTCACTTACATATTATTTTGATATCATCTTTAATGAACTTAAAGTTAAAGTTTTCTTAATTTTTTATTTTATTTTTGAAGTTGGTTAATGAAATTGTAAATAGATACTTTATGATTTTAAACTTTCAAAAGAATCTTTCAAATAATGTGTTTAACCTATTCCACAAAATACATAAAAACACAACACACATAAGCATTTAGGTGAATTGACTAACATAGAAGATATTTTGAGGTATGAAATGACATTCATTTACATTGGTATTAAATTGGCATTGAATGTGTGTAATTTAAGCAAGAGAAATCCTAGGAAAACCAAAACCAGGAATAGAATGGAAAGAGAGAGTGGAGAAGTAGGATATATTACCCCAAAGCAACGATTTGATAAATGGAACTCCGACACATGGGCTCCTCCAACCTTTATCTTGTTCAAAGTTTAATTGAAGGCACAAAGTATGAGGGTCACATGCATGTATGCAACCAACTAAGTCTCAAATCTTCATCTATGAGATCAATGGTCAACCTTACACTATTCTCCGCAACTTGTCTATAAACTAAATATTATTTAAATTAACACCCCATTAAGTGGATATTAAATTAAACCCACCTGATCATACACTGATTAAAAAATGCAATAATTAAGAGTTGCCCTTGGTTTTATATTTGGCAATGTTGGATCTTTAATCATAGAAATTAGGTTGTGATGGTAGTAATGATAATGAAAGGAAATAATGCGAAAAGGGATGGAAGATGGCGTGTGCAGAGCAGTGGGTTTTTAAACATGTTGGTGTAAAATAAAAAGATATTATTATGATATTGTGATAGGTACCTTTGATGGTGGGGTGCAAGAGGGAATGGAGGATAAGAGAGGGATAAGGGTTTGTGGGTTCCACTATCTATCTATCTATCAATGCCATTTTGTCCTTCCTTTCCCTCTCTCTCTCTCTATCTTCCAACTCACCCACAATTTTTTACTCTCTATATATGTTTACAGTAACAACAACTTTATTCAAAATCAAAACATCCCTTTATTTATTCCCTTCTCAACAGGGCATTCCATGTATTTTTCCTCATATATCACTTGTTAATTACAAAAAATCTTCAATCTCTCCTCTATATATATCTTGCACACGTATGCAACAGTGCAGTGATTGACTCAATCTTTTTTAAAACCCCACGTGATATGTACGTATATAATTTTTTTATACTTATTAAAATTATCGTTTACATAACCCAGAGTTCAACGTTAAAATTACCTCTTCCTGTCAAAAATATTAAAATTGGCTCCTTTTTTATTTTAGTAAAAACTTTAAATTGCGAGATTCCGCGTTAGAATCTGTTTCGTAATTAAGATTATTTATAAAAGACATTAACTTCTGGCCTATTTAATTTAACTTAATATTATTCATAAATTTAACTAAATTATGGGTGTCAAAGTCTGCGAAACATTTGATCCAATAAGTTTCTACCTCAATTGGAATTTAATTATTTGAAGTATTTTATGCATTCTATGTCCTCTTGTAAAAAACTAAGTGTAAAAGGGGGTGAATGTAAATAAAAGATAATTTGACATTCAACTCAAGCGAGAATGACAATACCTCATAAATGTTTACCTACTATTATAATGTTGATTATATTTGTTAGTGTTTTAAGTTGGGTTGAATTGTCTTACATGAATATATATAGATTTCATTTTAATTAGAAATCTTATAACTAAGTGTTGATTCAATCATCTTACATAACTAAGGCAAGTAATCCATTCCAATTCACAGGGTCCAAGTCCAATCCGAAATAATTACTCCCACAAATCTCAAATTATATCTTTCTGATTTTCTTTTCTAAATTATATTGCTATAAGAAAATATATATTTATCATATCATATTATTTTTCTTAATTAGTTTATTATTAAATTTATTTCATTAATATTTTTAATAAATTTTAAAAAATTCATTCTTTTTTATAAGGTGTTTAATGAAATAACTATTAAAAGTTTAAATAACTTCCCATATTATATATGATTTTAAACAATTAAACATTTTCATAAACTAGTTTTAATTGGAGATACTCTTAAATAACTTATTATATATTTTTTGTCTAAAATAAATATAACTAGAAGAAAAATTATAACTGATAAAAGAATAATTAATATAATCTTAAATTTTACCATCTTCTTAAATTTAGAAACAATTTTTTTATACAAAATGTCTACATTTTGAGAGAGATGGAACATTAAACATGAGGAGTATCAAATACGAAATGACTTATTATTCTTTGACATTTAATCTTTATTGGAACAGAGCGATTATATCACGAAAGTGAGAATTTTTATTTTGAAATGAACAAAATAGTTAAATGATAACCTCCTAAGTGTATATTGTACTTCCCTAGCCAACACTAATTGTATCACTTATAACACTTATGGTTAGGTATGAACCCACAAAAGTCCTAACACTAGATCTCTAGTGGTGCTTCTCAAGGGAGTATTTACCTCTTGAAAGGGGATTTTCGCAAATGATCAACATACTTCAAAGCCATATAATAGATTTCTGTAACTACATGTGCTGAATAGTGATGACAAAACGGGTTAGGTCCGGCGGGCTGACCTGCCAGTCCGCCATAATATGGCGGGGCGGGTTGGTGTTTTTAGCTCACTGGCCAGCTTTGCCCGTCCGCTAAGCTCGTCAACCCGTCGGACCAACTCAGTGGGACGAGGCGGACCGACCATGGTCCGCCTAATTAATAAAAAAATATTTTTTATTGTAATAAAATTAATTATAAAGATAATATATAAAGTTAAAAATTTTAAAAAGAGAATTAAAAAAGTTTCATTCTCACATAAAATATTCTCCTTCCCGAAATATAACATTTTCTCCTGTTTTCCTTATTTATCCTAAGCTTATCCTTATTACTTGAATTAAAGGTATAAGAATTACCCAACCAAGAATAATATGAAGTTTTATCAAATAAAAAAGATATAGGTATTTGAATTTTTCAATATAAAAAATATAAATTTTATAAGTTTAACGTTATTTATATATATATATATATATATATATATATATTTATTTATTTATTATGTAAATTTTATTATTGTTCTAAATTATAATTTCTTAAAATAATGTACTTGATTTATATTATTAAATTGAAATAATAATATATATATATATATATTGAATTATTGACAAACAAATAATAATCTTATTATTAAATTTATTAAAAAATATTATTTAAAAAAAATATTTTTTCTAAATTATAGTGGCCGACTCGCCAACTCTGCCCGATGGCGGAGCCAAGGTCTACAGCACGTCATGACTATATCGGGTCAGCCTGTCCCGTCCCGCTTTTGGCGGACCAAAAGCGGGGCGGGCCAAAAGCAGAGCAGGTTGACCCGTTTTGCCATCCCTAGTGCCGAAGAAGGATATTGAAGTGTCTTGCATCATTTTTGTGTGGTTTTTTAAAATGTAAATGAATTGATTCAGATAATTAGTCAATTCACGTAAAAATAGTAAGACAACTTTTTTTCTCTAATTTTATTAAAATAATTTATTTTTTAAGAAAATTATAAAAATAAATTAAGTTATATTTATTTATTTTAAGTTAAAAATATCGTATTACGGAACATAATTTTAGCCTCAATAAAAACAAGTCATATATAAAATATTCAATTATAATTGAAGTTATGTTATACAAATTTAGCTATATATATTTTTGTAAATTATATAAAAGATAATTGTAAAATAATAAAATAAATATATGTATATAACGTTTAATAAATATAAATATTTATAAAATTATTATAAATTATATATCACTACAAATTAATTTTATTTAAAACTTAAAAATAAGAATAAATTAAAGCTATCAATATAATTAATAAATTTAGTATATATATATATATATATATATATATATATATATATATATAATCAGTTTATATATATAAAATATTTACTATTTTTACAATATATAATATTATGTATAAAAATATAATGTTTAATTTATATTTTTTTAGAAAAAGAAAATAACTAAAGTCGTATTATTATATATTACGACTTCAGTATAATTTTTGTTTTTAAACAGAATTTATACTAAAATTGTGTTATATAGTTCTTTTTATTTTCAATTGAAATCCTGTAAGATTATAAAACTTTTTCAATTTAAAATCGTATTAAAAATTGCTATACTTAACCTCCTTTAATAATTAAAAAAAAACTATTTTAATAAAATTAGAGAAAAAAATACCCTTTAATGTTTTTGCCGCCAAGTATAAAATGAGATAATAAAAATATATATTTTTACAATATTATCAATAATAATTTGTGACTTTATTTCAAGTAACATATACAAAAATTCCTTCAATATTTATGTCTAAGCTACAATTGTGGTATAATCATGTGTTTTCATGTTTTTGTTGAAACGTGAATTAAGAATTTACAAGAAATATCATATTAGATATTGATATTTGGTCTTTACGAGAGTCGTTACAACTACCATGAATTTTGTGTAGCAAACATGAAAATTCAAACTTTAGATTGAAATTCCCATTTTTATCCTTATTTTCAAGGATCAAATTTTGACTATATTCTTGTATAAATTTCTATAATTGACCTCTTGAATTTAGAACTTTTCATTTTACCCTCCAGTGACTTTAACAACTATATATGATTTTAAATATTTTTCTTTCTTTTTGCTTTCTTTTACTTTCATGTATCTCCCACCCTTAATTAGTGACCATTGACTAGCTCTTAGATATTTTGTGTGATTATTTGGATTTTTCAAAACTTTGTTACTCCCATTTTACCTTTTTTAACTTCTTTTTAAATTAGTCCCTTATTGTCCAACCTATGCTCGTATGCTTGTTCTTATTCGTAAGTCTACTAAACCAATATAGTTAGTGGATGATTGATGGGAAAAAAATACACAAAACTTTCTCATGTAATCAGATATGTGAAAGTGAAATAAAAACGAAATAAAGTCGGAGTAATTGGACACACCAATTGATAACGGAGTTCGGCCAAAATTACTTACGTCCGACTACTGCAGATATTTTACTGGAAGAAAAGAAAATACACAGGTGTTTACAAAACACTCGCAACCCTCAACCCAATTACACCCAGAAGCTAGATTATTTTTTTTCTGCTTCTTGCTGGCTAACTCTTGTAATGGTTGCTTGGGAATTGGATGATCCAAATGAGTGAAGTGAAAGAACATTTTATAGCAAAAAATGGTTCTTGTGCATTTAAGGCTTTCCGTGTTTTCTTGTCTCCAACCACTTGCCACCTTTTTTTGACTTTTCAAACACCAACAATCTCCCACTTGAGGACTGATTTTAATCTGTCCTCACACATTGATTAATGCAGTAGTCTTCTCTGGTCTGCTACTCTTGCAAGCCAACTGAAGTTGAGCACAACTTCAGTTTGTCAATGGTCACTATCTTCGTTAGCATATATGTTGGGTTCTTGCTTCCTACAATCTTCTTCAATGTTAACACCTCATCCTCAAGTAGAGATCTGATGAAATGATAACGAATATCAATATGCTTGGTTATGGAGTGAAATGTTGAATTCTTTGCCAGATGTATTGCACTCTGACTATCAATATGCAAAACACTCCCTTCTTGAGTGAATCTCAGCTCTGCTAACAGTCCTTGAAGCCATATCAATTCTTTACTAGTTTTTGTCACTACTACATACTCAGTCTCTGTAGTGGATAAAGCAACAATTTTTTGTATCTGCGACATCCAACTAACAGCTGTAGTACCAACCGTGAAAATATAACCGGTGGTGCTTCTTCGGTGATCAACTTCACCTCCAAAGTCTGCATCTACGTAGCCCTGTAATCTTAGATTTCTTTTTTCAAAACACAGACATTTTTCTGTTGTTCCTCGTATATATCTCAGAATCCACTTGACGGCTTCCCAGTGAGCTTTTCCTGGATTTGCCATAAACCTACTCACAACTCCCACTGCATGGCCAATGTCTAGCCTTGTACAGACCATTTCGTACATCAAACTTCCAATGGCTGAAGCATACGAAACCTTAGCCATAATTTCTTCTTCTTCCTTTGTTTGAGGAGACTGATCCTTGGATAGACGAAAATGACTGGCCAAAGTTGTACTGACTGGTTTGGCCTTGTTCATGTTAAATATTTGCAAAACACGGTTGATGTACTCCTCTTGAAATAACTGCAAAACTCCTTTTTGCTTATCTCTCGTGATTTGCATTCCAAGAATCTTCTTTGTTGGTCCTAAGTCCTTCATGTCAAATTCCTTTGACAACTGCATCTTTAAATTTCTGATATCCCTCATATTTGAACCTGCTACTAACATGTCATCAACATAAAGTAGCAATATGATATAACTGGACTTATACCTCTTGAAGAAACAACAGTGATTGACATTGCACTTTTGGAAACCTTCCTTGTGCATGAAGCTTTCAAACTTCCTGTACCACTATCTTGGAGCTTGTTTCAGATCTTACAAGCTCTTCTTCAATTTGCACACCATATCCTTCTTTCCTTCTGAAAATCCTTCAGGCTGGTGCATGTAGATCTCCTCATATAAGTCTCCGTGGAGAAATGCAGTCTTCACATCTAATTGCTCTAGGTAGAGCTCTTCACTAGCCACAATACTTAACACTGTTATGATAGTATTGAGTTTTACGACTGGAGCAAAGATTTCAGTGTAGTCAACTCCTTCTTTCTACTGAAATCCTTTGACAACTAGTCGAGCTTTGTATCTCTTGGAACCGTCATGGTCTTCCTTCACCCGATACACCCATTTGTTGTGAAATGTTTTCTTCCCCATAGGTAACTTGACTAGTTCCCATGTCTGATTGGAGATCAGAGACTTCATCTCTTCTTTCATGGCAAGCTCCCACTTGCTAGCATCTGTGGTTTGACAAGCTTCTATATAATCTTCGAGCTCCCCTCCTGATATGAATCACAAGGGGTAATTTAGGATCTTTAGGGTTAAAACCTTGTAAGAAATTTAGGAATTAGAAAGAAGGTGGAAGGAAAGAATCACTCTTTCCAAGGGAGGCAACACACAAAGGATGTGACAGTCCTTTGATACAGCCAAGGGTTCTTGAATCACTCAAGAATTTAGGAGAATCACTCTCACTAAGATAAAAGAGATAAAATCTAATATTTCTGAATAAAATTTCACTTGTTATTTCTTGATAAGAATGGTTCAATTGATATAGAAGCGTTGCCATCGGAATTACAAAAGACTCAATAAAAGAAAATAAATATTAATAATAACCCATTAATCTAGGAATTGAAAATTATTTAATGGAAACAAATAAAGGCTAATAATGATCCATTAACCTAGGAATTGAAACTACTTAATGATCGATTGTATCCGAAACCGTGACAACCAAAAGTCAATCGCCTATGCACTCCTTGGTCTCCCAAAGGCTGATGACTAAATTTTCAATTGGGCCCTTATTACAACTTAAAACAAAATCAAACTAAAGTCCATTAATTGATTAATCCAAAACACAATTTGGTCAACCAACAATACTTGTTGAAGAGCTTCCTTTGTTCCCCTTGCTCTAGCCCTTATCATAGGTTATGTTCACATCATTCTCTCCCTCTTGAAAAGGATTTGTCCTCAAATCGGATTCGTCATCTACATTAAAAAGAGATAAGTCTGACAAATTAAATGTAGAATAAACATTATACTCACTTTTTATGGTTAAATAACTCTGTTTCACTTCAAGTGTTTCACTCTTCTTTTGATCACTCTTTTTCCTCTCAAGTGTTTCACTAACGCTTTCTTTCTCTCTCTTTTCTTGAAGAAGTTTTTCTTTCATTTTCTTTTTATCCTCACATACTTCTTGTGGACTCAAAGGTTTGAGCACAATCTTCTTGTCTTGGTGTATGAAAGAATTCTTGTTGGTGAACCCGTTATGATTAACCCTTTTATCAAATTGTCATGGTCTTCCCAAAAGTAAATGACTGACTTCCATAGGAATAATATCACAAAGCACCTTATCATTGTATTTTCCAATGGAAATGTCCACTTCAACTTGTTGTCTCACTTGCACCTCTCCATCCTTACTAAGCCATTGGAGTTTATATGGCCTAGGATGTGGTTTGGTAGCTAAATTTAGCTTTGATACTAATCTAGCACTAGCCACATTGGTGCAACTACCTCCATCTATGATCATCATGCACACCTTGTCATTGATTAAACATCTAGTGTGAAAAATATTTTTTCTTTGGCTTTCTTCCATAGGTTTCAATTGACTATCAAGTAATCGCCTAATCATCAATAAATCTCCCTTTGGAATCTCTTCCTCCTCAGTGTCTTCACTCTTTTCTCCCTCTTCAACCTCAGATTCACTTATATATTCTCCCTCTTTAAGAATCATGGTCTTTATGTTAGGGCACTCATAAGCATAGTGTCCTAGGCCTTGACACTTGAAACATTTCACATCTCTACTTATTTTAGAGGGTTGTTCTTCATATTTTGAATGAGTCTTTGTAGGAATAGGTGTGGAACTACTAGAAGTAACAGTCCCATCTTTCTTGCCTTTGTCCTTCCAACTTGACAATCCAAAGTTGGTAGAACTCTTCTTAGTCATTTCTTTTCTTTTGAGTTGTTGTTCCACTCGAATTGCTTTATGAAGTAAATCCTCCATATCAACAAACTCCTGCAACTCAACAATATCACATATATCAATATTCAAACCACCAATAAATCGGGCCATAGTTACCTCTTCATCTTCTTCAATCTTTGTTTGAATCATGAGCATGTCCATTTCTTTGAAATACTCCTCAACCCCTTTGTTGCCTTGAGTATGTTTTTGGAGTTTAAATTTCAAGTCTCTTGCATAACTAGCCGGCACATACCGCTTCCTCATGATCCTTTTCATCTCAGTCCATGTATTAACCATTGACTCTTCATTTCTATCTCTCTCCTTTTGTAGCTTGTTCCACCAAACAAGAGCATAGTCAGAAAATTCAGTTGTTGCAAGTCTCACCTTTTGGGTCTCCTCATAATTGTTGCATGAGAAAACATGCTCTATTTTCATCTCCCACTCCAAGTATGCTTCAAGATCACTTTTTCCTTTGAACGGAGGAATGTTAAGCTTGACTCCTTCAAGCCTACTTGGTCTTGTTACTCCATCATTCATTCTCCTATTTCTCCTTTCTTCTTCGTCTTCAGAATTTCTATTCTCCAATCGGTTCAATCTTTCATACAACTCCTCGGTATGCTCTGTCAACATTCTTTGCATTTGGGCTGTAATGACATCAATCAATAATCTATTGTCATCCCCTAGAGGAGGGGTACCACCACCTGCACCTGCCATCTTTTGAATCTTGCTCTGATACCAAATGATATGAATCACAAGGGGTAATTTATGATCTTTAGGGTTAAAACCTTGTAAGAAATTTAGGAATTAGAAAGAAGGTGGAAGGAAAGAATCACTCTTTCCAAGGGAGGCAACACACAAAGGATGTGACAGTCCTTTGATACAGCCAAGGGTTCTTGAATCACTCAAGAATTTAGGAGAATCACTCTCACTAAGATAAAAGAGATAAACTCTAATATTTCTGAATAAAATTTCACTTGTTATTTCTTGATAAGAATGGTTCAATTGATATAGAAGCGTTGCCATCGAATTACAAAAGACTCAATAAAAGAAAATAAATATTAATAATAACCCATTAATCTAGGAATTGAAAACTATTTAATGGAAACAAATAAAGGCTAATAATGATCCATTAACCTAGGAATTGAAACTACTTAATGACTGATTGTATCCGAAGCTGTGGCAACCAAAAGTCAATCAGCTATGCACTCCTTGGTCTCCCAAAGGCTGATGACTAAATTTTCAATTGGGCCCTTATTACAACTTAAAACAAAATCAAACTAAAGTCCATTAATTGATTAATCCAAAACACAATTTGGTCAACTAACAATACTTGTTGAAGAGCTTCCTGTGTTCCCCTTGCTCTAGCCCTTATCATAGGTTATGTTCATATCACCTCCATCAGTCAGCAACATGTAGTCCATGTATCTCCTGTTTGGCACATGAGGTCTAGAGGACCTTCTCAATACAGGAGTTGGAGTAAGAGGTTCTGGTTGCACATCACCTTCTTCAATTGATTCCTCTGACTGAGGACTCCTCACTATAGGATTTTCTGGGACATCTTCCACTTCTGCAAAAATTGGCCCACTCGATTCTGAATTGCTAATACATGTTTTATGCATGTCCTTGTACAACACTCTTTCATTGAATATTACATCTCTGTTGCGGATCATCTTTTTGTTTTCATCATCCCATATGCGGTAGTCATACTCATCTTCACCATAACCAATGAAAGTGCACTTCTTTGATTTTGGGTCAAGTTTGTTTCTACCTTGATCACTGATATGGACATATGCTACACAACTGAAAACTCTTAGATGTGAGAGTTTTACCTCTTTTCTGCTCCATACCTCTTCTGGTATCAAGTAAGTTGTTTTGTTGACTGCTTCTGCCCAGAACTGCTTTGGTAAGTCTGACTATACATGCAAGCTTCTGGCTCTTTCAGTCAACGTTCGATTCATACGCTCAACTACACCATTGTGTTGAGGCGTACCAGGCACGGTCCTCTCCATTATGATTTCGTGCTCATAACAAAACTTCTTGAATCTGGTGTCTACATATTCACCACCATTGTCTGATCTAATCTTCTTAATCTTCAATCCTGTTTCATTTTCTACCATAGCTTTCCAAATCTTGAAAGTTTCAAATACTTCTGACTTGTGTTTCAGAAAGTAAACTCATACCTTTCTAGAGTGATCATCGATAAACGTCACGAAGTATTGCTTCCCACCAACGGATGAGACAGTCGTTGGACCCCAAACATCAGAGTGGACGAGCTCAAGTGACGACACTCAAACAGAAGGGAAACAATTTAGGGTTAGGTTTTAAGAGTTGATTTGATTAGAAAACAGAAAAACATAAAAGATACCGTAGGCGCCACAAATAAGAATATTTGATAAGCCAAGAAGGATCGCCACAAGAATCGAATAATTCTTGATAAGATCAAGTGATGCAAGGAAGAACCCTAGCAGAGCAACAACTCACAAAGTAATCTGAATATTACGTACGTTCCTTCTGAATTCCCAAATGTTTAATACAACTTAAGTTTATGAGTTTGTCTCATTGCAGGAAATAAAGATAAATTAAAATCCTAATATCCCAAGCAAAGTTAAGTTGCCCAGATGGTTCAGTAAAGGCATTATAAGCTTTGGGTCTTGGGTTCAAATCCCCACTGTAGCAAATAAAATATTAATAATAATAATAACTAAATCTTTTAGTTGGGCCTCCTAGCTCTCCAAACATTCTATGCATGTGATAGGTCTAGACTCCTCCATCTTTGGATCTTTTAATAGTTGGACCTTTAGCAAATTGGTCACTTTGTATTGCAATGCCTCTTGTGCTTTTCTGAGCCTGCCTCTTGTCATAGGTCCACCTAAGTCTTGGATTGGATCTTGGTCTTGATCCTTCTCGTTATGGGCTTGGGCCTTTATGTCCACATCATTCCCTCCTTCTTGGGCAGCATTTGTCCTCAAATATATGAATTCATCTCCTGCATCAAAAGGAGTCAAGTCAGCAACATTAAAAGAAGAACTTACATTATACTCTTCTGGTAGATCAATCTTATAAGCATTATCATTGATCTTCTCTAAGACTTGGAATGGCCCATCTCCTCTAGGTTGAAGTTTAGACTTTCTTTGTTCAGGAAACCTTTCCTTTCTCATGTGTACCCAAACCCAATCACCAGGTTGGAACACCACCTTTTTCCTACCCTTGTTAGCTTGCCTCACGTAGCTCTCATTCTTCTTTTCAATTTGAGTTTTTACTTGCTCATGCAACTTCTTCACATATTCTGCTTTAGCCTGTGCTTCCTTATGCTTAAACATAGAAATGTTAGGCAAAGGAAACAAATCAAGAGGAGTCAAAGGATTAAATCCATACACAATCTCAAATGGTGAACAATTAGTGGTGCTATGGATAACCCTATTATAAGCAAACTCAACATGCGGTAAACATGCTTCCCAAGTCTTAAGATTTTTCTTTAAAATAGTCCTAAGCAATGTGCCCAAAGTCCCGTTGACTACCTCGGTTTGACCATCGGTTTGTGGGTGACAAGTAGTAGAAAATAATAATTTAGTACCAATCTTACCCCACAAGGTCCTCCAAAAGTGACTAAGGAATTTTGAATCCCTATACTCACAATGCTCTTCGGCAACCCATGTAGCCTTACTACTTCCTTGAAAAACAAATCAGCCACATGACAAGCATCATCTACCTTCTTGCAAGGTATGAAATGTGCCATCTTAGAAAACCTATCAACAACAATAAACACAGAATCCTTTCCATTCTTTGTTTTAGGCAACCCTAAAATAAAGTCCATAGAAATGTCAGTCCAAGGATATTCAGGAACAGGTAAAGGAGTATACAACCCATGAGGCTTAACCTTAGATTTAGCCTTTTTACACACAATGCAGTGATCACAAAACTTATTCACATCACATTTCATATGAGGCCAAAAGAAATGCTCTTGCAAAATTTCTAAAGTCTTTTGAACCCCAAAATGACCCATCAAACCCCCTTCATGCGATTCACTCACAAGCAAGTCTCTACTGGAACACTTAGGCACACACAATTTATTTGCTTTAAACAAAAATCCATTATGCCTAAAGTAACCATTTTTAGAAAACCTTTTACATGCAGCAAAAGTTTCAGCAAAATCCACATCATTCACATACATGTCTTTCAAAGATTCAAGACCAAACAATTTAGTTTCAAGCATAGAAAGTAATGCATATCTCCTAGAAAGTGCATCAGCTACTACATTCCCTTTTCCCTTTTTATGCTTGATGAAATATGGAAATTTCTCCAAGAACTCAAACCATTTGACATGCCTCTTGTTTAACTTACCTTGTCCCTTTAAGTATTTCAAAGATTCATGATCACTATGAATTACAAACTCTTTTGGTAAAAGATAATGCTGCCAAGTTTGTAAAGCACGCACTAAGGCATACAATTCCTTATCATAGGTGGGATAGTTTAGGGCACCCCCATTCAACTTCTCACTAAAATAAGCAATTGGATGATCTTCTTGTAGCAAAACAACCCCAATACCCACATTAGATGCATCACATTCAATTTCAAAAGATTTTGCAAAATTTGGTAATGCAAGAATGGGGGCATTAGATAGTTTGTGCTTAAGTTCAGAAAATGCATTTTCTTGTTTTTCACCCCATTTAAACCCAACATGTTTTTTTACTATTTCATTAAGAGGTGCAGCCAAAGTACTAAAATCTTTAACAAACCTCCTATAGAAACTAGCTAACCCATGAAAGCTTCTCACTTCACTCACATTCTTAGGGGTAGGCCACTCTTGGATGGCTCTAATCTTTTCCTCATCAACTTGTACCCCTTTAGAACTCACAACAAATCCCAAGAACACAACATGATCAGTGCAAAAGGTACATTTTTCAATATTAGCAAATAATTTTTCCTTCCTAAGTACATTCATGACAGCACGCAAATGTTCAACATGCAAATCAAAGTTAGTGCTATATATCAGAATATCATCAAAATACACCACTACACATTTGCCTAAAAACTCTTTCAAGACATGGTTCATCAATCTCATAAAAGTGCTTGGAGCATTAGTTAACCCAAAGGGCATAACTAGCCACTCATACAACCCATATTTAGTTTTAAAAGCTATTTTCCACTCATCTCCTTCTCTAATTCTAATTTGATGATATCCACTTTTTAAGTCAATTTTAGAGAAGATACAAGCACCATACAATTCATCCAACAAGTCATCTAACCTAGGAATGGGATGTCTATACTTTACCGTGATGTTATTGATAACTCTACAATCTGTGCACATCCTCCAAGTTCCATCTTTCTTAGGGACTAGAATGACTGGGACTGCACATGGACTCAAGTTTTCTTTAACCCACCCCTTTTGCATTAAGTCTTCAACTTGCTTTTGAATCTCCTTGGTTTCTTGGGGATTGCTTCGATAAGCTGGGCTATTAGGCAATGAAGCTCCTGGAATAAGATCAATTTGATGCTCAATACCCCTAAGAGGGGGTAGACCTATAGGCACTTCTTTGGGAAAAACATCTTCAAAATCCTGCAACAAAGAAGAAACCTCTTTTGGAAGAGAGTTAGTAAAACATGGACTGTTTGATTTACTTTCTTTACTCAAAAGTAAAAGTATTGGCTTTCTCAATTGCATAGCTCTTTTGACTTCTTTTTCTTTTATAAACAGATTTGATTTTTTTCTCTCTTTCTCTTTTTCTTCCTCTTTTTCCTTTTTCTTTTCACTCTCTTTTTCTTTTCTCTTTTCTCTCTCTTTTTCTTTTCTTTCTTCTTTTCTTTTCTTTCTCATTTTCAGTTGATCCTCACTAACTTCTCTTGGAACCAAAGGTGCAAGAGTAGTTTTGCGGTCTTTATGCATAAAAGAGAACTTATTAGTGAAACCATCATGCATAACTCTCCTATCATACTGCCATGGTCTCCCAAGAAGTAAATGACAAGCCTCCATAGGCACCACATCACACAAAACAGAATCTTCATATTTCCCTATGGAAAAACCCACTTCAACTTGCCTATTCACGGTCATCTCACCATCTTCACTAAGCCATTGAAGTTTGTAAGGTCGCGGGTGTGGCTTAGTCTCCAAATTCATTTTTGAAACCAACCGTGCACTAGCCACATTAGTGCAACTCCCACCATCAATGATCAAAGAGCACAACTTCCCTTGAATGAGGCACCTTGCGTGAAAAATATTTTCTCTTTGACAATCATCCAATTCAACCGATTGACTACCCAACATCCTTCTAATCATGAACAAATCTCCTTTTAACTCTCTTTCATCTTCATGCTCATTTTCATCACTCGGATGAAGAATCGAAGACGATTCACTAATTATTTCTCCATCCTCCTTAAGTAACATAGTCTTCTTAGTAGGACATTGAGAAGCTATGTGACCTCTTCCCAAACATTTGAAGCACTTAACCTCACTACTCCTTATTTTCTTAAGTGCCTCATCAAACTTATTTTGATTTCTATGAGCTATAACATTGGAATTGCTTGTTGATGATCCTCCCTCCTTCTTATTTTTGTCCTTCCAACTAGGAGTGTGAAAATTAGATGAACTTCTCCTCATGACACCCTTTCTCTTTAATTGTTGTTCCACCTTTGAAGCTTGATGTACTAAATCCTCCAACTCAACATAATTTTGCAGCTCCACAACATCCCTTATATCACTATTTAGCCCATGTAGGAATCGGGCCATAGTAGCCTCTCGTGCCTCCATAACATTAGCCCTAATCATGGAAACCTCCATCTCTTTGTAATATTCATCAACACCTCTACTACCTTGTATGAGTCTTTGGAGCTTGTTGTGAAGATCTCTTTGATAATGAGAAGGAATAACCTCTTCATTTCTTCCCAACTTTCCACCAAGGGTTCTTCATATCTCACCCTTTCCCTTTGTAATTGGTTCCACCAAATAAGAGCATAATCAGTGAATTCCATGGCTGCCACCCTCATTTTTTCATCTTCTGTGTAATTATGGCATGCAAATAGTTGCTCAATTTTTATTTCTCACTCCAAATATGCTTCTGGATCACTCTTTCCTTGAGAAGAGGATATGTTCAGCTTTACTCCTTCAATTTTGTTATCTCTAACATCACCTTCATTATTTCTCCTTCTCCTCCTTCTACCTCCACCATCATCATCATTTCCTTGATTTTCTAGTTGTTCAATTCTCCCATACAACTCCTCAGTATGTTCTGTCAACATTCTTTGCATTTGGGCTGTAATGGCATCAATCAATAATCTATTGTCACCCCCTAGAGGAGGGGTACCACCACCTGCACCTGCCATCTTTCAAGTAAAAAAGAAGAAAGGACCAAACAAATGAAGTAATAGGACCTCACCACTCTTCTCACGTGTTTGCACTCAAAGATGTACCACTCGTGTTTACTCTCAATTTGGCTTTTGTATAATATGCACTCTTGCCTTTTTCCACTCGTTCTCTGACTTATGGTTCTTACAAGAATCAAACAATCTATAGTTCAAGAATCACTTTCAACTGTAGCAATCACAAGGAATAAAACAGAATTGTAGTACCAACAAAGGACAAGTAGCAAAGAACAATTTTACTACTAATAACAAGCAAGACAAATTTAAACTATGGAAAAACAAAGATTAGACAAAGACGTTTGACACTTAGGAATTTTATCAAACAGCTAATGTGCACTGAAATTTCAAGAACAACTGCCACATATATATATATATATATATATATATATATATATTTTTTTTCTTTTTCGATTCTTTTCTTCTTTTGATTCTTTTTTTTTATTCTTTTCTCTTTTTTTTGTTGTTCTTTTCTGCAGAAAACTAATTTCAAACACAACTTTGATATATATATCTAAATGAAATTCAATATCAAAATTGCATAAACAATAATTTTTTTAACAGAGTATACTGAACAGTGATGAACAAGTACACGTGAATAGTATAATTAACAGTACGTGAACAGTGACAATGAATAGTAACGTGAATAGTACCCGTGAACAATAACAATGAACAGTACGTGAACAGTGACAATGAACAGTACCCCCGTGAACAGTAACAATGAACAATACCCCCCCCCCTGAACAGTAACAATGAACAGTACGCTTTTGAACCCTGCTCTGAATACCAAATGACAACACTCAAACGGAAGGGAAACAATTTAGGGTTAGGTTTTAAGAGTTGATTTGATTAGAAAACGAGAAAAACATAAAAGATACCAGTAGGCGCCACAAATAAGAATATTTGATAAGCCAAGAAGGATCGCCACAAGAATCGAATAATTCTTGATAAGATCAAGTGATGCAAGGAAGAACCCTAGCAGAGCAACAACTCACAAAGTAATATGAATATTACGTACGTTCCTTCTGAATTCCCAAATGTTTAATACAACTTAAGTTTATGAGTTTGTCTCATTGCAGGAAATAAAGATAAATTAAAATCCTAATATCCCAAGCAAAGTTAAGTTGCCCAGATGGTTCAGTGAAGGCATTATAAGCTTTGGGTCTTGGGTTCAAATCCCCACTGTAGCAAATAAAATATTAATAATAATAAAAACTAAATCTTTTAGTTGGGCCTCCTAGCTCTCCAAACATTCTATGCATGTGATAGGTCTAGACTCCTCCATCTTTGGATCTTTTAATAGTTGGGTCTTTAGCAAATTGGTCACTTTGTATTGCAATGCCTCTTGTGCTTTTCTGAGCCTGCCTCTTGTCATAGGTCCACCTAAGTCTTGGATTGGATCTTGGTCTTGATCCTTCTCGTTATGGGCTTGGGCCTTTATGTCCACATCATCAAGTCTCTCTTTCTTTGGAGTTCTTCTATTTGTCTGAAAGCTAACTCTCTTCTGCTTTCCAAGTATGCAATCTTCACACATGTCAATTTCTACTGACTGAAGACCTGATAGTTTTCCTTTTGAGTGCATGATCTTCATCCCTTTCTCACTCATATGCCTAAGTCTTTGGTGCCATAGATTGGGATTTTCATTTGCTGCAACTGCAATCAAATGACATGCTTCTGCAGTCTTGTAAAGAGTACCACTCTTTTTGCCTCGAGCAATTATCATCACACCCTTTGAGAACTTCCAATCATCACCGTGGAAGATTGTTGTGTAACCTTTACTGGCTAACTGACTCACTAAGATTAAGTTCTTCGTCAGGTTGGGAATATGTCTGACATTTTTCAATTCCCATACAGACCCGTTCAACTTAATTTTTATTGTACCTTTACCTACAATCTCACACAATTGCTCATTACCAAGGTAAACTTTACCGAGATTTCTGGGAACATAATTCTCGAACAGTTGCTTTTGTGAGGTAACATGGAAAGATGCTCCAAAGTCTAACACCTAAGACTCCTCCTTGCTTTCTAAAGAGCATATCACACACATCATCTTTCCCTGACGTAGAGGCAACGTTTGCCTCGTCTTTCGCTTCTTGATTCTTTCATGCATTCTTGCACTGATTTTTATAATGTCCGGTCTTCCCATAATTCCAACACTCGATTTGCTTCGAGTTTTGGGAACTACGATGATTTCTGGACTTGGATCGTTTGCCCTTTGATTTTCTGCGTCCGCTTTCTTTGGTTGAACTTCTTCCTCTTGACTTTGTATGCAATACTGAAGAGGTTGATGATTCACCCGACTCCCTCCGCCGGATCTCTTCACTGAAAACCAAATTACGAACATCATCAAATTTTAACTTATTGCTTCCCGATGAGCTACTCACAGTTGTGATAGTAGCATTCCAACTTTCTGGTAGAGAAGACAAAAGTATCAAAGCTCATACTTCATCATCGAACTCAATCCCAACTGAACTCAACTGAGTTGTAACAGTATTGAGTTCATTGATATGTTGCGTCGTTGAAGCGCCTTCAGACATCCGTATATTGAACAACTGCCTCATCAAATGAACTTTGTTTGAGGCTGATGGTTTCTCGTACATACTGGAAAGAGTATCCATAAGACCTGCTGTCGTCTTTTCTTTTGCAATGTTAAAAGCAACATTACGGGATAACGTCAGTCGAATGACTCCAAGGACCTTTCTGTCGAGAAGAGTTCATTCCTCCTCTTTCATACCCTTTGGTTTCTTTCCTGTGAGTGGTTCGTACATATCCTTCTGATACAGGTAATCCTCAATCTGCATCTTCCAGAACCCAAAGTCCGCACCATCGAACTTCTCGATTTTCACCTTTCCTTCATTTGCAGTCATCACTCCAACTCGGATCTGACTTTTCTGGATCGTTTTTTGACAATTTATGTGAACTACCGTGTTTCGGAACACGTCTGTAGATAATTTTGCAGCACCGACAAAATTTTTACTATTCACGTTTTTACTATTCATGAAATAGTAAATTCACTATTCATATGAATAGTGTCACCACAAAATTTGCATAGTTAACAACCTGGATCTAATACCAGTTGTTTGGGAAAAAATACACAGAACTTTCTCATGTAGTCAGATCTGTGAAAGTGAAATAAAAACGAAATAATGACGGAATAATTGGACACACCAATTGATAATGGAGTTCGGCCAAAATTGCCTACGTCTCCGGACTACTGCATATATTTTATTGGGAGAAAAGAAAATACACAGGTGTTTGCAAAGTACTCTCAAAACACTAACAACCCTCAACCCAATTATACCCAGAAGCTAGATTATTTTCTTTCTGGTTCTTGCTGACTAACTTTTATAATGATTGCTTGAGAATTGGAGGATCCAAATGAGTGAAGTGAAATAACATTTTATAGCAAAAAATGGTTCTTGTGCATTTAAGATTTTCCCTATTTTCTTATCTTCAACCACTTGCCACCTTTTTTTGACTTTTCAAACACCAACAATGATAAGGTATTTAGAAGAAGTTGTATACATTTTTAAATGAATTATTAAACAAATTAGCGAATTATTTGTTCAATTACATAAATTGATAAAAAAAATAAAATAAATGAGACGATTATGTTATTCAATTTTTTTATTCTTACACAAATTCATACAATATAGATACGTGAGATCCAATATTACTAATAATAGTAATTTTTCTTAATAGCATCATTCACTCGGTTACTATAGGAATAACAATCATAATAGCATAATTTTTATATTTTATGAGATGGTTATTTTCAACTTTAAAGTTAAGGAGTGATTTTTTATAAAACTAAGTGTATGAGTGTAACGTTTGTGATCGTAAATTGAATGATAAAAAATAATATGACTAAATTAAATAAAACCATGATACATCCTTTTGTGAAAAAACAGTTATAATTATTTTATTTATTTAATATAATAAAAGGTATCGTTATCAATCAAATCACATATTTTTTTATGTAAATAAATATTAACATTTTAAAATATAAAAGAATTCTAATAAATTCATAAAATATAGAAATAAATGATAATAATAGCTTGTTGAAGTTCCTTGAATTCATCTTAAACCTTAAGATACGGTGTTCTCTTGCGTCAACATTCAACTCAAGGACCAAAAGCAACATTTTCATGGCTGCTTCGCAGAATTTAGCATGAAATGTGTTGCATGTTTTCTGGTATGAAATGTGTTATATTATAGATATGATAAAATGAATCTACACGCAAGTATTAGTGAATAAAAAGTGGTTTCTTAGATGCAAAGAAATGAGTTACATCCACATTTTGACCACTTTCCAAATTATATGCACTTTATTGGTCCCAACACAGGAAAGAACATTGCAAATTTCTTATTTCAGTGGCTTTGGTACAGTTAATTAAATTTTTAATGAATTAATCTTTCATTTTATCTTTTTTTTTTTATTTTTATTTATTATCGTTCTTTGTTTTCTTTTCTCTTCATTTCTCTCTTTGCCTATTTTTATTGTAAAAAAAAATATAATTTAATAAATATATAGAAAATTATAAATATGCAGTTAATTAATTAAAGGAACAACATTAAAATGGACAAGTTTTTTAGACTACATATTTTATGTATAACTATATATTTATATATAAAAAATTAATCTCATAGCATAATTTATCATTTTTTTTGTGATTTTATTTTATTGTACGAAGAAAATGTAATTCTGCGAGGGAGTAATGAACTCTTTGGATGATTGATTATTTTTGTTTAACGTTAGAAAGAAAAGGGTAAATGGTGGATGTGATGTAGTCTTAATCACTTTGTTTTCCCTTTCAGTTTGAACCAAAGTTGTTGAATAAAAGGTATAAAGCGGGTCAATGACAGCTACAAATCTCATATTCTCATCACCATAAATTTATTCTGCACAATTCATTTATTGCCCAAACAAAAATGGTACTTCTGGTTGGGTATAACCTAGAAGATATTTGGAAAATTAGGGAAATTTTTTAATTTTTTTTATTTGATTAAAAAAAGTTTAGAAAAAAAATGTTTGGAGACGCAATTTTATTTACTTTTCTTTTCTTCTGTTCAATTTTTTTTTCTTTGAGATCCATCTAATCAAATAGAATAGCCCTTATGATCAACATAGACGATAACAAAGTAGACAGTAAAGGTATTCAATTGCAGAGAATATATTAATATAAAACTGTCCATACGCATTCTAATTGAGGCAATATATGCTTTCAAAACATTTAAAAATATAATTTATTTCATCTTTTATTGATTTTTAGTTTTCATCAAATTTAATACAATTAGAATAATATGTTATTATGATTAAGATATATTTTTTTATAAAGCAATTAACAGTATATTAATTGGTGGATGTTTAGTGTTGAGAAATATGATTACTTACTTATTTTATTCCTTTCTTTCACAAAGACTAGATTGTGAAACACGTGGTTTTTAAAAGAAAATGACGTACTTAGAAATTAAGCAATGGAGGAAGTTAAAAGTCTACCGTGGGCCATCCAATCCGATCCTACTTTTACATAAAGAATTGGATTGTGAAAATGAAGATTGAAAAAAAATAATGCTTAGGTCCCAATATTTCCCTAGGCATTACAATTCCACGGGAGCGGGTTTTGTCACGTACAGTTTTTTTAATAATCTGATTTCATTTAGATGAGATATTAAGTGCTTTTTTTTTTTTTATTTTATTTCGAGTTCTTCGTTTCTGTCATATTCTTAATCTATATTATTTTTAGAAAGATAATTACATTTATAATAAATTAATTTTATTATCTATTTTGTATATGTAAATAAATATTTATAACTTTATAATTTATAATTATTAATTAAATATATATTTTAATTTATTATATTTATATTAAAATATATATGTAAAAGAAATATTTAATCATTTTTTATTTATAATATTATTATTATTATAATACTATATTCAAATATTTGAATATTTATAACATTATTATTATTATAATATTGTATTTATACATTTGATTATATATATATATATATATATATATATATATATAAAAAAAGTTAATTCATTTTTAAGTTGTCATTTAAAAATATGAAATATATAGTTTATAAAGAAATATTTAATAAGTTAATTCTTATTCAATTAGTTCAAAGTAATAAAAGTTTAAATTATCAATTCCTTTAAATTTTTAAAATATAATTATTTTATCAAGATAAAATTTGATATATGATAAATAAAAATAATAAGATAAAAAAATATGACACAATAAAATCTAATAAATATAAATTATAAATAAAATAATATTAGTTACTACTAAAATTCATGAAATTGGTTGAAAAGATTGAAAAAAAAAACAAATTAATAAGAGAGATTAAGGAAATGTGAAAAACTGATATGTCGGATAAAGAATAATGCAATAAATTAATTGATATAAAAGATTAAAAAAGATTAAAAAATTAAAAGGTGGGTAGAAGAAGAAAATTGTGGTGAAATATAAAAAAATGACCTTATATGTAATAGAAAAAGAAAAGGAAATATTTTTAAAATATTAATATTTTAAAATTTAAATTTAAATATAAAGTCGGAACGAGGTCAAGATAGGGTCGAGGTGGGGATTGCATTACACATCCCCATCCCCGTCCATACCCCCAGCATTTTAAAGTGAAAAAAACCTAAACTCACTCCGGTCCCTTATCATTTAGATTTTCCCTGTCAAACCCAAAACAAAAACGAATCGATCCCCACAAAATAAAGTTTAATTGTAATCCCGATATTTCCCGGCACAATCCTACTTGTGACACTGTAAATTTGCTTCACCTGAGGGTTTTTTCATTCACTGAAACGGATACAAATCGTAAAATCTCATGCCCACATCTTACTTTAATTCAAAATCACCTCAGAAAGACGTGGCATTCATTATTTAATTTTAAATATATAAAAATATAAAACTGATTATATTTTTACTTCCTTTAAAATAAACTCAATTAAAAAACTATTTTAATTCCATGTCAGATCTCTCTGCGGTGCTGACGTATGTAATAAAAGGAAAGGTAAAACTTCTATAGTTTTATTTGCAAGAGTACGGTAAGGTTTAAAACTTTTCTCTAAAACTTATTTTTGATAAATGAAAATATTTTTACAATATTTCAATTACTTGAGTATTTTTTTTGTTTTTTCATTTTTAAAACAAATGGTTTATATTTTTATAATTGAAATAATTAGTGAAATGCATCTTAAATGCCAGGTAGATACATTCCTTACAAAGTTACATGTCTAAGGTTTTTATCCCAAAGCAAAATTGTATACATTGGATGTGGCACGCAAAGTTAAGAGAATAATTTACCTTCGTTGATCATGCTGGCCGAAAGTAGCTTCAAAAAAAAAAATTAAGTCTCAAGGTTGATGATTATTGCCGGGCAAACGAGTTTTGTTGGAGGTCTGGTTTGAAAAGAATGTGTCACAGGTGCAATTCCTCCCCCCTATATATTGAAATTATGGAAAATTCATATCATCAAAATTTGTAAAATATTCCTATGCTCTCTTAATATAAAAAATAATGTTACTGAGTCAAATAGATAACAAATGGTTTGAACAAATGTATATTAGAACAAATAAATATATCCAATAAAATAAAAAGAAACCCTCCTAATATTTTTTTTCTGTCGCTTATGCAAATCGAGAAATCAAATATAGTTAACCACGTCATACATAAAATTAAGAGGTTATATTATATGTTAATTTTATTTCCTTATTATTTTTATATCAATTTAATCCTAATTCTTTCAAACTGAATAATATCATTAAAATGTTTATATAAAAAAAAACAAATTATTCACATGATCACACAATTGATCTCATATGTCACATTTATAACATCATAACATATTATTAATTGTGATATATTAACATTAATATAAATGAGACACATTATAATGATGTGAACCAGTATAATAATAATAATAATATTAATATTACATTATATATTTTCATTAAATAACTTAAAGGTATTAATGAAAAAATATATTTTTTTAATTAAGACCAATTAAGACTAAAAAATAATAATAAAACCAAATAAATAAAAATTTAAAATAATAAGACTAAATAAATTGTATTATATATATATATATATATATATATATATATATATATTATGTAAAACAATTTTATTCTATTTTTTATGTAAAACTAATTATATAAAATAAACTAATTGATTTACTAGATAATCTCTAAAAGAATTAATTAATAAAAGTATTATTTTAGTATCAGTTCCATCTACAAAATTATTTAAAATTAAAAAAAAGTCTTATATAAGTAACATTTTCTAATTTTAAATAACTTTAATTGAAATCAAAATTAAAATAATATTTATTATTCACATTATTAGAAGAATTTCCTTTTTTAAGGTGCCCTTACGTACTTATCTTAATTTACATGATAGTCTAAATTCTTGTATCCTATCAAAGTATATAGGGGTGCAGAAAGACAAGTATTGAGAGAAATACCCGGAGGAAAGAATATATATACCAAAATTTTGGCCACCTGAATGCCAGACCACTTGGGAATATTTAATGCAAGTGAAACAAATACGCGCCCCAATCTAACTTAATTTCAAATCGACCAAAACAGGGCATGGGAAAGTGACGGATGGAAATTCTATATTTTCTAATCTAAACTGCATTCGTTAGAAGCTCAGTTCTCGTACTATCGGTTCTAGAATCGACGTTGTTAGCTCTACCATCGGATTTGGATGCTATAGCACCTGCACTAATCAATGGAATATTACTCAAAGATATTAATTTATCCATTTTTTCCCTACTAGAAGATGATTCGGTGCCCGGCAGAATTTGTCTCAATTGTGACTGCTGGCAAACAATGCGACCTTTGTTCCACCCCGGGAAAATAAAGGATGACGGGACAGTATCCTGCAAGAATGAAATGACAGCTTTCGCAATAGGAAAATCCTGGGCATCTGTGGTTTTCTCTATCTCACCACGGCTGGTTAAATGGGAAAAACAAAACATATGAACGTTAGAGAAGAAACTAACCGGAGATCTAAATTAAAGGTACCGCATATAGCACCCTTTTTTGATAAAAAAAAAAATTATGCTCAAACGGTTTAACTCGTGTGCTGGTGCAGAAAATAAGTTGTTAGAGACAAGCAACTTACACCACAACAACTGTTGCAAGCATAGGAAGATCCTCGCCAATCATGAACATTTCCTGCATATTGTTCAGCCAAATTGATAGCGCTGTCAATGCAGCACCTTCTGACATCCTGCAAGAAAATAAAGTCTTAGATTATATACCATTGAACATAAAAATGAATATAAAGCCTCAATTTCAAAGGGTAAGAAAAATAGAGTTCTCAACTTTCAATTTCGATTACTCTGTTCGTAGAAAATTGAGAAAGGCTTCAATAATGGTCACATTAACCCATCCTATTAGCGTTTCAACTCATTATCATTCTCACGCTTAATTTTCATAAACTACCAATATGTCCTTTGGTACTTTAGACAAAATCATAATTAAGTACTGAAATCTCCAAAAGTTAACCATTCTAGATATGCATAAATTAGCTATGGAGACCTCAGAAACTAAAGAGGCTAATTGCAGAATCGCCTCATTTGAAAGCTGAGGGTTCTACCCATATGCATCAACACGGGGATTTCGTATGTTTTCCTTTATTAAATAATATTAATAAATGTTTAACAAGAATTTTTTGCCACTATACCTGTGCACATCCACAGACCATACAAGTTTACTTCTACGAAAAAGTTCAGGGAACAGCCCCCTCTTTGATGCTTCATTGAGCACTCTAGCAGCCCTTTCTCTCTGGAACATCCACCAAAGAGCTTCTAACAGGGCATTGTAGAACCTCAGTCCCATCCCACACCCTTCGGAACTGAGCTTGTCAAAAACGTACTCCACAATCTGCCAATTAGACTCATCATCAAAATCTCCCTTGATCATCTGTCCAATTACTTGATGAATATCTGACACCCTCGTTGTGATCATCTCATCAATTAAATTATAGGCATCATTTGATCTAAACCAACAAATTAAGGTAAGCAAAAATATAAAACACAAATAAAGCATTAGAAGTAAAATGCAAATAATAGGTGATCAAAGTCAAATTAAAGCTTCAGAGTTTGGTCTTGACTTGATACAAGAATGAAACAGAAAATTGCAAAAACAAATAAATAAAAATGAATTTGTCCCATTTAACATAGAGTGAGAGAGAGTCTACCTAATCAACACACAAATGTCCTGCAAGTTGTTGAAAATTCCATCACATATAATTTATGGTTTAGTCGGACTTTGAAATATGATTGACATCCACATTTAATCTTGTTTACTTATTGGTTGCTTTGGTTACTAGGGTATCTATGACCCAGTATGGAGACAGAGATTACATGCTAATGTGAAGGTAAAATGGCTTGACTAGAATTCATCGCATTTTTATTTTATATTGTCATATATATATATATATATATATATATATATATATATATATATATATATATATATATATTCTCGCGCACTCACTCACATTACTCACAAGGTCATGCTTAAAAGTATACCAAACTTCGAGCTTATCTTACACATAATCACTTTTTGGGTTTCCGGTTAAAAGCTCATGAGAATTACTTAAAACATTCCTATCAGCCTTTTTAGCTCATTTCAATAAGCTTTACCCTGAAGGTGTGAATACTAGTAAATAAGTGCTTAATTGAGTTTTTTACCAAACGTGCCCTAACATGAGTTCAGTGATGCAAGCACACTAGAAAGTGATATCATAACATGTATCAATTGAAGGCTTGAAGGCAAAACCATATTTTTCCATGAAGGATAAAATTAGCACCACTAATAGGACAACTTGAAAACTCCCTACCAAAAAGGGCAGAAAATATAAAGATGTCAAATAATATATTTTATTGATTTATAACTATCTGGTACTGATAGTTATAATTCTGACAATAACAGTTATAACTGTCTAACAGTGACAGTTCTAACCTTGACTGAAAAGTACGAGTGTACACCTAAGAAATCAGTAAATACAGAAGTCATTTACTCACATGAAGTAGGAAGAAGTTACTTCGATGATAGGCAGCTCCCATAGTAGAAAAATTAGTTAGTCGGCTGGACAATGAGAGAAATGTGGCCTATAAAAAAGAACAAGGGTTGAGAGGGAGATTTCATCTTGTGATTTGAGAAGAAATTCATTAAGTTGTGGGAGAGTCCAAGCCTCTTGAAAATCGTGGGAATCATTTGTGCTCTTTTCTATTAATAGAAACTTTTCTTTCTATGATTCTGATCCAGTTTATATCAATTGGTTATCTTGATCCAGAGGAAGCAGCAGTGTATGGTCAATAATGGAAGTAAGAATGGAGATCTCTCTTTTCTCCGGTGAGAATCCCTATGGGTGGGCCACCAGAACGTATAGATATTTTCAGATTGAAGGAGTAAACCAAGAAGAAAGTGTGCAACAGGTGGAAGAAGCTACAGATGGGTACCCTTCGAATTGGTTTTAATAGTCAAGATCCTAAACCTGCAAGTCCACATGGGCAGCATTCAAGATTGTTTAAATTAGGAGGTTTCAACAACCATGATCATGAACCCTGACGAAATCTTGTTAGATTTGAAGCAAGAAGGCTCCAAACAAGAATACAAGGACAATTCAAGATATGTTTGACCAAGAAACAGGTGAGGACAAGGCTGAAGCTGCCTTGTAATGGGTAATCAGCAGTGATGGACTTAGTGCAACTCATAGAATAAGGTATTTTGGTGCAAGAAGCCAAAAGGGAAGGAGGAGGGGCCAAACTAGAGAAACAAATGGGGAGTGGCCAATGGGGCAATCAGTGGAGAATGGAAGGAAAAACAGTTCAAGTGGGTGGCTGCATAAACAAGCAGGGGTGGGGTGGGAAGAACAAGTGACAGCAGTGGAGGTTAGGGTTTTAACGATCAATCCACCATGACTGATAGAATAGCCACATCATTGGGTTCTGCCTGGACAGAGATAGATCATCAACAGTGGCTAAATTCTAGAACGTAATTGTTATGCTTTCCCCACCAGAACCACCATACCTTGGTGCTCAGATGGTGGCTAATGTTATGTTGGAGTTACAGGCAAGAATGTAAATCCGTATCATTCCTCAATTCAAGAACTGCAACAACCATAGGGAAAATCACAATGTTGAGATGAGGTGGTGGAACTACTGGACCCAATACAAAGGTAGATCAGTATTTTGGGACTACAATAATTGCACATACGTATTTGTGTAAGATCCAGACAGAATTAAAGCTATTTTGGGGCTACAACTACACCGGTGGGATTGACTAGGTCGTCATGCTTCCAACGGCTGGAGCCCAACACAAGTGTTTTCAGCTGCCAAATTCTGTTTCACGTTCAGTACAAGGGGAAACTTTGGGGGGAGTATTCATAAGTAATCCCCATAGTTACTGAGTAGAATAATTGGTTTGTTCGTTGGGAACCAGGATAATTAGAGAAATAAGGAATGTTGTCTACAAATAAGTAAAGGTGTTGAGAGGGAGATTTTATCATGTGAATTGAGAGAGAAAACTGATTTTACTGTGGAGGGCCCACGCCTCTAGAAAGTCATGGAATCATCTGTAATCTTTTCTGTTAATGGACACTTTTCTTCCTATAATGCTGATCAAGTTTGGAAGTTTCTATCAGAAGAGATGCAAATTGTAGATCAATAAAAATCTATAAAGATTGTAGGAAAAATAAATGAACCATATAAGAAATAGTATGGAGTAGAACTTCAAGACTGAAATTCATAATTTAGCAAAGCTTAATGCTATCCAATTGTGTGATTTCGTGTTAGTTGCATCTGGTAATGGTCTCATGGGCTTATTTAATCTTCCTATATTCAAACAAAAAGAGAAAAGGAGTCATGCTGCAATGCTCTGATAATGCGCCAAAAATTCCATGCACTGTAAGTTGTTTGATTTTAGTACAATCTCACAAACAAATAACATAATGTACAGGAATTGGTGTCATCATTACTCAACTATTATTTTATTCAATATTGATTTCAATTGTTTTCACAATCCTATCAGTATAATATGCTTAAGATCATGGATTGGTATTTGTAACCACCTAATTGTTATAACTTCAAACTTAGATCGGAAAGTAGCACGGCTTAAATTTTAAAATAATAAAAAAACCACTGCAATAAAATACAAAAATGCTGACCTGTCATTCTTTGCATAAAGAGCTAGCATCATGCAGTAGCTCATGACACTGGGCAGTATTCCTGAAGCTTTAATTTCTTGGAACTGCTCCTCACTCTCGTCAACAAGCCCTGCAGAGCAGTATACACTTAACACTGCTTCAAGTGTCAGCTCATTAGATTCACAATTTGCTTTTTCCATTTCAACATGAGCTTTTACAGCCTCTTCATACTGACCAGCTTGCCTAAAAGCTTCAATCAAACCGTTAAATGAATACACATCCCGTTTTAAACCAGACTCATTCATCCTGGATAAAATTGCTTCCGCTTCTTTGTACAAACCCCCCCTTGCATATGCGTGAACAAACGAATTGTAGGTCTCAAGGGTTGGGTTGCTTCCAACTTCTTTCATGGTGTTAAATGCGACAAGAGCCTCTTCATACAGTGCAGCGTGCCCAAACGCTTCAATCACCCCAGTATAAACCTTGGAAGTTGGTACTATTCCTTTCTCATTCATATGCAGTAAAATTTTCTTGGCATCTTCATAAAGCCCTCCCTTCCCACAAGCAAATATCAAGCCCTCGTAAGTCTCTATGTTTGGCTCAATATTTTCCTCCACCATGTCATGAAACAAAGTCACCACCTCCTTGAAGTACCCTCCCTCCCCAAAGACCTGTATGAGAATGTTATAAGTACACGCATCAGGGTCCGTGTTACTAACTTTCATCTCAAGAAAAAGTTCTCGAACATCATCGTACCTCCCATGCTTCCCATACAAATGCAACAAAATACTATACGTGGCTGCATTCGGTACACAACCTGCAGCCTGCATCTGCCTAAACACGCCCATCGCCTCTTTGATGGACCCTAATTCTGCATAAGCATCTAATAACACATTATAAGAAGTAATATCTGGCAAATTACCCCCAGACTCCATCTCCCTAAGAAGTTCTGAAACCTTCTCTAACCTTTTCAACTTCCCAAACGTCTGAACAAGATAACTATAAGTATTGATATCGGGAACTATCCCACTTTCATTCATGGTCCTAAACACCATTTCAGCCTCATCACCTAACCCCCTTTGAGCACAAGCACAAAGCAAAGTATTATGAGTAATAACATCAGGCTGAATCCCTTCATGTCTCATTTCAGCAAACAACCCTAACAACCCCTCCCAATCCAACCCACCCCTAGCACAAGCATTAATCACAGTGTTGTAAGTCAAAATACTCGGCGAAACCCTCTCCTGCTTCATTCTATCGAGGAGTTCAAGCGAGGTGTGGAACTGGCCGTTACGGCCATATGCGTTGATGATGGCGGTGTAGGCGTAAACGGTGCGCGGGACACCGTTGCTAGGCATTTCGTCGAACACCTCGCGACACTTGTCGAGCAAGCGCTCGCGGCCCAAGAGCGTGATCATGATGGTGTATATGTGCTCGTTGGGCTTGCACCACAGCTGCCGCTGCATGTACTTGAAGAGACGCAGCGAGCGCTGCCAATCGCCGCGCTGCGCGAACTCCTTGAACACGAGGGCGAAGTCGTTGAGGGAGAGCTTGTTCTTAAAGGGGTCGAGGCACCGCGCGATGCTTCCACGTGGCGGAAGCGCGGTGAGGCGGTTGATTAGGGATTCCACATCGTAGCTGTACTTTCCCTTCTCCACCGTCACGGAGGGGTTTATGGGGATAATCTCCTTGGACTTGGTGGCGCGTGATTGGAACTGGAAAGCGCGTTTGGGGTAGGGTGCACAGAAGAGTTGGCGGAGGGTGGTGGTTGGGTTGAGGAGCGTGGGGGAGAAGGGTGACGGGTTGGGTACATAGAGAGAGGGTGAAAGGGAAAGGGTCATTTTCTGCAACGCGGTCATTTTGCGAAGTTAGTTGGGAAAACGGTTATGTAGTGACATGTTCATGATGATAAGCGCGGTGGTAGAGTGAATGGAAAATGGAGGTGGAAGTGGTGGAAGTGGTGGAAGAAGATGGAATGAGAGTGAGGTTGGTGATGGTAACAGAATTGAGGAAAGGCCACGTGGTGTTCTTTTTGGATAACGGTCAGAGGAGGGCAAAAATTTGGAAGTAATCAGGTTATTTGACCCGATAAGCCTAGTCGTATTTGGAGGTGGAGCCCCGGTAAGCACGGGTTACGCGTGTGGCTCATTTTGAACCGGGTCTGTTTTCCGGAGCAATTGGCGGTAACGGATTTTCAAACGATCTTTCAAGCGGGAGAAATATACTCAAGCTGTCTGCGTTTATCATACGCTATGCTTCTTTTAAGTGATTTCCAGCTTTCTAATTTAAATTGCGAAAATGTATATGGAACACTGACTCATTCGATCATCACTATATGGCACACTTCTGTTTTTATTATATCTACTTTTACAATGTATTTCTAATTAGGCATAACAACTAAGCGAAGGGAACAGACAGAATTTTGGCTCATCATTCTGGTATGACTTTTTTAATTATTTTCGTTCCCATTTTTTATTTTTATTGAAATTAAAAATGAAGTCCGTTTTCATTAAATTTTAATTTTTTTCCTTTATTTATGTTATTTTTTAAAAAATTATTATATTTATAATAAATTTATATTATCTTTTAAAAAAAATTATATTTATAATAAATTAAATTTACTATTTTTATATATAAATAAATATTTATAATTTATAACTATTATTAATTAAATATATTTTTTAATTTATTATATTTATATTAAAATATGTATATAAAATAAATATTTAATTATTATTTTTTATATAGATATACAATATTTATAACATTATTATTATTATTATTATTATATTATATTCAAATATTTAATTATATATAAGTTATTTTTTTAAGTTATTATTTAAAAATATGAAATATATAATTTATAAGAAAATATTTAATAAGTTAGTTCTTATTTAATTAATTAAACGTAATAAAAATTTTAATTATGTTAATTTCTTAAAATATAATTATTTTATTAAGATAAATTTTGATATATGACAAATAAGAATAATAAAAATTAAAAAATATAGCATAATAAAATTTAATAAAAATAAATTATAAATAAAATAATATTAGTTACTATTAATATTTATGTAAAATATGTAGAAAAAAATAATTTTGTCTTCATCAAATCGGTTGAAAAGGTTGAAAAAATAAATTAATTTGAGATATTAAGACAATGTAAAAAGGTGAAAGGTGGGAAGAAGAATAATGTAATGAATTAATTGATATAAAAGATAAAAGAATAAAAAAGTGGATAAAAGAAAAATAATAATGGTAAAATATAAAAAAAATTACATTATATATAATGAAAAAAAGAAAAAAATATTTTTAAAATATTAATATTTTAAAATTTTAAATTTAAATATAAAGTGTGACGCGGAGGACGAGATGAGATAGGAATTGCATTACTCATCTCAGTATCTGCTCTAACTTTTTAAAAGCAGAAAAAATCCAAACTCAACCTCATCCATACCCCAGTTAACTTCACTTTTTTTTTTTCATCAAATTCAGGACGAAATCATATTTCTATCTAAGTATTTACCATTCACATTGAAAAAAATGCATGATAACCTTGTGTTCGAATTAATTGTATGAAAAAAGTGATTTGTATGAAAATTTACTCAGTACAGTGTTAAAATCTATTTTATTTTTTCTTTATTAATTGTATACATCAAATTTTGTTGATCATAACTCACCAAAATGATGTATTTTTTACTCATTTCATTCAGTTATATTTTGTTATTATTTTTTGTTTACTCGTTTACAAGACAAATATGTGATTATATTTTGTGTTAGAAAAAATTACTTATTTATCATCCTATGACACTTATTTTGCATTGTTAAACTCGTGAGTAGAAAGTTACACAAATTTTAAAATAGTTTAAAACAAAGTGTTTTAAGTTTGTACACGATAAATTTGTAGAAAATTATCTTCTAATTTTTTATTTTTTTTACTTGGATTGATAAGGAGATATTAGAGTAATTTTTTATTTTTTTTACTTGGATTGATAAGGAGATATTAGAGTGACAAGTAACTCTTTTATGTTCCTTTAATTCTCTGTGAAACATCATGTAAAGATGTAGAGAAAAGATTATCAACACTCAAAAAGGAAGTGTCGGGTCAAACTTTATGGTAGTTACAACTTTATTTTTTTTCTTGTATTATGAATGCCATGTGTATGCATTGATATATGATTTATTATGGAGTTTATGTATATATTATAACATTATGAGATATAGGGGTGAACATGTTATCAGATATATTAAAGCATGATATATATAAATAAATAAAGATATTTTGTACATAAAAATATAATATACATTATTTTTATATAAATTATAGAGAATAATAAAGAATTTTATTTATTTTTAATTCTTACTATTCTTATGATTATTATACATATATTTACATGTAGGAATAAATTGATTAAAAAAGTACGGTGAATAGAATACGACATACAAAAAGTTATCATTATTGATCCGTCTAAAATAATGAGAGTTTTTATATCGAGATACAAATGTCAATATTGATAATCTCATCCCTCTAAAAATAATTGAATTATTAATAATATTTGTATTCCAATTAGTCCTTGAAAAAAAAAGGTGATGTTTTGAGAGAAAGGATTTTGAAGGTTTGATGTTCCATCTACTTAAGTTGGTATTTTTAATTGTAACATGAAGAGCTCATAATAGATAAGTGAAAATAATTAATATGTAAAATAAAATAATTTCAAAATTATATATAAAATATACTTCCCAACTTCATCATTATATCCCAATTATTTTATATTATGAATATTTGAATTAAATTTGTAGTGACTAGTTAAGATAAATAAACACAATTTTAATAACTCTTTAAGTGATATTTACTAATTTTAATCCTTAAGATTCAACCTTTATCTACAATGTCATTAATTTTTCATAAATAAAATATTTTATTCTTTAAGAAAATTTAAACAACGATATATTAATATAAATTAAAAAACAAGAATCAAAGTGAAACTAGGGATAAATATAAATATAAAAGGAGATTAAAGTGTAATTGGAGGTAATTAAATAAACATAATAGAATTAATGTACAACTGAAGATGAATAAATAAATATAAAAGGAGACCAATATATAACTAGAAATAAACAAAATAGGATCAGTGTATAATTGAAAATAAATAAATAAGATGAATTCATAATTAAAGATAAATATATAAGACCAATGTGTAACTAACTGATAAATAAATATGATCAATGCATAACTGAAAATAAAAATAAAAGAATAAATAAAATGAGGTTAGAGACACCCCACCTAACAACTATAAAAAAAATAAAATAATAATAAATGTTTCATTCACCTACTTTAATAAGTGGAGGAGGTGATCAAAATGCTTATACAAGCCTCTTATTTTATAATTAATTAATGTATTACTTCACTTATTGTTATTTTTAGTGATTGAAGAGGGAATCCAAATTTTGTCAAAGGGAGGTCAAGCTCTTTTGCATAGGTCAACCTCCTTTACAGTGGCCAACACCTTTACAATGACCAAGCTCATTTGTAGTAACTCAACTCTTTTACAGTGATTGAACTCTTTAGAAAGGTTAAGCTCATTTACAGTGGGTGAACTCCTTTACATAGGTCGAGTTCCTTTACAATGGTTGAGCTCCTTTACAGAGGTCAAACTCCTATATAGAGGCTAAGCTCCTTCATAGTGGACGAATTCCTTTGTGCTTCTTTACAGAGATAATTAATTTTTTTTAAAAGGGTCTTTTATTATAAAATATTATAATTTAATATATTGTATTTAAACATTATTAATTTTGAGGTGTTATAGTTGAAAAGTTTTTTTATTATTTTTTTTAAGCAATTTATAAAAGAAATTAAAAAAATGGATAACAAGAGATTGTGTTATTTAAAGTTTCTTAGGAATATGTTTATTATAGCAAAATTACTTATGACTTGTTAACTACAAAAAAATATGTTATTTATAGCGGTTAAAATTGTATGTTATTTATAGCGGTTAAAATTGTAGATTTTAGAAGTTAAAAACCGTTATAAATAAAATTTGTAACAATTAATATAACTGCCATATTTATAGATGTCAAAAACGATTTGTAATAGAATTTTTTTAAATGCTGGTATTTATGTCAAAAAAGAAAAACAAAAATTTCAACAGCTTAAAAACCGCCATAAAATACATTATTATTCTCATTTTAATTTAACATTTTGTTACAATTTGAAATTGTTACAAATGTTATTTTTATAATTAATTTTATATTTCAACAATTAAAAACTGCTACAAAATATATAATATTTTATAATTATTTAAAACTTATTGGAGGTTTAAAAAACCACCAAAAATTATTTAATTACTATTTTTTAATTATTTTATCAATAAATCAAAATTTTAATTATTATTTACAAATTATTTTTTAATAATTTTATAATTAATAATTAAAATACTTTTTTATTTAGAATTACTTTAAAATACCACCATAAGTGTAATAATAATTTAATCATTATAATAAAATCAATAATATAATGAAATGTATAATATATTTTTCATTTGTTTTAATGACATAAAATATTAGTTTGATTCTCACTAAAAAATGGTTAAATTTGTAGTTTTTATATATAATTCACTTTGAGAGAGTACTTAACTAAATATAATTCAATATCAACTAAGATAAAATCAAATTTCATCCTAAAAGTCCAATAAAATTCATCACATTATTCATTAATAAAGGGTATCTAACAAAATACAATGTCAATAGATCCACAAATTTCATAACATATATGTCAAACTTAATGAAAATTATTATCCAATGAGTATCCTCCTATGATATTGACATATTTCATTCACTTGCTTCATCCTGTGAAATAAAAATAATATCATCTTAATATAGTTAAAAATATATATAAAAGATATTAAACTCCATAGAAATAATTAACAACATAATTCTATTAACACAAAATATGAAATACTTACATATAATGTCAAACTTTATGAAAATTACTATCTAAAGAAGATTCTCCATGTGGTGTTGACATATCTTGTCCACTCTCTTCATCCTATAAAATAAAGATCATAAGCATAATTAGAAATTATACATAAGATATTGAACTTTATACAGGTATTGAATAATATAATTTCATTTAAAACAAACTATAAAGTACTTACAACTATATTACTTGTACTACCAAACATGACACCCAACTCAGGAGGAATGTGTCCTTCTTTCATTTGGATGTATGCAAGCATGACACTTTTTAATGTTTTGACATTTTCTTCAGAAGTTGCTAATTTTTCTCTTAAATGAATAACTTCCTCTTTCAATTGAGAATTTCCACTCGAATCAGAATTTGAGAAATTGCACCCTGCACTGCTAAATCTTGTGGTAGACTGAAATGCAACACTATGAAGACCTCCTAGTCCTAGACAACGTACACGCCCAGGATGATCCTTTCCCAGCACTTTACTAACACAATCATTAGCTGAAATTTCTGTAAAATTGACACTTTGACTCATTTCTTGTGTTATTTTCTCCTGTAAATAGAATAAATACAATTGTCTGATATTCATATTAATATTATACAAAGGAGGTTGTAAAATAAGATAGATGCAAAGTCATGATATTTGACATGCAATTTTTCATCTTCTCCCCAATACAACATGCAATTTTTTTGGCAAACATCTATCTTGGTATAATTAAGACCAAGCTTATAAATCACCTTCTTTGCCTCATAAAATGAAGTAGGAAATTTTGCATATGAAAATGCATCTGCCAATAACTCTAAAATCATCGTCATAGCCTTATCAGTTATACCACACAAACATTTTATATGATACAACCTTAATAGAAAAGACAACTTCGAAAATTTTTTGCACCCTTCATATAACTCTTGGTTGCAATCTCTAAGCAAATCATCATACTCTTCACATTCTTCACTGGGCATGATTTCTACAAACTCAACTTGTTCATCGCACATGTTAGACTCTACATCATGTTGTCTATTCCTCCCAAATGCATCATTTATCATATCTATCATTGGATTTCCATTTTGTAATGACACATTTACTACTTCATTGTCCCTTGATGCTATTGTTTCATATGTCTCCCCATGCCAAATCCATACTTTATAATTTGTTGGAAATTGCTTGCAAATCAAGTGGTCAAACACATCTTCTCTAGTTTCCCATTTGTCATAGTGACATTTAGGACATGGACAAATTATTGCACCATTGACAGATCGATTCTCAAATGCAAAATCTAAAAATGTATTCAGTCCATCCAAATATTCAATTGTATTCCGTGGCATGTCAATCCATGATTTATCCATTTTTATATCTGTCCAACGAAGTAAGAAAAATATAAGTTGCAAAATATTTTCTATATCCTTGATGTACATAATAAACTAAGGTATAGAAGAGACATTAATACTCCTAAAATTCAAGATTTTCCCGCTATGTCGTACTCTCAAATCCACAAAGCAGAACCTTACATAACTCGAGAATCCCTGTCAGTCCTATTAAGTAAGCACACTTCAACTATAATTATGTTATGTTTTTATCAAACAAAAAAATACTATGCATATAAAAAATTTAGATTAAAAAAAAGTATTTATGAAATTTTGCTGATATATAAATAATATAGAATATTGACGAGATGATGTGAATGAGAAATACAGTAATGAAAAAGGCATATGCAGGAGTCTAAAACACAATTCACAGTGACATACACTAGAAAATTACATAAATTAAAAACCAGTAATAATATAATGTAGTTAAATTAGAAATTAACAATAACGAAACGAAGGCTAATTAAATGCGAGCATCAAATTAAAGTTTATTTTTCTCCTTTTACTCAATATGCAATTAGAATTCAACATATATTGTTATTGATGCCAAATTCATAGGCATAACTTCAGCCTTCGACACTTTTTGTTGTTGAAGAAAAGTGTAAAATACTTACCTTGACAAGACTATTCAATCAATTCTTTTAGTATTTGTTTTTGGAAAATTCCATTGATTATGCCTGCAACATTAAATAAACAAATATTTTTCCATGATTAGATTAAAACAAAGACGCTAAATCCATCTAAAAACTCTGCATACATATTTTGGTCATAGCTCATGAAAATCATTATAAAATTGCACTGCAAAAACAGAGTCCATTGAAGTTCATATACTATATGTTTTGGATTGTCTAAAAGGCCGAATATATTTCTTTCATTGTTCTTAGTTGTAATTTTTTCTATTCATACTCACTTACTAAAAGAATATTTAAAGTAATTTTAAGAAATTTTAATGCTTTATGCCTTTCCACGTAAACATGAAATGACATATTCAGTGTTCATGCACTCCAATTATTATTCTAATGCAGCATTGAACCTTATACCTCACGTTTTCACACCAGACTTTTGTAATTTCCTTGGGACTGGAACTGCGTTATATACATAAATCATATTGCCTAATGCAACAAATTATGGTCAAATATAGCAGCTATAATGAACAGAACATAAAACAATTTCTGCATATTTTTTCTTCACCTTTCTTGTACATTTTTCATAGTTAACTAACTTACCTATAGTTAAGTAGTTTCTAGCATATCTAACCCAAAAAATCTAGAGTCACTGATAAGTAGTAGACAAAAGCTTACTAGATCCACCTTTAGACGTAACCACTCTACCTTTGATTAGTTCCAAAGTGGCTTTAAACAAGTCAGAAAAATCTGTAAGTTTTATATTTAGCAGTGAATGGAGGCTTTATAAAAATCACTCATTTAAAAAGTAGAATGGCCTAGTGTGGACACTCTCACTTGAAGTTACAATCCATTTAAACTTATGTAAGTAGTAGAATTGGAGAGCTATGGTGATAAATATGATGAAAAGTGAAGAAAGTGATGAAGAGGAGTACAACTATATAAATGACAAGAACTTTACCTGCATCAAAGGGGTGAAAACATGAATGTGTGGGCCATTAATTATAAATTGATAGAGGACAAAATGTCTAAAGAGTTTTGTATAAATCTAGAAAGAGCATTGTATAAATAATCTAACAGAGCACCTTCTCCTTCACTTCACTTCACTTCAGTCACATTTCCTCTGTGTTTGTTTCCCATTCTCAAAGACACTTCACAAACACGTTTCAGTCCAATAATTTTATCATCTTCCATTATTTTATCCCAGTCAAATCTCTGGGCAATGCCATTCAGCAATTCTGCTATTTGCTCATATTTCATAGGACGCAAGTTTCACTACTAGAAAAATGTCAAATAGTAACCGAAATCAGTGACCGAAAAATTTAGTTACTATCGTTGACCGAATCGATAACCAAATTATTATTTTTTAGTCTAGTAATCGAAATAGTAACCGAATTTTCGGTCACATAAAATCAGGTTACTATTTCGAGTCACTTTATTATTTAATTTATTTTTTTAATTAATCTATATTTAATTTATGTATTTATTTTTACAAAAATGGTTAATAGTGACTGAAATTAGTGACTGATTTTTTTATATTTAGTAACTCGATTTAGTGACTAAAATTTCAGATCACTAAAAAAATAATTTTTAAACTCATAACTATTTTTCATTTTATATAAATATTTTATTTAAAATATTTTTAATATAAATTTACTTAATAATTTAAAATAATTGATAACATTTTTAATAACATTATAAATATTTAAAAAAAATTGTTTACTAACTTATTAAATAATTAAGTAATATAATTATTTGATTTTATTTTTTAATTTAGCATGTGAATAAAAAAATTAAAATTGATTATTAAATTAGTCACCAAATCGGTCATCGATTCGGTCCATCGAATCGGTCACTAATTCGATCATCGATTCGGTCACCGAATCGGTCACTGATTCGGTCACTGATTCGATCACTAATTCGGTCATCGAATCGGTCATCGATTCGATCATCGAATCGGTCACTAAATCAATAATTAAATTAATTATTAATTTAGTCTCTTTATATATATATATATATAGATATATATATATATATATATATTACTTGTATGTTAATAAAACTGTATTTCAATGTATTTATAAAAAATTAAAATTATTTTAATTACTGAATTGATATTTTAAATTTATATTAATATCTTGAATAATTTAATAGTTGGATATATATATATATATATATATATATATATATATATATATCACTTTAATTTTTTTAATTAATATTTGAAAATTAAAATGCAAATATATATATATATATATATATATATAAATTTATTTATTTTTTAAAGATGATATATTCAATGTATGTTAAAAAAGTTCAAGCCAAACTGTTTTTATAGAAGATTTTCAAAACTCGTTGGTTTAATTAATCTGTTAAAAGATTCTTTTAATATGTTAAAAGTGCAGTTTTAATCTGTTAAAACTTCTTTTAATCCATTAATACGTTCTTGATTCTTTAATCGATTTGTTTTAACTGATACTGACAACGTTTATATCATTTAAAACACTTTACAAAAAATCTTCTAAGTTGATTTAATCGATTGTTTCGCGATTCAATCGATTGAAATACTTGCAAAACTTTCTCCTAAAACTTTTCAAGTTATTTTAACCGATAAAAATAAGTTTTAATCGATTAAAACGTCTGTGCGAAATTGTTTTAATCGATTGAAACGAGATTTAATCGATTAAAAGTGTTATGATCGGTCATAATTGCATTCGACCGATCATAATTGAAACCATATAATAGCGGTTCAAGGGTTAACCGCTATCTAAGTGAGCTTTTAAGAGCGGTTCTCGTGTAACCGCTATCTAAAGCTGTATCTCGCTTGAGCGACAACGTTCTCGCTCGAGCGAAACGCCTCGCACAAAATTAGTACTCTCGGGTTGTATTTCGCTTGAGCGAGTCTAGTCTCGCTCGAGCGATATTTGATTCTGATTGATTATATTTTCGAAATGATCGATCATATTTGATAATTTTTTCAAATAATTAATTATAATCGATTAGTTTTCTAAATTATTGATTAGAATTGATTAGTTTTTCAAATAATAGATTAGAATTGATTAATTTCTGAAATATATACTAAAAAATTATAATTAAAACTATAAATTAGTTAAGAATATTGACTATTGTAAAGATAAAGTAGAACATGGGAGGAGATGAAGATGATAATATAATCATAGAACTTACAAAAATGTAGAATTGAGAAGTTTGAATTACACTTTTAATAAATTTAAGATAATATTAGTTTTGATTTTTATTTTTAAATATTTATTTTAATTATTTAACACAGAAACTATAATTTTACTTTCTAGCTACTTGAATTTAAAGAATTAAATTTATTATTATTTAATCTTTTAATTTTAGTATTAAAATTTTAAATTATATTTTTCTACTTTGAGAATGAACAATATAATTAAACTCAAAATTGACAATATTATAATACATTTTTGAACTCTTTTGGATTAATTTTTTTTCCTAATTTTTTATAAAGTTAATTTTAATATTTAAAAGTATTTAACATTTTGATATAATGAGCATGATAATATAATGATAGAATTTACAAAAATGTAGAATTGAGAATTTTTAAATCTTTTTCTAATATTTATTTTTAAAAATATAATATTATTTTTAAAATTTAATATTTATTTTTTCAAATATATAAATATATAAAGATATAAATGTATAAGGATATAAATAAATATATAAATATATCAAAATATAAATATATAAAAATATAAATATATAAATATAAGTTTCTTGCAAAACTTTTCAAGTTATTTTAACTGATAAAAATAAGTTTTAATTGAGTAAAAGGCTGTGCAGAAATTGTTTTAATCGATTGAAATGAGATTTAATCGATTAAAAGTGTTATGATCGGTCATAATTGCATTCTGACCGATCATAATTGAAACCATATAATAGCGGTTCAAGGGTTAACCGCTATCTAAGTGAGCTTTTAAGAGCGGTTCCTGTGTAACCGCTATCTAAAGCTAGTATCTCGCTTGAGCGACAACTTTCTCGCTCGAGCGAAACGCCTCTGCACAAAATTAGTACTCTCGGGTTGTATTTCGCTTGAGCGAGTCTAGTCTCGCTCGAGTGATATTTGATTCTGATCGATTATATTTTCGAAATGATCGATCATATTTGATAATTTTTTCAAATAATTAATTATAATCGATTAGTTTTCTAAATTATTGATTAGAATTGATTAGTTTTTCAAATAATAGATTAGAATTGATTAATTTCTGAAATATATACTAAAAAATTATAATTAAAACTATAAATTAGTTAAGAATATTGATTATTGTAAAGATAAAGTACAACATGGGAGGAGATGAGGATGATAATATAATCATAGAACTTACAAAAATGTAGAATTGAGAAGTTTGAATTACACTTTTAATAAATTTAAGATAATACTAGTTTTGATTTTTATTTTTAAATATTTATTTTAATTATTTAAAACAGAAACTATAATTTTACTTTCTAGTCATTGAATTTAAAGAATTAAATTTATTATTATTTAATCTTTTAATTTTAGTATTAAAATTTTAAATTATATTTTTCTACTTTGAGAATGAACAATATAATTAAACTCAAAATTGACAATATTATAATACATTTTTGAACTCTTTTGGATTAATTTTTTTTCCTAATTTTTTATAAAGTTAATTTTAATATTTAAAAGTATTTAACATTTTGATATAATGAGCATGATAATATAATGATAGAATTTACAAAAATGTAGAATTGAGAATTTTTAAATCTTTTTCTAATATTTATTTTTAAAAATATAATATTATTTTTAAAATTTAATATTTATTTTTTCAAATATATAAATATATAAAGATATAAATGTATAAGGATATAAATAAATATATAAATATATCAAAATATAAATATATAAAAATATAAATATAAGTTTCTTGTAAAACTTTTCAAGTTATTTTAAATGATAAAAATAAGTTTTAATCGATTAAAAGGCTTTGCAGAAATTGTTTTAATCGATTGAAATGAGATTTAATCGATTAAAGAGTTCGATCGGTCATAATTGCATTCGATCGATCATAATAGAAACCATATAATAGCGGTTCAAGGGTTAACCGCTATCTAAGTGAGCTTTTAAGAGCGGTTCTGTGTAACCGCTATCTAAATTGTTTCTCGCTTGAGCGAGAACGTTCTCGCTCGAGCGAAACGCCCCTGCACAAAATTAGTATTGTCGGGTTGTATTTCAGCTTGAGCGAGTCTAGTCTCGCTCGAGCGATGTTGCAACCGCTATTAGAAGTAAATATAAACATATAAATATATATAAATATGTAAAGATATAAACATATATCTTTAATATTTTGTAAATATAAATATAATTTATATATATTTTTAAATCTTTTTCTTATATTTATTTTTAAAAATATAATATTATTTTTAAAATTTAATATTTTTTTTTCAAATATATAAATATATAAAGATATAAATGTATAAGGATATAAATAAATATATAAATATATAAATATATCAAAATATAAATATATAAAAATATAAATATATAAATATATAAATATATAAATATATAAATATATAAATATATAAATATATTAATATATAAATATATCAATATATCAATATATAAATATATATATATATATATATATATATATATATATATACAAATATATCAATATTATCCCCTCATATATTAATATACATTATTAGCATAATTTTAATTTAATTAAAAATTAGAATACAAATATACTATACTATACTAATATACCATTATATTATTTTCATTGTATATAAATTACAAAATTAATAATTTGTATACTATACTATACTAATATATTATTTGTATACTATACTAATAGTATAATATACTATATTATAATATTATTTGTATAGAAAACTAATATCTTTATATATAAATATGAAAACATATAAATATATGTAAAAATATGAAGATATAAATATATAAAAATATAAATATATGTAAAAATATAAAGATATAAATATATCAATATATAAATATATCAATATTTAAATATATATTAAAATATATAAATATATTTTTATTTATAGATTTTATATTTATATATTTATACGGATATACATTTATTTGTATATAAATATAATTTATTTGTAAGTTATTATTAAAAGATCCTAGTAGCTCGGTGGTTGGAGTTTCGACCTCCAACTCTAAGTGCATGGGTTCGAATCCTGACAATGACAATAAACCACCTAATAATAAGTTAAACTTCTAAAAAATATAATATAATTAAGAGATAGGGAAAATAAATAATAGATATAATAAAAATGTAAATAAATAAAAATAATTAAATTTGTTATTCTTTTTCATTGATTTAGTGATCGAATCGATGACCGAATATATATAATCAAATCGGTCATCGATTCGGTCATCGAATCGATCACTAAAATCGGTGACCAAGGAAATAGTGATCGATTCCGAGTTGGTCACTATTTCGGTCACTATTTTAATTAGTAACCGATTTTGCACATTTAGTGACCGAATTTTCGGTCACTATTTGGTGTTTTTCTTGTAGTGTTTCCAAACTCAAAACCAAACTTCTTATTTTCAGTACCTATTCTAAAAGACCACGTGAAAAAATTAACCACCTACAGACATACAAGCTAGTTATCAACACAAGACAACTTAAATTTTAAACCTCCAAGAAAACTAGTGAGGTGCTATATAAACTTAACTAAAAATACAAACTCAAACGAGGAAACTGGATGCAGGACCAAAAACCGCATAATAACTATCCAACGGCGCAAAATCTTAGAGGTAATTGTACCCTTGCACCCTACCGCACCAGAAAACTCCCCGTCTCCCTTATCCTGCGCACTCCGCCACCGCCACTGTGACCACAATGGCGGAAGTGCCCGAAACCAATCCCCACCGCCGGACCCTCCAATCCCCTCCGCACCGGACGCTGCGGAGGAAACGGCTCCGCCGGGCCGGCAAGACTCGCATCGCAGCCGAGCACCGACATCGTCGCCCCTCCGGCGTTAGCTTCGAGCGGCAACGCCGTCCGAGTGTCCGTCTTGGAGAGATTGGAGACCAACGCGTTAGATAAAACTCTTGTAACTTTCCACAAAAATCACAAACATGTGAAATTGAAAAGTAAAACGTAAGAAGGATTAAACCTGAATTGGTGATTGAGAGAGGATATGTGACCTTGCAGTGAAGGATGAAACGTTACAGTGAAAGATGAGTGTGAAAATGAATGAAACGGTAAAGAGAGAAAGAGATAACGAAGAGAGAAAGAGAAGGGAGAAGAAAGTGAGAGAATGAAAAATGAAAATAAATAAAAATAAAATAATTTAAAATTAATTATAATTATTGTGTCAGTTAAATTTTTTGTCATAAATTATATTTAATTTTTACGATTTTTATAACTGCTGAAAATAAACCTCTAATAATTATGAAGTTTTTTGTAGTGGTTTAAGTATGATGTGATACAATAAATTTATATTTTATATTTTTTTAATGTGAAAAGAGACTCTTATAAATTAAGAAATGTTCTTACACAAGTATAAAACGGACCAAAGACAACACTTTTTAATAATAATTATATATAAAAATATAGAAACTATGCATGCATGCAGAAGAATAAATGGAAACCCACGTACTTTATGTAAAAGATGAAAGAACGTATTTATACATAGTACGGAAATAGAAAAATGAAAGCAACGTAAAACAGTTTTAACTATTTTCAGTTTTTGACTTATTTCTAACACACCCCCTTAAGTCAAACAGGTTTTATAACTCCAATAGATTGTCTCAGATACCTAAACATCTCCCCTTTTAATGCTTTGGTAAAAATATCTGCCAACTGAACCTCAGATTTACAGTAAGCGACTTCAAGCTTCTCTTGATTGACTTGCTCCCTCAAAAAATGGAACCTGGTTTCAATGTGTTTGCTCCTACCATGAGCGAGCAGGATGTTTTGCTAAGTCTATAGCAGATTTATTGTCCACCATTAATTTTGGACAACAATTCATCTTCACTTTTAACTCTTCTAAGAGCATTGCTAACCAAGCGGCTTGGCACGCATCTTGAGAAGCGAAATGTACTCGCTTCACGGGAGGAAAGAGCTACAACGAGGTTCTTTCACGGAATGCCATGAGACAGGTGACCACGAGAGGAAAAATATGTATCCAGCGAGTGGACTTCCTATCAATCCGATCTCCGCACCAATCGGCATCTGCGTACCCCTTCGATTCAACACTTCCTTCGCACCCTTTATTTGTAAACAGCAAGCCAAGATTCTTTGTCCCTTGCACATAACGCATGATACGTTTCACGGCATTCATGTGGGTTTGTTTAGGTTCCTGCATGAATCTACTCACTATTCCAACTTGCAAAACTTAGGTCGGGTCTTGTACAACACAAATACCTCAAGCACCCAACCATTTTCCTGAATTCGATTCATCCACGGGTTCCTCATCTTCATTCTTTCCCAACTTCAACCCTGTTTCCATCGGTGTAGCTGCTATGTTGCGGTCTTTAAGCTTGAACACTGCTCAGCAGGTCTTTCGCATATTTTTCCTGGTGCATTAACATTCCATGATCCGTGCGCATGAATTCAATTCCCAAAAAATAATTGAGTTCCCCAAGTCACTCATTTCAAACTCGGTGGTCATCGATGTTTGAGCCGATTGATATATTCCGCTTTACTTCCTGTGACAAGCATGTCATCTACGTATAGGCATACAAGTAATTTTTCTTCTTGACCATTGTTGATCCAATACTTCACATATAAGCCTTGCTCCGTGGTGCATCTTTCAAAGCCAATCTGATGCATAAACTGATCAATTCTTTTGTTCCAAGCACGTGGGGCTTGCTTCAAGCCATAAAGAGCTTTGATTAACTTGTAAACTTTCAGTTTATCATCCTTAACCTCAAATCCTGGCGGTTGAGTTACGTATACCTCCTCTTCAAGCAACCCATTTAGAAAAGCTGCTTTTACATCTAGCTGATGCATTCTCCACTTGTTTATTGTTGCAATAGCGATAATTACTCGGATTGAATCAAGTCTAGCAACGAGTGCATATATTTCTCCAAAGTCAGTCCCAGCCTTTTGCAAATATCCTTTAGCCACTAACTTGGCTTTATGCCTTATCACCTCTCCCTTGGGATTTACTTTCACCTTGAATACCCACTTCAGTGCTATGGGCCTTTTATGCGGTGGAAGATTAACCAATCTCCACGTTCCATTACGTTCAATGGATTTTATCTCCTCACACATCACTTTTCTCCATTTCTCATCACGCATAGCATCCTCAAACTCCACCGGCTCCGCCTCTGCTGCCAATGCAAAATGCACTGGGTTTCCTTCTTCAGTAACAACACCAAACATTTCATAATCTCTGAAGCGAGTTGGTTGTTGTCCTTGACGCTGGGATCTTCAAAGCTGCTGAACATCTTCTTCGGGTTCAATCTCACCAGAATCTGTTGCATCATCAGGTTCTAGCGCAATAATTGGGACCACCTATGCTGCCTTATTCACCTTATTTGTCTCCCATTCCCAACCAGAGGCTTCATCAAAAACTACATTTCTGCTGATAGTTACACTCTTGGTTTCGGGGTTAAACAACTTATACCCTCCAGTAGTGTGATAACCAATCATCACCATAGGCTTTCCTTTGTCGTCTAATTTGGTTCGCTGCACTTCGGGCACTTTATGGAAACACAGGGAACCAAAAACTCGCAGATGCTTGACATCTGGCTTCTTTTTTGACCATGCTTCTTCTGGTGTAACTCCCTCCAACCTCTTTGGGGGTGTGCGATTTAGAATATAGGTTGTTGTTACAATTGCTTCTCCCCACATATACATAGGCACGTTTTTACTTTTGAGCATACATCGGGCCATGTTGAGGAGAGTTCTATTTCTCCTCTCAGCGGTTCCGTTATGTTGCGGTGTGTGAGGCGGTGTAACCTCGTGTGTGATTCCCATTTCAGTCAGGAAGTTTTGAAACTCCAGTGAGTTGTACTCTCCCCCTCCATCAGACCGTAGTCGCTGTATCATGCAACCACTCTATTTTTCAGCGAGATTCTTGAACCTCCTGAATGTGTCGGAGACCTCGTTTTTCGCTTTAGGCGAACGTCCACAACTTCCTGGTGTAATCGTCCGTGAAGGTCACAAAGTATCGACTACCCCCAGGTGTTTCCACAGGCAATGGTCCGCAAAGATCAGAATATACCAGTTCTAACTCCTTCGTTGTTTTGGTGGCAACAAATTTGCTGAACTTATTCTTCGTTTGCTTGCATTGCACACAGTCATGACACGCTTCTTCTGGCACAGACACGCGAGACATCCCTTCAACCATTCCTTTAACGCTCAGTTCACTCAAATTTTTGAAGTTCAAGTGACCAAAGCGTAAGTGCCACAACCACTCTTCTCTGTTCACTGCAGCTGCAAAACACTTATGGTTTAACGTAGTTATTTTTACCTTGAACGTACGATTGGATGATAATGCAGCACAAATGACAAGCTTCTTTGTTTGATCATAGGCCCGTAGAGAATTCTCCTCCAGAACCATCTTGAACCCTTTCTGCATTAACTGGCCAAGACTTAGCAAATTGGTTCGTAATCCAGGGACATACAGGACGTCGTCCACTATAACTTCTTCTCCTTCGAGGTTTCTTAACACGACTCGTCCATTCCCTTCTGCATGCAAACAACTGTCGTCTGCAAATCGCACCCGTTCTTGAGTCTCATTACTTAATTTCACAAACCACTTCCTTCGGCCAGTCATATGGGTAGAACACCCGGAATCAAGATACCAAGCATCATCATCATTATCTTCGTTCTTGGTCTGAACCATGAGTAAGACAACTTCAGAATCGGACGACTCTTCTTGTGCGAGATTTGCACGGGACAGAGACTTGGGTTTGTTTTTCGCTCCATCACCATGCCGACGATCGCGTGCGAAGTGACCATACTTCAGCGAGTTATAGCATTTCACTCGCTTTTTGTTAAACACCTTGTCTTTACTCACATTCCCGCCTGTTTTGATTCACCTTCTTTCGACTCTGGATCAATCTTCTTCTTGAATTTGTGACCCTTCTTGGTATCTTTCTTTGGCTTCGATGATGTTCTTGCTTGAAAAACCAACTCCTGATACGATTTGCGATCACTCATGCGCAGTTCGTGAGCCTCCAACGAGTGCTATAATTCTTGAATACTCAGCTTGTTGATGTCCTTTGTTTCTTCAATTGTGATAACAAGATGATCGAACTTTGGATGTAAAGAACGAAGAATCTTGTTTACCACGTGTTCTTGAGACAATGTCTCGTTACAGTTTTTCATGGCGTTAACCACACTCTAAACTTTGTTGAAGTAACTCGCCACAGATTTGTTATCCTCCATTATCAAGAACTCAAAGCTTCTACGTAGGGCCTGCAACTTTACTCGCTTGTGCTTGTCACTATCTCCGTAAGTCTTGATGAGAATCTCCCATATTTCTTTAGCCGTTTCAACCATTGAAAATTTGTTAAAGATCTCAGAATTTACACATTGATATAGCAAATACCTGGCTTTGCTATCCATCTTCTGCATCTGTTTGTAATTCCTCTTTTCTTCGTCTGATGCCTTGCTACCGGGATCAATGACGCCATCTTCGATCACTTCGGTCATATCTTGGAATCCAAACACCGCGTGCATTTTGATCTTCCAGTCATCAAAACAGCTTCCATCGAACATGGGTAACCCTCTAGGAATGAATCCACTAAGTCCAGCCATGATTTTGAACTTCACACGTACGTGCTTCACAAAGAGCACCCTAACACGCCACACACAATATGGACTGGAAATCCCTTCACTAAACCGTTCTGGCTCTTGATACCATATAGAAACTATGCATGCATGCAGAAGAATAAATGGAAACCCACGTACTTTATGTAAAAGATGAAAGAACGTATTTATACATAGTACAAAAACAGAAAAATGAAAGCAACGTAAAACAGTATTAAGCTGTTTTCAGTTTTTGACTTATTTCTAACAAAAAAAAGTTATAATAACAATTATAAAATTATTTTTAATCTTTTAACTATGATTTTTTTAAATCATTATCATATCACAACGATTGTATTTATAATCGCTATCATGTTATAATATATGACCTTAGTCTAAAGGATTATATTTGTTTTAGTTTTATATTTCAAATCTTTGATATATTTATAATTATTATGCTATCGAATTATCAAATACTATATAAAAGTATTTTATATAAAAACAAATTAAGAGAAACAAAATATAAAATGCACTAGAAAAAAAGTTAAAATTTCATTAAAAAACTAAGTAAAATTAATTTTTAATATATCTTAATATTTTCCTATTAATTCATTAATTTATACAAGTTTAAAAAAATTATTTTTGCTTCGTAAGCGACTCATTTAAATTAGTTTTCCTTCATAAATATTTGCTTAAGTATGATTTAACAAACACTTAAAACAATCAATATAAGCTAAACAATATACTCAAACATGGTTTCATTCTCGCTTAAAACGACAATGGCTTAAGTCATAATTTTATTGTTGTTGTAAATCACTTAAGCTGTAGAAGTCACTTCAAGCAACAATTACAACATCGATTGTTCATTATACCTTTAATTGTTTAAGCATGGTAATGTTATTACTTAAAACATGTCTTTGTGTTATAGCATTTTCAATTAATAACAATAACTAAGTCATAAGTGTATTCTCATTATCGCTTAAGTTATATTTTTTTGACAAAATCCTTTTTGTCACAAAATGGGTCACAAATTTAATAATTTGTAGTTAAAATTTGTGATAGAATAATCCATTATACATCATTTTCGTCACAAAAGTACATCAGTAACATGAGTAAAAGTGTATTTGTAACAACATTTTTTAAGATGATATATGGCCATCGCTAAAAAAATTTATCATAAACATGTGAATTTTAACTTTTTTTACAAAACTCATAATCTTATTATAGCACAATTTGTAACAATTTTTCATCTATTACAAAATGATGTCACACTCTTTTTTTAGTGGTTAGTTAAGTATAAAAAAGTAAAATGTAAAATATGTTGATGTTTTACAAATATATCTATTGTCCAATCAAAGATGATAGAGTCTAATTTCTTTATTATAACTAAATTTTACTTTCTTAAATATATTTATTTCCAAGGTTAGATATATGTCCAATGATCTTATTTAGAGAAGAAAGATATGAATAATTTTTATATTTATGGATATCCACAAATATTTTTAATTTTTATTTTAAATAATATTATTTTAAATTTATTATATATATATATATATATTAATAAATTTTTTATCTTAAAGTATAATTTAAATAAAATTATATTATAAAATAGTAGTATAAATAAAATTAGTCTTTATAAATATTAAGTCAAATAAGTTATAATATAGAGTTTAAATTTAAATAATATAATTATTTTTAAAATAACTTTAATTCTACAAATTTAGATAAATTATACAAATTTATAAATCAAAATCTAAATAATTCTTCAATAGTTAATATTTTTCTCGTTAATAACTTTATTTTGATAGTTTTATTTTAAAAAATATTAAATAAAAATTATTAATGAGTAATGGGACGGATACCATGATACTCTATGTGTCTCATTAATAAGTTGATAATTAAAATAAGTTTCTTATTTCTGCATCTTCTTGATTTTTTTGGTACCTTATAATGTGTGTAAAGTGAGAAAATTAACCTTGTGCTCCTTTTATCTTTGAAATGCTAATATAAAGCAAATTTTCCTACATTTCTACCCAAGTCCTTCGTTATTATTATAAATTTTGTTAATGGTATATACTTTGAATCACTGTTATGTATAAAAAAATATTCCCGTGAAACAACACATCTAATGTATTTCTAGAATACATTTTTAGAAAGTACAATCTGAATTTTTTTTAATTAAGCTACCCAAATTTTTTTTATTGTGCTTTCTGAAATTGTATTTCGGATTCAAAATTTTGAAACACATTTTTGAAAAATATAGGAGAAAATATTTTCAAATTGACGTGTCCAAAATATTTATGGATTGAGTAATATACAACTTATTATACCTTCATTCTAAATTACTAATCCAAAATTATTCCAAAATATATTACTCTAGAAATGAATTTTGAAATAATTAATTCAAAATGGGGTTTAGTGTTGGTTTTCTATGTGAGAAAAAAAAATTATAACTAATTAGAATTTAACCTAAAACTAGTCATTTCATAATTTAATGAATCCCTTCCAATAGTAATGAATTATAAAAAGTAGATAAAAAAGTATAGGGTTTATAGAAAAAAAATTAGAAACAACAAGGTATATAAGAAGACTAGTACAAAGTAAAATCAGATTATTCTAATTAAAAATGAAAAAAATATTTTTAAATTGTTCTTCTCTACTGATAACTTAGACATATAAAAAAATTATAATAATTAAATAAATCTAACAACAGACTTTGTGTATTCGTACAGTTTTACTATAACAAATATGTAATTTTTATTGAATGATTATAAAGAAAACTTCAAGGACATATTTGTAGAATGTCCTCAGTTTTACTATTCAATTATGTATATATTTTTTTGGGTACTAATTATGAAAAAAAAAAAGTAATGAGTGATTATTGTGTTACAGATTTTTAATTATATTATTATGATACACATAATTTGGTTTAAAAAAAATTGACTATCGAGGGATCTTTAAAAAAATTAAATGTTATAATTATTCATTCAATTTAAAAAAAAAATCATACAAAAAATTCTATAAAAGTATTAATTTTATTAAAAAAATCAGAGTTTTTATTTATATAATTATTTATACATATTATATATAAAGAAAATTCTTCTGTAATCACTTCTAAGTGTCATTGAAAAGAGAAAAAATGTCATAATAATATATATATTATTATCATGAGAGAGAGAAAATATATCATTCTTATAACGAGTGGAATAAAAAAACGTGAAAAGAGTGGAGACAAAATGTACCATGAAAAAAAAAATATTTCCAGACAATATATATTTTAAAATAAATGAATAATATTTTTTTTTATCTTACAAAGGACATACATTAAAAAAAAACTGTGAGTTTGAATTTATATTTTTTAAGAGAAAAATAATTATAAAAAGAGAAAGATGAAAAAGGAATGATAAAAAAAAAATTAACAAAATACATAGACAGAACAATAATATTCCATAAAATGTTTATTATCTATAAAGGATGTAAATATGTTTTTGTATCCAAATTTGTTATACCTATTTTTAAGTCATTGAAAATATTTATCAGTTCTAAAATTCTTTCATTCTTTAACAGTCCATTTTAATCTTTATCATTAACTACAATTAGTTTAATGTTTAAAAAAAAAAAATATATATATATATATATATATATACACACATAATTATTATAATTAAGATAAAAATAAATATTTAGGAGAACTATAATTAAGTAAATATTTATTATTTAATATATATATATATATTAAGTTTACTTTATTTTATAATATTTTCTTGCTCCTCTCTTTATATTTATATTAATGATACGATTCCTTCTCTCCTTATATCAATCACGGTTAAACCCTTTTATATAATTTTTTTTTTAATTTTACTTTCTTGTGATATCTTTTCACTTCTTTATTTTAAATTATGAATTTTTTTTTATTATTATCCTTTACACATTATATAAATTATATATATATATATATATATATATATATATGTTACATAGAAATTAGTTTATTTTTTATATATGATATATATAATTAATTTATCATGACAAATTATTAATTAAATAATTAGGTTACTTTTGTGACATTTTTTTATCACGTTATTAATTTAAGTATATTTTAAGAGATTATTAGTTTTTATAAAATTTTGACAAAAATAAAATATAAGATAAATGTTTATATATCTACATGTATAAATATATCAACTTTATAAGTTTGTATGATTTTTATATAAAAAACAATTATTAAAATAAATAAATATTTTTTTACTAAAAATGGTTGATTTATAATTGTATTCCATCTTGATATCTCTTTATTTAGGTTGATATTGATACTTTAGTTATAACATACAAAAGAGATAACAATAGGAAGTGAAAATAATTATCATATAAAATAATATAATCTCAAAATAAAATATAAAATCAATTTTTCAACTTCATTACATACTCCATTTATTTTACAATATGAAAATTTGAATTAATAAATTGTAGTGACTAGTTATGATAAATGAGTTCACTTATAATCATTCTCTCAATGATATCTACTCATTTCAATCCCCAAGGTTCAACTGTAACGCCCCAACCGCTTGTACAGAATTACCGACTATCCTCACAACCAAACACGAGACTTTCCAGTGTGCTTATAGGTAGTACCAATCAATTCTCTTAAGCTATCCTTCAACTGTATAGTTCCATACCTATACAGCCTCTGGATCCCTCTGCTTCGGGTGTGTTTCAGTTCATTCATATGACCCTTCCGCTGGAAGCCTGCCAGAAGTCGCTCCTTGTCTGTGCCTCATTGTACCGGCGATCACTCCCCGCCCTCGTCAGCGCCCGGGATGTCACATGCCTGTGACGTGATGTTTTATTATTATATATTATAATAGTATTACTTGTGCAAGAAAACTTCGTAAAGAAGTTTTCCTCATGAACGATAAATTTTTTTCTATATATATATATATATATATATATATATATATATATATATATATATATATATGTAAGTACATAAAGGGGGAGGCAGAAAAAATTCAACAAGTAGTTCTTCCTCTCATCCTTCTTCTTCTTCTGTCTAAATTTCAAACAACGAGACTCTACTCGTGCAGGATTTGGTGAAACGAAGAAAACTTGAATTAAGTGGGAAAACTTCAGTAGAAATATAACACTAGGTAAAGGGAAGTTTAATTCATTCAATATATGAGACTGAATTGTTGAGTATTTTGTGAATATGGAATAAGAGTGGAAATCTGAACATTATGATTGATTTTGAAGATTTCTCATGTTTTGCAAAACTTGAAATTTTGTTGAAATTCTTGAAATTAAGGATGAATTATATGGTAAAATTGTTGTTTTCAACTTAAATTAGATATAAGTCATGTTTAATTTGAATTTGGGACTAGTTTGGTTGTCTAACACTGAGTTGTTGGAAAAACAATAATAATAATAATAATAATAATCCTGATTTTGATTCTAACAATCAAACATAAACATAATCCCATACTGATAAACATGCTGTAAACTGAATGCGAAAGCGTACCTGAATTAGCCATAACGATGATGTCTTTGTAGAGCACTATATTGATCTTATGGTCTTCCACCTGAAGAGCACATGTATTTCCCTCTTGATTTTCTCTCTTGATGGGGATAGAGAGAAAGGAACGGGACTGTAACTACGTTCTGTCTGTGTGTGCTCTCAGAAGGGGACCATGACCCTTTAGATAAGCAGAATTAGGTTAATTACTTAAGTTTTAGTATTTCCAATTTGGCCCCTCATCAAATTAGAAATTGCTCTATGGTCTCTACACAATTTTATTTTCATGACATATGCCTTTAGCCAAAACTTTAATTTAGTTAGATCACTTTATTATTTGGCTTAATAAATAATGACCCTAACACATTTAAATATGTATCATATATATACATGACCCAAAATTTGCCAACAATCTCCCACTGGTCACAAATATATATGTCTTTACAACCTTACAAATGTGTTAGACTTTATGAGCTCAAAATTGTCATTATATTCCTTTAGCATATTCCAAAAGTCCTCGTCCATTAATCATATCGGGATATAGAACCAAACCAGCTTTTCATTGCATCATCGCAACTAAAACCAACAAGATTACTCATCCTAACATAACCAAATGACATGGATTCATCATGAAATGTGTAGCATGAAAAATTACGTGAAGGTGATCTGTACACGTCTATTTTCAACTCGGTCCAAACTTTAACTTATCGAGATCGATACAATAACCTTAATGTACAAAGTGTAATGAATGAACAAGAAAACCGCATATCTATAGATAACCAAATATGTCCAAAAAACAATGTATACATATATAAAATTAAACATAAAACATAAAATATATGAAAATGACTAACTCCCACTAAACCACAAATTCCTCAAACTGTAAAACACCCATGTGAGCAACATGCTCATGAAAGACCTTGGGTGGAAGTCCTTTAGTTAGAGGATATGCTATCATGGAGTTTGTCCTTAAGTGTTCTATGGAAATCTGTCCACTTTGTACTATTTCCTTAACAATACAACTGATTTATTGTCACAATATAACTTAAGTGGTATTTCAATGCCTTTCACAATTTGCAGCCCTGTGACAAAATTTATCAGCCATATTCCATGATTTGATATCTCATAGCAAGTTACAAATTCTTGACATCCTACAAAATCTGAGTCAGAAAACCCAGCGATCTCCAACTGGTCTGACCTCCTATATGTGAGCATATAATCTTTTGTTCTCTTTAAATATCTTATGACCCTTTTTGCTGTTTTTCAATGGTCTATTCCTGGATTACTTAAATATCTGCCTAGAACCCCAACTATATATGCTATGTCTGGATGCGTACATACTTGGGCATACATCAAACTCCCTACAGCTGATGCATAAGGAATCTTTTGCATTTCCTCAATTTCCAAATTCCCCTTTGGGCACTGATTGAGACTAAACTTGTCTCCCTTTAAACTTGTGATACATACAATCATCAACAATATTCATCTTGAAGCCAAATGAGTTTCATACCTTCTAGTAATGGGACAAGTTCCCAATAACCTTATTGTCTTGCATGGACTTATACTTATCCTATTGCTTCAATCCACTTTTGAGATTTAGAACCTTATATAGCTTGACGGAAGTTAACTGGATCATCTTCCATTATATCATTATTTTCCTCATGTTCCTGAAGAAATACCATGTAATCATCCGAAATAACACTTCTTCTTTCTCTAGTGGATCTCTGCAAAGTTATTAGCTCATGATACACATGTTCTTGAGGATCTTGAGTTTGTTCTTCATGAACAACCAAATCATCTTGAGTGAGGGGTTCATCAACAATGCCTTGTGGAGGTTCCGAACTTACTTTATCAAAAGTAACTATTTGAATCGGTTCTGAAATTGTTACCGATTCTTCCTCCAAGATGAAGTTCTTAATCTTATTCTTCCCCCCAAACTCAATATCCTCAAAGAATGTAGCAGTTCCAGTCTCAAAAAATTGTCTTTAATGTGGGATCATAATATTTATATCCCCTGGATCTTTCAAGCATAACCAATAATATAACCACTTACCGTTCGGAGTCCAATTAAACTAATTATGCTCACATTATATAAAAAATAAATAATATATATTCAAATAGTGGTTTAACCCATCTCAAGATACCCAATGCACCATCAATATCAAGTCTTTGGACAGTAATATTAACTGCTAGAGGTATCTTGTTGTAATAATCAAACATTGACAATAAAGCACGTCCAACAACAAACCAGCTCTTTGGATTGATTTATCATCGACAAAGCAAATCCTTATAATTATCACATGTTTATCATTACAAGTGTGTATGCAATTCGGCCAAATATTAATCTTCCTTTGGGCCGACTAATACTCGCATGAATATACACAAACACTAACATTCAATATTTTTCATGAACTGCCCAATTCAAGAGAAGTTACTTTGGTGACTTCTTGACTCAATTTGCTCACAAAAAATATTAAACTACCAAAAATTGAATATTTTATTTATATAACAAAACCAAATATTTAATATTTGCAAACTAATTCAAAAGAGAATCACCTCATTATAATTCTACTAAAGATGAACACCTCCCTAGAATCTCATTAGGGATGAACACCTCATTTGAACAAATCAAAGGATGAAAAATGCCTCATTTTCCACCAATACATAAAGGATGAACATCTTCCTAAAATCACACTAGGGATGAAACAGAGATAGTTCCGAGTCTCTTTAGCATACTGCTCTAAACCCTAAAAGGGAATTAAACGAGTAATCACTCGGACCCTAATTTAACATCAAATTTTCTTTAAATTCCTAGGGGATAGAGGCAATAAAATAATAACGACCAAACATGTGGAAACATTCATCATTTACCTAAGATTCTCCGTATTGGGAACTCCACAAACACCACCCCCAATTCCAAACCCATAAAATTAAATAAAAACAAAAGATTCAAAAAAGAACAGAGAACCCAATACAAGAAAAATTGAAATATGAAACACTATTTCTTTCTCAGTAAAACTTGAAACTTAAACTGAAACAAAAGTGAAAAACGAAGAAGAAGAAGAATCCATAGCTTCCTCCACGGTTCCATCAGCAAGCAGAATCAGATTGGGGATGTTACCCCCAAATTTAAATTTTAGGGTTCACAAAAATTAGAGATTATTCTCCACTTAGGGTTCATAAAATTGGGTAATCTGAATTGTTTAAAACAAAATTAATCCTAATTTTCATAATTAGGGTTCTATAAATTAAACAGACATGAATCAAATATGGGCGGCTCTGATACCAATTGTTGGAAAAACAATAATAATAATAATAATAATAATCCTGATTTTGATTCTAACAATCAAACATAAACATAATCCCATACTGATAAACATGCTGTAAACTGAATGCGAAAGCGTACCTGAATTAGCCATAACGATGATGTCTTTGTAGAGCACTATATTGATCTTATGGTCTTCCACCTGAAGAGCACCTGTATTTCCCTCTTGATTTTCTCTCTTGATGGGGATAGAGAGAAAGGAACGGGACTGTAACTACGTTCTGTCTGTGTGTGCTCTCAGAAGGGGACCATGACCCTTTAGATAAGCAGAATTAGGTTAATTACTTAAGTTTTAGTATTTCCAATTTGGCCCCTCATCAAATTAGAAATTGCTCTATGGTCTCTACACAATTTTATTTTCATGACATATGCCTTTAGCCAAAACTTTAATTTAGTTAGATCACTTTATTATTTGGCTTAATAAATAATGACCCTAACACATTTAAATATGTATCATATATATACATGACCCAAAATTTGCCAACATGAGTAATTTGAAATCTGTTAAAATCTGCAAAATTTGATACTATTACTGGACGCGAGGAAGAAGAAAGGGACATGGAAGGAATTTTTGATAAATGTTCAAGGGTAAAATAGTCATTTTCGGGACATGGAAAGAATTTTTGAAAATGTTCAAGGGTAAAATAATCATTTTCGAGATATGGAAGAAATTTTCGAAAATGTCCCCAGGATACAACAGGAACTTCTCGGAATATCCGAGGATCTCTGAAACTAGAAAAAAAACTCTCAAAAGAGTAAATTAACTCAGGATCACAGAAAGAAGATCAGAGAAGAGAAGATGAGAGAGGTATCTACTGAAGAGTGTGAAGTGGTCTCTATTTATAAGAGAAAGTCTGTAACAGTTATGGAAGACTTGGTAGTGGGTTTGTAACGTTTCCTGTAACGTTCTCTAAAACGTTCTCTGAAACGGTCTTCTGCAACGTGTGCTCTGAAACAGTCTTCTGTAACGTATGCTCTGTTTTGCAATACCCCTTAATTTACAACAATCCCCCACATATTGCAAAACAAAAGGAAAAAAAAAGAAATAAAAGAAGAAAATCCTGGGTCTCATATAAGATGTAATGCATCAAAGCTGGTATAACAAGCTATATGAACCAGTCTTAGACTAAAAAACTTAACACACAGTGTAGTTAGTGTAGCAAGCTATATGAACCAAAACACTTAATGTGTGTTAGCGGTTTTAATAATCACAATACACCCCCACAATTCTTGCTGTTATCGCTGTGTTGCGCTTACTAGGCCATGCGCGTGCCCGGTATTCATGAGTGCTCTAGAAATCTTGCAAAGATCTCATACAAGCGGCCCCACTCGACACTCATATAGGTGACTTCATCAAGCGTATGCTCGCAAATCATACACCACCCTTAAGGGATATGAAATCGTTTAAAAACTTTGTTTAGACTAAAATTCGTACTCCACATAGAATTTTAATTACAAAGTTTAACCTCTCAATAATGCAGTATCTAGCACTTTCACATATACACCATAGGAATGGACATAATTGATTTTAATCAATTTTAGTGCTAGCAGAACTAACAAGTGACTTGTTTTTACCCATATGAACCTTATTCATGGAATCTCCAATCACAAAGGTTGGGTTACCATCACCTGTTTGTTTGCAAGTTGCTTAAGGCTCATTCCCCTCGATGTTTCTAAAATCATATTTCTCGCTAAGGATTTTGTCAGAGGATCTGCTAGATTCCGTTCTGACTTCACATAGTCAATGGAGATTGTTCCATTCTTTAGCAGCTGCTTCACTAAATTATGTCTCAACTGTATATGTCTATTTTTTCCATTGTAGTTCTTATTTTTTGCTATAGCTATTGTCGATTGACAATCACAGTGTATTGATACAGACGGGATCGGTTTCATTCCTAATGGAATGTTTACTAAGAAGTTTTTCAACCACTCAGCTTCACTACCAGCCATTTCGAGAGCAACAAATTCAGATTCCATTGTTGATCTTGCAATAATTGTTTGTCTGGCTGATTTCCATGTAATCGGACCACCCCCGAGTGTGAATACATAGCCACTAGTGGATTTTGTTTCATCCGAATCGAAATCCGAGTTAGCATCATCGTATCCTTCTAGTACAGTGGGAAATCCACTATATTCAATGGCATAATCCATTGAACCTCTTAAGTATCTCATAAGTCTTGTAAGTGCATTCCAATGTTCTTGATTAGGACATTGAGTGTACCTACTCAGTCTACCTACTGAATAAGCAATGTCAGGTCTAGAAAAGCTCATTAAATGCAGTAAGCTCCCAATTACCTGGGCATACTGAGGTTGAGAGATTGAGTCTCCTCTATTTTTCTTTAATTTAGAGTTAGCATCATAAGGGGTATTCACTGGTTTGGCGTTATAACACCCAAACTTCCTAAGAAGTTTCTCAATATATTGTTCTTGTGATAGAAAAATACTATCGCCCTTCCTTATGATTTTAACACCCAAAATCACATTGGTTTCACCCATATCCTTCATTTCAAATTTAGATCCCAGAAAAAACTTAGTTCTGGAGACAATGTCAATGCATGTACCAAATATTAGTATATCATCTACATATAAACATATAATGACACATTCACCACTCTCAAATTTAGAGTACACACATTTATCAGCATCATTAGTTGAAAAACCATTACAAAGTAGAACACTATCAAGTTTTTCATGCCATTGTTTTGGTGCTTGTTTTAATCCATATAAAGATTTTAAAAGTTTGCACACTTTGTTCTCTTGACCTGGAACAACACACCCTTCAGGTTGAGTCATATAAATTTCCTCCTCTAATTCACCATTCAGAAAGGTTGTCTTAACATCCATTTGGTGTATAACTAGTTTATGGATAACTGTTAGAGATAACAAAACTCGAATAGAGGAAATCCTAGTCATAGGGGCAAAGGTGTCAAAATTAATCAATGCTGGATTTTTGAGTAAAACCCTTTGCTACTAATCTTGCCTTATATTTATCTATGGATCCATCAGAATGATACTTTTTCTTAAAGATCCACTTACAACCAATAGGTTTTGTTCCTTTAGGCAAATCTACCAAAGTCCAAGTATTATTTTTCTTAATTGAATCAATTTCAGTCTTAATGGCCTTATCCCAATGTATTGCATCAGGAGCCCTAGTAACCTCTAAAAAACTCATTGGATCATTTTCAACTAGATAAGTGTAGAAATCATCTCCAAAGGAGGTTTCCTTCCTCTGTCTTTTACTTCTCCTCAAATCCTCATATATTTTATCATTATTAATATCTATAGATTGTTTAGGTGTCTCACTAACCTTTAGAGAAAAAATATGTTCAAAGAACTCAACATTTTTTTTTTCTCCACTATAGTATTATGCTCAATTATATCACTTTTGAGGACAAAAAACCTATAGGCAGCAATATTTTCTGCATAGCCTAAGAACACACAATCAGAAGTTTTAGAACTTATTTTCCTTTTCTTATGATTGGGTAATATTACCTTAGCTAGGCACCCCCACACTCTTAAATATTTAAGATTAAATTTATAACATCTCCATAACTCGTAGAGAGCTTTACCAGTTTTAAAAAACACACTGTAAGTGTATCTTCTCTTAGAGGTTATTTGGTGCACTAGAGTTCTTGATTAAGTATACTTTGGTTTATCTAGAGTAATCATCTATAAATGTCACAGATCATATGAATCAATATTATAAGCAGAAGAATAACATTCATTAACAACCAAGGGCTTTGGTCACACTATCTCTTTCCTACAAATACATTATTTTTTGTCATAACAATCTTATCAGATTCAAATGACACTTTAACCCCAACTTTTCCAATAGTGCTACAGAGATTAGATTAGCTCTGATTAATGGCACATGTAGCACATCATTCAAGACCAGAGTCTTCCCAGATGTGAGCTTTAGAAGAACTTTTACTTTTCCTAAGACAAGAGTTGTCCTGGAATCACCAAGATAAATATGTTCTTCTCCATCCCCACACTAGTGTAGGAGGTAAAAGCACTTCTGTTTGCACAGATGTGCCTGGTAGCACCAGAGTCTACCACTCATTTGCTCACATTTGTCACAAGGTTTATTTGAGAAACGACCGCAATAATTATATCTTCTCCCTCAGATTTTCCTTAGGAGGATTGTCGTTTCTCATTCTACATCTGCACTGAGGTGCATGATGACATAGCTTTCCACAAAAAGTAATTTTCTTTCTTGAACGTAAAGTGGGGTTAGATCCACTGATTTCATACCGTCTCAACCCTTTCTTATAAGTATGTACAAAATATTATGGGGACAAAATAATATTCTACTTATACGTATACATATGTACAAAATAATATGTAGATCTAAGTCATACATTGTATACATGTAATTGCTAATTATTCACAAAGAAAATCTCTCATAACATATAATAATTTTGCATAATTTCTCTCATAACATAAAATAATTATGCATAATGCATTTTTCATTTTCTCTGTTATATTGGTGTAATAAATCCGTAAAAGGAACCTGTGTTTGACACGTGTGCTCTATAGACAAGCTGCATGATGTATGCTCATAACATTTGATCTAAAAGTTTACCTTTCTTTCATCATAATTATAACATGCAGTAATCAATTTCATATATGATTCACCAATCACGTAATTTGCTTTTTCAATTAAAATCAATTATAGGGTCATTCACATCTCAATAAGAATTACAGTGTCATTCACACAGGGGCTATGAAATTAATTTCAATTTGAAATTGATTGCAGCTTAAAACATAGATTATCATTTATTCCTTTATTCAATTTTTGGAAAACATAATTTAAAAATTATCAGAAGAGAAAAATCATAAATCTAATCAGTATGACTCTGATACCACATATATTTTTATTTGTAGTTTTTATACGTTACTAATTTTATAAAACTACTCTTCACGTTTAGATTTGTTATTCTCATGTAATAGCATACATAAATCATAATCATATAATAACATACATGAATTGATTCTCACATAATAACACACATAAATCATAATCAGAAGACTAACCTTGATCCATGAGCACTTCATAATTCCCTTTCTTTCACTATCCAATATTCTAAAACTGTTGAAGGAAGTTGTTGATGTTCGTACTGTTAGCCTTAAGTCCTTAAGATTGTTGTAAAAGCTGACAGAGACACGAACAAACTTTATTCCTGAGGCGTGTATAAACACTGCCCTTAAGGAATTATCCGCGGTGTATTGCGCAAGTCCCCCAGGATACAACAGGAACTTCTCGGAATATCCGAGGATCTCAGAAACTAGCAAAAAACTCTCAAAAGAGTAAATTAACCCAGGATCACAGAAAGAAGATCAGAGAAGAGAAGATGAGAGAGGTATTTACTGAAGAGTGTGAAGTGGTCTCTATTTATAAGAGAAAGTCTGTAACAGTTATGGAATACTTGGTAGTGGGTTTGTAACGTTTCCTGTAACGTTCTCTGTAACGTTCTCTAAAACGTTATCTGAAACGGTCTTCTGCAACGTGTGCTCTGAAACAGTCTTCTGTAATGTGTGCTCTGTTTTGCAATACCCCTTAATTTACAACATTAATGATTTGTAATTGATGATAATATGTAATTATTACTTATATATTTGTTTTATTATATCGAATGATTTAATATTTACCCCTATTTTTCTATGTGGATGGGACTGCGATGATCACTTTTATGTGGGAACAGATCAGGAGTTGAGAGGTGGAGATGCGACTACTGGACAACATGGATAGTTCAGTGGGATAACTTTGTGGGAGCTACTTTTGTATGTATTTATATAAATAAATTATGTTACTATGTTTTGAGGTTTCGCCAATGAACCGGGATTTCAGTCTACATTACAATTACAGTAATATAATGTAATATAGATGTTGTTATTTACTTGTTTACTATTTTGTGAATGTTTCATTATAGTAGCGATTTCTAAGGTCGTTACAATAGTGGTATCAGAGCGGTAGTATCCTTGTAAATATGTGGGGATGGGTCGTGACCATATGATAAGTCCGTTGTGCTCTGATATGTGAGTGTGTATGAATGTTTGCTTTGTATTTATGGTTGTGTTTGATATAGAATGACATTGCGACCTTCTACTCGTACTCCACCGATTGTAGATGCCCTAGCCAGGACAATGAAAATGTTGGCAGCTGCAGGCTACCTATCCGCAGTGGAGGCCAATTATGGCTTCATCCTCTGCTGGATTCCACCAAGTAGATGAGATTGACTGAGTTCATGAGACATAATCCGCCTCATTTTGGAGGAGATTTGGGTCCAAATGCAGCAAAGAAGTGACTAAGTGAAATGGAGAAGATTTTTGAGGCTACCTTATGCCTGGAGGACAGGAAATTGACCTTCAAGAAAGACTTATTAGTGGATGAGGCTGAGTAATTGGGAAACCTTCCGTGAAAGATTTCTGGAGAAATACTTCCCTAGATATAAGTCATGTTTAATTTGAATTTGGGACTAGTTTAATTGTCTAAAACTGAGTAATTTGAAATCTGTTAAAATCTGCAAAATTTGATACTATTACTGGATGCGAGGAAGAAGAAAGAGACATGGAATGAATTTTAAAAAATGTTCAAGGGTAAAATAATCATTTTTGGGACATGGAAGAAATTTTTGAAAATGTTCAAGGGTAAAATAGTCATTTTTGGGACATGGAAAGAATTTTCAAAAATGTCCAAGGGTAAAATAGTCATTTAGGGACATACATGGAATTTTCAAAAAAGATTAAGGGCAAAATAGTAATTTAATGATTTTGGAAATTATTAAAAAAAAAGAATATATATATATATATATATATATATATATATATTTAAAATATGGAATGAAGGTAGCAGCTTTAAAGATTCGAGCAGTGTGTTGTGACGTGTGTGGGTCAGACTGAGTCTAAGGGCTCAGACTCATGCCCAAAATCAGTTATGAGATGTTATGTATTAGCTAGACTGAGCCGGAGGGTTGGTGCCCATAATCAGTCAAATACTATTATTTATTGACCCGAATGAGCCGTGAGGACAGGTGGTCCAAAATCCGACTGATGTGAATGATTTTTGTTGTGTTTGAATGATACACAGGGTGGTACAAAGTACATTAGTGTAAAAACTATGTCGGAGGATTCTGAATGAGGTCCCAGACTTTACTGATTTGTCGGGTCATGTAGACTACGAGATCAGGTGGTGAGAAGTTGATAGGGGATGACTGGTGATGCGCTCAGAGGGGTACTCCAGTATGAGTGATGAAGGGCGCCAATAATCCTACTCTAGGTCGAAGGTAGTCAGAATAGTATTACGGGTGCCGATCACAATGTGCCCACAGATGATAACCTTTGAGTTCGGACATAGTTAGGATAGACTTCCGGAAGACGTCTTAGTGCATTGATGATTTGTAATTGATGATAATATGTAATTATTACTTCTATATATGTTTTATTATATCAAATGATTTAATACTTACCCTTATTTTTCCATGTAGATGAGACTGCGATGATCACTTTTATGTGGGAGCATAAGATAAGGAGTTGAGAGGTGGAGATGCGACTACTGGACAACATGGATAGTTCAGTGGGGTAACTTTGTGAGAGTTACTTTTGTATGTATCTATATAAATAAATTATGTTACTATGTTTTGAGGTTCCGTGAATGAACCGGAATTTCAGTTTATATTACAATTACAATAATATAATATAATATAGATGTTATTATTTACTTGTTTACTATTTTGTGAAGATATCGTTATGGTAGCGATTTTTATGGTCGTTACACCAACATCCATCTACAATATCATCACATTTTTATAAATAAATATTATTATTTTAAAAATTAAATAATATAAAAATAAATTAATAAATAAGGATTGGTAAATAACTAAAAATAAATAAAAAAATATAAAATAAGACCTGAAGATAAAATAAATAGAATCAATATCTAAATAAAGATAAATAAATAAATATAAAATATGATTAATATATAATAATAGATAAAATAAATATAAAAAATAAATAAAATGAGATTAAATCTCTTCACTCAATAACAACATTAAAAATAACAAAATATTCAATAATAAATATCTCATATCTTCTTCTAATAACATACGAGAATCTACCAAAATTTATCAAAATAATTTATATATTTTCTTTTTCTCTCTTTTTTTCCTCCATCTCCTCTCTTTCTTTCTTTTTTTCTCCATTATTTCATGAAAAAAAATTCTTACCTCTCACATGTATTTATAGTCAATTTTATTTGTTATATTTTTTTTCATTTGTCTTAAATGCGTGTTTGATTTTCTTTTTTTAACTCAAGCTTATTTTTTTAAGAGAGATAGTGAATCTTATCATATTTCTCTTTTATATGTTTTTTTTAATAATTGTTTTTTTTTTATAAATAATCAATAATTAATTAACAAAAATTATTTTAATAATTCATAAATTATTAAAAAAGTATTATTTTTTTATAGTTTAATAATAATAATAATAATATTTTTTTATATAAATATATTTTTTATTATAAATATTTTGAAATGATCTAAAATATTCATTTAATATATTATATTTTAAAAAAATTACAAAATAAATTTTGTGATGTTACAAGTGTATAATTCAATCAATTAACATATTTAATATCTTATAAATAAAATATGATTTTAATTTTGAATATATTATGAACAATAATTTTGAATATTACATTTTATTTATAAGATATTATTAAAATAAAATTTATTATGATTTTATTTTATCATTATATATTTATGGTTTTATGTGTAAGAAGTGATTAGTGATAAAAGAAAACAGTAATAATTTTTTTTAATATTACATGTAATTTCTAATATATTATAATTAGTATTTGTTAGAGATATAAACACTTTTTCTTTAGATATAAATGATATATTAGAAAATAGATAATTATACAACCATTTAAAATCATAATATCAAAATTAATATGTAAAAAATGAATTATAAACCTCTATTTTTAAAAATTAAAATAAGATATTAAAAGTACATTGTAGGTTAAAAAATATTTTTATTAAACGAGTTATTTCTTTGAAGATATTGAATAATTTTAAGAAATTAATAAGAAGAATGCGTTGAAATATTTTATGGTTTTTTAAAATATCATTGTATAAATCATATATTACAAATTACTTGATTGAAATTTAGTATAATTATAAAATATTTTAGTTTCCTAAAGTGTGTGTGTGTATATATATATATTGTATTTTATAAATAAACTATAAATATTTTATTTTATAGTAAATAATAAATACATGTCAGTTTATATTTTTAAGTATATATATAAAATTATTTGTGTTTTATCGGTTTTGTTTTGATAACTAATAACTATGATTTAATTAAGATTAAATAGGAAAAGCAGTATGAGAAAATAAAATAAAATGAGATTAAATATTATATGTCAATGAAAAAACAGTTTTTTTATTAATTTATTTGTGCCTGTAACAAAAGTTAGCAAAATATATTTTATATGCACTCAACGAAAGATGTTTGACATTTGGATTGAATCGATTACAACAAAATCAACTAGATTTTGACTCAAAAAGGAACAACTCAATTCATGCTGTTCGAACATTTGGAGTGTTAGTGTAACTGTGTTTTTTCCTAAATAATCCTATGATGTTTTCCACGTAAATCAGAAATTGCTGCAATGAAAGAAATACCGTTTAGGGACAGAGAAAGAAAGATTACCCTCCGTGGACCCCAAATACTACCGTCCAACGATCAAAACAAAATATTTTCTCATAAAACAAATTATTTCTTAAATTTCAGAGAAATACCAAAATAAATAAAATTGAAAAAGTTAAGCATATATTAATAAATTCATAAAAGGCTTTATCATATTATAGTAATGTAGTTATAGATAATTTCCTTAATTTTATGTTTGATCTATTCATTCCTTAATTTTATGTGATAGAAATGATAATATCATTGCACCAATTTTTTTTTTAATTTTAAGTTGGTTTTAATATTCGGCTTTAAACTTTAAAAAGTTTACTTTGGTTTCTTAAAAACTAATAAAAATAATTTTAGTTTTTAAATTATAAATTTGAGAAAAAAAAGTTTACAAAAATTATTTTTAGTCAATCAAGTTAATACTTTGAAATTAAAAATATATTTTATTAAATTTAATAAATTGGAAAGAAATTTCTTTTTTAAATGAAAGGATTAAACAAAATTTATTATAATTCTAAAAGATTATAAATATAAATTGACTTATCAAAAATATAAAATTATGAACGAGAATCATTACAAGAAGGACATTACATTTTTTTTAATTAAATTTCAATCAAATAAGAAAAAGGAATTAAAAAGAGGACAAATATTTTATATGTAATACGTTGTACTATTGGTGATATTAACCAATGGAAATAATATTGGTAAAAATTATATTAAATATTGTTTTGCATTATCAAGGTGAGACTTCATATATTTAGATAACATTTATAATATTGTATATGAATTCTGTTCTTTAGAAAAGAATGAACTTTTAACATTTGATAAAAAAAATAAAAAATAAAAAAGGCTTGAGATGCAAATTTCTCCATATATACTACACTAATTGCTAATTAATATATAATTTTTCAAGACATCATAGTAAGAGTTAAAGATATGATAATAAATATTTTATTATTTTTCATACGAGGTTAGCAACGTTTTTTTTTTGTTAACTTAATTACATTAATTTAGTTTTTCGTTTTTTTACTAAAAAATGAATAATAATATTTAAAATATAAATAATGAACTAATTAATTTCTTCTTCCGTTAAAAAGAATATTTGTTTGTACCATATTTCATTTCTAACCATCACGTTTAAAAAAATTGATGAAAATAATGACAAATCGTGGTGTAATAAGGAAAAAAATTATCAGAAAAGAAAAAAAATTATCTTTTTTAATGACCCATTTATTTTTTACACTACAACTTTAACTAAAAATATTTATATATAATAACTATTTATCATAAGTTTAAAAATTATATTTTCATTTATTATATTATTATTATTATTATTTTACTTTTTTTAATCTAAGACCAATTATTATTTTATATTATTAAAAAATTAAGAAACATTTTAAAAATAAATCTATAAAAGTAAATAAATATTATATATAATTTTATTTACGATGTTTCAAAAAATAAAATAAGTATACTATTTTATATTTAAAAAGAAAAATCAAAGACAACTTTAAACAGTGACACACCAAGTGAATAATTATACATAATTTTATCCATAATCTATAGTTATTAATAAACTATATATATATATATATATATATATATATATATATATATTCTTACAATTTGATCTTTTAGTATCTATAAAATTGAAAGGATTTAATTTAAAAATATAATAAGTTAAAACAGAGAATTTGCTTTAAAAAAAAAATCCTAAAATTCGGTTTATTTTTAAAAAATTAAAGTTAAAATTGGTTAATGTAGGAAAATAAGAAAACATTAACTAAGAAAAAAGTTATTTTTCAATCATATTTATTATCTCTCATATATGAGAAAAAATCATTTTATAAAATTATTTTCAAGATAATTATTCAATTTTATTATATATATATATACATATATAATTATTTTAATAAAATATTAAAAATGTGAAAATAATTATAAAAATCAAATAAATAACTTAATATCTTATTTATTTATTTGAAATAAAATAAAATATTATTAATTTAATTTTAAATAATTTTAAAAAATTATAATAAAAATAATTTATAATTATATATCAAAATATATATTATTAAAAAGATATAATTTTAAAATATTATTTTAAAAAGTTATTTTATTTATAAAAATAACTAATAATTATATGAATAATTTATAAGTAAATAAATATTTAATTTAAATTTAATTTTTTTTTAAATGATTTTTTTAAAATAAATAAGAATATTTTCTTTTCCTTTTTTTTTTACATTTTATTTCTTTATTATCAAAAAGAAAAAACGTGGGCGTTTAAGGTCACGGTGGCTACAGTTTGATGAAACAGTCCACGTCAGCATTTGAGATGGAGGTGGTGGAGCAGAACAGGGGTCCACTGTGGAAAATATAAAATGGAGAGCCGAAGAGATCAACAGGCCCCGCTCCCTGTTACGGTTTGTGATTGCGACGTGGTAAATGTAATGTTATTACACAGAGGTCAATCTCGTCATTTTCCTCTCACTTCCTAACAGACACACAGCTCCCACTGTTAAGAGGGGAAGAAAGAAAAACAGAAACAAACTCCCATCCCATCATCATTCACTTCTTTCTGTTGTTGTTGTTCCTGTTCTTTGGTTTGGTCTGAACTCAACCAAATCACCTAACACCCACTCTTGGATGCATTAGACAACAATGGAGGATTCCGAGGTAAAGCTTTCCGTCTGCTCTTCCGCTCCACCCTTTTCAACTGCTTCTCCCGCCGCCTACCGCGGTTTTTTCTTTTTCTGGTTTTTTCTTTTGCTTTGTACAAGAAAATCGGTTCGGTTTTATTATTCTGTGGGTTCACAGGAATGGGAACGGTCGTTTGTGATTTGAGGCGCGTTTGGTGTTTTGGGTATTCATTGGGTGTTTTTGAGTTTTGATCAGAAATTGACGGCGTTGAAGAAGGCTTACGCCGATATCATCCTCAACACGGCGAAGGAGGCGGCTGCGCGTATCATGGTGTCGGAGCGGAAAGCCTCACGCTTTCAGCAGGACCTTGTTTCTACCAAGGAGGAAGCACTTCGGATGCTGCTTAGGCTCAAACAAATGTTCGATTCTAAGGTTTGACAATCACGCTCTTGCAAAGGGGCCTTTTTTGATAAAAAAGATTCTTTCTTTGCCCTTCTACGCTTCGTTTTTGTTTTTGTTGAAAATTGGTTTGTGTTTGATTTGGAGTTTATTACCCTACTCATGCTTTGTGATGCTGGTTTGGTGCGTGTTGTTTCTTTCTCGATTGGTAATGTTTCGAGAGTTCGTTTCACTGAGATGGTTTGAATTGACGGCTAACTACTTGCATCAGTTTGATGAGTTCAATGTAAAATTTCCCATCAGTGAGTGAAAAAAATAAAATAAATTCTAGATAATGGAAACGGGTTGCCTCTTCGTGGAGTTCTTGAAATGTCTTGCAATTGCAAGAATGCGGGTTGCCTTGGTAATGGTTATGCTTGAATAGCAGTATTGTTTCAGATTACCTCTGATTCAATTGAAATGGTAGGTGTCAGCCATTTTAAACCTGGTATTGTTTCAGATTATCCTCTGATTCAATTGAAATGGTCGGTGTCAACCATTTTTAAACCTGGTCTAAGTGTTCTCCGGATTGACGGCTAACTACTTGCATCGGTTTGATGAGTTCAATGTAAAATTTCCCAGCAAGTGAGTGAAAAATAAAATGAAATTCTAGATAGATAATGGATACAGGTTGCCTCTTCGTGGAGATCTTGAAATATATTGCAATTGCAAGAATGCGGGTTGCCTTGGTAATGGTTATGCTTGAATAGCAGTATTGTTTCAAATTACCTCTGATTCAATTGAAATGGTAGGTGTCAGCCATTTTAAACCTGGTATTGTTTCAGATTATCCTCTGATTCAATTGAAATGGTCGGTGTCAACCATTTTTAAACCTGGTCTAAGTGTTCTCCGGATTGACGGCTAACTACTTGCATCGGTTTGATGAGTTCAATGTAAAATTTCCCAGCAAGTGAGTGAAAAATAAAATGAAATTCTAGATAATGGATACAGGTTGGCTCTTCGTGGAGATCTTGAAATATATTGCAATTGCAAGAATGCGGGTTGCCTTGGTAATGGTTATGCTTGAATAGCAGTATTGTTTCAGATTACCTCTGATTCAATTGAAATGGTAGGTGTCAGCCATTTTAAACCTGGTATTGTTTCAGATTATCCTCTGATTCAATTGAAATGGTTGGTGTCAACCATTTTTAAACCTGGTCTAAGTGTTCTCCGGATTGACGGCTAACTACTTGCATCGGTTTGATGAGTTCAATGTAAAATTTCCCAGCAAGTGAGTGAAAAATAAAATGAAATTCTAGATAGATAATGGATACAGGTTGCCTCTTCGTGGAGATCTTGAAATATATTGCAATTGCAAGAATGCGGGTTGCCTTGGTAATGGTTATGCTTGAATAGCAGTATTGTTTCAGATTACCTCTGATTCAATTGAAATGGTAGGTGTCAGCCATTTTAAACCTGGTATTGTTTCAGATTATCCTCTGATTCAATTGAAATGGTCGGTGTCAACCATTTTTAAACCTGGTCTAAGTGTTCTCCGGATTGACGGCTAACTACTTGCATCGGTTTGATGAGTTCAATGTAAAATTTCCCAGCAAGTGAGTGAAAAATAAAATGAAATTCTAGATAATGGATACAGGTTGCCTCTTCGTGGAGATCTTGAAATATATTGCAATTGCAAGAATGCGGGTTGCCTTGGTAATGGTTATGCTTGAATAGCAGTATTGTTTCAGATTACCTCTGATTCAATTGAAATGGTAGGTGTCAGCCATTTAAAACCTGGTATTGTTTCAGATTATCCTCTGATTCAATTGAAATGGTCGGTGTCAACCATTTTTAAACCTGGTCTAAGTGTTCTCTGGATTGACGGCTAACTACTTGCATCGGTTTGATGAGTTCAATGTAAAATTTCCCAGCAAGTGAGTGAAAAATAAAATGAAATTCTAGATAATGGATACAGGTTGCCTCTTCGTGGAGATCTTGAAATATATTGCAATTGCAAGAATGCGGGTTGCCTTGGTAATGGTTATGCTTGAATAGCAGTATTGTTTCAGATTACCTCTGATTCAATTGAAATGGTAGGTGTCAGCCATTTTAAACCTGGTATTGTTTCAGATTATCCTCTGATTCAATTGAAATGGTCGGTGTCAACCATTTTTAAACCTGGTCTAAGTGTTCTCCGGATTGACGGCTAACTACTTGCATCGGTTTGATGAGTTCAATGTAAAATTTCCCAGCAAGTGAGTGAAAAATAAAATGAAATTCTAGATAATGGATACGGGTTGCCTCTTCGTGGAGATCTTGAAATGTATTGCAATTGCAAGAATGCGGGTTGCCTTATTAATGGTTATGCTTGAATAGCAGTATTGTTTCAGATTACCTCTGATTCAATTGAATTGGTAGGTGTCAGCCATTTTAAACCTGGTATTGTTTCAGATTATCCTCTGATTCAATTGAAATGGTCGGTGTCAACCATTTTTAAACCTGGTCTAAGTGTTCTCCGGATTGACGGCTAGCTACTTGCATCGGTTTGATGAGTTCAATGTAAAATTTCCCAGCAAGTGAGTGAAAAATAAAATAAAATTATAGATAATGGATACGGGTTGCCCCTTCGTGGAGATCTTGAAATATATTGCAATTGCAAGAATGTGGCTTGCCTTGGTAATGGTTGTGCTTGGATGGCAGTATTGTTTCAGATTACCTCTGATTCAATTGAAATGGTCGGTGTCAGCCATTTTAAACCTGGTATTGTTTCAGATTATCCTCTGATTCAATTGAAATGGTCGGTGTCAACCCTTTTAAACCTGGTCTAAGTGTTTTCCGGATTGACGGCTAACTACTTGCATCGGTTTGATGAGTTCAATGTAAAATTTCCCAGCAAGTGAGTGAAAAATAAAATAAAATTCTAGATAATGGATACGGGTTGCCTCTTCGTGGAGATCTTGAAATATATTGCAATTGCAAGAATGTGGCTTGCCTTGGTAATGGTTATGCTTGAATGGCAGTATTGTTTCAGATTACCTCTGATTCAATTGAAATGGTCGGTGTCAGCCATTTTAAACCTGGTCTTCCGAATTGTCACACTGATGTTGTCTTTTAAAATTCATATCTTTGGTTCGTACTTTATTTTCATATTTGAAACACGGGGTTCTTTGAAGGGAATTGTTGCTAAAAATAAAAGGGATTGGCTATTTTGCTGAGACATTTGTTGTGGTCATTGAAGGAATGCGATCAATTTACTTTTGATAAAGTATGTGATATAATTGTGACTCGGTGTCAGAGTAAACCGCTGGTACTTTTGTAATTGCCTAACTCTCCATCAATTTACATGTACATCTAACTTGAGGATGAAGCAGACTTGATTGTGAATGTAGGCACAAGATTATTGCTGGATACTTTTCATGCTTGCATATTTTTTTCAAACTAAATTTGTTCCATTGCTGGTGAATCATTTAAACAAAAGTCTTACATTGTATTAATGTTTCCATTTTTTAAAGTAAATTCAACACATGGCAAATGCAGTGATTTGTCAACAGTGAGAGATTACTACCACTATAGTGCATGCTACATGATGACATAAGAGTAATTTAATGTGATATTCTAGCTCCTGAAGCCAACTAATTGAGTCCTCCAAGTTAAATAATTTCTGTCTAGTTTGATCCTGTTGTGTCTAATGAATGACAACTTTGCAGGTCAGTGAAGCAGAGCTGATGTCGTTGAATCAGCAAAAGAAAATTGAGGAGCTTGAAGCTCAGCTCCAGGAAGCCGAGGAAATAGTTAGAGACTTAAGAGCAGAGTTGAGAGAAACCCAGGATGAGCTGGAGAATGTGACAAAACACCAAATGCAATCCCCTGTTGAGCAAAACATAGAAGTTGTAACTCAGGAAAATTTTCTGCAAGATAACAGACTTGATCCTGATGATGGATCTATTTATTCTGCACCTGGTTTACGGTTTGAATCAGTCTCTATTTCTAACACCCGGAATCCAACTGTAAATGGATCCATTGATAGCAGTAAGTTCTGTGGGTCACATGATCATACAAACAACTGCTACATTCATAACCCTGACTTTGCATCCATAGTCATAAGGAGGAAAGAGCCCAAGCTCTACAGAAATGGATGCACTCAGAGAATACATGCATTTGAAAGGAGCCTTTTTGATGGAAATATGTCTGTTTCAGGAAACTTAGATAATGTACAGGATGAAACTTTAGTGAGTGTACATGAAGAAGGTAAAGCGATGACTTTATCAACTAATGCCAAAGATGATATTATTTGTGAAAAGGAGAAACCAGATGAACTTAAAGTGGTGAAAGCAGATGCTGAAGTTGTCAAAGTTCCAGTTCATAGAAGAAAGAGAAGATTTGGGAAAAGGAAGGCTATTAAATCTAGATTACATTCTAACCAGGTTAAGGAAACAAATAAAGAATCACACATGTCTTGTGCAAAAGATTCTCCACTTGTATTGGTTAGCGGTGACCCCTCAAGGGTGAGTTCTTCTATGATACATGGAAATGAAACACAGAAGGATGTAATGTCTCCTGTTGCTGATGTACCTACAGACACAACTGCAAAGAACGAGGAATCAGGATCTCATAGCAATACTGAAAATGGGGAAGTATTTCTTAAAGCCTGTGGGGCTTGGAACAAAGCTAAAGATGACAAGGAACCCATGGATAAATCAGATTTAACAAGACAAGATAGTTTGTCTGCTGAAAGTGTGGAGGTTCCAGCTTGTAAAAATGTTGAAGCATCTAATGTGTCATTGGATAAAATGGATCCAAAAGTATCTGATGTAGATGCAAAGGTTTCTAATAGACCTACAAGTGATAGGTTTCTTAAGTACACATTCTGTAGAAAGCGTAAGAAGGAGGTTGTTAGCTGTGATGATGATTGCTCTCAAGATAATACCAATTCAAAGAAAAAGTGTGGAGAGAAGCAAGAAGGTCATCTGGAGCCTCAGAAATCTTGTACAATGACTGAATCATCCCGGGACAGCCGACGATTAGCACAGGTTGCTCGTCAGGTTGGTTGTTTGTGAATGCTTGTTTCTATCTTTCACTGATTTGAGCATGCATATCCATGTGTGTGTACATACAATGTGGTTATGTATCAGCATTAAATAAACTACTTCTCTTTTTCAAACATGGTCATAGCATTATAGGAGTTATGTTGTTAGCTGCTGACAATGGTGATATTCTGTTAATTTTAAGCACAACTAATTAGAAATAGACAAATAGCTTCTATTAAGTGGTTATTTTGTTATATTCTTATAACACTTTATTGTTTGGTGAAGAAAACTCTTGAGATGATGATTGATGATCTTCACTTTATTCAAGTTCTTATTGAAGTACTTTGAAGTCCCCAATTATTCTTAAAAGTTCTTCACGTTCCCCATTTCATTAGCCACTCATTTTTTTACAATTTGTGTGGGATTCCAATAAACAGGCAAAGCATCTTCCTTTGAAAAATCTTGACTTATGATAGCATGTATAGTTAGGAAAAATTTAAAATTTTGTGATTGAAACACATAAACCTATCTCTAGACAAAGTTCATCATGAGATTCTTTCTTTACTCCAGGATTATGGTCTGGGTGGATAATCGAGACAACCAAAATTATTTGCCTTCCCATTTGTTTTGAGGTTCAAAAACTGATCAGTGTAAAAGCAAACTCCTTTTACCACAGCAATTTTTCTAGCCAAGCTTGCCTGCATTATGTGTCTTTAATCCTCCATTTTTTTGTGTTGTCTACTTCACACTTCAAGATCTCAATTTTGTACTTTTCTGTCCTTACAAGATATTACTATTTTTCTATTGATTTCATTCATAGCACAATCTTCCATTTGTTTTGACTTCTTTCTTCTGTTATCATTGTTGCTCTTTCTCAGCCATGGCATCATCTTGGAGATGATGACTCCAATTAAGGTAAGCCTATTAAAAGTTGAGGTACTTTAAGCTTTAGAGGCTTGTGCTTATGTAGGACTCAGTGTTTTACATTATGTTATTTGACTTTTGCTGTTATTGTCTTGTCAATTATGCCTTAGATTGGTGGTGGTGATTGGTCGGTCTCTCTAGCCTATGACTTTTTATTATTAATGGTGAACGTCTTTAAATTTTTTGTATGTTTAAGTTTATTATGTTGTACTTGTGTATTCAGTATGACAAACATCGATTTCTCTCTGACCATATATAGGATTGACGCATGGCTGTGGTTAATGAAAATCTTGTTCTTTGTAATGTGGTTATTTTTTCTGGTGAGGTTTCCTCTAATTTTTTTATTTCTATATAATGATACTTACTGAGTTTTGCAATGTATAAATGTATTGTATGTCTATTTCAATTCAAGTTGCCCATTATGGACACCCCTAGTGTTATTGATCCTAGAATAGATAAGAGTTGACTGTTAGTAGCATATTTTACCCATCAGGCATATATGGTTCACTTATTCTGCGTAGGCAATTATCAGACAGTACACAAGTTTGACACCGTAAAGCTAATAGTTTTTTGTTTTGATAAACGACCCATGCTAAATGATCCCAATTCATAAACTTCAATATCTCATAAATAACTTAGTAGTTATGTGTTTGTCCTTGCTTATAATTTTACTTTGTCAAATGCAAGTTGACTTTTAATACTGATTTGTTCTCAACTTCTTGCACATCTTAAATATCCTCTTTTCTTAGTTTTGTATGACATCGGATAACTGCTAATTCTTGTTTGGTTCTATGAGTTGGGTAATTATTTTGTTGCCTTTTTCACTATTTTTATTTCAAATGGAGTAACAGATATGCTGTGTTTCTCATAAAGAAAAGTAGTCATACATTCTAAAATAATGAATACAATGACTTGAATTTTTCACTTCATATACTGTATTGTCTTACCTAAATTGACTGTGTCACCTTGATCTTCATTATCTGTTAGTGAAGACTGGGTTTCCCTAAGTATCTCTAGAATTCCTTTTTAAATTTATAGGTTTTAAGACCAATAGAGGCGCTAAAACGGCTTTTGTTTTATTGTCTATTTGAGGTTGTTTGGTGTATATAGTTGGAAAGAAATGCTAGAGTAGTCCACTATGATGTTACTGCTCGAATTAATTTTGTATTGTGTAGTTCACTTAGATTATCTGTCTTGTTCTGTTAGTGTGCTTTTTAGGTGTCTTCTCTGGAAGGTCATAGATCGGTGTGCTGTTACATTACCTGGATAATATGTTTTTATCCTTTTGTTTTCCCCCTTTCATTCTTAATTAATTTTTGATGACATCTTATCCTCTAGCATTTGTATCTCTCTTTTATTAATAAATTCTTTGTTTATTATAAAAGAACTCTGGCCCCCAATTTGCTTTAAATTGCTAGCATTGTTTAGATAAAATGCGAGCAATGATTTGGGTTCATTCTATGTTTCTACTTTTTAGCATGTCTTCATTTTTATAATATTACTTTTGTGTGAAGTATGGAACTCCAGATGCACTCACTTTCTTTATAATTAAAGTAGTTGTATTATGATCACTTGAGTCTTCATTATATTCCCGTATAATTGCAATAAAAAAAGAAACTCTCTTGTCATGGTAGATATTGTTACTACACATGTTATTTATTCTACTAGCCATGTTTCATATAAACATTAAATACTTGCCTCTGGTTGACATATCTGATTGTTGAATTTTTATGATGGGCCCCTTATTTTGTTGAAGCAAGCTTTTCGTTTACTTTGAATTAAGTTCATCTTATTTCTAAACGTAGAGTTAAACATACTTGTGGATGAAATTTTCATAAATGTTTTCAAGAGAGAAAAGAATTAAATATTTTTTCCACAAACTAAAGAGTTAAAATAAGCTTTTAGTAAAGTTAATGTGAGAACTTTTTTTACAAATATGCTTATGATGAACTAATTTTAGTGTATGGAAGAACTAATGGAATTTTTCTTTTTTTATTAGTAAATAAACGGAATAGCAAATATAGATATATTTGAACTGTGTATTTTTTGATAGGAAATGCACTTGTTTTGAGCTTTAGATGTCATCACCAGGTTTACTTGGTAGTGGTAGAAAGATGTCTGTCATCTAAAACTGAAGGGTTGAAACTATAACATTTGTTCAATTTGGTTTGCAGCTCATATCTTTGTCTGAGAAGAAATGGTGGCAGTAGATCCATCTATCTGTGATGAGTTTGGTTGGATGGATGGATGGGAAGAGACTCAAAGCACAGTCCAGTATGCAATTGTCTCCAAAGGTGGGCGTTTTGAAGGATGCTTTACCTTGATAAAGCTGTGGAACGCGTTAATATTATATCATAACTATATATCAACTGCTACTCTTTCATCATTAGCTTAGAAATCTCTAGCATATTATATAAAACATAAAGTTATATATATATAAACTATTGCTACCCTTCTCTAGGGGGTTCTGTTTGCAATACAAATTTTGGTGATGATATATTTTTTATGGCTGTCAATGATGCTTGCTTTTTCATTGTTTGTCCTGCAAGAGTTGGTGTTGTTTCATTTTCCTTCATTGTTTGCTTGGCTATTTTGCTTTGAAGTAGCACTGTACAATGAGGCTGTGTTTTGCTGACCCTTGCCTAGCAACCAGCGAATCAATAACAAGGCAGAGACCGGGTCTGTGAAATATTTACTCGAGTTGGGGTTCATTTTCTGTTTTATGAAAGTACTGTGATGGTGACACATGAGGAAAAGTGGAAAAGAATTGAGTGACTCGTCTAAAATGGTTGTTGGAAACTATTTATACTGTTTAAGGGGATGAAAATGACCTGTGTTTGAAGTCTATATATTGGTAGTGCAACTAAACAACTATTAGTTGTTGACCCGTGATGTTTTAGTGTGGGAAAATCTTGACCCTACAATTTTGCAAAAAATATTGAAAAGAGATGATTGGTGTTGCATAAAGATCTCGTGATGGTTAAATTAACATGAAAACATTTATCTAATGCATGCAATGTCCAAGTGAACAATTATTTTCTTCCATGCATGAAAGGTGATATACTTGGCATGGGAAAACTCTAGAAAAATAATATGAACAAGGTTTGCATAAGTGCAGGAATCACCTTCATGACCATATTTTGTTGGTCTAGATAAATTGATTACATATCTACATGGAATTGAACAATATGTGGAAGTCACTTGGACTATAAAAGATTATCTTAGGTAAAGACTTTTTTTTTTGTTTAATATATTTTTTCTTCTACGGAAGGCATGCACTAGGTGGCAATGGGTTCTTGGAACTTCACACCTAGTGTCTTTAGGTTGTTTGCTTGGAGTTTGGACTTTATTCATTTTGCAATGAAACAAACTGACCCAGAGGAGTGGGAATGACTTTTTATGATTGGATTATGAACAAAATCAGAGGTATGTTTATGCAAGTCCTTGCGAATAACGGTATGTTAAATGATTTATCTAATCAATATTGCTATATCAGGTTTTGAATTTGTGTTTTTCGGGGGTAAGAAAACAAAGAAAAGATAGTGTCTTTGATACCCCAAAAGGAAATAAGATATACCTCTAGGCATTATTGTTATTGTTGCATAATGTACTCTATTATTTTAAACCCTCATTTCTCTCACTTGTTGGCGTAGTATGCTATAGAAAAAAAAACATTTTATTATCGAAAACTTAGAACATTTTTGGTATTTATAGAGTTTTGTCCATGGAGTTTTAAAAACATAGGAAGTAGATGCCAAAAAGTTTTTACCTAATTACTTTGAAAATAGGAGAAAATGGATCACATTTACATGGTGTGAATTTAATTACTACTTTAGTGGATAAGTTATTATATTCCACATCCCTGAAAATAAAAACAACTAACATTTCCTTACTTGGTTCATTTCTATTTCAATGAGAATAATAAACTAAATATATGAATATGGTGATAGACCCTTTAATAAAGAGTATTATATCTCATGTATTATAATATATTAAGTCTCTCATCAATGACCCTTTACTATAATGAATAAACCATATGTTTATTTTGGGTTAAATTAAATATAATTTCACAAAATAAACATATGTGTATAATAAATAAGAAAAATAGAATAAGAGTTTTTGTTAAACAAAATAGATAATTGTCACAGCATGGAACTAATTTTCATTTGTGGTATATGATTCTTAAAATTATTTGGTAGTATGTCTTTAGAAAAAGGATGGACAATAATTAACTCAATGCTAAATGATCACTTTCTTTTCCTTAATACATTCTCTTATAACTAGATATTCAATGTCGATTTGCTTACTTCAACTTTCACTTTTATTATTCTTAGTCATATTGTCATAATATAAGTTTAATGACTTAGTAATTGAGTCCATAACTCTAAGCCCAAATATAAAACTATTCAAACATACACCATATGATATAACCTCGAATCAAGAAACAAATTTAGCCTTTATAGTGGAAGTGGTAGTTAAGGTCTATCTTTTGCTCGTTTTACTCTCTTTCAAACAGTAGACTTTTCAACCATTTTTGCTCGTGCTAGTGCCCCCAGAAATTCTTGGAAGGACAGCCCTTAGCTCCTCTCTTCCAACTAGAATGGTGTTATTTGAGGTATTCTGGTTTGTTTTGCTTATGCACACCAGGCTGCTTAGCCGGAATAGGCAATTACCCCTTCGCCTCGCCAAGGCCTTGATTCACCTGACTAGTTGTTCCAAGTTATAATTCCACAGGATAACGTAAAAGTATAACTAGATATAGACTTTCTAGTATTAATGCAGCCAGCAAAGTCTGAATCAGAGTAGCTTATTACCTCCAAATTAATTGTTTGTCTGTATATGAGCATGAAATCCTTTATTCCTTGAAGGTATCTCATTACCTTCTTTGCAACTTTCCAATGGACAATACCTAGATTACTTTGATATCTTCCCAAAACTACAACTGCAAATGGAATGTCAGGTCTAGTACAAACTTGAACATATATAAGACTTTCAACAACTGGAGCATACAAAATATTTTTCATTTGTTCTCGCTTAAGATCATTTCTCGGGCATTGATACAAATCAAGTTTATCACCCTTCGCAATGAAAGTTACACTAAGTGAATAGTTTTTCATGTTAAATTTTGAATGAAACTCAATAAAAATCATAAATTCTTAAATTTCATAATTAGGATTTTATAAAGGAAATCCCTAAATTTCATGATTATATACAAACAAACGATTAATGTTTTTGGTTTTTGGAAATGTCAATCACTAAAGCTATGAATATCCTTAATGAAGTTTAAAAAAAAACTTGGATTCATGTACAACTAAGCACTATAATGTCGAGATACTTGGATCGAATATCTCAGTAATATCTGAATATCTCGACAATATCTAAATATATCGACAATATCCGAGCATTCGACAAGACCAAGTACCAACACATTTTAGGATTCTCGGAAACTACCCCAAAATATCCACTCCTATATAAACAGGTCCAAGACACCATTCCTTTCACTCACGCTTTACTTCCCTCTTACTCACATATTTGCTTGAACATCAAAGAGTCCCTTGCAGGTATTGTTGGGTCTTTCGAGGGTGGATTCACTAGGGAGAACACAACACCAATGAGATATGAACCTAACTCACATGAGGGATTGACACCACTCTCAACCTAAAACCTTAAAGCATTGAGTCATGAGTTTTACTTCCTTATATGTTGCTTAACTTTCTCATTCTTACACAATGTGGAACTTAGACTCAACATTTGGATTACTCAACAATCTCTTCCTCAAGTGTGAGTTTCTCCATATTGGTACATTCCCTCGAGCTCACTAGTATCCCTTCCATGTACCACCGTTCATCATAATGGGACACGCTTAATAGACATACTGTTAGGAAGACTTTCGATACAAGAAACACTCTTAAACTATCGGCTATCACACAAATCATCGACTCTGATACCACTGTTGGTTTTTGCGGTGGGCAGGTGGATTAAGCTTGGGGAGTAACATGCTAGTATGAGCTCCCTGTTGTAGTTGAACATACTTTTCCACTCTTAGCCGCTTTCCTACCAACTGCCCATTCTCAGATGTGGGCAAACACGAAATACATGCTCAACAACTCGTTGATCACCCCGTGCGGTCCCAGAGAGGCCCTGTATAGTCTGACAAGAGCGTTGGTACGTCCTTGAAGGAAAAAAAATACAACAAATTAAAATACCAAAATATGCAGTGAAAATATTTTCTCTAAACTTGCAAGAATCTAAGAGGAGCAACAACAACAAATAGTTGTTGAGAATATTACTTTATTATCTTTTATTTAAATTAGGTATTAAGAGATTTTATTATCTTTTAAAAGAGAAGGTAAAAATGTATTAGGTTATTATTTTGATTTAGGCAGTTATGATTGAGATATTATTGATATTTGATATTTTGTAATAATTTTACTCTATATATACATAGAGTACATAAATAGAAATATACCCACATGATATATCAGAAATACACATACACAAAACCCTAAAATTTTCTATCACTGGTATCAGAGTTTTGGTTCGATACAATAGAAGGAGAAAGAAATTTTTCACAAGTCGTTATTCCATTTTTTGATGGCGAAAATTATGACTTATGGGATTTGAGAATGCAATCCTATCTTGAAGGATTGAATGTATGAGAAACTGTAGAAGAATATTATATTGTTGATCCACTACTTGAAAATCCCACCATAGCTGAAATGAAATTTCACAGAGAAAGAAAAACGAGGAAGGCAAAAGCTAAATCATGTCTGTTTGCTGGTGATTCACAAATGATCCTTACCAGAATCATGACGCTAAAGTCACCCAAAGAAATTTTGGATTATTTGAAAGATTAATATGAAGGAGATGAACAAATTTGAGGTATAAAAGTTCTAAACTTGATAAGGGAATTTGAGATACAAAAGATGCAAGAGTCTTAAACAATAAATGAATACTCAAACAAATTGTTGGGTATTGCTAACAAAATAAAATTGTTAGGCAAGGAATGTAGACCCCAAATCTTGCCCGGTCTCATAATAAAGACCAGAAGACCTTCTATTCGAAGAAGGACGAAGCCTAAGAAGCCATTAGGAGAGACCATTAGGCCCCATACTAGGATAGGAGGGATTTTCTACGTGAAAAATAAGGATTTTCGCCTTTTAGGGTCGAGACCGCCGTCTCGCATTTGGGACTGCCGTCTCGCCTTGCGCAAATGGCGAGACCGCCGTCTCGTTTGGCGAGACGACCCTCCCGGTTGGCGAGACGGCTGTCTCGCCATTTGGCAAGGCGAGACGACCGTCTCGACCTGACAGGCGCAAATCCCTATAAATAGCCGCGCCATTCCCCTCATTTCACACAGTTCTTCCATTCTCTCTCTAGTTACTTCATAAAATTCTCTTCCTAGAACCCCTCCGAAACACTTCTGGAGTTTTCTGAGAGTTTCTAAGAGTTTTTATAGCGTTTTGAGAGGTTTCCGGCGCTGTAAGGAGTGAGGGGCTGCCAAAAAGCACCCCAATTTTCAAGAGATTAATATAAAGCTTGCCTCGGAGGTTTCCACACTCTCTCTCTCTTTACTGCTTTATCTTTAAATTTGCGCAGTAGATATTAGGGTCATGTAGTTGTAACTTTAAATTCTGTAAATAAAGGGTAAAAACGTATTTTCACCGGTTTACTTATTTAAATAGCTGGCCTATCATAGGGAACCCGAAAGGGGCGTCGTAAGGGAACTAACACTTCCCTTACACGTAACTAACTCCCTTACCCAACTCTGGTTCTAATGACCAAAGTTGGTTTTTCGAAAACCAACGCCTTTTCACTCATTTTCTGATGTTTCCGACAAAAACATCGGTGGCGACTCCAGAAGAACCCTTCAAAATTAGTTCTTGGGTTAGCCCGGTTATCGGACAATCCAAGAACGCCTTTTCGAAAACCTCAGCCCTAGGTTCAGCCCGGTTATCGGACAACCTAAAGGCGTCGTAACCACACCAATAAAAACGCAAAAATTGGAAAGTCGGAACCATCGCATCGCTCCGACCGCCTCATTTTGACGGCAGCGACAGATGACGACTCCACTGGGGAAGCCTAGAGAGTTGATCCCATTTAATGATGGGTCAGCTTAAATAAATAAACCAAGAAATTACGCTTTTACCCTACCTTGTATTATAACATGTTTTAACGCTTGACTTTAATAACTGTTGTTTGTTTATACTTACGCAATTGTTTGAAATACAAACTGTACACAAACCCTTGCACACAACAGTTCCCTCTATACCCGGGGGCAAGTGAGAAATCCATAGGAAGTGGGTGGCAGGTACGGTTCGCTGTAGTGATGGCCTTGTGCCCACCAGTGTGATCGGAAACCACCACTCAAGGTGATAACCTTCCTCTTTTGGCACAAAGACTGACTATGGCCTTAGTGCTAAGTATGGTCGGAAGGCTGGAGAGTGGGGACCCTATAATGAGGGCACCTTGGGAGCCTTAGCCTTGGTGAGAACAGTTAGAACTTACCTTCGCCAAAGCACTTTTCTGCAGGAAAACCCTACCTCGTGATTAAAATGACTTCTCGCCTGTTCGTGGATGATCGAATTGTGTGCGCATTTGTTTGTTGCATAACATAACCAAACAACAAAAAAATCACAAAAACATTTTTGCAATAAACACCCTTATCTCGGACAGTCTGCCTTTTAGCTAGCCTGGTTTCAGGTTCTTTGTAAGCTAAGTAGCCACGCAGCCCGACAAAAGAGATAAGAGACGTTGAATATTCTTTCGCATGAAGCCATTTTTTATCTCAGACAGTCTGCCTTTTAGCTAGCCTGGTTTCAGGTTCTTTGTAAGCTAAGTAGCCACGCAGTCCGGCAGTAGAGATAAAAGGCCATAAAATAAAAATAATAAAAATCAAAATCCAAGAAGGTAAATAAGATGAGCTCTGACAAAGTCAAATCATTCATATTACATCATATCATGAGTGGAGAAAAACCAAGAGAGAAAATAAAAAGTGAGAGCATATTTAGCATCATCTAAACAAAATCTCTCATACATAAACATATTCATGTTAGTCCAACACTCAACATGCATTAATAAATTTCTTTCGGGCATTCTAGAAAGTGGCTGGTCCTCTCCCCATCCGAACTCGTGCACAGAAAGCCAAAGCAATGGAGAACCTGGAGGAACAAAACTGTAAGCTCACTGCAGAGGTTAATACCCTCCGTGAACAAATGGCTCAATTAATGGAGGTCATATGCCAAGGGCAAAATAAGGGGGAAACCCACGCAGAAAACGCCTCTCGCCATGAAGAGGAGGAAGAGGAGGAAACCTTCTATAATGACGCTCGGACTGCACGCATCATCACCCCAGAGGTGTCTAAGCAACAAATCTTCGCCCTAGAGGAAAGGCTGAAGGCGGTAGAAGGGCACAACTTTGACGTCAAGGAGGTGGCGGACATGTGCTTGGTAAAGAACGTCCATTTCCCTCCTAAATTCAAAATCCCGGACTTCCCCAAGTACACCGGGCTGACCTGCCCAAAGAACCATCTTACGATGTATTGTCGTAAAATGACCGCACACGCCGAGAACGAGAAGCTCCTGATCCACTGCTTCTAGGAGAGTCTGGCAGACACGGCTCTCAATTGGTATATGCAGCTGGAAAGAGGGCAGGTTCAGAACTGGAAACAATTGGTTGACGCTTTTCTTCGTCGTTATCGATACAACATTGATCTGACCTCTGACAGGTCAGATCTCAGGACTCTGAGCAAAAGGAACGACGAACCTTTTAAAGCATACGCCCAAAGATGGAGGGAATTGGCGGCCCAGATAGAACCTCCTTTGACGGATAAGGAGACAGTGGCTATGACCGAAGCGTACTACGATAAGGCAATAGCCAGTACCTCCAACCTTTTTTCGGACATAGTCACTGTCGGGGAAAGAGTAGAGCAGGGACTGAGAACTGGGAAGATAACACAGTCTTCCCAAGCTGGTGTCTCATTCAGAAAAACTACTGGCAAGAAGAAGGACGAAGCTGTGCATGCGATCAACTTTGCCACTCCTTCTTCTGCTCCGCAAACGGCTAGGCAGCCTTGCAAGAAAGAGAGGAATTTCACTCCAATCTCAACTTCCTATGGTAAGTTGCTACCTCAGCTGTTGGAGGCCAAACTCTTGACCTGCGTTCCTCCCAAGAAGCAGATAGAACCTCCTTACCCCGAGTGGTATAAACCAAACGAGAAATGCGATTACCACTCGGGTTCACCTGGACACTCAACAGAAAACTGCTTGACCCTTAAGTACCGGGTCCAAGAATTGATCGACGCCAGGTGGATAACTTTTGATGCCTCTGCTTCCGATGTCGACACCAAACCTTTGTCGAAGCCAGAGTAGCAGAGAGGGAGGACTGGGAGGATCAGCCCTAGGGTGCTTTTTTTTAAAGCTTTCTCTTATATCTCCTGCGGTCCCCGCCTGTGGCCGCAGGAACTTTGATTAAAAGGGCTTGTACATACACTTTCACTCTCTTTAATACATGAGGCATTATGTCATATTCATTCTTTTTCCTCTTCTATTTATTATTCTTTCAAAAATAATTGAATAATAAAATCTATGACTAAAACAGAACCTAAAACACATCATGTCTGTGATTGATGAATCTCTGTGGACCCCGGAAACCGAAAGCGAATAGGTCGAGTTCGACAGTGAGCAGGAGACCATTTCTCCGAACATGCAAAGAATGCTGGAAAAGGAAGCACGCATTATACAACCACATCAAGAGGAAACAAAAGCTGTTAATTTGGGAGAAGGGGATGATGAGAAAAAGATAAATATCGACACCCAAATAGAAAGTAGCATAAAAAAGGGATTGATACAGCTTCTAAAGGAATATGTAGATGTATTCGCTTGGTCTTATCATGACATGCCCGAGCTCGACACGAGTATAGTGGAGCATAGATTGCCATTGAAAGAAGGGTTCCGACCTGTGAAGCAAAAGCTCAAAAGAATTAAACCTGACTGGTCCCTAATGATCAAGGAGGAGGTACAAAGGCAACTGGACGCCAATTTCCTAGTAGTCTCCAAATACCCAGAGTGGTTGGCCAACATAGTACCCGTCATCAAAAATACCGGAAAGGTCAGGGTATGTGTGGATTATAGCGACCTCAATCGAGCGAGTCCAAAAGATGACTTTCCCCTACCACATATGGACACGCTAGTAGACCATACTGCTACCAACACACTTTACTCCTTCATGGACGGGTACGCGGGGTACAACCAAATTAAGTTGGTCGTCGAGGATAGAGAAAAAACCTCCTTCATTACATCATGGGGCACCTTCTGCTACCGTGTAATGCCTTTTGGACTCAAGAATGCAGGGGCTACTTATCAAAGGGTCATGGTCACACTGTTCCATGACATGATCCACAAGGAAATAGAGGTATATGTGGATGACATGATTGCCAAGTCCAGAAATGAGACGGACCACATTCAATATCTTAAAAAACTTTTTAACCGACTTCGGAAGTATCAACTTAAACTAAACCCGGCAAAATGTACTTTCGGAGTACGCTCAGGAAAACTATTGGGGTTCATTGTCAGCAAAAGGGGAATTGAAGTGGACCCCGACAAAACCAAGGCAATTTTGGAAATGCCTCCACCAAGCATGGAAAAGGAGGTCAGAGGTTTTCTAGGTTGGATTAACTACATTGCCCGTTTCATCACGCAGTTAACAGATAAATGTATACCCATCTTTAAACTGTTGCGCAAAAATTAACCAACGGTGTGGAATGAAGAATGCCAACAAGCGTTTGATAAAATCAAAACATGTTTAACCAATCCACCAGTATTGGTACCACCCGTTCAAGGGAGACCTCTAATCTTATATTTGTCAATACTCGAAGAGTCCATGGGATGTGTACTTGGCCAACAAGATGAAACTGGGAAGAAAGAACGAGCCATTTATTATCTTAGCAAGAGATTCCTAGACTATGAAACTCGTTATACACCATTCGAAAAGACCTGTTGCGCATTGGTATGGGTCACCCAGCGTCTCCGACAATACATGGCTCAGCATACCACATGGCTGGTATCCAAAATGGACTCGATCAAATACCTCTTCGAGAAGCCCATTCTGACTGGAAGGATAGCTAGGTGGCAAGTGCTCCTCTCAGAATTCGACATCATTCATGTCACCCAAAAAGCAATTAACGGTAGCCCCCTAGCGGACTATCTAGCCCATGGATCAACCGATGAATATCAATCCCTACAAGACGACTTTCCCGATGAACATATCATGCACATCGAACACGAAGAGACCAAAGAAGAAACATGGACCATGTTCTTCGATGGGGCCTCAAACATGCTTGGACACGGGATAGGAGCTATTTTGATATCCCCTGAAAAGAAACACATCCCCGTAACGACCAGGCTTAATTTTGACTGTACCAACAACATGGCCGAATACGAAGCATGCGCGCTAGGGATTCTAGCAGCTTTAGATCATGGGGTTACTAAACTCAAAGTCTTTGGTGCTTCATCCCTTGTCATCTACTAACTTAAAGGTGAATGGGAAACCCACAATTCTAAATTAATCCCATATCTAGAGCACATCAGAGATTTAGTCTCAAGAATGGAAAGTGTCACCTTCCAGTATATTCCTCGGTAAGACAATCAATTTGCTGATGCCCTCGCCACTCTATCGTCCATGTTTTCTTTGGGTCAAGAACATGAGATGCCAATCATCCAAATTAAGCTGCATGACAAACAAGCTTTTTGCATGGCAGTAAATGGCGAGCGCGACCAAAATCCCTGGTATCATGACATCAAGCAATATGTCATGAGGGGCGAGTATCCCGAAGGAAGTAATGACAATGATAAACGAACCATTCGTAAAAGGGTCGTAGGGTTCACGTTGATTGAAGGAACCCTTTACAAAAGGAGTCTCAATTTCACTCTCTTAAGGTGTGTGGACCAAGAAGAAGCCCAAACATTGATAAGAGAAATTCACAAAGGAACTTTTGGGACCCACGCACCTAGGTATGTCATGGCCAAGAAGATCTTAAGGGCATGATATTTTTGGTCCACAATGGAAGCCGATTGTCACCAGTATGCTAAAAAATGTCACAAGTGCCAAATCTACGCCGATAATATTCACGTGCCGCCCGCACCTCTCAGTACCCTCGCTACACCATGGCTATTCTCTATGTGGGGCATGGACGTCATCGGGCCCATAGAACCCAAAGCATCTAATGGCCATCGTTTTATCTTGGTGGCCATTGACTATTTCACCAAATGGGTTGAGGCAGCGTCATATGCGCATGTGACTCGAAAAGTGGTGACCACCTTCATCAAGAAAAATATTATATGTCGGTACGACATCCCTCATAGGCTCATTACTGATAATGGGACCAATCTCAATAATAAAATGATGGAGGAACTATGTCAAGACTTCAAAATTCAACACCACAATTCTTCTCCGTACCGACCAAAGATGAACGGTGCAGTAGAGGCAGCCAATAAGAATATTAAGAAAATCATCCAGAAGATGGTAGTAACCTACAAAGATTGGCACGAAATGTTGCCCTTCGCCCTACACGGCTACCGAACGTCAGTACGAACCTCCACAGGGGCTACTCCGTTTTCCCTCGTATACGGAATGGAGGTCGTACTACCGGTAGAAGTTGAAATACCCTCCCTGCGAGTTGTTATGGAAGCAAAGTTGACAGAAGCCGAATGGGTGCAAAGTCAATACGATCAACTGAACCTAATCGAAGAAAAACGGTTGGACGCCATATGTCGGAGGCAAGTTTATCAGAAGAAGATCAAGAAAGCCTACGACAAGAAAATCAATCCCCGCATCTTCCAAGAAGGGGATCTAGTAGTAAAGAAATTGCTTCCAGCCCAGAAAGACAAAATCGGGAAATGAACAACAAACTATGAAGGACCCTTTGTGGTCAAGCGAGTCTTCTCAGGAGGAGCCCTTATCCTCACCAACATGGACGGAGAAGAGCTTCAACATCCTGTCAACTCAGATGCGGTAAAGAAATACTATGCCTGAAGACATTGCTCATGAACCGTCAGAATGAAAACTCGCAAAGAGCGTCCTGGGCAAAAGATAGGGTCTATATTCCTCGCTAGGATACGTCCTAGGCAAAAATTAGAGGTTTCTAAAAAAAATAAAAAAATAAAAGAGCAATGATTACCTTAGTCAAAAACCGCAAAGGCGACTAAGGTAATACCTTCACAGAAGCAAACAGACTTCACATAGTCTTCACTCCGAGCCCGAGCATCTCAATTGAAGTGAACAGGAAAAACAGAGAAACAGAAATCATGGGCATGATTGATGTATCCTATACAGCTTAGCCAACCTTGACCAGCCTTGCTTACAAATTCCTTTGTAAATCCTCATGAAAAATAGACCATTTGCTTATATCAATAAAAATTATCTTTTCTTCTCTTTACCTACTTGTGAGAATGTCTCTGTATTAACGAAATATGAGCATGCATAAAACAAACAATACGAGAAAGCATAAGAAAAATAAGACAAACAGCGCTTGCCAGGACCATCCCAAGCAAAAATAGGGTAGCCTGCTAGATCAAAAACCCGCAAAGGGCGGTCTAGGCAAAATTTAAGGCCTTCATAAAAAAAAAAGGCCCACAGAAATATCTTAGGCAAGAATTAAGTCCGCTAGATCGAAAACCCACAAAGGACGAACTAGGTAAAAGATAGGGCTAAATCAAAAAGAATAATCATGGGAGAACGGAAAAGAAAGTACCTGTCACTTTCTAGATGCCCCCAACTAAAATAGATTGTATCGAAAGCATTCACGCACAAGTAATTGCACGAAAAGGACTTTGTCAGAATCAAAACAAACAAATATACTTCAGATAAAAGACAAAAAAAAAACATTCATATAAAAAGATCAGCTATGTGCTTGAAAATAGGGAGCACTCAGAGGTATCCCGGTAAGACCTTGTCGACTATGCATTAACCAAGAGTTTCTCCAACAACCAGCAATTTTCGACAATCAAGCAGAGGTCGAACAAGAAAACAAGACTGCCCGACAACCAGCAAAGTCGGGTGACCACCACCAAAAGCCAAAAACCAAAGAATTCCCAGCAAACCAACAAGGCTGGATGAACACCAACAAAATTCTCGGCACAATTCGGATGACCATTCCCAGAAAAAGACAAACAAAGACAAGAAAACACATCTCAACGCTCGGCGCATGAGCCACCTAAGCAGTAAGTCGCCGCCACCACCAGTCCTACGCAGTGGACTGTACCAGCTAGATAGGGGATTCATACCTATCAACCTGCACACGCAATGCGCATGATCTGCGCTCGAGTCGGATCAGTAAGTCGCAACCACCAGCCTGATGGGGGGTTCATACTCATCCAGTCCGACGCACAACGGACTGCAACTACCAGCCTGATGGGGGGGGTTCATACCCATCAACCGAAGGATCGGCTACCGTCAGAAGGAGTATCCTGAGGTTCTACCACGTGTCAACCAAAGGGATCGGCTACCGTCAGAAGGACCTATTAATTTGATCTTTAATATTAGGTTTGAAAATGCAACAGTGAAATAATCGATTAATACATAAAAGAATCGATTATTTCTGTACTAGAAGAAATTAATAAAATGATAACAGAATTTTAATTGATTAAAACGAAGAAGAATCGATTAAATTTGACCTCTTAGTAGTTTTAACTGATATAAATCCTTTTTAATAGATTAAAACAGCTAAACTAAAATTCCTGAGAACATTTTAATCGATTAATTCGTATTTTAATCGATAAAAACTGTATGGACAAATTTTCTGGTATTCTCTGTAAGTGATTTTAATCGATTAAAACTGTTTTATATCAATTAAAACATTCAGTTTATGAAACCATAACCAAATTTGCTGTTTTGAACACCAAGGGACTTCCAGATTTTGTTCCTGCAAAACAGATTTAGCATATTTCTGGTACCCTTTTTATAATCACTGGGTCCAATCAGGTTATTTGAAATGAATTTTTGGGAATCCACTTCATTCTACCTCTAGGAATAACATACTTCTTAATTCTACAATATTTCACAAAATGACCTTTTTTCATGCAATAAAAACATTTAATCACGGATGATGAGTATGATTTTCTGTTTACATTTGTTTTTCGAATTTCATGCTAGATGTAAATCCAATGCCAGATTTGTCAAAAATAAGTTTTTGTGACCCAAGAAGAACATCAAGATTAGCTTGACCTTGTGTAAACTTTGAAACAGTTTGTGATAAAAAATCAATCTTCTTTTGTAATTCTGAACAATTATTACATGGTTTATTACATACACAATCAGAATTATCATGGATTAATTTTAAAAAGTCAAGATCAGTTTCATCTTCAAGAATTTTCTTTTCAAGAGAATCTACTCTATTTACTAACCAATTATTCATGCCTTTTAGCCTATGATTTTCTTTTTGCAGTTTCTGAGTTTCTTCATGCATTTCATTAAATTCTTCTTGTAATGAATTATAATTCACCAAATTTGAAGAAGAGTTAGAACTTACACTGCTGGTTTGATGATTTTGATTAGCCATTAGACACAAGTTAACTTCTTCATTATCAGAATTTTTTGTTGATGAAGTATCATTATCATCCCATGCTACATATGCTCTTCTTTTGACTTTTTCCTCTTTCTTATCAATGTATTTGTTCTTTTTTGGGCACTCCATTCTTACATGACCCTGCTTACCACAGCCATAGCATTTATAGTTAAAAGAATCAGATTTTTTCTCATACCTTTTGTGTTTTTCTTTATCTTGAATCTTTTTCTTGAGAAATTTGTTGAACTTTCTGACAAGCAGTCCAAGATTTTCACTTTCCTCCTCTGATTCTTGACTTCTTTCTTCAACCTTGAGTGTTATACTTCTACCTTTTTTCTCGAGACTTCTTGCTCATTGAATCTGTTAATTTCCATTTCATGTTCTTCGAGTTTGCCAAACAGGGAAGTCTGTTGTCATGATCGGATAAGTCTTTTGATTCCGAGATTGCTTGTGACCTTAGGCTGCCATGACCCGTCAAGACATTTCAGAACTTTAATATTTAATTCTTCTTTATCAAAAGTTTTACCTAAGCCCATTAGATGATTGATGATATGAGTGAAGCGCTTCGCACATCTGCAATACTTTCTCCAGCTTGCATTTTAAACAACTCATATTCTCTTATGGGAGTATGTTTTCTGGCTCTCTTTACATCAGTTGTTCCCTCATGAGTAACCTCAAGAACTTTCCACATTTCCTTGGCAGATTTGCATTGGGAAACCCTAAAAAACTCATCCATATTTAGTGCGAAGTAATTATGTTTTTAGCAGTACAATCACTTTGAACTTTTTTCTTTTCTTCATCATTTAAACTAGATCATTCTTTTTCTGTAATTAATGGACCATTAGCAATTACATCCCAAACATTCCTATCAATAGATTCAATAAAGATCTTCATCCTAATCTTCCAAAATGGATAATCTGTTCCACAAAACAGTGGAGGTCTATTAATAGAAGCTCCCTCAGAAAAAAGGTAATTTGTTTTCAGCCATTAAAGATTTGGACCGAAAGCCTTGAGTATTTTTCAATACCCTTGCTCTGATACCAATTGTTAGAAATGTAGGCTGAGATCAAGAGGGGGGTGAATTGATCTTTGAAAGATTTTCGCAATTTACAGATTATCTATTTCAAAGATTAAGAAATCTGACCAATTATTGAATCACACACAGCAAGCAATCAAAATAAATGCAGTCACAGAATTAAATGAGAGAAAGGTTTAGAAAGATACAACCAAGATTTATACTGGTTCACCCAATCTCAGGGCTACGTCTAGTTTCTAGCCAAATTCCAGCTGGGTTCCACTAGATTGAATGTTTTACAGATTACAACTTTAATCTCACACTCAATCTACCACAAGAACCAAAATTCCAGTTCCTGCACTTAAACCTTCACCAAGAACCAAATTTCAGTTCTTGACCAACCCTGCAGCCAAATTCCAGCTACAGAACCCAGTGCCCACAATTCCAGACACCCACAATACAGTAAAGAAAGTAAAGAAACAAAGAGAAGAAATTAGAACGCTCAAACCAGATTTATGCAACTCTACAGTGTGAGTTTCTTCTCCAAGAGAATGCAAATTTTGCCTCAAGAAAGAACTTCTATGAACTTAAAAAAAACTAGCGCGATTCTCTCTTGAAAGTAGCACTTATGATTGCTTGATTGATTGCTAAAAGATGTATTTTAAAAAGTTCAAGCAACTCTGTTTATATAGAAGATTTTCAAAACTGCTGGTTTATTTAATCTGTTAAAATAATCTTTTAAACTGTTAAAAGTCTTGTTTTAATCTGTTAAAACTTCTTTTAATCTGTTAAAAAGTTCTTGATTATTTTCCAGATTTGTTTTAACTGATACGACATCGTTTATATCAATTAAAATTCTTTGTAAAAAATCTTCCAAACTGTTTTAATCGATTGTTTCGTCTTTCAATCGATTAAAATACTGCAAAACATTCTTATAAACTTTTCTAAGTGATTTTAACTTATAACAATATGTTTTAATCGATTAAAACACTTTGAAAACTCACTTAGTTATTTTAATCGATTGAAACACATTTTAATCGATTATAATTCTGCCAAAAGATTTCATAAAACTTTCTAAGTTATTTTAACTGATAGCAAGCTTGTATTAATCGATTAAAACATTCTGGAAAAACCTCTTAGTTATTTTAATCGATTATTTCACATTTGTATCGATTAAAATACTGACAGAACAACTTTCAAAACACTTCAAGTTATTTCAATCGATTATTTCGAGTTTGTATCGATTAAAATTCTGCCAGAACACTTTTCAAAATATTCTAAGTCATTTTAATCGATTATATCAATTCTATATCGGTTAAAATACTTGGCGAAGGTTTTAAAAAATCCTTCTAATGAAAATAATCGATTATTTCGAAAACATATCGATTAAAAACCTATTACAAAAGTGTTAAGAACATTTTAGTTGATAAAACTTATATACTATTAGTTAAAATAGTTTATTAAAAGCCTTTTAACAAAATACTTTGTTTTTAATCGTTTAAACATTTTTTAGAGGCATTTGCAAAATCTTTTAAATGAAGAAACCTCATGCAGCAGAGAGATAAAAATGATTATACCTAAGCAGAGATACAGACTCACTAATCCTACTACTCTTTTATCTAAGTGACCTTTGATTGCCACAAAGTAGTCTTTGACTTCATCAAATCAACAAGATCTTTGCCAAAGTAATTCAATAAGATCTTCATCACTTTCAGGTTCTTTACTATCTAACAACAAGTAGACCTGACATTATGTTTAATGTTTGTATGTGTGCCAGGTTTCAATCTGCACTAAAAGAATCTCATCTTACTGCTGCAAAAAGAATCCTCAAATATCTCAAAGGAACTTTAAATGTTGGGTTATGGTATCCTGGTGAGTCCAAACTCAATTTAATTGGATACTCTGACTCAGATTTTGCAGGTTGTAAGCTTGATAGGAAAAGCACCAGTGACACCTGTCATCTCCTTGGAAACAGTCTAATCTCATGGCATAGTAAAAAGCAATCATGTGTTGCTCTTTCTACAACTGAAGCCGAGTACATTGCAGCTGGAAGTTGTTGTGCTCAATCTCTTTGGATCAAACAACAACTTGAGGATTATGGTTTAATTCGCAGAAAAATTCCTCTCTTATGTGATAATACTAGTGTCATTATGTTAACTAAAAACCCAATTCAACATTCTAGGACAAAACATATAGAAATTAGACATCATTTCATTAGAGATCATGTTTTGAAAGGTGATTGTGAAATTTTCTTTATAGAAACTGAAAAACAACTAGCAAATATTTTTACAAAACCTCTTGCTCGTGATCGTTTTTACAAAATTCGAACTGAATTAGGCATGTTAGATGCATCAAACATTACTTAGTTTTCAAAATTGGTTTTTTTAATCAATAAAAACAAGCTTTAAATCGATTAAAATCACTTATACAACATTTTTCTTACTGTTTTAATCGATTAAATGTCGATTTAATCGATTAAATCAACTTATGTTTCAAAATTTCGAAATTTATCACTGTTTTAATCGATTAAAACATTATTTTAATCGATTAAAACCAGTAACAAGATCATTTTAATCGATTTTGTCCTGTTTTTTAATCGATTATTACTCTGGAAAGAAAAATTAAAGGCTTTAGTTAATGACTATTCTTGTAACATGCTACTAAAGCATGATTCTCTTATCTTTACACGTGTTAATTGTATTCATTACAAACGTGTTAATGAAGATAAGTTTGAATCAACTTTGATTGGTCTTTATATGAGTATTGTATCTTGTTCAAATTTTTTTCTGTTTTCAAAATCTAAATGTTGATACATACCATGCATAGTATTTGTTTTGTTCCTTTGTTCCCTATTTTTGATGAAGTCAAAAGGGGGAGAAATAATTGCTTTGCTTTTATAATTGATTTTCCTTATTTAGGGGGAGTAGCAATATAGGGGGAGAAATGGGAAAATGATTAGTATTTTGAATACTCACTGATCTATATATTCAAGTGACTTTTTCTGTAGAGTTATTATTCAAAGAGGTGTTTGTCTTCATCAAATAGGGGGAGACTGAAAGTGATGAAGATCTTATTGAATTACTTTAGCAAATATCTTATTGATTTGATGAAGTAAAAAATGAAGTCAAAGGCTACTTTGTGGCAGTCAAAGGTCACTTAGATAAAAGGGTAGTGTGATTAGTGAGTCTGCATCTCTGCTTAGATATAATCATTTTTATCTCTCTTCTGCATGAGATTTCTTCATTTAAAAGATTTTGCAAATGCCTCTAAAAATGTTTAAACGGTTAAAAACAAAGTAGTTTGTTAAAAGGTTTTTAATTAACTATTTTAACTAATAGTATATAAGCTTTATCAACTAAAATGTTCTTAACACTTTTGTAATAGGTTTTTAACTGATATGTTTTCGAAATAATCGATTGTTTTCATTAGAAGAATTTTTGAAAACCTTCTGCCAGTATTTTAACTGATATAGAATTGATATAATCGATTAAAATGACTTAGAATATTTTGAAAAATGTTCTGGCAGAATTTTAATCGATACAAACTCGAAATAATCGATTGAAATAACTTGAAGTGTTTTAAAAGTTATTATGTCAGTATTTTAATCGATACAAATGCGAAATAACCGATTAAAACAACTAAGAGGTTTTTCCAGAATGTTTTAATCGATTAAAACAAGTTTTCTATCAGCTTAAAATAACTTAGAAAGTTTTATGAAATCTTTTGGCAAAATTAAAATCGATTAAAATGCGTTTCAATCGATTAAAATAACTAAGTGAACTTTTTTCAAAGTGTTTTAATCGATTAAAACAGATTGTTATCGCTTAAAATCACTTAGAAAAGTTTATAAGAATGTTTTGCAGTATTTTAATCAATTGAAAGACTGAAACAATCGATTAAAACAATTTGGAAGATTTTTTACAAAGAGTTTTAATTGATATAAACTGTGTTGTATCAGCTTAAAACAAATATGGAAAATAATCAAGAACATTTTAATAGATTAAAAGAAGTTTTAACATATTAAAACAAGACTTTTAACATATTAAAAGATTATTTTAACAGATTAAATAAACCGGCAGCTTTGAAAATCTTCTATATAAACAGAGTTGCTTGAACATTTTAAGACACATCTTTTGGCAAACAATCAAGCAATCATAAGTGTTACTTTCAAGAGAGAATCGCACGAGTTTTGTGAAGTTCATAGAAGTTCTTTCTTGAGGCAAAATTTGCATTCTTTTGGAGAAGAAACTCATTCTGCAGAGCTGCATAAACCTGGTTTGGGTGTTCTAATTTCTTCTCTTTGTTTCTTTACTTTCTTTACTGTATTGTGGGTGCCTGGAATTGTGGGCACTGCTTTCTGTCGCTGGAATTTGGCTGCAGGGTTGGTCAAGAACTGGAATTTGGTTCTTGGTGAAGGTTTAGGTGCAAGGACTGGAATTTTAATTCTTGTGGTGGATTGAGTGTGGGATTAAAGTTGTAATCTGTAAAACGTTCAATCTAGTGGAACCCAACTGGAATTTGGCTGGAAACTGGACGTAGCCCTGGGATTGGGTGAACCAGTATAAATCTTGGTTGTATCTTTCTAAACCTTTCTCTCTTTTAATTTTGTCACTGCTTTTATTTTGATTGCTTGTTGTGTGTGAATCAAGAACTGGTCAGAATTCTTAATCTTCAAAATAGATAATCTGTAAATTGCGAAAATCTTTCAAAGATCAATTCACCCCCCCTCTTGATCTTAGCCTACATTTCTAACATGAATAACCTAGAAAAATGCCCTCATCGACTTTTGAGTCAAATTTTCCTAAGTTGTCCTTTCCATTATTTAACATAAAGCACTTACATCCAAATATTTTTAAATGAGCAACATTAGGCTTTCTACCATTTAACAATTCATAGGGAGTTGATTTTATAATTGACATAGTGAGCATTCTATTTAAAACATAACAAGCAGTACTAACCGCATCAGCCCAAAAATATTTAGGAACATTTGATTCATTTAACATTGTTCTAGCAAGTTCCTCTAGTGACCTATTTTTCCTTTCAACTACACCATTTTGTTGGGGAGTCCTAGGAGCAGAAAAGTTATGCAATATTCCATTTTCTTCACAATAATTTTCAAACTTTTCATTTTGAAACTCACCACCATGATCACTTCTTAAAACTTTAATTCTTAAGTCTTTCTCATTTTGTATTTGCTTTGCAAACTTTCTAAAGACCTTAAAAGCTTCACTTTTCATTGTTAGGAAAAATGTCCAAGTATATCTAGAATAATCATCAACAATCACAAGACCATAATAATTTCCACCAAAGCTTTTTATCCTAGAAGGACCAAATAAGTCTAAATGTAATAATTCTAGGGGTTTTGAAGTGGAAATAACATTCTTTGATTTAAATGATGATTTTACTTGTTTACCCTTTTGACATGCATCACATAACATATCTTTTCAAACTTTAACTTAGGCAAGCCAACAATTAAGTCTTTTGATATCAATTTATTCAAATGATGCATATTTATATGAGTTGCTCTCTTATGCCATAACCAAGGGTTCTCTTCCTTAGCAACTAAACATGTTATACTAGAATCATGTAAAAAATCCAAATCAATCAAGTATATGTTATTATGCCTAATACCTTTTAATTCTACATTTTCGGAATCTATCAAATGTATGGTGCAAAATTTACTTTCAAAGATTACCTTAAATCCTTTGTCACATAGTTAACTTATACTAAGGAGATTATGCTTTAGCCCATCAATAAGAAGCACATCCTTAATCTCCAAAGTATTTGCACCACCTATATTTTCAATTCCATGAATTTTTCCTTTGTTGTTGTCCTCATAAGTTACATATCCTTGTTCTTTAGCTTTGAAACTCACAAATTTTGTTTTATCACCGGTCATATGCTTTGAGCATCCACTATCAAGATACCACATAGACTTCTTTGATTTGGAAGTTTCCTACAAAATAACAACATAGTAAACTTAGGTCCCCATAACTTTTGGGTCCTTGGGGTTAGAGACAAACAAATTATTTAACAATAGGAACCCAAATGTATTTATCTTTAGGAACACCAAAATGTTTTATTTTACATCTATTTGAAGTGTGACCTTGTTTCATACAGTAAACACATACTTTAGATGTAACTTTAGAATAAGATGCATTTCTAACAATAGATGCTCTAGTTCCTTTTTCTACCCATACTCTTTTATTTTTCTTTTTAGGCTTTCTCAAAGGAACTTGATGATTTACACTATTTTGAGCTAAAACAATTTTATCCTTCTTAAAGTCACTTATCTCCTTTTCGGCTTTATCTAGCAAATGGTTAAGGATATCTATGTCATATTCATACTCTTTACAAGATGCACATGCTAAGTTCTTATCATCATTCTCATCTAAACATACAATTTTCGTTTCTAAGGTTTCCTTTTCCTCTAAGCATGTGATTTTCGTTTTTAATGAGTCAATCTCCTTTTCGGATCTACTTAAACTCTTTTTCACAACTTTATATTCATTTTTCAAGTTCTTAAAGGCACTAAACAATTCATTATATGCATTTTGCAGTTCATCATAGTTATTTTCATCATCACTTGAGGATGAGTCAGAATCACTTACCTCAAAGTCGGAATATATGTTGTCATTTGCCATTAAGCAAATATTGGCTTCTACTTCCGAGTCACTTGATTCCGAACTTGAATCACTGTTGTCCCAAGCAATGTAGGCTTTCTTTTTGAAGAACTTTTTGCCTTTTATTTATTCATTTTTCTTGTTTGGATAATCGGTCTTCATATGTCCTGCTTCACCACAACCATAACATTTTATATTTACGGAAGTACTTTCTCTTACCTTTCCCTTACCTTTGAATGGATGCCTTCCTTTAGCTTTCATGAATTTGGTGAACTTCTTTATCATAAGACTTAATTCTTCTTCTTCCTTTTTATTTTTAACTTTGGAAATTTCGGTTTTGAAGACTAAGTTCTTCTTTTGATATTGTCATTCTTCATCGTTTAGCCTTCCAAGCTCAAGTTCATGCTCTCTTAGCTTTCCAAAGAGCGCCGCCATAGACATTGTGGCAAGGTTTTGTGACTCCGAGATGGCCGTCACCTTAGGTTTCCATTTCCTATCCAAAGATTTTAAAATTTTAACATTTAATTCATCAACGTCAAAGTTTTTACCTAATCCGGTGAGATGGTTCACAATATGAGTGAAACGCTTTTGAACGTCAAATATCGTTTCGCCTTATTGCATTCGGAACATATCATATTCTTGGATTAAGGAATTTTTCCGTGCTCTCTTAACGTCATCGGTACCTTCGTGGGTCACTCTTAGCATTTCCCACATCTCCTGAGCACTTTTACAAACAAAGATCCTGTAAAACTCGTCAAGAGTTAAAGCAGATGAAATAATATTTCTAGCTCTAACGTCAAATTGTGCTTTCCTGTTTTCCTCTGTTATCCATCTAGAAAAAGGTTTAGGAACGTCAACACCGTTCCCAGTAACTTTGGGAATATAGGGACCGTTTAAAATAGCGTCCCAAACGCCTCTATCAACAGACTCTAAAAAAATTTGCATTCTTACTTTCCAGAAAGGATAATTTTGACCCGCAAAAAGTGGGGGTCTGTTGATAGACGCACCTTCGGCAAAAGTTTGATTTTGTCCGGCCATTTTCAAAAAATTTGAATGACTATCAAAGCAAGCTCTGATACCACTTGTTAGAATCATGCAGCGGAATGTTTGCGTTGTCGGACAAAAACCAAGAGGGGGGTGAATTGGTTTCTTAACAAAAATTAGGTTTTAAAAATTTTCCCCAAATTTTACCAATTAAAAAGTTGTGTAAACGTAAATAAGATAGAGATAGAGTCTTACACAGGAGATTTATATTGGTTCGGATCAAAATACCCTACGTCCAGTTGCTAATCACTCAAACAGAGGATTAACGTTGTCACTATAATCAAAGTTGTTACAAACAGATAACAATTGACAAGACAAAGTAAAGAAAACACCTCTCTTGAAACCCACAAGAGATGAAGAACAGTTTTCCCTAGAGACGGCACAACACACAATCCACTAAGAACTCCACTTAGTGATTCTTATCGCTTCTAGCCCACACCAGGTTCCAAAAGCCCCTTTTTCCTCCAACAAACAGTTCTCTGGCACTCACAACACTTAACTTTTGTTTGAAAAAGGTTGTTCAATTTTTCTGAGAGCCTTAGAGAACCTTAAGTAGAGAAATTAAGGTTTGGGAATTGAGATTTTTGGAACTAGGAGTATTGGGATTAGGGTTTTCGAAAATAGGTTTAATTTGAAGTTGAAAATCAAAATCTGACTGAAATAATCGATTAAATGAAGTGTTAATCGATTATTACAGAGCCAAAATCAACAGAACCCCAAAACTCTCTGTTTTAATCGATTAAGTGCCCTGCTAATCGATTAACAGGCTTGTTAATCGATTAACAGGTGTGTTAATCGATTATTATAGTGAACAGATATAGAAAATAGTTTTTCTCACTGTAATAATCGATTATCTGATGATTTAATCGATTAAACCCGAGGCTAACTGATAAATATGAGTTTTTGAAGCTTCTAAAGAGTAGACTATGTACCGGCTATCTTAGACTCTAATATTACAGACTCAAACTCATCAAAATAGAGTTATTACACAACAATACAAGTCTTCAACACTCTAAGTTCTTTGTTCTTGAATCATCATCAAAATCAACTAGCTTCATGACCATGTAAGTTCAACATCAAGTCCTTGTATGTTCAACACCTAAGATTATCATGTTCTTGTTTGGTAGGAAATTTCCAAATCCAAGAAGTCTATGTGGTATCTTGATAGTGGATGTTCAAGACATATGATCGGAGACAAATAGAAATTTGTGAGTTTCAAAGCAAAAGAACAAGGATATGTAACCTATGGGGACAACAACAAAGGAAGAATCCTTGGAACCAGAAACATTGGTGGTACAAATACTTTGGAGATAAAGGATGTGTTTCTTGCTGATGGGTTAAAGCATAATCTCCTAAGTATAAGTCAATTTTGTGATAAAGGATTCAAGGTAATATTTGAAAGTAAGTTTTGCACCATTCATTTAAAGGATTCCGAACATATAGCATTAAAAGGCATTAGGCATAATAATATCTATTTGATTGAATTGGATTGTGTATCTAATACTAATATAACATGCTTAGTTGCTAAGGAAGAAAATCGATGGTTATGGCATAAGAGAGTGGCTCATATAAACATGCATCAATTAAACAAACTAATATCAAAGGACTTAGTTGTTGGTTTGCCTAAGCTAAAATTTGAAAAAGATAGATTATGTGATGCATGTAAAAAAGGTAAACAAGTGAAATCATCCTTAAAATCTAAGAATTTTATTTCCACATCAAAACCTTTAGAACTTTTACACTTAGATTTATTTGGTCCATCTAGGATAAAAAGTTTTGGTGGAAATTACTATACTCTTGATGATTTTTCTAGATTTACTTGGACATTTTTCTTAACATTAAAAAGTGAAGCTTTTAAGGTCTTTAGGAAGTTTTCCAAGCAAATTCAAAATGAGAAAGACTTAAGAATTAAAGTGTTAAGAAGTGACCATGGTGAGAATTTCAAAATGAATCCTTTGAAAATTACTGTGAAGAAAATGGTATTTTACATAATTTTTATGCACCTAGAACTCCCCAACAAAATGGTGTAGTAGAAAGAAAAAATAGGTCACTAGAGGAACTTGCTAGAATAATGTTAAATGAATCAAATGTTTCTAAATATGTTTGGATTGATGTTGTAAGTACTGCATGTTATGTATTGAATAGGATGCTTATAAGGTCAATCATAAAATTAACTCCTTATGAATTGTTAAATGGTAGGAAGTCTAATGTTTCTCATTTAAAAATATTTGGATGTAAATGCTTTGTTTTAAATAATGGAAAAGATAACTTAGGAAAATTTGACTCAAAAGCCTATGAGGTCATTTTCTTAGGTTATTCACTAACTAGCAAAGCATATAGAGTATTCAATAGAAGAACTTTGAATATTGAAGAATCTGTACATGTTACCTTTGATGAAATTGTAGACCTTGAGGGAAATCCTCTTGAGTCAAATAAAGAATTTGCAGGTGATGATGAGTACATAAGAAAAGCTCTAGAAGAAATGTACTTAACTGAGAATGAGTCATCTCAACCAACTGAATTGGCAAAAGAGTGGCAACCACCAAGAGGACTTTCAATGGACAATATAATTGGTGATATTTCAAAAGGGGTAAGAACTAGAAATATGAAAAATTTATGTATGTCTGTAGCTTTTGTTTCACAGATTGAACCCAAAAGTGTTGAGGAAACACTCAAAGATGACCAATGGTGCATAACAATGCAAGAAGAACTTAATCAATTTGAAAGAAATCAAGTCTGGTAATTAATTCCAAGAGAATAATCTCATCAAGTTATTGGAACAAAATGGGTATTTAGAAACAAACTTGATGAAGATGGAAATATAACAAAGAACAAAGTCAGACTTGTTGTCAAAGGTTACTGTCAAGAGGAAGGTATTGATTATGATGAAACCTATGCTCCTGTTGCCAGGTTAGAGGCTATACGCCTACTTCTTGCTTATGCCTCATTGATGAAATTTAAACTTTATCAAATGGATGTTAAAAGTGCATTTTTAAATGGGTTTATCAAAGAAGAAGTATATGTGGAACAACCCCCTGGATTTGAATATTTTAAATATCCTAATCACATTTTTAAATTGAAGAAAGTTTTATATGGTTTGAAACAAGCTCCTAGGTCTTGGTATGAAAGATTAAGTAGTTTTCTAATTTCAAATTATTTTTCTAGAGGAAAAATTGATTCCACCCTGTTTATTAAGAAAGTAAAAGAACATACTTTGTTAGTTCAAGTATATGTTGATGATATTATTTTTGGATCAACTGATAATTCCTTATGTGAAGGATTTGCTAAGATAATGCAGGGTGAATTTGAAATGTCAGTGATGGGAGAATTAATATTCTTTCTTGGACATCAAATTAAGCAACTTAAAGATGGCACCTTTGTATCTCAAACCAAATACTGCAAAGAGATTCTCAAGAAATTTGGAATGGACAATTCAAAGGAAGCTAACACACCCATGGGAACATCATGCTATTTGGATAAATATGAATCAAGTTTGGAAATTAATCAATCAATGTATAGAGGTATGATAGGTTCTCTATTATACTTAACTGCAAGTAGACCTGATATTATGCATTATGTTTGTGTGTGTGCTAGATTTCAAGCATGTCCAAAAGAATCTCATTTAACAACAGTAAAACGAATTTTAAAATATTTAAAAGGAACTACAGGATTTGGATTATGGTACCCATCTGAAGTTTCTCTTAGCTTAATAGGCTATTCTGACGCTGATTATGACGGATGTAAAATAGATAGAAAGAGTACTAGTGGAACATGTCATTTGTTAAGATCATCCTTAGTGTCTTGGCATTCTAAGAAACAAGCATGTGCTGTTTTATCCACAACTGAAGCTGAATACATTGCAGCTGGTAATTGTTGTGCACAAATCCTATGGATGAAGCAACAATTAGAAAATTTTAGTATTTTTCTAAGTAATATTCCTTTAATGTGTGATAATACAAGTTCTATTAATCTCACAAAGAATCATGTCATGCATTCTAGAACTAAACACATTGAGATTAGGCATCACTTTTTAAGAGATCATATATCTAAAAGAAATTGTCAAATTGAGTATATAGACACAAAACATCATTTAACAGATATATTTATCAAACCTCTTCCAAAGGATAGATTTTATGAACTTAGAAGAGACTTAAGAATATTAGAAATAGCCTAAACTCTGCTTAACTGACCAATCTTTGCATTTTGTACTAAAATAATCGATTATATAGGGCAATAATCGATTATCCTGTGTCTAATACATGTTAAAATTATTAATCTCTCTGGAATAATCGATTATCTTGGGCAATAATTGATTATTGAAGCTTAAATAAGTGGATTATGAAAAATCTTTCTGTAATAATCGATTATTTGGGGTAATAATCGATTATCTGTACCAAAACTAACCCAAATCAGTAATTTGCCTCTGGAATAATCGATTATCCAGCCAGATAATTGATTATCCCTGCATTTGAAGAAAAAATTGATTATTAGAGTGTGATAATCGATTATCCTACAACGTTGGGGGTAAACTAGTCGTTTGTAACGGCTATTTTTGCTTCAATTCTCCTCAAACTAGTCGTTTATGATCGTTGAGATGTTTCTCTATATATAGAAGGGATCTAATTCACATCCACACACTTCCAAACCTTGAATCAAAGTATTCTTCACACATTCAAGCTCTCTTGTCTCTTCAAAGCCTTCTTCTTCTCAAAACCTCATCATCTTTCTCTCTTTTTAATCTAAATGGCTTCATCTTCCCGTAGCAAGATTCCAACAAGGAGAAGATTCGCTCCTGCTTTTCATCTCCGCCCTAATTCCATTGAAGGATGAATATCTGATGAAGAGGAAAGACAAGAATTCCTGAATTTCTAGAAAGAAAGGGCTATTATTACTCCTAAATTTATTATTGGTGATCAATTCATAAATAGGGGATTCAACTTTCCCAATCTACTTGAGTAGCAAGGTGTCCTTCCTTTCATCGAAATGCAAGGTACATACTATCCGGATTTAGTTCGGGTTTTCTACTCTCGCTTTAAATATAGGGATCACATTGCTACCTCTAGAGTCAAGGGTGTGACCATCATCCTTGATGATGATATTTAAGGGAGGATGCTGTAAATGTTCTTGCTGATTTAGAAGATTTTAATCGCATTATGGCATATCGTTCTTTTCTCCGCAACCCTGCCATGGAAATTGGCCACCAACTTTTGGTCGGGCCTTTGAAGAAAGAAGAACGTCTGGTGCTACATCTTCTTGTATGGATTCTATCCCTGGGCAACCAACCATGCCTAATGTTCTTCTGCTGACCTTCGCATTATCCATGTCATCATGAATAATGAGTCCATTGATTGGCCAAGCCTAGTCACATTAACAATGCTCAGGGCGAAGTGTCACCCAACCTTCAAGATTCCTTACGCTCTCTTCATTTCCAGGATTCTTGAGTACAAAGGTGTAAATGTTGAAGGGGAACAACGGGCATGGACACTTAATTCAAACAGAATGTTGGACGACACGCTCACTCAGCTGCAAATGGTGAATGTAAACGGAGTTTACGTTCATAAAGATGATGCTCCTCACATGGCTAACGTGACTCAAGATTCTGATGATGAGGACATGCCTACTGCTGATATGCCTGCTAATAATGTTCATACTGCTGGAACATCATCTGCTGCTCACCCTACATCCCACCCTTCCATGGAAGATATGTTGTTCGACATGAATCAGAGAATGCAGGAATTTTTCTCTATATCTCAAGAACGGCATCAAGAAATTATTAGACGCATTTTGGATGTAGACGATCGAGTGTGTAATTTAGAAGATAGATTTGACGCCCAGTTTAATAGTGATGAGAGTGAAGAGTTCTAATCTCTTCAACATATTTCTTGTTTGTACTTCATTTGCTTTAATGAATAAAAACTTTATTTTTGCTTTGATTGAGGGAGAGCTATTTTTCTATCTTATGCATTTATTGAGGGGAGTTTTCATTTTTGATTTAAAGCCTCTTATGTTTAATAATTTTAATGATGTCTGGTATGTTTAATAGTTTTGTTAGTTGTGACAGATAAAACAGGTTATTAATTACAAAGGGCTTTAAAAAAAATTTGATCATCATAAAAAAGGGGGAGATTGTTAAACATACAAGGATATGAAGATTGAAGATTTTGATGATGATTCAAAGACAAAGGACTTAGAGATTTGAAGACTTGTAATCATGTGTATTTACTTGTAATAACTCTGTTTTACGTTTTTGAGTCTGTAAAATTAGAGTCCAAGATAGTCAGCACATAGTTCATCCTCTAAAACCTCTAAAAGCTCATTTTTATCAAAAATACACTGTGACAATCGATTATCACTCAGGATAATCGATTATCACAGACTGAAAATTGTTTTTATGAAAAGCTTACTGTGATAATCGATTATCACTTAGGATAATTGATTATCCCAGCCAAATAATCAATTATTCAGCCAAATAATCGATTATCATGGTCCTGTTTTGCTCCTCTGCGAAAATGGCTCTGAAATAATCGATTATCACTCAAGATAATCGATTATTTACGTCTGTTATGAGTTTTAAAATTCAAATCTGGACCAATTTACGAAAATCCTATTCCTAATTCTTATGTTTTCGAAAATCATCATTTCTCAGACCCTGTTCTCTCTACTTAAGGTTCTCTAAGGCTCTCTGCAAATTAACAAACCTTTTTCATACAAAAGTTAAGAGTTGTGACTGCGAGAACTTTTTGTAGGGAAGAAAAAGGGGCTTTTGAAAACCTAGTATGAGCTAGAAGCGATAAGAATCACTGAGTGGGTTTCTTGGTGGATTGTGTGTTGTGCCATCTCTAGGAAAATCTATTGTTCATCCTTTGTGGATTCAAAGGAGGTGTTCATCTCTTGTGTGACTCAAGAGAGGTGTTTTCTATTCCTTATCTTTTCAATTTGTAATTTGTTGTAAAACTGTGATTATAGTGACAGCGTTAATCCTCTATTTAAGTGATTAGCAACTGGACGTAGGGTCTTTTGATCCGAACCAGTATAAATCAACTGTGTAATCTTCTTTCCCTTATCTATTTACTTTACAAAGCATTTTAAATGGTGAAATTTGGGAAAATTTTTAAAACCCTAATTTTTGTTTAAGAAACCAATTCACCCCCCTCTTGGTTTTTGTCCATAAATGCAAACATTATGTTGCGCGATTCTAACAAAGGTGCCCCCATTATAGGGCTCTCACTCTCTCAGCCTTTAGACCATGCATGACACTAGGGTCTAGTCAGTATTTGGGCCAAAAGAGGAAACTTACCTTGAGTGGTGGTTTCCGACCATACCGGTGGGCTCATGGCCCTCACTACGGCAAATCGTACAATGTCACTCACTCCCTAAGGTTATCCCACTTGTCGCCGGGTATAAGGGGAATTGTTGTGTGTAAGGATTTGTGTACAGTTTGTATTTCAAACAATTTGCATAAACATACAACAGTTATTAAAGTCAAGCAATTAAAACATGTTATAAAACAAAGAAGGGTAAAGGCACAATTTTAAGTTTTATTTCTTAAAACTAGTCCATTACTAAATGAGATCAACTCTCTAGCTTCCCCAGTGGAGTCGCCATCTGTCGTCACCGTCAAAAGAGGCGGTAGGAGCGATGCAATGGTTTTGTTTGACTCGCGTTTTTAAAAGTGTGGTTCAACGCTTTTTAGGTTGTCCTATATCTGGGCTGGACCTAAAAGCGAGGTTTTCGAAAGGTTCGAGGAGTCGCCACCAATGTTTTTACCAAAAATATGGGAAAAGGAAAAAAGAAGACAATGGTTTTTTAAGAAAAACCAACTTTGGTCATTACAACCAGAGTTAGGTAAGAGAGTTAGTTACGTGTAGGGAAGGTATTAGCTTCCCTACGACGCCCCTTTCGGGTTCCTTATGATGAACCATTTTTATAAAGAAATAATAACTATAAAATTGCACTTTTACCCCTATTTATTCATTGTGGAAAATAAGTTATTGACTACATGGCCCTAAATGACTAATGCACAACGATATTATCTAAAAAGTAATAAAATAGAGAAAAGAGTATATAGGAACCTTCGAATCAAGCTTTTATAGTATGTTCTTGAAAGATGGTATTTTTTGGTAATCCTCATGCTCTACAATGATGATCGTTCTTTCTCGCAGCGCTCTAGAACGCTTTTCTAAGAACTCTAAGAAACTTTGGAAATACTTCAGAGGGGTCCTAGGAGAGTAATTTGAGAGTAGTACAGTAGGAAAAGTTGTAGAAGTGTGTGAAAAGAGTGAGAAAGTCTCCCCTTTTATAGGAATTCGCACTGTCGGAGTCGGGACTGTCGTCTCGTCAAACGAGACGACGGTCTCGACCCTTTGAGTGGAATTTCTTTTTTTTTTTTTACAAAAATCCTTCATATTCTAATATGAAGCCTATTGAACAATCCTAGGGACCTTTTAGGCCTTGTTCAAACGGAAGTCTTCTGCTTTTTATTTTTAAGTCGGACAAAATTTGGGGTCTACATTTATCATCATATTATTTATCATAATTATTGATAATACTAAAATCTTAAATACAAACTCCGACACCAACACATACAAGAAAAATAATGAATAGTTGAGAATATCAACAAAATTCGAGCTCGACAAAGAATATAAAATTTATTTGAGTTGAAAAATGAATAAGACTAGAAAGAAAATCCACCAGACCAAAAATAACAAAACTCATTTGGCCTATAGAGACTATTTGGTCAAGAAATAATTAAAATGCTAAGACATAATTAAAATATTAAATAATTAAATAGTAAAGGGATGGGAGGAAGTGTCTCATACTTCTAATAATTCATATAAAAGACTCTCTTAATAAGATGGAATATACTCATCAATTATTATTCTCGTGATATTAATCTTATCCATACAATCCAGGTAGTAGCGAAATTTTCAAGGATTTGAATGGGAAACTACTTAGATTATTTTTATTTTTGCATATATTGGTATTAATAATAACTTTAAAAAAGAATAAAGTATTAACAAATGACTAAACATTAATAACTTGATGTTTATGTCTCAAATGAACTATACATTATAATAAAATATAATAAATAGAAAATAGTTTGAAATAATGTTTTTAATGTATATAATATTTATTCTTCTTTATTTAAAAAAATAATTGATATTACTTCTATTAATTTAAAATAGTCGTTACTTTATCTTATTTTTTCTTTTAACATCCCTTATCTTAATTTAAAGGAACTTTAACTAATGGAAGAAACTTATTAATCCATACATTAAATATATTATTTTTAGTTGATAAATATTAAATATTTAATCATGTTTATTAACATAATATTTTTTCTTTATTTTCTCAAGACATCACTTTATTATTTGTAACTAACACTAGGACAACACAGACTTTTTAGTATTTTTTGAATTCCTTCCATCCTTAATGTATTTAATGTATTTTTTTTGTTATGTTTTAACTTGACGAATGTTTTTCCTTTTTAAATTTTATTATTTAAATATTATTTTTCTTGTCATAAATATTCTTTTAGAAGAATAAATACATCAAGTAAATTTATATTTAATAAAAAATAATATAAATACTAATTATGTAATTAAATGAACACGTCATACATTAAATATATATTAAGCCTACAATCTATCTAACAAAAACAATAAATAATATATAAATTTTAAACTAATACATAGAACAATTGTCCATGATTTATATAAATATTTTAAAGGACTGTTTAGAAATTATTGGAATTAATTTATTTTAAAGAAATACTTATCCCTAAACATTAAAAAGTATATTTTAAACTAAACTAAACTGATATTTATGTTTAAAAAATAAATAAAATATGTCAATAGGAATATTTTTATTTGAAAAACATTTTAATTTGTTAATAATTATGAAAATATTTCCTTATTTCTGCCTGTTTCACAAGGAAAAGGGTATATAAATAGAAGGAGCAGGCAATAGTGCGGGAAGTGAGTAAACCCTAGTTAGTGCAGTTGTGTGAGAATGGGAATAGCAGGTAAGGTTGGGGATTATGCTTTCAAGGCTTTCACCGCCACTCTTGGATTCACCACCATTTACCTCACCGCAACCTTCTCTGTCAACGTTTACAGAGGCCTCTCTTGGCACAATGCTCAAACCGTACTCCTCTCTCTCTTTTATGTTCCGTTATCAATGTGTTACTCTGCTTATTTAGAATCGGTATTTTACATTCCTTGCTTCGATCAATCTCGGTTTTATGGTTTGTGCCTATGAATTATAATTGAAACTGTTTGTTGGACGCCATTCATATCAATCGATTGTTGTGTCCAATCGGTTAACGTTTCCTGCTTCAATTCTCTGCCTATAAGCTAACATCGTGTTTTGTTGTTTACTTTTCGTCGAGAGGTCCTGTTTCGTGTTTATTCAATTTTTTAAACGTATTTTGTAGCTTTTTGAGGATAGGGAGGGGCATAATTTATTTTGTTGTTTCGTATTATATGATGCTGTTGTCTGTTCTGATATTCTGATTATTCGATCTTCAACAATTGTCTCTGCAATGCATTGTGTAATGATTATTTTGGTTGTAATCTTAAATCTCGTGTCATCGGTTGCTGGCAAAATGTAGTTTAAATTTTAGTTTCTGTGTATTGGATTGATATTATGGATTTTTTTATGATGCCATGATTTTACAGGCAATTGTACTCGAGCAGATATATATTTAAGACTTTACCTAATGTTGGTCACGTTGGTGCATTTCTGTAGAAACTTGTCGAGCAAGAGGCTGAAGAGAAGGCACCGTGATTTGGTCTCATAAGCCCACCTTCTTAAATTTCAAATCATGTTGTGTAGAAATATAATGTGAGTTTCTTTCTTATAATTTTTCACCTCATTGATCAATAATTGAATGGCTAATGATGAGTAATAACCTGCAAATAAACAAAGGTAGTAGATAATGGTTTTTGATAGATTGGGCTGATACAGTATTATTTGTTTTTGTTTTATACGTTTCTGAAGACTTCCCGGAATCTACTTCTGGCCATTTACGATGGTAGATAATGGAGTTATATCGATTAGGGGTGTAAATCACCGTAGATGTCGGTGAATTATGAGTTAGTTCATCTCATTAGATGCTCATTATAGACAGATAAATGAAAGCATATAATTAGGCTTGATAGTTAAATGAGTCTCATCTAAATTTTGTAGGTTTTATATTTGTTTAACTCTCCCTCACACGCACATATATAGAAAGAGAAACATATCACGGATGATAAATGAGAAGTATGAACTACAGCCATAGTCTATTAGATCATATTAGAATGGTCAATATTGAGAGAAAAATGCATAATGATTTTTTTAATTGGTTATTTAAGTACTAACTAATTTTGATAATTTATATATGGTTATCTGACTTATATTTATAATTTTCATTTCATACAATAATAATGGTTTTTACTTAATACGATTTGAATGTATATAAATGTCACTTAGATAGTTGTATTTTTATTTATTCTATTAATTTGAGAATTTTATTTGATGTTCATTAACATCTAAGATATATATATATATATATATATATATATATATATATATATATATATATATATATATATATATATAGAGAGAGAGAGAGAGAGAGAGAGAGAGAGAGAGAGAGAGTTCCTTTTTAAATGAATTAGTTTGCATTTTCTTCAAAGTCCTCCATTTATCGTGAAAGATTTCTTAATCAATCTTAGGTTATTTTTATGATTATAGAATTTAAAACTATATTTTATTATAGTTTTACTTTAGTTTTTAGCATGAATTTATTTGTCAGCTGCTAAATCAATAAACAAAATTTAATTTAAGGTAAAAAAAATATAAAATCAAGTCATAAACAAGCTAATGAGTTGAGTTGATGTTTGTGTCAAGTTCAAGTTTTGAAAAGTTTAACTACGACTAATTTGTTTATTTTTCCATAAACTTGGTCCAGTGGAACTGTGTTTAAATATTAGTTTCGTTTGGCTAAATAAATGAGTAATTTTTTTTTTTTCAGAATTGAGTCATATATGAGTATTTCTTTTTACCAGTCAAGCTTGATGTCTTGCTTTGATTCATTAAGAGAATGTTTGACAGAGCTTATTTATATCTTATTCGAGTTTATAACACACTATTATTTTGGTGAGTTTAAGAAAATAAGTAATGATTTACAACTTGCATAAAAATAATTTACTTTATTTTTAAATATGTATATGATTAACACTTATTTAATACCAGCTTAATTATTACCAACGCATTAGTATTAAGAATGTTGACTGGCTATTTTGCAGTCTAGTTTTTTTATTCGTATTCTAGTTTACTGTGAAGCTCGTCATTTTATTTTTTACATTTGTTGGGATAAATTTTTTAGATAAAATTTATATCAAGTTTTGTGATTATTTTTAGACACATTATTTGTTTTTCAAAATTCAGTTACTTTCATTTAACGATTGTTATTTATTATTGGAAAAAAAAGTCTTACATATCATTTTTTTAACGGGGATTTGATAGCAAGGATTCAAGTAACATGATTTAAGTTTTGTACAAACATTTTTTCCTATTAAGTTAAAGTTGTATTATTCCATTTTTTTTAGCTTTTTCTCGGATTGTCTCAATCACCGCTTGTCTAGTCTGGCTGTAGATAGCTTTATCTGGTTACGTTTAAATTTTAATAAAAATTATATATTTTGTTGAACATAAGGGTTGTGTAAACTGTTATTATGACTTACAATTCATCTGTATGGTTAGAACTCTCGACTTTTTTTCTTTTTATCGTTTTGATATTTAACCTATTTTTATTATATTTTTCTTTCAAGTTAATAATTTAAGCAAATATGTGTATTTTTTTCAATGTCAAATTTACACGTGATGAATAAAATAATATGAAGTGAATTAAGTTTAAAATTATTAAGTTTATTAAAATATCAGCTGTTAAGAATGTGATCATTTCATCATTTTATTTACATATATCTTGATTTTATAAATTGAACAGCTGATTATTTAATCAATTTATAACTCACAATTTATCTTATTAAATGTGTGATTTATGATATTTGTAGTTACTGAATGGAAGAAAGAGAGGGCCACCAACAGCACAGGTCATCAGGTATTGGCGTATTCGGCCTTCATTGAAATATCTCCAAACCAAAATGTAAGCAGATAGATAATAAGCGAGTCTAGCTAGTAAAATTGCTGGTTAATACTTGACAATAACACAAGTGTATTTTGTTATATCTTCTACTATATTCTTTGAATGGCCTTGACATTGGAATTTCTGCTATGGTTATATAATATTTAGGGCACTTTACAAGTGAGTCTTGTATTTTGAAATTTTCAATCTTGTAATTCTGACTTAGTCAAATAGTTATTGTTTAGACGTGTTTTTTCTCCCCATGGTGCCAACATTGGAAATATATTTTTTTAAGATTTATCACATAATTAATTATCTCATTATCTATATATTACATATTTAACCTTTCCATCTTTTTATATCTTTTTATCTTGAAAAAATCAAGATCAGTATATCAAAAAATCAACTTTCTATACATTTTGCTGGGAAGAGACTTTATCCATTTGTAGCCTAAAGATTGTTTGACAAGCTTTTTTAAAAGGATTTAAAAAATATAAAAAGAAATATAATTTTTTTGTTAGTTAAAATCAATTTATGTATAAATTCATTTGTAAAAGTTCTTTTTTGTAATATTTAAAAAAATTATGTTTAATTTGCTCATAAGTTAATTTTAACTTATGGACAAAAGAAAAGATTCTACATTTGTTTTCTCTTGTGCACTTAAAATTCTTCTTTTGTATTCCCAGTATTAACACAAACTGCAAGTCAAATTCCCAAATCCAGGAAGGGAGAATTTTCGTACAGTTTAAGGTTTATAGTATCATAAGAATTTGTGCGTAATCACCACCATTGAAGTTCCTTTCTTTTAAGTAGTTATTTGTTTGAAGTATTTAAGCTAAAAGTTACAATCAGAGTGACTAAAGCAATCTAATAGGTATGAAAAGGGTCTAGGGTATTAGAAATATTGCTTTCTTGGGGTTGGAGTAATGATCATGATTCAGGTAGAGTAAAAGAAACAAGCTTTTAACATTCCCATATTATCACTTATTCCTGCCTTCGTATGCAGTTTCACTGAATTCAGGTAAGATATTGTACATGGAAATCCATCATGGAAGCAATATCATCTTCTAATTGAAGAGTTGGTATTCTAATACACACTCATGGTACATTTCCTTGGAGTTTAGATGCAGATAGATTATTTTGTAAAGAAGCTTGAGAAAATCATGAATTGGACTGGGTTTGATTTCTTCTATCCCAAGGCGCTTTTAATGGTTGTCATAGATATTTGAGATTCTCTATCATTTACGTGTATATAATAAACTAATTTTGTAAGATTTAATTAAACTTAATTTTGTAAGATTTAAAAAATATATAAGGTAATGCATATTTTGTCCAATACTTCCTCTGGCTCTCCATTGTATAAAAGAATTTTTAAAAAGTAAAATAAAATTAATTGCATTGCTCTATGTATCTCTGTTAAAAAAAATTATAAGATTAGTAAAAAAATTAAAAAATAAGATGGATTAATTATTTTTCTTGGTCAATGTAATTTATCCAAAGTGGCTTTTAATAAAGTCTAAAGGTACAATAATTAATAAAAAATAATAATTTATCAAACAAGAAAAATAGACATTATCTATTTATTTTATGAAATGATGTTATTTATTTCTACATTTATATTCATTTATAATGTAAATACATGCATGTTCTATTTAGGAAAATAATTCCTTTTTAAGAGATATTTTGTGATAAATAGCAAATACTTGCGTTAAAATGCCTTTTAAGGTAAATATTTTTCAATTTTTCAGCCTTATATTCATGTTAAATCTGTTTTTAAGAAATATTTGTGTATTAGTAATATTTGCTTTTAAAAAATATCCAAAGGAATCAAATCAGTAATTAGTAAAATGATTTTTAGTTTTTAAACTAGTAGAAAAATTTAGTAGTCCAACTATTGAAGCGATAACCTAGAAAGCGGTGGGATGGGGTTTGCACAAGAGAAATAATCTTATTGGATCCTTTCTCTTCCAAATATTTTAAAGGCCTAACCTTGACTAACCGGGAAAGTAGCCGAACAAAATGGATAATAGAGGGCACATGAAGAAGAATAATAGACTAATGATGAAATGCCGATAATGCATGCCAGTGTAGAGAACCTTTAACATGACTCGAATACATTATACAACGCAATACTTAATCATAAAATCAAAAAATAAGTAGCCTGTCACTCCTCTGTACATATACAAATTCAGCGTTACTTAAAATAGTATGGTATTAAGCTGCCAACTCACTCCAATATGCTGTTCTTGTCCAAAGATTTATCACGAATATGCAAATGAAATTCTGCGCTGCCACGTAAAATGTATGGTAATGTATGGTCTAGCCCGCTCACGCCTTATTCACCTGGAACAAGACTAAATGGAATATTCTCGAGTGGCATAACAAATTTAGATCAAAATCAAGGGGGGTCCTTCCATACTGAGGGAGAATCAAAAGATGAAACTTGCATTCTAGATGATACAGCACATCTGCAAGAAAATAAGAAATATGGAATTATGAAAGAGAGTAAACGAGTTAGAGTGGCATCAATTAGTACTTTATTAATCTAAAAATTGCATGCTGAATAGCGATAGTAGCCGCGATAAAAGTTGCATGCCTTGTTTAGAGGCATTTAGATAGCTAAATTGCTTTTAAACTATATCCGATGTAGCAAAATTCCTTGAATCTGCATGAATCTCTGCGAGTGGATTAGTGATAAAACCTCCATCAGGCCTAAATCTGTGGCTTGTCAACTTGGTCTCTGCATTCCTGTCGGCTTGGTAGTTCATGGCAGCGAGTGATGGGGTGCCACCTGATCTGGAGAACCGCGGGATTGAATGCCGGCCATGTGTTTTCCTCCAGAATTTGGAGCTCAAAAATTCTGCTCCAGGTAGCATGCAACATGTGTTGCCATGAACATCAGACTTAGTCATCCTTCCACTTGATATAGCCAAATCATAAGAGATCTCATCCAATGCTAACTCAAGACCATGCACACGAGTCTCTAAAGAACGCATTCCATTTTGTGAGCTTCCCATAAATTTCTGTGACAACATGGATGAGCATGTTGGAGATGTTTGTCATTATAGAATTGCCACAAATGCTACATGTACATAAAAGGAGAGAAAAAGGATGAAGTTTGAACACAAGGACAGCATTAACCGGCCTTCCTATTGCAGAATTAAGCAGCACAGGCAAAATAATTTATTGAGGGAATTTGGTGTTAAGCATTAGGAACAAACCTGCAGAAGATCGAGTAGACTTGACTGCTGCTTCTCAATCTGATGTAACTGATCACGGATCAGCGATAAATCTTCACTCTCTTTGTCATTTCTATAGAGATCTTTAGGGACAACACTGACAGGAACTGAGTCTTGACTTTCTTCATGATATGGAACTACACGAGATCCAGCCTTGGACCCACCATATTTGTGTATTCTATCGTCAGAACTTCTATTTAGCAGTGCCCTTTTCATTTCTGGTTTTGAAATTTTGCTTTTATCCATTTTGCCTCTTTCCAAAATTCCATCCACCTCCTGAAGATCTCCCTGATCAGCCACGGCAACTTGAGTATCCCAATTCTTATGATTTAGTTTTCGGGAAACAATCGAACTCATTCTCTTGTTGCCACTTGAAGCAGTCCTATTCTTAGCATTGCTAGCAGAAGAACTATCCGCTGGACTGAATCTGCTAAAAGGTGTAGTTTTCTTCCGCAGATTGGCCATCACTGAACCAGGACTACATGAATTTTGAGAGACAGCAGGATGGCGTCCATCACTTGCATTCTCTGAACCAATAACAAGCCCAGAAAGAAAACAGAAATGAAAAACAGTCAAAGACAATGCAACGCAACAAATTAATCATAAAGCCAAATAGATACATGGGCAAGTTGCCAGATGGCGACTCAAATAGATACTGTGATTTTTCACATTCACATAGAAGCTAATGGTCATAGCTTCCACGTCTGAGACATGATTTCTTATTTTTTAACGAGTTCCGAAACATGCAGTAAATCATAGCAGACAAAAATTCTGAATTCATCTGAAGATCGAACAGCCTCAAATTGATCATCACCTTATTCCCCTTGCCTCTAATTTATCTAATCATGTGTTCTATTTAAAGTCACAGCAGCGAACATAACATGATCGGTATTTTCGGTAACACTCCCCTGTCACAGATTCTCCAATTAACACTAAAAAAACAAAACGGCAAAATCAAATTACCTTTAGAAGAAGATTGGGATTTAGGAGGTGGCGAAACTTCATCCGAAACATCAGGAATCTGCTTCCACGCTTCCAACATCTGATTCATAACGTCCCGAACTAACTTTACCTAAACAAAACACCACCCACTCTAATTCACTTTCAAATTACCATAAATAAACATAAACGCAAAAAAAATGTATAAAAATTCCTTCACACAAACCTTATCAAACCGTCGATTCTCGAAAACTCTCACACACTCAGCCTTGAACTCCGACAAGAGATCTCTCTCCACTCTGGCGACCACCACGAGAGTCTCCGCTGCGGCCTTCCGCGTGGCCCAATCATCGTTGCTCAACGCCTCCACCAAGCACGGAACCAAACTCTTCATTGGCGCGTGACCGGAAGCGCCGCGGACCGCGACGACGCTTCCCACGAGCGTCAACAGCGCAGGTTTCGCCTTGAACCCGTCGCGCTTCAGTAGCTTCTCGAACCTCGGCAGGAGCTTCGCCAGCCGGGCAGGATCCGGATCCGGAGCTCCGTTGATCGCGGCGGCGAGACACAGCGCCGCGCCAACCTGCGCGTTCTGGTCCTGCTCCGTGAACAGCGCCTCCGCCAACGGCTTCAAGAACGAATGCAAGGGCTGCCTGCTGACGTGATGCGACAATGCCGCAACCGAAGTCACGCACGCAGATCGCACCGAAGAGTCCGCGTCGCGGAGCCTCCGCACGACGCTGCCGAGAATTTTAGACAAGTATGGCGCAAGGATGTTCCCGTGAGTCTCCGCAAGGAACCCTAGGAGCTGCACGCATTGCTTTCGGACCGGTGGCTTGTCGGAGGCGTCAGTGGAGTACATACACGAGAGGAACGCCGGCAAGGTTGCTGCGTCGAGGCACCGAGCGATGGATTCGAGTTCCACCGCAGCGAGAGACTGCGTGTCGCGGTCGGAGAGTTTGGTGAGGCATGCAAAGACTCTCTGCTTTATGCTCTGCGGGGACGACGACATTGTGGTTACAGTGACAGTTCCGGCGAAGGATCAGTTAATGTTTCGGTGGTGGAGCCGGTGGAATTTCCGTGAACATCGCCGGTGAGTTTAGTTCGTTTTGAGAGGGAGTGGGATGGGAAGAACGGTTTTATCGATGTGCAGTTGCAAAGAGTGAAGGCGAAGGCGAAGACAGAAACGACGTGTCGTTTTCTGGTTACTTAAGCGATAACAGTTGCTGAACTACGGTGTCGTTCTGTTGATGGGGATGGGGTTTGGTTTGTGAAGTGTTTTTTTATTTTTTTTGTTTTTATTTTTATTTATTTTATTATGTTCTCCTTTTTTTTCACTCTACTCAAAGGCTGGTCGGGTTTGTTTGTTTCCATGGTGCTGACTTCTGATTTCCAAATAAGTTAATTAATGCCACGTAACTGGGAATTCCTAATTTCATGCTTAAGTGATTATATTAAAATTAGTATTACCATCCCTGGTCATATGTGGAATTGGAACTCCATTATTTTATATCATCTTAATAAAAGTCTACCAACCTAACTTTTTTCCTCAAATATTTTATTTTTTCAACCTTAAGGTTAAATGAATCTAAATGTCTGTAGTTTAACATGTTAATAAATTAATTGTTCTTTTCTAAGTTTATCTCTTAATGCAGGTTTGGTTAATGATATTCAAAAATGGCCACCTTTTTTACTAATTGAGTTTTTTTTTTTTACAAACTGAAATTTATATAACTTACTTATAAGTTTGATCTTATTTATTAGTTAAAAGTTCTTGTTTTTATTAATTTGAAATTACTTATAAGTTTGATCTTAAATAGCTTCTCTAATTTGTACAGTAAAAAAGTTTTATTAGGATATCTGTAAGACTGTTGAACTTTTCTTAGTGATATATATATTCTTTAATAGTAAGATTATTAATATATAATATAATACTAAAAATAAAAACTAAGTTTTAATTTATCTTATTTTTACATGAATATTTGATAAGATAACTTTTCTATGTTTCAACATTTTTTTTATTTTTCAATTGTTTGTTATTTTGCATTATAATTATAAAATCTATATTTTCAAACATTTATTAACCCTAAATAAGTCTAGATTATGTTATTGAAATTTAATTACAAGATAAATGCTTAAAACTTCAGTACATCCTAGAATAATATGACTGTAAAAGGAAAATCATAAAAAGAAAAAATATATTATTTTCCTTGATTGAACAATCATATATAATTATAACAATAACAGCCAAATTGGATGTAAAAAAGTTTAAAATCTCCGGAGATTAAGAAATGTCTAATAAAAGTAGAAAAATCTCAAGTATATAGAGTGAGGTTATTTTATGAGCATGATACTTCTATATACAGATACAAGTCAAACAAAATTTATAATATTCAATTAACAAAACAATTCACAACAAATAGTACGATTTTGAATTTTTTTTTTAATCTTTAAAATTTTAATCTAAATATAATCATATATTATTGTTCTTTATAAAAAAAAATCATGATAGTCTTAATTGAATTATATATATTTTTAAAATTATTAAAAAAATTGATTGAAATGTTTTGAAATTTGGATTGATTATATTTCTTAGACTCGTTACATGAATAAAAAAAATCCGCTTATTATAATTATTTTTCACAAATACAATTGTCCTAAGGGCAGAAATATTTTTGAAAAATATGGCTAGTCATAATTAAAATGTGCTTGGTAGCTAATGTAGTGTTAAAGACATCCCAAATTTACTCAACCCTAGGGAAAGGCCAATACCAAAGGCCTCCACCTGTACTTCTTAAATGTCCACACAATGATTATAATGACCTAACACCACACTAAATAGCACACACAATAAAACAGTGTCACAAAAAACGTCAATGGCGTAAAGGGAGAGTGTGTAATCAGGATTGTGTATTGCCACAGAAAAGGCACAAACTGAGTAAATTAACCAGACACTCGAATAAGGGTCTAGCTGGCCATACATGAAGAGATCAATTATGTGTTGCAGGGAATAATCAATGATGCGTGATGAGTGATGACGTTCAGCTCCAACATTGTTATTAAGGTGTCAGATTTTCATATGTGGTGCCATGCCATTATCATTCAACAGTTACTCTACTCCCACTTAGCCCAGTTCCTCAAAAATTAACTCACAAAAGACTAATATTTTTTTTTACACACGTTGATGGTATATGAATATCATTTGTACATGACATTGATATATAGTTCCATAGTAAGAATCTGAAAGGATTATAGTGACCTTAATTAGTTTCAATATCATTAATCAAGCACCAAAGTTTTAAGTAAGGTTTATGTTACCATGTACAAATTATGAATTTGTATCGCAACTAAAATAAAGAGTTTGTGTGTGTAGCGGTATAACTAATTTAGATAGTTATGATGATCATGGTCATTACTCATTGGCTACTTTATTCTTGTTCAAGGCGTGTGAGAAGTTAGAGTAGGTAGGACCCATGTCCTTTATTTGTCATAAGTAGGTCCTAATATAACCATACCTAATCTAATCATAATAATATCATCAAATTATAATACTATGTCTTGTGCTGAATTAAGCATTACATAGTTATCAAGGTGCAAATATGATTCAACGTCCAACCTACTCACAGTGTGGGTCTCAACCTCTACACCTATCTTTCTTCTTTTTACACACTAGAGTAATAAATAGCTTAACCTTCTGTTTACACAATAACCAGAGCTTGAAGAAGGTTAAAAAAAACAATTTTGTTCAAGGGTTTTGTTCTGTTATAGTAAGGTTGTTAACTAACAAAACCTTCTTGTAAAGTTACTTAATTTTTTTGTATTTACTTAAAGGTGGATTCCTCAACATACAAAACAAGATTAATGAATATTCACTTAATGTTTTCACAAAGAATACAAAAATATCATCTAAGACTCTTTTTTTATTATAATTACTTTTTTGTTTTATTATACATAATATATATATATATATATATATATATATATATATATATAACTAAAAAAAAGGGAAGGAATTAAAAATGAAAAAAAATATAAAAATACGATACCAACCTAACCTTCACTTATTATTACTCTAATACTTCAAGTGGTTTTTTTAGTCAACACTTTTTTTTTAACTACTTGAAATAGCATAAAGTTCTCACCAAACACTTCATTACAGGATCAAAACCTTGCGACGCTAGATAAGAAAATTAAGTGACCAAAATCAAGTTGGTGGAGGAGTATTCAAAATAGTGTCATAGTTCTAATTTAGGTGATCAAACAGGTAGTATACATCCAACACGTAAGATTCAATGATCAGTCACACGCATCAATAAAAAAAAAAAAAAAAACAGTAATAATGTGATACTCGGGGATATATTTAGTGGCGTAAAAACTCATTTTGATAATCATTAGAACAAACTTTGCGATTTTCAAAGCATTTGATAATATTGTTTTCTTCCCTGAAAGCTGTGTTGTACCGTGTGATGGATATGCATTTATAACTTTCAAATAAAGAACGTATTAAGGTCCTTTCGCGGCAAAGATCTTAGTATTTGACGGTGTCATTCAAAATCATGCATAAAACATTGACGAAAAATGACTAGTCGCTATTGAATTGGTGACAAGTCATGGTTTGCATTATTGTATGTACAGATAGATACACATGAATGCAAATTATATCCCTGCCCATGTATATTCATTAAGAAACACCAGAAAAATTATTTTGTCGGTTTTTGTCTTTATAATTGTGCCTACTTTTTTGTTATGCATAATTGTGCCTATAATTAATCTCTATATAACACATACAAACCACATCTAATTAACGAGGGTTTTCCTAATTATTTCTAATATTGAATTTGGACACTCTTAAGATGACTACCATTAGTGTGTGTTAGAATTTTATATAAATAAAAATAAAAAGTTGAATAATAATAAAAAAAATCGCCTATTTAGATTGATAAAAATATGAAGTGTTGCATTCTATGGTATTTTATAAAAAAAATATGAAAAAAGAAAAAAAATTAAAAAGTCTAAATATAGAATGCAACCTTTGAAGTTAAATTATAATAAGATTTCCTAAAAACTAAAATATGAATACTTATCTTAAAAAAACATTATTAATGTTAATAATTTTTATTAAGTTACTTATATTCGTCTATCTATCACTATTTTATTATAGACAGTTTGGAATGAGTGTGATGAATAATTGAGCTCAAACAGAGTCCCACTCACATGGGAATGAAATAAAAGACTTAGAATCTGAAACAAGAAGGACAAAGAAACGAGAAGCAAACAAAAAGTGATAAACCCCTATCCGTCTATTTTCATCCCCCATTTCATGTCATGGTTGTTCCAAATTTGAACCCATCAAAGCAGGTGCAGTTTTCCAAGAAGCCAAGGGACATGCAACATGAAGTGGGAGCCAAAATCTCAACAATTCTTTTCTTCACTTCCACATTCTCCTCATCACTCATGGATTTGTCTCCTTTCCAACACATATCGTTAACCTCTACCTACAAATATACTCTTATTTTACTATTTACTAGGCATTATTCACGATATACCTTTATTCAATTCTTACTTATTTTCTTATATATATTAAAAAAAAAAACACTTTTAGATGTTAGTTTTTAGATTTTTTTTTTCCAATGTTGACTCCAGGTCTAAATCAGACTGTCTTATTACTAATACTTTTTTTTTTCCTAAAACATAAGTTTAATCTATACAATTTTAAAAATGCGTATTTTAATTTATTTTTTCTTACTTTTAACTTCAGTTTAAAAATAACTTTTAACATGTAAACAAAACTAGCCAAAACCCTGTAGTAAAACTTAAGCGTGTTTAGAGACTGTTTATGCTCCTCAACGTCACATTTGTAAACCAATAACCTAATTCAATAAAATATTATCATGTTTGATTGAAATTTCATATAATTAAATTTATTATTGAAAAATACACGTGATTAAAACTAAAAAAAATAAAGTTTTATTAAATTATATTTATTTCTGCTATAAATAGTTTAGAATAAATCTTTCAAATAATATATTTTAAAAAATTATTTAATTTTTTTTTATTCATTTATTTACTCAAATAAAATAAACTTATTTATTGTTCATATGTAATTTTCATCCCTTTGCTCGAAATTCTTTTTTTCTCTTTTCTTTTTCAGTTCTTATTTTTCACTATCATATATCTTGTTTTTCTATTTCTTCTCCCACTTATTCCTCTAATTAAACACTGTATTGAAATTTAATAAAATATAGTAAAACAAATATTTAAAATAAAACTAAAAAATATTAACTAAGTATTTAAAATTGTAATTACAATAAATAATTTTATTTATCTTGACAATAAATAGTTTTTTTATAACATAAATAATTAATTTAAAACTATTTTATCATAATAATAATTACTTATCTAATTAAAAATATCAAGTATTTATGAGTTAAATATATTTTTTGTTTAATAATTTAATATAGTTATAATTAGGTTGAGTTACGATAATTAGTTAAATTAGATAATTTAAAAAAAATTATTTCAAAATACATATTTACTTTTTCTTAATAATTATAATATAATAATAATATTTATAATATCTTAAATTTATCATATAATATTTTTTTAAAAATAGAAAAAGGAAAAAAATAAATAATAAATAATAAAAATAAAGAAAAAATAACAAAAAATAAATAAATAAATAAAAACAGAAAAATAATTATATATTATTATAGAAATTTATGATCATTTGTTTAATTTTGTTTATAAACAGTGTTAAGTAAATAAATTCAAAAATATTCTATTTAGATAATTTTTCTTATTATTTATAAGAATGATTCAATATTTTAAATATATAATTCACATTAACTCAATTAAACTTAAAGTTATTTCTATTAAATTAAAATATTCAAAAGTAAGTCTACAAATTGTGACCTAAATTTTTCAGGTCTTAAATAGATTGTTATTTGCTTTTTGTGTGGTGAATGGGCTATACTTTTTTGGGTTTAAGTCAACAATGCTGGAACTTGAGGCATTGCTATTAGTACCTCCCAAATGTCTATTTTGATCTCTGATGTAATGCGATTAAAAATTGTGACGAGAAAACCCGCATTTACTTCATAGAAATTGAGAGAAAAAACCGAACAATTGCTTGTTTTATGAGATATCACAATTGAAAGATAGCTATTAAATAGTTACTTTTTTTAATTACTGATTCATAATTATTGGTAAACAGGCATATTGAAAGGTAAATTAGAAAACAAAATCGTATACATTAAATAGTGATATTCCTACTATATATTACTCTACTTTATATTTATATTATTAGTGGAAACATATATGTTAAGTTTCTATATTTTTTATAATTAATTTTTAAAAACATTATTTTAATTATTTTCCTTTTTATATTTAATATATTTTTATAATCTTTAAAATATATAAATTATATTAACTATTTTTTAAAATTATAATATTTTTATTTTTATCTCTTATGATTTAAAAAAATATATCTTTTATATAGAGTTTAAATTATATTATAGATTGGCTGAGATCCACGCTGGAAATAAACTTTTATTCTTCGTTTTTTAAAGAATTATCAGAACAGAAAAAAAATTCCATATTTAATTTTAAAAAAAAAACATGTTTTTATTGCAATTTAAAAAAAAATAATAAACTTTCTTTGAAAATAAGCTTCCACTATTAGTTTATATATAAATGTTACTTTTTAAAAAAAATGTATTTTAATGGTAATCAAATTAACTTTGATAACAATTACATTTTAATGAAATCTTAATTACAGTGTGCTTTATCCTTATTATTAATAGTAAACGAGTTAGTTAACATATATTACCTATTTTATTGGTAACCAGATAATAACATATTGGTTAACTTTAATAATATCACATTTATTTTAAGGGATTTCACTAATTATGTATCAGTCAACGTAATTTTGAATTTTGAAAAATATTTGATTACGAATCAATTAAGGTAACAAAAATAAGCTGATATAATTCGATTACCTACCCGATAGTATCATAATCGAAATGGATAAAAAATGCTATCTTGTTATTAATTTGATTAATCATCTCATAATCGTTATACTTCAAAAACAACTTTAAATAGTAACTATTTAAAAAAATTGTTAATAAATTTATTTACACACAAAAAAAAGTTTCCGTTTTTTACTTTAACTGAGCAAAAAACTATTAATTTCATTTGGAAAAACCAAAACATCACAAAATTTTATTTTGTTTGTGTTAATTTTTTCTCAAAAACAAAAAAAAATTACATAATTCCTTGGAGGGCCTAAGGTAAGAATCTTTTTGTCAAAAACCAAATCTGGGAAAAAGTGAAGGTGTAAATAATGACGTGGGGTGCTGATAGCAATGCCCCAAATTGACTCGATTGGGTCACCCATCTCGTATATTCATTCAGCCCAATGTTTCTTTCCACTTACACCAAACTTGCGAATGTTTTTTATGAATAATGTACACATAAATGTTTTCAATGTAAACTTTGTTGTCTAGGATATGAGTTTGGATTTACCTTCTAAAAGAAAAAATATTTTTGATATTATTTATAGAATAAAGACATAAAAATTCAAATTTAGAATGTTGTGTAAAGTACGTAAACTACCCTAGTCTCTCCATTTATGGGCAACTCTAATTAATGGTATTCCAATTTTGATCCAAGCAGTTGCATGGTCAAAAGTCAAAACCGTGGTGTTTTTGTGATAGAGACTTCAAGAGTAGTCTCTCTTGCTTTGTATTTTATGTCATTTTAAGAGTTAATAGTGATGTAATTCGTGTTTAGTTTTGTTTTTCTCTCATGTTAAGAATTTACCGTCACACAAATAAATCTTTAAGATTAGTGGTATCTTCCACGTCTCAAACTGTATTCTGATTTGTCGATCGTGCTTGCTGTATCCATTCCATGTGTCCGTGGTTTTCATTGTTATTCACCATGTAAAAAACATTACTTATATTGAATTTTCATACCCAAGTTTAACCCAATCTTCTTAATTATAAAAATAAACTATTCCTAATTATAAAAATTCTTAATTTTAATCACCTTCTTATAGTTATAATAGATAATTTAAATTCCATTAAACTTATTACGTTGGGATCATCGAATATAGGAAAACCTTATTCTACAAAATCATATAATTATTCAACTGAAAATGTTAATAAAAGTATTTGTTATCCACCTCACCGAATCCGATGAATATTCGTTATTGTCTTGATTCATATTCACAAAGAAAGTAAATTGTTAATGATCCACAGAAAAAGAAGTATTTTAAATATTTTAACTAAATCATATTTTGTCGTATTGTTGATAGATATTCCACGTCTATTAAAAACATAATTAAATAATGATATATAATTAAATATAAATATTATTTTATAAATCGATTTTATAAAATTAAATTAAGTAATTATATTTTTTATTTTATTATCCAAATTTATTAATTACATGTTATTAAATTTCATTGAGAGTTATGCCTCATTACTAGTATTTTAAGCAACACCTTACACATTAAACATAACCAATATCACTATATTTATTTGATACATGCAAATTAATTTTCTTTAGATGATATGTTTCCTTTGTCCTATGTTAATATTTTTGGCTAACAAACTACACACATGGTTTCCTTCCACTTGTTTTACCCTCATTAATGTGTTTGACAGTTCCTGATTTTGCCCCCATGTGTTTGACAATTGGCTACTCATGGTGGATATTTTGGCACAGTGTTCTCCCACTTAGGATTGGGAGGGATTTGTGCAGTTAGAAGTAGATGATGCGTCTTGCAATTTATGACAATATGGCCATAACCTGTAGAGAATATATCCTTATACTTACTTTATAAAATTCAACCAAATGTTTTCTACAATCAATGAAGAAGCATTATCAACATCCACATCTAAAATTTTGTTGCTCATCATCTTCATAAATTTTCAACATATTACACGTCATATTGAATCTAATACATTTTATTAGTATCTCTCTCCAATAGCTTCATGATTAGGGTATCATTTTATAAATTAATTAGTTTCTAAAAACTCTCTCCTCCAAAACGGTCTTCATCAAAAGTTTTTTGTTTTTATATTCAGTATACAATGATTTTTAAGTTAACAGGACTAAGAATATTATTTATTCTCTACTACCTTTATCATGAAAAATGCTTTTCGAAGTTACACCAAAAATAAAATAAAGATGTTACATTACTCAAGCATATGCTAACTTACTACATTTGGTAATTTTTCTATAATTGATTGTCTTCATATAAATGAAACAATTTCTTAGAGTTTAATGCAAAGGTTAAATACTAATTATATAAAACAATTATACTGCACTATAAACAAACTAAACTAAGATATTGATATATAAAAAATAATTTAAGAAACTTTTAAGCATCTTCAAACTCAATTTTCTTTTAATAATATATAATATTGTATTTTTTTGTTAATGTTTAATAAGTATGATAAGAATCGAATATAAATTATTTTACATACTACAATTAATTTTCATATTAAAAATTACAATATAATTTTAAAATGTAAATTTATCATTTTCTTCATTCTCTTTATTAATCTATCATACACTCTTAATACTTTTGTTGGTTAACTTATAACTTTAGTTTATCTTTAATTCGTAATTCTTTATTTTGTTCAATCTATTTTCTTTCAATAATTTTAGTTTTCAAACTTTTGAAAAACCACCAAATTTGTCTAATTCTCAAATTTGCACAATATTTTAACAAACTTTAAATCCTAAACTTAGAATGTTAAGATATCATTAAAAATAATAATCCAATTAAATAAAATATAAAGAATTAAAAAATGAAAATAAAATATAAAAAATCCCAATCATGATTTTTTCTATAATGTTAATATTAAAATTAAGAAAGACAATAACGAGACGAATGCCATAATTTAAGACAGAGTTAAAATATATCTAAGTTATTTTTTTCCTATTTGGATGTGCATTTCACGATTAAAATTACTTTACTTAGTTATTTCGAACTTTTTTTTATCATTTTTGATAAATTGATTGATTTAATAATTATATTTTCAAAATATGACTTATATTTTAATTTAAATTATTTATTATAAATATAAATTAAACTTATACAATGGAAACTATGTATATTTTTTATTTTCCAAGAAACAGCATAGTGGGAATTATTGTTGCAATTAATTAAAGAGATAAATTATTTCAATAATAAGTATTGAGTAAATATATGCTTACGTAGCAACGAAATCAACGACGTCGTGTTGCATCGCACATATTCATTTTTTACTTATTTAACCTTGTGTGTCTTCAATCTCCACAAAATTATCACTCCTAGTTGCTAGAATTTAATTAAAGAGGAAGGGTGGTAAGGTAATTGGGTAGGCTATAAAAATTCAAACCTGGACCTCTTCTGTTGCAAAAAAGGGCAAGAGGATCAGAGGAGTTACCGTGAGCCATTGTTGTTCTTTATCTAAGTTTTTATTTCTCTCTCTAGAATTTTCTATCTTCTCGTTTTTCCTCACAAATTAGGGTTTTTGCGAATCTGTTGTTTGTCTGCAATCTGATCGAAACCATGGTTTCCGATTCAATCTCCGCCGTGCCGATTCCCTCCGCCGCAAACACTAAGAACCCCGGGAAGAAGAAGAGGGTTCGATTTGTTTTGTTTTGATTTTTCTAATGATACATGCATTTGGTTTATCATTTCCATCAATCTTATCGATTGTAATTGTCTGCTTGTTTCAGACTAACAGGTCCGCAAAATTGAAGCAGTACAAAATCGATGCGCGCCGCGAACAATGGCTTTCGCAAGGTATGTTACGAGCGCACGTGCGCAGTTTTGTCTCCAGTGATCCATTCACTCGTTGACTCTCTGTTTTCTCGATTTGTATCCGAGAGTTTCAGGTGCGGTGAAGAGCAAGGGATGCAAGGACGGTGTGGACGACGACGTCGTCCACGCGCCGCCGCCGCCAGTGAATCACGGCAAGCACTCGTTGGAGCCGCTGAACACCAGGCGCGGAGGCGAAGAGGACGACGGATTGATTCATCACGATAGCGATTCAGAGTCTCCGACCAATTGTCCCGCCGGCGTATTGTGCGGCAACGATTCGGGGACGAATTTCACCGGCAGCAGTAGCGGCGGGAGCAGCAGTAGCAGCAGTTCCAGCAGCGGCGGGTGCTGTTCGGGGAACATTACCGAGGAGGAGGAGGAGGAGGAAGGCGAGGACGATGATGATGGTTGCTTGGATGATTGGGAGGCCATGGCAGATGCTTTAGCCGCCGATGACAAGCACGAAAACCCTTGTTCTGATTCTCCCCCTGTGGTTTCGCCTTGTGAAGGGTCCAGTATAGGGTCTCCGAATTCAAAACCCGAGAGTGGTAGATTGGTTCCTTGGGGCACTGGTAATAGCCGAGCGTGGAGGGCAGATGACGCTTTTCGCCCTCAGAGTTTACCCAATTTGTCTAAACAACACAGTATGCCGAACCCTGATCGCCGTTGCGTAGGAGGGGTCCCTTGGGGTCGTCTTCCCACGCCGTCCTCCTGTCCTATTTGCTGTGAGGATCTGGATTTGACGGACACGAGTTTCTTGCCATGTTTCTGTGGGTTTCGGCTTTGCCTCTTTTGCCACAAGAGGATCCTGGAGGAGGATGGTCGTTGTCCCGGGTGTAGGAAGCCTTATGAGTGCGACCCTGTTGAGACAGAAGCGAGCGTCCATGGAGGCAGCCTCACTCTTCGTTTGGCACGTTCCTGCAGCATGATCGAGAGGTCTTGAGCCCGTGGTCTGTCCTTTTCTGTTCTTTTTTTTTGCTTTGTTGCATCATCGTCTGTATTTTAGGGGATATCTAATTTTCATAGATTTAGTTGGCCTAGTGTTATGAGTTTTTGAGCACCTTGAAATCAAGTTGTTTCTCGTTTGATCTTATGGTGCATGTGGTAATGTAGAGTACTCATGTTGGTATGTGAATACATAAGGTGGTATAGAAATTCAATACATTAAAAATGGTTAATCATGCAGGTTATTTCCTTTATGCTTCTATTTACTCATGTTTTGAGCAGTTTCTCTACTCTAAAGTCTAATACTTCTATTTTGTACATCATGTCTTAGTGAACATACTCATATTTCTGATAATGCTCATTCAACATTTTGGCGGTGTGGAACGTGTAATGTTTATATTTTCTCTCTTCCTTTCCTCTCTCTCTTACGTAATTGCTTTTTGTATTTAATGCACTGAGGGTACTTACGATGCTGTCGTGTTTTCTCACCTCTCCATTTAAGATATTTGTAACTATGTATTAATAACTTGAAGGTATATCGAGTAATGATCATTACCCAAGTCATAATCTATATGGGTTTCCCGTGTCTTTTATCATCTTTAAATAATCCTTTTGATTTTTGAATCTGAAGGGAGGGGAGGGGGTCGTAAGGGATGGAAGGGGAAGCAAGGGAAAATAAATTCACCCAAAATTGTAAGGGAGTTGAAGAACGACGTCATCCCTCTCATTTTCGTTTCCTCCTCTCCATTCCCCACAATTTAGTATTGATGTCTCGTTGTCTCTCTGTTAATTGGTCACTATAAGTTTTTTTAAAAGCCAATTTTAATCATTCAACTTTCTTCTGGATTGTTTCTTCCACCAAGTGTAGTACAAAAATCCTGTTAGTTTGTGTTGTTTGTTTCTTTGATTCTAGTCTTTCATTACATATGACAACTTTATGCAAAATTAGAATATGGATACAACATTTTGTTGCTGGACAAGATATATGGCATTGTTAAAAGCTTGGTCCTTCTCTGCCCTATAACCAATTATCTCTTACATGAAAGGGATATCGGATATCCAGTTTTAATGTGAGTTAAAATTGTAAATACAGCTTATTTTCATGACATTTGGACATTGTTTTCTTGTTTCCCATTGATTCTCTTTAAGGAACCAACAATATACTGGTGTTAAGTGTAAATATGAAGGCAGGTCAATGATGTTTTTCTAGGTATGGGGATATCTTTATTTTATGAGGGCAATAGTGGTTTAAAGTTTCAAGGTATGGGAATATCTTTATGGCATTATTATACATGAATCTTAAAGGTTTGTTTCAGTCTAGGTCAAAGAATAATTTGCCCTTTGTGCATCCTGGGGGTTCTGATAGTGGTACATTACTGGTTTACCATTGATTTCAATCAACTACCATCAGATCATCATCTCGATTCCTTGTATTCTTTCAAATTGGTGCTTATTAAATTTTGTTTGTATCAATAATTTGTGCACAACAACCATTTACTGTGTATACAACTGCTGAATTTCTACATTAATATAATTCGTTTTATTTTTTGCTCTGTACTTTATCTGTTTCCAACCATATGATCAAAGAGGCTCACAGAATAAGCTAGCACTATTTTAATCTACATAAAACAGAGAAATTTGATTATTCTTGTAACTATGTAAATGTTTATAGAAAAGTGGCTGGTTGAAATTCTTTCAACTTGAAATATGAGAATTAAAACAATAGTATTTTGAAAGATCGGTAGGCCACTTTCATGAAAATGAATAACAATTGAGAAAATTGAGGTAGAAAGATGAAGTTTTAGAATGAAAATCATTCCCACTTGCTTGGTACAATGAATGTATGAGAAGTCTGAAGATTTAATTTGCTGACAGTTGCATATTTTGTTCAGCTCATATTTTTCATCATATTCTCTGTGATAATTTTCGATACATGGTAGCATGCTTTTCACAACCTTTTTCTCTGTCTCTCCTGCAGTTACTGGTTTGGGTTTTGTTGTAGTATAGGCAGTGGAACTGTTCACGTGAAAGGTACTAATAAATATGTCGTTGCCTTGTGAGCTTTTGGGTTATACAATCTGCACTTGTATTATGTTAAACGCTCCATGTGAAGAAAAGTTGGTCTTATGAGAATATAAACCTTTTACTCTCACCCTTTAAGAAAAGATAAATGGCCAAAAGATGACGCTATTGTTCAATTATTTGAGAAATAGAACTACGGTGAGAATACAAATACATACCTTACTAATATCAGGTTGCTCTGCTAGTGGTAGGTATATCATTTTTTGTTTGATGATGTTTCAAAACGAGCTAAAGAGTAGGAATGCCTTGGAAACTAAGATAAAATATTTTGAGTTTGAACGTTTCTAATGATTATGTAACCAGTGTGGTAAAGTAACAGTTGTTGCTGGAATGTCGCTTTGCAAACAGAAGACGTGGGAAACATGCACAAGAAAAACTAACTGTTGTTAATGTAATTCAACATGCTCTACATGGGAGTAAATTAGATATGGGAAGTACCACTTTATAACTTTTCTGGTTGCCTGGTTGTTCTGTATTCGTAAACTTGATGTGTAAGGACATGATACGAGACCTTTTTTCCCCTATAATGTGCATGTTGTAAACACTAAGAAACATATAATAATAACATACCCATTTATTGTTGTTGGAATTAGTTATTGTGGTAAGTTTGCTGAGTTTTAGAAATAGGAAGGTGGTTAAGCCTTGATGAAGCTGTATCTGGTTTGCAGCGGTTTTGAAGCGTATGCTTATGACAGAAGATAGGTTTTTAAATTGAAGATTGTAATGGACGGCCAACTAATATCTTGAGAGATAATTTTCTGCTGTCCTTAGCCATTATGCGTTTCCTCTAGTACTGTTTCCTTTGAAGTTCGTAAACTCTGTTTGGCACAATATTAAATTAGTTGTTTTTACATTCTCCATGTTTTCAGGCTTGGGTGTGAAAACTTAATCCGATCATGCATTTAATATTCGAACGGGTTTTGTGCATTTAATTCCCTTAATCTTAGTTCATTTAATATTTTTGTTTGTGTTTTTAATATTCTAGGATGCTTTCTATCTTGGTCAAATAATATTTTCCTTTGCCAACTTTCTGTAATTGACAATCAATTGGTTGTTGTTTCCTTGGGTTGCCGCAATCCACGAGCATTGCTAACTTTCTATTTGTTTGATGAAATTTACGGTATTTATTCTTTCTTCTCATTAATTTCTTAATTCACTTTCCACTCATCTCAGAATGAGTTTTTCGAAAAATAAAATATACATTTCGAAATGAATGGGAAGGTAATTCAAGAAATTAGTAGACGAAAGAAGTTAAAGCTTGAAATTTAGTTTCATTTCAGGCAGGCTTTCGTGACGAGTCAAATGCGGCAAACAAACTCTTAGCCATTGGTAGTTGATTTTCTTGCTGCTATCACGCATTGCGAAAAATGGAGTCGTTTAGATAGGAATTTGCTCAATGTATTCGGTTTTGCAGTTTCCAACTGTTTGTGACACCTCGTGAGTGCCTGTCAAATGAATGTACTTTGTTTCCTGTCATGTTTGTGTTAGGTGCATCTTACCCCTTTTGAGCATTAGAGAAAACGAGAAAAGAAAGGAACTAACTAGTTTTCAGACTTAAATTAGCTTTTAGGATACGTTACGTTTCAGCCAGAATCGAATCTTTTAATTTTGTAAGATGAAGCAGGGTTGTGCTTACAGGGACAATTTAGTATGATTAAATGTTTATGTGGACAAATCAATTTTCTTCCCTTGTTATTTTAAGGGAAAATGTTCTGTGTACACCTTCGAACATTCAAACACCAATACAACACTTATGAAATGATGTTTTACTTTAAAATTAAATCACAAAAAGTGTTATATATATAATAAGATATATGAAGGTGTAGGATGGGTGGTTTGTAATTGTTACGATATAAGTTTAGCAGCATCCTATCTTAATTGAGTAAATAGTTTATACACAATCACTGTAAAGAATTTGATTTTTATAACTACATTTAATTCTTGTATTTATTTATTTTTTTTCATTAATTTATGGTATATAACATAACAAATTTTACTCCGTCTTGCGAATTAAACTCTTCCATTATATTAAATAAAGGACATAACTCCTTTGTTAAAACGAATGGATTGCTGAGTGGAAGTGGATTTGTATAAGTGGGTGAATACTGGACACGAGCATCTCATAGAATAGACTTGGTTTTTAGAAGAAAAAAATATAAACTATAAATATTCATTATATCTTTATTTTTGTTTGTAAGTCACATTTCTTATGACAAATCTTTTTCTTCTCTATCAGCATAGGGATTTCATTGGAAGAGAAAGAGAAAGAGAAATAATAAATATTGATAGTGTTGAAAAATAATGTATATACTATCAAATCAATAGTTGAATAATACTCTTATTTTGAAAAATAATTAAAAGTGTTTATGTGAAACTTTATTTAATATCTCATTTCAACAACAAATTTCGCCTTTGTTTTGTTAGTTTATATTTTTAATCGTTTCACTGCAAGTTTCATGCAATGACAATAATATATTGGGAAAAAAAGTTTACAATGTTAGTTATCAACAAATTTTAGAAACTGATAATTTGACGAGAGCAACAAAAATGTTTTTACCACATGTTTTTATGTTTTAGAATCTGGGAATTTTAAGATTTTGTTTTACGTATATAAGATCAAATTTCTTCATTTTTATAAGATTTAAACAATGTCATCCTAGCCTTTTAGTACAAATAAAAATGAAATTAAGAAAAATGAAAATGTCTATAAAATAATAAAGCTATTTTTACGTTAATTTATCTTAACCCTGATAACAATAATTGTAGTAATTGTTGAATCAAAACAACATACAAGTCATTTGTACATGGTTTGAGAGATTGCTTCGCTAAAGTGGGTGGGAGGGGGGACAAAGCCAAAGGATTATTATATTTGAATCAATTTATTGGATGATTAAGGATGCATTGATAACCAAATTGATGTTATATTCCAAAAACAAAGGGTATCCATTCGTCTTTGGTCATCTTTTCCTTTCGAAAACAAACATGGAACGATTACAAGCTTTGACCTCTTCTTCATGTCCATCACATACACTTGTGTTATCAGTTTCTTCACTGTAACATGAAAGAAAGAAAGAAAGAAAGAAAAGCATGGCTAACAGCTCCCAATGGAGGTGGCTTTGGCACTTACACATCCCAAAGAGATGCAAGATCTTTCTATGGCTGGCCTTGAACGAGAGGCTCCCTACAACAGTTCCTCACATTCTAGATTTTGCATTTTCACCATGTCCCTTCTGCCACGGCCACGACACTCTCCTTCACGTGTTGCGCGATTGCCCTCGAGCCACAACCCTATGGCTTCGTTCATCTTGTCGCACCCCCAAAACCAACGTGCCTTCTTCTCTTCCCCGCTATGGGGGTGGATCCGCACCAATCTCCACCACCCTTGGTCCAGCGTTGACTCCCATGAAAAGGATGCTGTTTTATTCGCTGCCATGGTTTGGTTACTGTGGAAGGATAGAAAAAGTTGGGTGTGTGATGGACGTAGTTTTTCGTCCGAAAGAGTGCTGCAACGTGTGGCTACTCTAGCTGAAGATTATGGGGGACTCGTTGGAGTGGAACACTCTTCTCCGACCACCGTTGTACGCTACGTTTCATGGTGTTTCTACTGGAACCAACCCCCTTCGCAGCTTCACTTGCGCTCCGTCACACAAACTTCAACTCTCCTCTCTCCCAAGTTGTAAATTTCCATGCCTTTATTTCACTCTCATGTTCTAACACCCTCATCTCTTAAAACTACTTTCTAGTTTGTAACCATTAGATTCAGTACATATAGTATCTAAACTTGGTTTAAAAACTACAATTAACTAAATTTAATTAGTCAGCAAAATTTACTTATATATTAATCTTATTATATCTCTAATTTCTTAATCCACTACCTCCTAGGTTGTCCAATATTAATTTAATTTAAGTTTAGTATTAGGTGCTTAAATCTACTATTATTGATTATTTGTATTGTTTTTTATTTCTCTTAGAAATTATAGATAAATAATTTAATCTTACAAGATCGGAATATTTATCTATATATTATTATAATAATCCATGGTTTGGGATTTCTCCACAAATACTTCTTCCCAATAATATTAATATTATAAAAAAAAATACTTTGTTTCTTTGCTATGTTTTTTAAAGGAAAAAGATTTTCATTGAGAGTGCATTAGGGTAACATGACTGTTTCTATGTCTTGTTAAATGATGGCAGAAATAAATCAGTGTTGTTTGATAGAATAATACAAAAAGATTAAAATTATCTGGTAAATGTTGTGGATTAAGAAAAGAGCAATGATTCCAGCAGCAACTGTTTGAGGTTGATTCTTGTTGTCTTCATAAATATCATGTATGTTGTATGTTATGTGTTGGAATTTCTTTCTAGAATATTAGCTTTCAACCTGCTTTCAACGTGCCTTCATTCTTTTTGTTTGCAGAGACATATTGGATTATATATTATGCTAAAATAACTAAATATAACCACAAAATGTTACTGCCTTGAGTACCTCTTGGTGCTTGGTTCACCAATGCTACCCTGAAGGTTTTGCTTTTGATTAATAGTTACTTCCCTTCCTTCAAATTGAGCCACTTGCTCAGCAATAAAGTGAAGCAAATTAGTCTTGCCATCTGTGCTTTTTACGTCAGAGAACTTAGGTTGAAACCATGGGCATTGCCTCTTGAAGTTCCAGCATTCATTCGGTTGCCAGCTTTGAGAATGGCCTCAAGGAATTTCAGAAGCAGACCACTACTCTTCATTACAACCCATTTCAAGAGTTTTTAGATGTTCTCTAAGTTGAATAACTTCGCAATCGTAGCTCCATCTGAAAAGAAGGGCTCAAACGAATGAATGCCGTCGGAACTGCTTTCAGGATGTGGTAGAGGAATGACCCAGCATCAGCAAGTTTATCTAGATTTCCACTGAAATGGATTAGTTTCGCTTCTTCTTCTTGAGTAGGAGCTATTCTGGTGAGTCTTTCAAGTGTCTCAGCACTGAGTCCTTGGCCATCTTGGAGTGCATCCAGGATTCCTTTGCGAGAAATTGCAAGAGATCTTGGCGCAATTGCATGTTTTTGGATTTTCGAGGGTCAGAATTGATATGAATTAGAAGAGGGGTTATTTAGGATATTTAGGGTTATAGGTAGGAACCAGAAAGAAAGAAGTTGAAAGGAAAGAATCACTCTTCCTAAGAAAGTAACACACGTAAAGGACGTGAAAATTCTTTGATACAGCTAAGGGTTCTTGAGTCACTAAAAAATTTAGGAGAATCACTCTCACTGAGATAAAAGAGATAAACTCTAATATTTCTGAATAAAATTTCACGTGTTATTTCTTGATAAAAATGATTCAGCTGATATAGAAGCGTTGCCATTAGAATTACAAAAACTCAATAAAAGAAAATAAATACTAATAATAACTCATTAATCTAAGAACTGAAAACTATTTAATGAAAACAAATAAAGGCTAACAATCATTCATTAACCTAGGAATTGAAACTATTTAATGACTAATTATATTTGAAACTGTGTCAATTAATCAAAAGTCAACCTATGCACCCTGATCTCCCAAAGAGTGATGACTAAATTTTTAATTGGATCCTTCATACAACTTAAAACAAAATCAAAGACCCGTTAATTCAAAATATAATTTGTTCAACCAAAATATTGATGGAAGAGTTCCTTTATTTTCCTTTATTATCATATACGTCAAGAATGAATAATTGAGTTGGTGTGTTGCAGTTGGAGTTGGAGTTGGAGTTGGCTGAATTTTTGTCATGGGTTTGGTTGTTACTTGAATATCCAAAGAGTGTTTCCATGAGATCATAATCAAACCTGTGGATTAAGTTGTGAAACAAATTGTGAAGTTGACAATGCACTGAAGATAAAGAAGAACTAGCAAAATGTGGGGTTTAAAGTCAAGCGAGATTTACCTGAATGAGCCATCACTGATCTGATCCCACACAGTTGAATGGTCTACATTAGCTACAACCTTATACAAATATAGAGGCTTCAACCTAGTTCGGTTTGCACCATTCCCTCTTGAGCTCTCCCCTACCGTACCCTCTGTGGTGTTTTTTGCTTTCTCTTTAGGGAGTAATGGGGGTTTTAACAATGAAGCAAAACCGCTTACCTTTGGCGGTGACACCACACCTTCACTATCCATGATAGGAGATGAAAGCAAAGATGGTGCTTTTGGAACATTCATTGGTGATGGTGATGTTAGTAGAGTTTTCTTCTCAAAAATCATTGGTGACGTTTGTGGTGGTGATGGAAGTGGAGGTGGTGGCTGGTGTTGAGTCGGTGCCAAAGATGCTGAAACTGGACATGGCTGAGAAGATACCTGTGGTAGTGGTTTAACTAGATTCCCATGATCAATCAAACCCGGACATGGAGTTTCACACAGCAATGTAACTGTAACCTCCTGAGGCTTAGTTCCTTTGGATCTTTGGACCATTATATCTGTTCCTTTTTCTTCGCCATCTTCATAACTAGGATTATAGGGAATCTTATTTTGAATTGCCTACCTTCTGTTTCCATCTTAAACAAAATATCAATCCCATTTTCTCCAACAAGTAATCCTTTCATATCGTCACCGACTTTCTTTATATCAGCATGCTCCATTCCTGCTTCTCTACGAAAACTCGTTGCAACTTTATGTCTATGAACAGTATCGAGCATGAACAATTTTTTGGAAGAAGTAAAAAGATACGACTACAAAAAGTAACATAGCAGCTGCTGTAGCTGCCACTGCTATTACAATTCCTTGACTAGGGGTTGACATTGATTAATTTCTCCTAACTAGGGCCGCTGATAATGTCAATGTGACAGTTGTCACAGGTAAGGTTTGTGCTACTGTGTCTCTGAGGGTATAAATTGCCCTCACAAATGTCAATTCATACTCGATGCCAATGAGATCATACATAAGACAATTTCTTGATGGTTGGTTATAATTGTTCCTTTGTTTATGGTGGGTGTTACGGTAGGTACAAATTGATGACCGTTCTGTTGGTATAATACAGTGCTTCTCTGAGTGATAATATTTGTTGTGCTTGGTTGATCAGAATGATGCCGGTTCTCAAAACTGTAACTTGGAAGGCAACAATAATGCAGCTGCTGCATTGGGTAATAAGCTTTTTTGAAGGGCTTTGAGTGCTACTTATTTCTTGTACTGATGGTCGGTTGCTCTCAAGGAGATTCGATTCAAATCGCGCATCTTCAGGGTATTGTCTTCGTAGTTTTTGGTAGGTTTAATATATTAATGGGAATTGATTAATAATCAATGAAAGTGCCAGTCAATTTGGACTCACTTGCTAGCTTCTGAGCGGCAAGTTTATTTAATTTAGTTGGCATAGATTAGTGGGAAATTGATTAATCACTCAGCCCTAGATCTTCTTCTACTCATGAATTCAATGAAAAGTTTTGGCCTTTTAAGAACAGGAAACTGGAAAAGTATAAGGAAAACTTTTCCACACCCTTTTCTTGAACAAATCTATTATAAAAAAATTTAAATTTAGTTATTAAAAAAATACGAAGGACAAATGAGGGTGGAAGGAGGGCTCGATGATATAATCTCGTAATTTATATCCAAGATTGTATCATTTTCCATCAACTTCCGATACTGAGCCCATTATTCTATTTTTGTAATGTTCGGCATGACAGGGCATGTTCTAGTTTAGGTTTTTCATTATTCAAATATTACAAGATTCAATACACTTTATAGAGTTAAGGAAACCACGGTCAGTGACGAACGAATAAATAGAATGGAGGAATTTATGTAAAAATGTTGCAGAACAACGATCTATTTTTATATATTTTGATAACTTTTCTCTGTACATGAAAAATATCAATAGACAAACAAGAGACCAAAAATTTAGCGATTCTGACATTTGCTTTTCTGATTCCTAAGGGTATAGATTGGTGAACAAATGGAAAATACACTACATGCTTTGATATTAACACCAGGTGTAGACAAAATTGGAGACATAGAGACCAGTCAATCTGTGATCACAATCTAGCCTTCTTTGAGGATAATGGAGAGAGTAATGATGGTGATGGATCGCATGGAAGAGAGATGGGTGAGCATGTTGCAGATAGAGGGGGACTGCCATCAATTGACCGCATTCGTTTGAGAGATCTTTTCTCCCCTTCCTTCACTTTCCCTTTCATGATGAAATCTTTTAAACGTCTTACATCTGACAATTTGACAGGTTTCAACAGAAACTCCTCTGCTCCTTCCTCTAGGCACCTGCCAATTGATAGGAATGAACTGTTAAGAAATATGCCTGGAAATAATTGTTAGTATGCATTGTTTCTATGTGTAGGATAATATGCATGGTATAATATAACTTGGTAAATTACCAGAAGGTTATATATAACTTTATGTCATTACAAGCACACGATACAACAATACACACACTGGCAACGAAACAAAAAACATCAAAGAATTTATGGCAAAAACTTCTTCTTATGTAAAGGATTTTGACTATGTTTTATTGAGGAAGCGTCTTATTTGGTAAATTCTGATAAGAAATTATCTGAATAGTTAATATTTGCAAAGCACAAGACTAACACACAAACCTTCCACGCTTGTCACCCTAATCTCTATTAAGAGTTATTACCAGTCGGTGGCTTCCTGAATAATTAATGCTAATCAAGACATAAACAAACACAGTGCAAGCATATGCGCCAGTGACTATCAAAGATTTCTAGGGAACTTTAATAACAACTATTCAACATGTCAGATATACACAAGGATAGGTACCTAATGTTTAGAGGTCGGTATCAGGTTAGAATTAGAAAAAAGTTGATATCAATCGGAATTCAACTTATGGAAAGGGTCCATCAACCGTGTTCAAATACTCGGATTTTTCACTGAAAAAACATCATATAGTAGATCTCAACGTTCCCGAGACATTTTACGCTTTACCTCGCCAGTTCATAGACCAATCAACAAACACCATCCAAATGGTAATTGTTACCAAAATTAAGACATTATTTCAAGTGTTCATGGATGAAAAAAACTAAATATCTACCAACAATTCCATTAGAAGCAAAAGACGTGTAAGCTAATCGAGAGCTTACCTATCAATTCGAGTCAAAACATTCTCCGACGACATGATCACCACTGGAATCTCTTTAAAGACAGAAGACTCCTGCTGAAATTAACACAAGGAAGTATAATTAAGAATCCACTCCCTCCCTGTTCACAATTTAACAAGCACTTTAAACCCAACCCAAAATAAAAAATACTCAATACAACTTCGTGTCCAACCAACTAATTAATTCAGCTAGAAGATCAATCCTCACAGAAAAAAAAAATCATAATAACACTAAACACTCTTCAAATAGTAAAAAGCAAACAGACTACACACCTTGATTTTCTTGAGTAATTCATATCCTGTCATTCCCGGCATGGAATAATCCGTCATTATGAGATTAACCTTCGCACTCTGTCACCACAACGAATATAAAGAAATAAAAAAAGTTAACACCAAACTATTTCAAGAACCAGTATTAAAACAAAGCCAAAAACGCCAACAGCAGAATTCGCTTACATCAAACCCGAGAGAACTGTTCTCTCCGTCCAAGCCCAAATACTGAAGAGCACGCGTTCCACTCTCCACAACCGTCACTGAAAAAACACCCATTCGAAACACAGACACAACACTTCAGAACCAATCGCAAATTCCCACACAAAATCACAAACACGCCATTCGCAACGCCGGGTTACCTTTGCAGGAAGAAATCTTGAGCAACCGTTCAATGACCTTGCGATCAACGAGGCTATCATCAACGGCAAGAACGTGAAGCTGAGGGGACTCGTCGAGAAATTCCGTTAAGTTGTGCCGGAAAATTTCGCCGGCGATAGCCATGAGAGTGAAAAAAATTGAACAGAAGTGGGTGTCGTGGTGAGAATAGAAAGTACAGAACTCAAGTGGTGGAAAACGGGTGGGTTTTATTCATTTATTTAGATGGGGAAAGGAGAGAGAAAAAATAATAATGAAAAATGGGAAGATGAAAAGTAAAAGAAAATAATAAAGGCGATAGATTCGGAGGATCCAAATCTGATAGATCTTTGCAAATCCATGAGAAGCGATTATGCCACCTCCACTTGTCCCTTCCCTTCTCACGTCAAAATCAAAATCTTACTTTTATTATTACCTATTTCTTTATTTATTAAATTAATTAATAATAGTAACCTTGGTTACGGTCAGAGGAGGCCAAACGTATCTTATTTGGCTCCACTCTCCCTGTTCTTGGTTTTGACTTCCCAATGCCATGCCCCTTTTTTTTCCATCTTTCTTTTATCAAGGATAATTCACTCTCGATTAAATACATTATAGTGGTTTCAGATTTTTTTTTCTAATTTTTATACTTTATATATTTAAATAATAGTGAATTATATTTATAATTTAAGCTTAAAATTATAGATTAACTGAAAAGTTGTTTCAAGAACCGGTTACCGCCACTTGTTTGAAAGTTCAGCGATTCTAGACGAAAAAAAAAAAGGTTGAACGGTCTTTTCCATCTTAAATTCTTTGTTTGATTTTGCGTGGGGCTTAATTGCACTGCTGGGATTGGAATTACGTTGAAAACTGGGAAGAAACGGATAAACCAAAGACACTGAGAATATTTTGTGATTTTGCTTAGTCAATGCGTGTTAAACGCTAATTTCCTCTCTCTCTCTCTCTCTTTTTGTCTTTTTCCTTTTTACGTGGAGTCCAAGGAAAGATCCGAGAAAAGGATGAAAAGAATTAAAGCATTTTGTAAATTGAATCACGCGAGTCTTACTCTTGACAAAATTTTCAATATGAACAAAAAATAATTTTAGATTTCTTTTATATTAGTTCATTAATATAACATTTTTAAGGCAATGAGATATGTTACGTTCTAATTTTAGCGTTGCACGAAATCGTGATCTTTTAAAAACATAAATCATTGCATATTTAAGCGATTTTCAAATGTTGTGTATTTAAAGTCATGAATAGTGAAACTTGTCTTCAAAATAATCATCATCGTACTTTTGTTTGGATATATTCACTCTTTTTTTAGATTTGTCGTTGATTATGAGGATCTCGGATCATAATAGATAGTGCATTTAATTAGAGATTTGAAGTGATATGGCAAGGGTTCTTATTAATTTAGATTCTCTTTTAGTTAGTTTGTTAATTACGTAAGATCAGATTAAGATTCGATAATCTGAGAAGATATGTAAGTCTCAAACTTACTTCGAGTGTGTCCGTACCATGAAACTTATTCACTAATTGGAGAAATTGACTCAGAGGATAAACTGTTTATTTATCATATAAAGTAAAACTTAAGAACTACTAACTATATTTTAAAAAAAAATGTATCTTTAATCTTCGGACAACGTACATAAACTATATATCTTACATATATATACCTTAAAATGTATATTATTATGCATGCCATTAACAATTATATTACAATATTATATTTTCATTGTAAATAATATATTTGCAGTTCAATAGTTTCAAATATATCACCACATCTATATCATAATACGCTAAAACATTTAAAAATCAATAAATGAAGATAAATAGTTAAAGTAATTTTTTGCCAGAAAGGTAAAGTGATTGGTGCTTGTTGATTACTGTTCTGCTAAAGAATTAAATCTTCTTCTTGAAAAAAAAAACATAAATATTCTATGTATTAAAACCTCTTCTGGCGTAGACTTTTAAATAATGTCTCTTATTGAAAAATGGATGAAAATGTAATAAATAGATCATGATAGGTTATGAAGATTTTAAGATTGTGACATTTATATTTATATCCTTAATGTTAATTTATAGTATTTACCAATTCCTTGTGTACAAAGGAGATGATTAACATTGTAAGTTTTTTTCAGCCAAACATTATTATTATTATTATTATTATTATTATTATTATTATTATTAATTACTTATTCATTTAAAACGTGGACTTTAATTTAGTTCAAATAGAAAAAATGCCAATCAAATTTGAGAGATTAACCCAACCGAATTCATCATTTGACGTATTAACTTGTGTACATGGATTGTGCATGTTTCTAGGTTGAACTTTTCCCAATCAATCTATGAGTCAACATGTTCTGTGCGTGCGTATCTGCTTCTTTTTTTGTTTTTATTTTCCAAACAAATATATTTAAAAATTAAAATAAAAAACAAATAAATGATCATTTTGTAATGTATTGTAAATTATTATCCCTTTCTTTCTTTTACAAACCCATAATTTTTTATTTATTTTTCATGCGTTTTTCTCTTTTCAACTTATTTAACTTCAATCAACCAAATTCATTTTTCACTTATTTTATCTTCTCTTTCAGTGTGTTAATTTCTTTATTCACATCCCAATATAGACTTGTTACACATTTTCTTTCATCATACAACGACAGAGATAAATTTATATTTCGCATTTACATTTGAAGATTCATATTCATATTTTTAGTAAAATAACTTAAAATGAATAATGGATTCAATTTTAAAAAATTAATTTAAAATTAAATTGAGTCAAATATAAATCCACAATTTACATAAAAAATAAAACTATTTAGAGTTAATTTCATTTCTCACGCACGAAAAAAGCTAAACGTATACATAAACCTTAAGAAAGTGGGTTTTTACGTTAATAGTAATAATAATAATAAATCTTATAATTAAAATTTGTTAGTTTCTTATTTAATTTATACTGTAAGTTAATTTTAATGTAAACAAAATTATAGATATTTGTAGAAAAACTAAAAAAGAAAAGAATCTTTATCATTAAACCTAAGTCATTCATTTCCTTCATTGGATTTGGTACTTCATTTATCCACCTCATCTGCTTCCCCTTTTGTGCTCCATTCACCATCACATTTATTATTTATTTATTATTGCCTCTTAAAGTAGGCACTATATTCTTAATATGTGTACTATAATATTTCTAAGTCTCGGATTCTACACCTTTATAAGATTTGCGATTTTTAATCACAACACTGATATGATTCCTTTACACTTTCACATTATCTTTTTTTAGTGTTTTTGACAAGAAAGAAAGGGAAGGATAACATCACACTATCCTTTTAATATATGTGTAGAGAATAATTAAACTAATACCTCGAATTCCTTTTCTCCCTTATTTAAAAAAAAAAAACGAGTTGATTAAAAATGAGACTAATTTTTTTTTTTTTACTTTAAAACGTTAGAGAGACAAAATATGGATGGATAATATAACATTTATTTTAGTCGTATTTCTATATTTATTTTTATAATTATAAAATTTAGATATTTTTATTTTTTATATTATATATATGATATTTTTCTATATTTTATCATTTTTATTTTTTTTATTTACTATTTTGTTATTTTTAATTTTTTAAAATCAATCTATTTATTATATTATTGTATTTTTCTCATATTTAACTTCTTCACATTTTTAAAATTTTTTTAATAATTTATTTTTTCCATTTTTTTTAATAAATTTGACAAATATAAAATTTGTTATTTATATTTTTTTAATATTTTAGGTGAATTTTAATAATCATTAATGTTATTTTATTTATAAGTTATATTAAGTTTTGTTGTATTATATTTTTTAGATTTTATTATACTTATTTATTATATATCAAAATTTTTTAATAAAATAATTATATTTTAAAGACATGAAAATAATTTATAATTAATTTTTTCACTTTAAACTAATTAAATAAAAATTAAAATTATTAAATATTTTTTCATAAATTGTATAATTCATATTTATAAATATTTTAAAATAATAACTTAAAAAATAATCAATATATATATATATAATTAAATACTTAAATATAATGTTATAATAATAATAATAATAATAATAATATTATTATTATTATAATAATAATATTATTATTATAATAATAAGTATTTTATATTTGAATAAAAACATATTAAATATTTATATATATATATATATATATATATATTATAAATATGATAAATTAAAGTATATACTTAATTAATAATAATTAAAATTTATAAATATTGTTTTATATAAAAGTATTAAAAAATATAAAATTTAATATATTATAAGTATAATTATTTTTTAAAAGTTTTTTTTTTAATTTAGACTCACTAATAATATTTTTTTCTTTCCTTTCTAATTAAAAAACTAATAAAGGAAAATTGTTTCTTTCTTTATTTTTTTTATAATCGAAGGATTTTTACACTATTGTCATTACATTTCAATCACAAATATATTTTAAAAACTAAATTTACTTATAATTGTTAATTAAAAAATTAATATGGATTTAAAGTTCTAAAACTTTATTATCATGGTTTTAATTATTATTTGTGTGAGTAATTACAATTACACTTTATATTTAAAATTGAAATTGTTTGCCTTTTATTTTAAGATTTGAGCTGTGGGAAAAAATTAGTTGGACAGTATTAACAATATATTAAATAGTTTGTATAATACAAAATGACATTATTTTAATACAAGGAAAAATCTACCACAATACAACAGAAAGAAAAGTGCAATCAAATTAGAATATAATCTTGTTGGTTGTGAATGTTAGTTAAGATTTGAGATAAATGCAGGATATACCGTTTCTTTTATTTTTACCCTAATTTTGATAAGGCAAACTCTATTTTTGCCCTGCATTTTTCTATGGCTGACAAATCAAATCCAACCATACTTACAAAGTTGGATTGGAACCACTCAATTTTTTATTGGACTATAAATTAATAGTTTAGTCCATTGGACCATATACGTTATAATAATGATTAAAAAAAAAACATATATTAGCTATACAAATATATACTTTTCAATGTGCCACGTATTCTTTACGAACTCCTGATACTGCATCAAACAGATGCATGGTGTGATTAATTTGTCACTTCTATAATTTATGGCTAAAAAAATATGTTCTTGGTGTGGTGTGTTTTTTAAATATTTATTTTTCATTCTTATATTTTAAATTTTTTAAATATATTATTTTAATCATCATTATACTTTGATTTGATATTTAATTATAATTTTTCGTCTTGATATATTTGATAAATGATTAAATTTGATTTTAATAATATTATTTTTGTTATAAAATTCATTAAATAACTAAATTTATATGTTTTTTTTACATTAAAAACTAATTTATTAAGTTTAAAATATAAATGTGAAAATTATATTTATACAATATATAATGTCAAAAAATAGATTTGACTTATTATTTTTAATATTACTGTTTAAAGACATATTCGATAAGTAGAATAAGAGAGTAAAGTGATTTTTTGAGATTGTTTGGGATGAAAAGCTTGTGTAAAATAACATACACATTCTCTTTCTTTCTTTCTATATATATATATATAAAGAGAGTAATTAACATATTTTATCGTTTTTCCCATTATCTAAATGGTATCTTTTTCCACTATTTCATATCATTTTTTTAAAATATAAAAAATTCAGTAAAAATAATAAGCCATATTAATTCATATACAATTTTTATAACTTTATTTTGTCTTTTCGTTTTATAATAACATAATACAAAACGTATACTTCATATTCATGACTTTATTTTTCTTTTTTTTTCTTTTTTTAAGTTGTGATTCAAAATATAACTTCCACTTTATATTTCTTAATGAGAAAATGCAAACAAGCATTATATAAAAAAATATGTTTTCATCTATTGACTTTTACATTATTTTGATGATTAATGTCTCTTCATAATAGATAAATAGAGATTTAAATAATGAGAAGTGAGAATATCATTCATAGAGATGATTAAATATAAAAATTAGGAAAAAGATATTTTGACACCACTATTCACACAAACAACCCCGTAAACAACTGCATTTTATATTATAATAATAATTTTAACTATTTTTTATTTTTATTTAAACTCTTTCATGATTATTATATTAATAAAATGGGTTATTTTTTCTTTTGGTTGTCAAAAGATCATTACCCTAAAAATTATTTAGTGTGTAGATTGTAATGATCATATAAATCGTTACTATAATTCACAAAATAGTAAACAAGTAAATAATGACATTTATTTTACATTATATTACTCGTTATTGTAACATAGATTGAAATTTTTGTTCACTAACAAAACTTCAAAATATAGTAACATAATTTATTTATATATTATACATGTAAAAGTAGCTTCCTCGAAGCTATCCCACTGAACTATATTTGTTGTTCAGTAGTCACATCTCCATCTCTCAACTCCTTATTTACTCTCACATAAAAATGACCATCGCAGTCTCATCCACATGGAAAAATAGGGGTAAGTATTAAATCATTCGATATAATAAAACAGATATAGAAGTAATAATTATATATTATGATCAATTACAAAATCATCAACACACTAAGACACCTTCCGGAAGTATATCCTAACTATGCCTGAACTCAGATACTCATCTGTGGACACATTGTGATCGGCACCCGCAGTACTATTTTGACCACCCTCCACACAGAGTAGGATTACTAGCGCCCTTCATCACTCATACTGGAGTACCCCTCCGAGCGTGCCACCAACTATCCCCCCATCGACTTCTCACCACCTGATCTCGTCGTCTACCTGACCCGACCAATCAGTGAAGTCTGAGACCTCATTCAGAATCCTCCGACATAGTTATTACACTAATGTACTCTGTACCACCCCAAGTACCATTCACACACAACAAAAATCATTTACATATGCCGAATTCTGGACCACCTGTCCTCAAGGCTCATCTGGTTCAATAAATAATAGTATTTGACTGATTCTAGGCACCAACCCTCTGGCTCAGTCTAGCTAATATATAACGTCTCATTACTAATTTTGGGCATCAGCCTTCAGGCTCAGTCTGACCCACACACGTCACAACACATTGCTGATTCTTTAGAACTGCTACTTTCATTCTATATTTTATATATATATATATATATATATATATATATATATATATATATATATATATATCTAAGTTATTTCCAAAATTATTTCCGAAATCATTTCGAAATCATTTTCAAAATCATTAAATTATTATTTTACCCTTGATCTTTTCTTAAAATTCCATGTATGTCCCTAAATAACTATTTTACCCTTTGACATTTCTAAAAATTCCTTCCATGTCCTGAAAATGACTATTTTGCCCTTGGACATTTTCGAAAATTCCATTTATGTCCCTAGGATGTAAAATGACTATTTTACCCTTGAACATTTTCAAAAATTCCTTCCATGTCCCTTTCTTCTTCCTCGCGTCAGTAACAGTATCAAAATTTGCATATTTTAGCAGATTTCAAATTACTCAGTTTTAGACCACCAAACTAGTCCCAAATTCAAATAAAACATGAATTATATCTAATTTAAGTTGAAAACAACAATTTTACCATATAATTCATCCTTAATTTTAAGAATTTCAAAAACTTTCAAACGGTGAACAGTTCGTCAAAATCAAAAATTCTTCAAAATCAGACATTCAAATAACTCATATTTCTACTCATATTCCTTATTCACAGAGTACACAACAATTTAATTTCATATATTGAATGAATTAAACTTTCCCTTACCTGGTGTGGTATTTCTACCGAAGTTTTCCTACTTAATTCAAGCTCTCTCCCGTTTCACCCGATCCTGCACGAGTAGAGTCTCGTGGCTTGAAATTTAGACAAAAAAAGAAGAAGGATGGGAGGGAGAACTACTTGTTGATGCTTCCTCACCCTTCTGTATGCGCATATATAAAAAAAGAATTTTACTGAGAAAAATTGCGTTACGAACTTTTCTTGTACAATAATATTATTATAATATATAAAAAATCATACATCACATAAATTATGAGAAGTTATTAGAAATTTATATGTAAGATATTTATGTCTTCTATTATTATTTTTCTTTTACATTATTTTATTTTAATAAATGATAAAATCAAACAATACACTAATACAATAATTAAAAAAAAGTATACTACATTCATTAAAAAAAAATTATTAATTTTAAAGTTTTTTATAAGTATTTTGAGATTGTCTATCTATATTATAATCAATATATAATATTTCTTTTTTTTTACTCCTCGTTTTTCTCTGACATTTATTTTCCCTTTCAGATTTTTTTCTCACACCCTTCAATTATTAATATTATGTTTTTGTATTTTCACGACCTTTTAATCTTTTAATTAATTTTAAATATTCATCTGGTTGATTTACACCTATTTACACAACTTTATATTTGTTTTATTTTTATTTTGTTTACTGTATATTCATTGAAATAAAGAATTGTTAGACAAAAAAAATGAAATTAAATTTTTAATGTTTTAAAAATTATTATTTTAATTAGTAAATTAAACTACTATTCTCTTATAGTTTTTCCGACTTATACTAACATTTTAGCTTTTTATAATTGTATACAAATCTTTTATTTGTTTTTAAAAAATTTGCACTGTTTTTATATCTGATTATCAGTTTGAAATTGATAAAAATAAATCATCTATTTTTTTTATTATATTATGTTATTTTATTTTCTAAAAAAAAAGAAACCTCAAAGATTCTAAAGCTTTATACAAAGTAAAACCTACTTTTTAGTATATAAATAGTAAAAAGACAAATACTACATCCAGTAATGTTTATAAAGCATTCAAATGGTAATATGTTCATTTACTATTTAATATTTTTTATTCAACTATTTATTAATAGTATAATTAAAAAAGCAGAAAAAATATTTTTATAAAATTGAAACATAATGCAACATTTGATTATGTCTTTAAAAAAACAGTAATGTATTTAATGAAAATGTAAAGTGCCTAAAAAAATTCACCTCCTTTGCTAATCTTACTTCTGTCAATTCCCCCTTTAAATCGGCGTGTAAATAAAGTTTTCAGATCATGTCTAAAGAATACTATTGAAGAGATATTTCAAAGAAGAAAACTAAAGAAAGTTAGGTTTTCGTGATAAAAAAAATCAACCCATGAACGGTAACAACGAATTTGAACACGTAGGAAAAAAAGAACTCTCATCGTTTAGCTGAAGCGCCGAGTCCACGGCAAAGGCTGACGACGACAATTTCTGTAACCTGGCAACGATTTTGCGGCCGGACAGGAATAAGAAGAGGAGAAAGTGGAAGGAGGTCGTAGTTGGGATAGGCACATGGTTTGGTGTAATGGAAGGTGATAGAGACCCATGACAGAGGTTGAATTGAGAATCTGAACAAGAAAGAGAGGAGAGGGTTATTTCAGGAAAGATTTTTTAATTAAAAAACTGCATGTGGCGTCTACGTGGATAATAAATAAGTTTTATTTTGTGATAAAATAAAATAAAATTAACGCACCTACGTAACTTAAAATTTTGATGTCTTTGTATTATAATTTTTTGGTTCAATTATATTTGGTTACATTTCTCTGAGTTTCCGGAGTGAAGGGGTTGCTGGATCTATTTGGTTGATGAAGAATGAGAAATGAGAAGTGAAGAGTAGAGATTAGAGATGGAAGAAGAAAAAGCAGCGGCGTACTACGACGAGTTGACCCGCAAGGGCGAGGGAGCCGCTAGGTTTAAACAAGGTCTCGGTTTTTCCACTTCCGCATCAAACGACGACGTTCCCAAACCTGGCTCTGCCCTCGCCTCCTCCTCCTCCTTCCTCTCCAAATTCGTCAAAGCCTCCTCCACCTCTTCCCACTCCGACAAGGAACCGCAAGTCAATGCCTCCTCCGCCCCTTCCGAGTCCCAGAAGCAAGCGCAACTGCAATCCATTCACGACAAGCTCAAGAAGAAGCCCTCTTCCGAGCCTAGGGTTTCGAGCAGAGAGAGGGAGAGGGATAGAGATAGAAGTAGAAGACGAAGCAGGAGCAGAGACAGGTACAGGGAATCGCGGAGGCGGAGCAGGAGTAGAGACAGATATAGGTATAGAGATTTCGGCGGGGATAGGGATAGGGATAGGGAGAGAGGGAGACGGAGGAGTAGAAGCGTTTCTCCTCGCAGACAACGTAGGTTGGAGAAGGACGCGGATGATAGAGGGAGGAGTGAAGCCAGAAAGGGGAAGAGTGCTGCGACTGATTTTTCCAACCTAATTGAAGGTTATGACCGTATGGTACGTTCAACTGTTCTAATTTCATTGTTGTGTTTCTCTCACGCTTTGGGCAGATGAAGATGTTGCTTCCAATTTCTAGAAACACTTTTTTCTAAGCTCTATCTACTATTTGCTGGAATTTGCGTGTGATGATTCATGGGCATCTTTTTTTGCTCTTGTCTACAGTCATCTGCTGAAAGAGTCAAAGCAAAGATGAAGCTTCAGCTCTCTGAAACTGGTAAGCTAATAGATCTTCCGTGCAGAAATTGTTCATACGTCATAAATACATTTTCGCCATATGTTTTGAAATAAATTGTTTTTCTTGCTGTATCTAAAACTGATCTTAGCACCACTGATATTAAATATTCTGAAGATCTTTTCTATTGTCGACTAGTTTGAGAATATTCTTTAGAAATTGTCATGTTAATCTACATGAAAATAGTGTTTTGGCACGAATGGTTGCCTTGCCTTCTGTGGTCTTCTTGCAGTATATGATCATTTGATGTTAAAAACTCGTTAAGGTTGATGTTAGAAACTAGTTAAGGTTGCTACTACCTAGTGATATATATGAATAAGGCTAGCTATTACAAACCAAAACTTTTATATTTATTATAAATATTTGTTTTCTTTCTTGCCAAATGAGATGGTTTATCCACGTAATAATAGTTTCTTTTCTGACATACTCAATACTTTTAAATGTAGCTGCACATGATTCAGAAAAGGGGGTAGGCTGGGAGCGGTTCGAGTTTAACAAGGATGCCCCTCTTGATGATGAAGAAGTTGAAGGTCAGACTTGTTTCTTAACATATTTGTGGGATTTCTTTCTGTCGTTTACCTATGAATGCTTCAATTTAATCCTCTTTGTTTTTAATTCCTTTTTGGAGCTATAAGTACAATTTGCCTTGATTGCTGGTTGTTCCCCATTCTTGGTAAAAGTCACTAAAACTAGAAGATTCTTACATTGGTCATTTCTATTAAGACATTTTACGGGTCTCCCAGTGTGCTTCTCCTGTTAATCTAGTTAACATTTTCTGCATCTTGTTATTGGAAATTTAAGTAATACCTTTCTCAATATTGAGTACTTATTTGTATGTTTCTCAGTTATTTATTTTTGTTTTTAAGAGTTTCTGCTTTTCTGTCGTTGAATGGTGGTCTTTTCAGCTATATACGCTTGTAATAACAGTTAGTAGTGATGGATTTTTGTTGAACTTAAAACTGATAGTACACGCCCTCCATCTGCAGTCGCCGAAGATGATGCATCCTTAGTCAAGCACATCGGCCAAAGTTTCAGATATTCTGCAGTTGAGGTATCTTCCTCATCTCTTATGTTTGAATGGTCAATTTGATTCCTTGTTGATGTACATGCCTGATCAATGTTTGGAAAACTGAATCTCATATTGTTACGTAGGCAAGGAGGGAGGAACAAATACAAGCTGCCCATGAGGAAGCTATGTTTGGTGCTACAGCACTTCCACCTCCCATCAGTACAGATAGTGAGCCTGAAAGGGAGAACGAGGAAGAGGTTCATAAAAAAGATCTGGTTACAAGCCTCTTAAGTGAAACAGTAAGCATTTTTCTATGTGACAAGCATATGGATAAGCACAACAAATCATTCAAGTAGTAACCCTTTTATATTTGGTTTCAGGTGCTGGCCAAGCAAAAGGGATCCTGGCGTGATCGGGTTCGGCAGGCTTAGAATTTGCACCTTAAAAATTGATTTGACAACAGAAAAGCTGGCCAAAATGTCACATGGAGTTGGGCTTTAACCATGTCATATATTTCCATTTTGCAGCTGGAATTACTGTGCATTTTTATTTTTTTTTGGTTTCTATATGGTTTGAGGTGGCTTTAACCGATCATTCTATTTATACCGGTTCCCATGCAACTGCGACTAGTGCTGAGGTGGGCTGTGTGTTGCCGCTTATAATTTCAAATGGGGAAGCGGGTTGTGTGATGTTCTGTGCAATGCCAGTTTCGTATTGCAATATTTAGAGGGAAAGCTTGCAAATAGAACAATGTTATATACACAGACGCTTTATCTCTGATCTCATCCGCAAAGTTTTCACCATTTGATTACAGTGGGGATCAGCTTATTTTCTGTACATTTCTAATAACCCACATAGATGAGAGATGAAGTAACTTTATGGGATGTGTATAAGCATTATCCTTGCAAATACGTGAAAGTTTCGTTCAAATTTTAGTAAAATAACTTCATTTAAAACCGTTTTATTGGCCTATTGCAGTAGTGAAGAATCCCGTGATGAGATGAAATCCTATCCTGAATGTAAAAAAAACTACGAAGTTGATAAAGTTATAGTCTAATTAACATAAGTGAGTGGGGACAAAGTCTTTACATTTACAGATTTAACTATTTTACTATGAATAAAAGTTAAAAGAAAAAAATCTATCATCATTTGAATTATTTCTGAAATAGTCGTTGATATCATTTTTATTTTTACTGTACTTTATATATTTGCTCAGTTTAAAGAAGTTAAATTCATCATATGTATTGTTAAACATGAGATTAAATAAAGGATGCGTGTATGTTTGAAATTTTGGAGAAGAAAAAATGTATATAATAACTTAAATGATACAGTCGTTTACATACGCAATTTTCGGTTCTTGTTGTTTTGTACAAGTTTGTATTTGTTGTTACCTGGGATTCGCAAGTGCACATCCGAGCTCCTTTTGGTCGGCCCATTAGGTGTAGACTGAATAGGAATTGAAAGCGAAAAGTACGTGAAATGAAAGCGAAAAGTAGAATACTAATGAATAAAATAAAATACTAAAACTGTTTACGTAAAGATAGGATTTGAGATATTTTATTTTTATTTGTTAGAGGATATTTTCAGATATTTCTCAAGTATTTGGGATAAGTTAGATATCTGGATATATAGCATGTTGTCCAGATACATAAATATTATCGAAATATTTGATTTAAGTTATCGGTAATTATGATGTTTAGCCGATTTAGGGCATATTAGGTACAATATTAAACCGATTAAAAAATATTTATTTTTAAAACTATTTTCCTAAAATTGAAACACGTTTTTCCTGGTCTAAAATCAACCAATTTTCCAATAAAAATATTTTAAACTTTTATTAAATACATTTATGATGTTAGCCGTTTTAGGACATGTTAGCTACAGTATTAAATTAATTAAAAAATATTTATTTTGAAAATTATTTTCCTAAAATTGAAACACGTTCTTCCTGATCTAAAATCAACCAAATTTTCCAGTAAAAATATTTTAAAATTTTATTAAACGCATTTTTCTCCATACAAAAAATTGTTATTGCGAACAAGGTTTTGAATAACATGTTTTCCTCATTTTCAAATGCAACCTTCTCGTATATTTCATCATCACCATAAATTGTCTTGGATAAATATTCACGTACACAATTATATAGTGACAAAATTCAGGGGACCATTTTCACTAAATGTCCCATAGCCATAATTACTCAAACTTTTATAATTTCTTTTCCTCCCTCGATGACATTACTCACTCTTTTTGTCTTACTTCTCATTTATCCTTAAAGTATACAAGTCGTGAATTAGAGTTTGATTAGAAGAATAAGAAAAAACGTTTGAGAAGGATTCTTAATTACGTTCATCAAAATCTATCCCATAATAACTATTATTTTAAAAAATTGACATGATATAAAGATGTAAATATAGAAGAAGAAAAAACTTGGTTCATAAGAAAAATTCCATTATACCTGACAACTGAGACATGTTACGACTACAGCGTAACAGGAAAATAATATATAACATTTAAAGCAGATATTTGAATTTAATGAAAAGTCTCAGAGCGAGGAAAATTAAATAAATATAAATATTAGCAGGAAACGTAAATAAATAGCTAAATATACCAGTAGCCAAAGTAATGTGAAATGAAATCTTAAGCAAATTGTTTTGCTACAAAACTGAAGCATGGATGGTATAACTATGGGCAGAATACCATGTCATTGAGACCACGGTCGCCACCAATTGGGCATCCTTTCTTGTACCCAAAGTTAAGCGCATGCCAACAAAATCAATAAATAAATCAATTTTCCGACGTTGTAACAGTTTCGCACAAAATCTGTGCTCCAACACTTTTCTTACCCACTGTCTTCGTCCATTGCAAACTTGAAATTTGCGACCTGTACAACTTTTGCTCTCTCTTTCATTTGTAACTCTATGGCGAATCGATGGCTTAGGCCCGAGGTACGTTCCCTGTTGATAATTCATCATTTTTCATGTCTCTTGGTTTGTGTCTTTTACCTTTTTCTTTACAGTTATATCATATATGGTTTCATCTGAGTGTTATTTGCATCCATGCTTATGAAAGTTGTTGATTTGTTGGTAGGTATACCCATTGTTTGCTGCTGTTGGAACTGTTGTTGGGATATGTGGTTTGCAGTTGGTTCGCAATATCTGCATCAACCCTGATGTCAGGTCTCTCTGTCTCTCTGCACTCCTGTGATAACTTTTCATCTTTATGGTTTTTTGGTAATCAAAAACCAGTGATATCGTAAAAAAATTTCTTTTTCTTTGGACTAGAGTCACTACCAGCCATTGGGGTTTTTAAGAATATGATATTAGCAGTTTCAATAATAATAATAATAATAAAAGATACTTGTTGTTTTGACACTTGTCATTCTCACTGATTGAGAATGTAAAAGGTTATGGATTGTTTGAAAGTATTATCCTAGTTATTCAGGAGTAGGCGACGTTGATCTTAGTGCTGTTTCTCTTACAACAAACGTTACAAATTTGATTTTGCATCATGTTTAGTGTTGTAATAAGCATGTCTGTGTTTGAGAAATTTGTTTGCATGCATGTTCTTCCCCTGAAATGAAAATGAAATAGGGTGAGCAAGGAAAAGAGAAGCGCAGGAGTGCTGGAGAACTCTGCAGAGGGAGAAAGGTACGCGGAGCATGTTCTGAGGAAGTTTGTGCGCAACAAAGAGCCACAAATTATGCCCTCCATCAACAGTTTCTTCGCTGACAACGATCGCAATTAACTTTAAATCAGCACAAAGGCAATTTCAGAACTAAACATTACTCTTCTCTTAATATTAACTAATAAAAGTTTTTTGTGCTTTCAAATAAAAAGGTTATTTATTTCTGGGACTAAACCACTTGTGGGGTTGTACCATGTATCAAATAAAACAGTTACAGATGATATTACCAAAACAAAAACCAGTGTTGTGCAGAATATATGGCAAAACTCAACAGCATAAAGTTTTGCTCCCATAGAATCATGTTATTATACATTATCTAACCATCTATTAGAATTATGATTATATGCAATTGGTTTGTGTAGAAATAATTTAATACGATTATTCTTCAAGTGATAGATAATTTAAGATGCAATGATTTTCAGAAACAATTAACACGTGGATTATTTTATGAAATAATTAAATGTTTTTATTTATTTATCAATGAAATATTTAAATTAATGACTCACAATAGTCCTCTTTTAATGGATCAGTTATTTAAAATGACTAATTAATTTAAGTTATAATTTATTGATGTAATGGGGATAATTTTGTATAATTTTATGTACGGAAATATTTAATAGTGTTTCTATAAACATTTAAAAAGGATTTTTTTTATAATAAATGTATTTAACAATAGAGATGAAATAAAATATGAAATTTCCTCATTTATTTATAGAAATTGCTATTCACCGAAATTGTTTAATATGACATTCAACTTTGTAAATAATTACATAACAAAATATTTTTGAAAACAATTCAATTGAGAAGGGGAATAAGCTTAATCCAGTTAATTTTGGAGTTGTATATAGTTTAAGATTTAATGACTCTAATGTGAGAAATAAATAAATTTACAAATGAGTTTAATAGACTTTTTTTCATAAATAATTTTAAATATCAATTTTATAAAATAAAGAAAAATATTAGTACAATTTCAATTAACTTAGAACATGTTCTACTAATCTAGAGGTGTTTCATTCTCTATGTTTCTAGGTCACAACCCACTTATGATATTGAATGGGGAGATAAGTTTGTTACTCATATTATACCTAGAACACTTCACACTCTTCCAAAATATACAGTTTTTATTTAATCCTCTCTCCTCTTTTTTTTTTTTATTCTGGATTTATTTACTCTTTTTAGAGTTATTTACTAATTTTTGAGTTCCTAAAAAAATCCAAGAAGTTTCTGTTTTATCTGCGGAGTATTGCAAAAGTCTCTTAAAATAAAATAGAATTTTTCCAATTTTTTCGAGGAACTCAAAAACTAGCCAATAGATAAAAAAAAGTAAATAAACCCAGAATAAAAAAAAAAAGCAGAGGAGAGATGATTAAATAAAAATTGTGTATTATAGAAAAGTGTGAAGTGATATATTTATAGGTGTAATATAAATAACAAACTTATCTCCCTATTCAACATCACAACATCATGGGTGATTATGCCGCCTTAGAAACATAGGGAGTGAAACATCTCTAAGTTAGTAAAACATGTTTTTGGTCAGTGGAACACGTTGTAAGTTTTACAATATTGTTATTTTATAACAATCTCCTACCTATTGCAAAACAAGAAAAAAATAAATGAATAAAAGAATTAATGTAATATTTTGGTAGACTAAGAAAAAAAAACACATCATTTATTAATTACATTACACTCATGGATTAACAATGAAAACTCCATCACGAACTAATTTTATTTTTTTCTAATAAATTATCGAACATATTTTGTTGTTAATTACTTTTATATTTTTCATAAATTAAAAAGTAGAAAAAATGTTTCTTATTTATTTCATTTTACTAATGGATTAATAACGAAAAAGTTTTGCTGCTAATTAATTTCATATTTCTAGTCAATTAAAGATGAAAAAAACTTGGCTCTAATTAAGTTCATATTTTTCAGGAATTAGCGGATGAAACAGTTTGTTAATAATTAATTTCATTTTTTTTCTAATAGATTAAGGATAAAAATAATCGTTGATTACTTAATATTTCAAATGGATTACCAACAAGTGAATTTCGTCACTAATTTATGACATATTTTTGTTGGATCAGCCACGAAAAAACTTCAGCGCTAATAAATTTCATTTATATAGGATTAGCACAAATAATTTATCGTTAACAAAATTCATATATCTAACAAATAATTTCGTAGTTAATTAATTTTATTTTTCTCACATGTTAACAGCGAAAAATTGTATCAAGAATTTATTTTATTTTAAAAATATATTTATTCATTTAAATTTTCAAGTGCGTTTTCCTATTGGTAAAAGAAAACGAAAGTCACAAAACTACGAAACGAAGGTGAATTTCTGGTCAACAAATTTGCGTATGGTTTCGCGAAAAACACAAAACAATTCGTTATACAATCAAGACAAGAATGAACGAATGAATCACCTGGCGTGGAATGGCAACGGAACAATCTCCGACAGCGGCGTTGGTGCCAGCAACGGTGACGGTGAGTTCCGGCAGAGTGGACACGTGGCATTCATCCACAGCAATAACTATTCTTTTCATTGTAATTCTTGTTTTTATATATAATTATGCCAATTGATAAAAACACAAATGAAATCATTTCATTTGTAATAGAATGTTTGCTTGTTAAGAAGTTTTTTAACCAATTTTGGGAACAACAAACTCAGATTTAATTATTGGTATTGCAATGATTGTTTATCAGACGAATTTATATGTAATTGCATCATTTTGACTATGAATAAATAATTATTAATAAATTTTATTTCATCTAAAAGCATAGATTCAGTTACCATCACTTTCCTATATTCAATGACATATTTTATAAATATATTAAGGTATTGAGTATACTTATCTACTACATAAACAATATCATATCTAAAAGAGACTATTAAATACAATAAACTCTTAATTATATATGAGTACTAAAATTAAAAGATTAAGTATCTTCTATTTTTCTTTAATTTAGAGTTAAAATTATAAGGAGTCCTTCTAATTTAAAATCATAATATCCAAATTTTGTAAGAAGTTTTTCTTAAATCCCAAAATCATGCGTATTTTCATTTCAAATTTTGATTAAAAAAGTAAATTTATTCTAGAACCAATGTCAATACATATACACCAATTATTAATATCTTATCCGTGTATAAAAATATAATGAGATATTCCTCGCTTTAAAATTTATAATACACATATCTAATACACTTATCTATCAACATCATTAATTAAAAAATTAGAACATTGTTAACTTTTCATGCACTATTAGTGAAGTGACATCAACCAATGCGTACCTTCCACAGAAAGGGATCTTAGCCATAGTGGTGTTTTGCTTCAGCTGATCAAAAGCACCAGCTTGGAACGTATTCGCACACACCAGGGCGGGCTTTCCAACCTTTCTTTTGATCATAATAAGCATTTTTCGTACACGTCGTCGTTTTACCAGATCCTTGCAAGTCGACGATCATGACAATGTTAGGTTTGGCCTTTTTGGGAGTGAACGAGGGTTTCCCGGGATAAAGAATTTTGCAGAGCTCATCGAATATGACCTGCTAGATAATTCGGCGCTTGTTGTGGCCGGCAGCGGTCGAACGTGGTGCAAGAAAACCCTAATTCGACAAAACCAGATCGGTGATCGGAGAAAGAATCTGACGGTGAGCGAAGATGGTTCTCGCGTAGTTAGGTGGATTTCGCGTGCTGAGCAACGTGACCATCGACGGATTATTCCTTTAAGCACAGTGATTTTACATGTATCTGGACTTGCGCATTATTCAGTGATAAGTTATCAAGAATTTGCGCAATATTTGGGGATAAGTTATTAAGAATAAAGAATAATGATTTTACACGTGTTAGAAATCAAGTTTTGTTGATGTATCAGTCAGTTTTTTCAACATAAACTAGTCAGCCCTAATGTATCCCATGAATATAGATAATGAATAATTATGAAACGCAACTAATAGGTAAAATTACTCTATAATCCACCAAGAAATTTAAAAATAATCACAGAAAAAATCATTTACTTTTAAAAATATTTCAAATAATTGATTATTAATTTAAAATAATCAATTCGATAATTATGTGTAATGTGACATTCATATAAGTAATAAAAATAGTTTAATAGAACATTTATTTATGAATGCCAATTAAAATTTTATTTATAAAAAAATATCTTAATTATTAAATTTTAAAAAATGAAAATTGAAGATCAAAGATAAATTTTTAACTCTTTTTAATCAATAAATTATTTCTCTATTTTTAATCCATAAATAAAAGATAAGTATTTAAAATACAAAAAAGTTTATTTTTTTTATTAAATGCAAATAAATCCGTTGATTATAGTTAGATCTTAGCCCTGTTTGTTTGAAGCTCGATTTGCGACGAAATACTGTTCACGAAGACGAAACACGAGATTCACCCACGTTTGGTTGAAGCGATTTGCGACGAAATGCAGGCGAGGAAAAGGGGAGATGAGAGAGAGAGTTTCTTCGCTGAGGTGCGAAGAAAATAGATGAAAGTAATGAAAAGTCGTTGTTACCCTGCAATATATGATAGCGGTTAAATCTTAACCGCTATTATAATAACGACTTGTAATAGCGGTTAAAACTTAACCGCTATTATATATCACTTCTAATAGCGGTTAAAACATAACCGCTTATTATATATCACTTCTAATAGCGGTTAAATTTTAAACGCTATTATATATCACTTAAGATAGCGCTTACAGAGGAACCGCTATTATATCCTCCAATATTTCGCTCGAGCGAGACATAGTCGCTCAAGCGAAACACAACCCGAGACCGAAGAAATTAAAATATGGTTGTATATGATAGCGGTTCCACTGGAACCGCTAGCTAATATACACTTTAGATAGCTGATTCTGAGAGGAACCACTATTATATCCTCCGATTATGATCGATCATTACCTAAATCTAATCGATCAGAATCATATTTCGCTCGAGCGAGATATAGTCGCTCAAGCGAAACACAACCCGAGACTCGAAGAAATTAAAATTTTGGTTGTATATGATAGCGGTTCCACTGGAACCGCTATCTAATATACACTTTAGATAAGCGATTCTGAGAACCGCTATTATATCCTCCAGTTATGATCGATCATTTCAAATTATGATCGATCAGTATCGTTTTCATCTCGAGCGAGATATAGTCGCTCGAGCGAAATGCAACCGAGACCGAATCTTAAAATATTTTTTTGAATATTATGTTTTTAAATTTGCTATTAGAGAAAACCTTTCGAATTCAAAATGTTAAATACTTTTAAATATTAAAATTAACTTTATCAAAAATTAGGAAAACAAAATTTATCCAAAAGAGTTCAAAAATGTATAAGAGTATTCTCAATTTTGAGTTTAATTATATTGTTCATTCTCAAAGTAGAAATTTATATTGTAGTTATTTAATTTACATTTTGTGATCTTCTTAAAATTAGCATCAATAACATTAGACTTTACATTTGATTCATACCTAACTAATTATAGATTAAAAGGAAAGTGGTATAACCATGCATTTTACTTTTCTATTTACCTTATTCTTTTAATTATTTTATATAATAATAATCAAAATATTCACACTGAATATGGGCATTTTCCAAAATAATATTATTGTATTATTGTTAAAATTAGCATCAATAACATTACACTTGATCTTCTTAATTATATTGTTCATTCTCAAATTAGAAAATTATATTGTAATTATCTTCAATTTATTAAAAGTGTAATTAAATCTCTATTTTCTTAATTTTTTTTGTTTCAAACTTCTCAATGCTACATTTTTGTAACTTCTATCATTATATTATTATCCTCATCTCCTCCCATGTTCTACTTTATCTTTACAATAGTTAATATTCTTAAATAATCTATATTTTTAATTATAATTTTTTAATATATATTTCGAAATTAATCAATTCTAAGCTATTATTTGAAAAACTAATCAATTCTAATCAATAATTTAGAAAAATAATCGATTAGAATTAATTATTTGAAAAAATTATGAAATATGATCGATCATTTCAAAAATCTAATCGATCAGAATCATATTTCGTCTCGAGCGAGATATAGTCGCTCAAGCGAAACACAACCCGAGACTCAAGAAATTAAAATATGGTTGTATATGATAGCGGTTCTACTTGGAACCGCTATCTAATATACACTTTAGATAGCGATTCTGAGGAACCGCTATTATATCCTCCGATTATGATCGATCATTTCAACTTATGATCGATCAGGATCATATTTCGCTCGAGCGAGATATAGTCGCTCGAGCGAAATACGGCTTATGAGCTCACGCTTTGAGAGTTGTTGTAGCTTACCTAAGCTCAGCTTTTTCGGTTCAATCCAATCGCAGTGGGATTAGAGAGCAAGTCGTTCAAAGTTTGTTTTAATCTGTTGAAATAGCAGTTATAATCTGTTAAAAGTCCTTTCAACCCATTAATGCGTTCTTGTTCTTTAACGGAATTGTTTTAGCCGATACGACCAAGTTTTTATCAGTTAAAACTTTTTACAAATATTTTCTAAGAGTGATTTAATCGATTGATTCGCGGTTTAATCGATTGATTCAGATTTAAAACTTTCTTATAACACTTTTCAAGTTATTTTAAGCGATACAAAGAAGTTTTAATCGATTAAAACCACTGCACGAAATTTTTCTAAGTCATTTTAATCGATTAAAATGCGTTTTAATCGATTGAAATGCGTTTTGACTTTATCTTTGACTTCATCAAATCATCGAGATCTTTGCTTAGTCGCTCGAGCGAGATCAGTTTAGCTCAAGCGAAAAACAACTCGAGGATGAAAATTATGTGCAGTGTCTTCGCTCGAGCGAGTTTACTGATCGCTCAAGCGAAATATAACTTGTAATAGCGGTTTTAGGTGAACCGCTATCTAAAGTGTCGAGGTTTTGGAAGCTGTGATCGATCATTTTGGCAAAATAATCGATCATTTGAAAACTTTAGGTAGCGGTTAACATATAACCGCTATCACAGGTTACTTTTAAAAGCGGTTGTCTTTGTAACCGCTCTTAAAAGTGTATATATAATAGCGGTCCAATTTAACCGCTATCTTATATATATTTGTATTAGCGGTTATATTTATAATCATTTGAACCTTATTTGATACAAAGGGTAAAATGGTAATTTTCTTAAATAATAAACATAAAATTATAATTTTTATATCTCATATCAATCAAATCATTCACAATTTCCCATAAACTTTCCTTTCACTTTTCAATCATCTCCATTTCTCTTCAAATCCCTCCTTTTCCACTCTCTCATTTCCACTCTCTCAAATCACTCCATCCAAACAAAGCCTTAGAGATGAGTAGTTGCTTAGTTGGTTGAAGAGTCCTATAAATGATTAAAATTAATAAAAAAAATTGAACTTAATTTGATTACATTGAAAAATACAAATTAATTTAGAAAAAATCCTCTCCATTAGTTTAAAAATTCTGAATTGCAACAAATAAATATGTTTAAACTGGACTGTAAATTATATAATTGAAAACTATGCTTTAAAATAAAATGTTCATTGACCATAATTTCAAACATTTTAGATAGTTAAAGTCACTCAAGAAAGTTTAGCTTAATCCAGTTTATTGAAATTGTGATGCAATTAAGATCGGAAAGGAAGGGCGTGGTTGGGGGCAAAGAATGAATTGCAGTTGTTGATAAAGAAGTTCCCGCTTAATTGTTTGTTTTTGTTCAAAAACCAAAACAACATCCCTCCCACTCCCCTTTCAGATCCAATTTTCAAAAATTTTGCCCCGCCAATAAACCCTATTCTTCCCTCTCTCTCTTTTTTATTTAACGGTCTTATCTGTCCCTCTCTCTCTTCCCTCTCCTTCTCCCACATTTCCATGGCTTCTTCCGATCCCATCACTTCCAAACACTACGCTTATAACAGAAAACAGAAGTCCTTGGGACTTTTATGCACCAAGTACTTCTTCTCTTCTTCCTCTCCTATTTTTTTCAATTCAATTAAACTCATTGCTAATTCGTTTTCTCTCTTTTTTTCCATCGCAGTTTCTTGAGTCTCTATAACAGAGACACCGTGCACTTAATTGGCCTCGATGACGCGGCCACTCGTTTAGGTAAATACGCTTCTCTTCTCACTCTGTCTTATATTTTTGGATCTAATATTGTTTTTCCTCAGGAGTTGAGAGAAGACGGATCTACGACATTGTTAACGTTCTCGAGAGTATTGGGGTCCGTAAACTTTTCTTTATTTTATTTTATCTTGCACTTTTTATTTTTATTTTTACACTTTTTACCTCAATTTATTTGATTCCATCCGTTCGTGCTTAGGTTCTCTCAAGGAAAGCGAAAAATCAGTATACCTGGAAAGGTTTTGCTGCAATTCCTCTCACTCTTCGGGAGCTCAAAGTAATTCTAATTTGTGTCAGCTTATGATTTACACGTTTCGTAATTAGGTGTTAATTTAGCTTTTCATGGTTTCGTAGGAAGATGGTCTGAAAGAGAGTTCCAATTCCTTGCGCTGTTCCGCCAACGACGACAACGATAAAGTGAGTTTTGCCCCAATACTGGAACTTGATGTTTTTTTTTTATTCTACTTAAATATATGTTTTTAGGATAATAAGTGGATTAATTAGTGCCAGCGAATAATTTAACGTTGACTTGCAATGTAGGTGTCGGATGACGAAGATGATGAAGAAACACAGTCCAATCCCGCCACTGGAAGTCAAAACGACAAGTTGAACCCTAACTCTACTCAACCCAGACCACTAAAAAATGGTAATTATATTCTAAACAAAAAGAATTAAGCTTTATCATTGGATGTGGGAGATGCCTCATTGTATATCCTTATACTAATAAAAAATATCCTCTAACTCTGATTGAGATATTATGTGTTTGCTTCAAATTATTTTCTAGCAATGATTATTTTATTTTTATATTTTCTAAATTTTAGACATTGTCTTTAACACTTAGTGAGGTTTGAATGTTTTTTTGCTTTTTCTCTTATTGGGAATTTGCATAAGCACAGCAATGATAGACTGTTAGGAATTACTATTGCTCATGGTTTGATGCTTCTACACCATTTTGCAGAAAATCGAAGGGAAAAATCTTTGGCTCTGCTAACCCAGAATTTTGTCAAGCTCTTTGTCTGCTCTAATGTGAGGGTTACCATAACTATCTTGGATGTTCCGATTTGATGTATCCTTTAATTGGCCGTGTAGCAAAATGTGTTAAGTTGTTCAAAATTAACAATGTTGACTCTTCTTTGCAGGTGGAATTGATCTCCCTTGATGAGGCTGCAAAATTGTTGCTTGGAGATGCTCATAACACTTCAATTATGAGAAGTAAGAGTACGTTTTATTCATTAAAAAATAGTACTGTACATGATTATAACTATTTCTTGGTTGATTTTAAAAATATCACAAGGCGACGCATGAAAAATATCGATCACATAAGCTCAAGTTTTTGATAATTGGATAAACCATGGACACTTTCATGTTCGTCTCCTTGTACTATATTTTAAGGTATATTTAAACGCATGAGTTGAAGACTTCTGACATTTTTTCACTTACACTCTGATTTGGCCTTGCAGCAAAAGTTAGACGCCTATATGACATCGCAAATGTGCTTTCCTCCATGAATCTTATTGAGAAGGTGATTTTCGCCATTCTTTTATATATCCTCGTATTTGTGTCGATCTGTTTAATTAAGTATGTTAACTTTGTCCTCAGCTTACGATATTTTACAACTTGACAGACCCATACTTCAGATACGAGAAAACCAGCATTCAGATGGCTGGGTCCTGAAGGGAAGACATGGAATGAGTCAATTCACAAATCAAGTCTGTACGACTCTAGGAAAAGGGCGTTTGGAAGTGATATCACAAACATAAGTTTTGAGAGGAATAAGGTGGAATTATTCACAAATGGGGACTTAAATTCGAATCTTAAGAAGCCAAGAATGGAAAATGATAGTGGGCTGGGTCGGACAGATGAAAACAATTCAAAACAAGGCACAAAACAAACTTCTAAGAGCTATCAGTTTGGTCCATTCGCTCCGGTGTGCGTGCCCAAGATTGGAGCCTCTGGGAATAATATTGTGAAGCAGGTGCATGACTGGGACAGTCTAGCAACGGCACATAGTCCTCAGTATCAAAACGAAGGTAATAAATAATTTTTACCTTTCATAGTCAGATATAAAATTAGGTTTAAATACGTCTTTTGCATGGTAAATTTAGATATATATTTGTTTGTTGGTTTATTAAATTTAAAATTGATTATTTGTTTAATACAGGTGAGTGAAAGTCTTACGTTAAAATGGTGGATTTGGTACAGTCCGACTTATTTGTATTAACAAAGTAAAAAAATTGATAACATGAACTATATAAATTTTTATTAAATTTCGTCTTAAATTAATGGATCAATTTTAGTTTAATTAAAAATTTGAAAAATTATTAATGTATTTATATTAAAATAATTAATTAAAAATATTTTAAATTATATTAATAAAAATAATTTTTTATTTTATATATAAATAATTTAATATATACATTTTAAGAAAATAAATCTATTTTGTATAAGTTAAAAATTTTATTATTATTATTTTAGCAATTTACTGATCTTAAATAAATAAATATTAAAAATTTATTTTATATTTATTTTTAGTATAAATGAATTTTTTTATTAATTTATATTATATATATATATATATATATATATATATATATATATATATGCTTTGGTTGTTTAAAAAATCTTGTTAAAATTAATTTGATTCGGTTCGGATGAAGTTGAGCTTGAATAATTGGTTCATAAGTATCGTGTTTATTTGATTCAATATTTTATTATTTTGTTTATTAATTTTTTAAAAATTATATAAAAGTTTAGTTTGATATGATACAGCAGTGGATTTAAGTGGATCATAAAAGATAGTCTAAAAAAATTTGATACAAATTGAAGAAATACATTTTCTATCTTTAAACTATTTCACTTGATGACAACTTTATGATTAGATTTGCGTGCATTTTTTTGTTGTTGTTTTGTGAGGACTCGGTCAGCTTCCTCGAACCGTTTGTCTTACGCAAAAATTCATTTTTAAAATAACGACATGTAAGAACTGTGTTGAAGATGCTCTAAGCCTCATTTAACTAGCATCTATTATTCAGTAGCTTGATTATGGATATGTTGATTGAAAACCAACCAATTTGATGTCCGTTTTACTTTTGGTTCAGCTTTGAGAGATCTTTTTTCCCATTACATGGAGGCATGGAAATCGTGGTACTCTGAAATTGCTGCGAAGAGGCCATTACAAATTTTGTAACTTAAGTCTGCTGAAGTGAAACACACAGTATAACTTTCCTCACAAAAAAAAATCTATTGTAGTGTATGCATTTCTTTGATGCACACTCAGAGCTTCCGTTTCGGCTTTTTCAACCGTGCTTGACCAACATCAGAGCTTAGGCAGTTCTTCCAAATTATTTATCACATTCGTTTGTTGTATAGTTTCAACCCTTCATGTAATGAAGCGAGATCTTGTGAGCTTTCCTTGTCCTAAATCTGCTAATTTCAGCAAGATAAAATTTATGAGCTGTTTCAAAAGGTTGCGATTTTTTAAGATAATTCTATGCATCCCAAGGCTAATGCAAGAGTGCGAATTGTAAGTTTATTTGGGCGTGTTGATGGAGAACGTGACATAATCATAAATTATTTTCACTTTTCTATATCCTTTTGATATACATGTTACAGGTAAAATGATATTTTTTTTAATGTCTTTTGATCATATATCAGTATTATGTAATATAATAAAAAATTGTTAACATTTTGTGCAAGGGTGTTAAAAATTTATAATTTAAATTGAATTGGATTTCTTTTTATTATATTTGTTTAGATTATGATTTCCATAAATTTAGATTAATTTAACATATAGATTTATTGATAAGTCTTTTTATGAAATAATATTTTTTTTAATTAAATTTAAAATAATATTATTTTATTATAAAATATATATTAAAAATTAATTTTGATAAGAAATTTATTTATTTTAAAAATAAGTACAAGATGTTTCTAAAATTTATTTATTCAATGATTTAATAATTAAGATGAATTATTATTTTAAATTTATAAATTATTATAATAATGAAAAATAAATTTTTAATTTTTAATATTACATAAAAAATTTATAATTTATATATAAAATTATTATATTTGAAATAAAAATTAATTTTATTATATATTCAAAATTTATTTATTACACATATTTATATAATTTAGTATGCATTTTATTATCAAATTTTAATTGTCAGTTATAATTTTCTTTATCTATTAAAGCATTAAAGATCATAACACGTACATGGAAATAAAAAATGTTATATTTTTCTTATGATTTTTATATATAATTTTAATTAAAAACTATAATAAAATATTTTCGAAAAATTTAAAAATAAAACAAAACTTTCATGGTATATTAGATGTTGTTTTTTCAATTACTTAGATATATATATATATATATATATATATATATATATATATATATAATAAAGTTTTTACTTTTAATAAAAATATGACTTCATATTTTTAAACGAAATTAATTATCAATAAACTAATTTATAAAAAAATATCATTTAAATTATATATTATTTATTTCTATTATATTTTCTCCTATATAGTTGATGTTGGTATTAGTTTTATAATTTTTATTTGATTAATTAAAATTTTATTAATATTGAAAAATACTAATAAACTTAAAGTATTACGAAGAAAATCTAATTGAAATTATTATTATTAATAATAAGAAAATTTTGATTTTAAAGTAATATTCAAAATTCTTATACTGTTAATTGATGAATTATAATTATTAAAAGATTGAAATTATAATAAAATTAATTAAATTTATTTTTAACAAATTATGATTTTAATATTTTAAAACTTAATTATATAGTTGAAATTTACGAAGATAAGTTTATTATTAAGTAATGATGTATATAATATGTGATTTTGTGTAAATCAACTCTAACATTTTTATAAATTTTTATTTTTATCTCTTTATTTTATTTTTTTATTTTATCTTTATCTCTTGTATTCATCTCTTTATCCTTTATTATTTAATTTAATTTAAAACAAAATATTAATTTAAGATTATAGTATTTCATGAAATTCGATACACTTACCAAAATCCTTGTAAGAAGTCTATTAATAAATTAATATATGAGCAGAAAAAAATATAAAAATGATATATTTTGGATGAAAGGTTAGTTATGATTGTAATTGATCAGAGTGTCCAGTGAATTGCATTGGATTTGAGAGAGGATGGTGATTGCTAGCGCCTTTCATGCATGGAAACTCACCACACTGTTATTTAAGAAGTGAGATTAGATTCACATGGTGGAGGTGCTATCTGAACCTACCTACCACCATCCTTTTATTTATTCCAGAACGTGAAAGAACAGACATCATGGTTGGTAATATAGTAATATTATAACCTCGTTAACAAAAAGATAATTTAATTGATAAATTGTAGAAAAATTTAATTGATTTTTAATTGATTTTTGTTTGGATAAGCACACAATTGTAGAAAAATTACTTGCATGTTGAAATTATTTACGCAAGTAACACGATTTATTAAATTGTTAGAATTTGAGATTTTTTTGGATCAAACACACAATTCGAGAAAAAATACTTGTATGACACACTATTTGAATAATTTACGTAAATAGCACGATTTTATTGTACTCGCATAATCCCGAATTCCAACCTTAAAAATCAATAAAAATTTTAAAATATAATAATATTTATTAAATATAAAAATTAAATATAAATATATATTTATATAAAATAAATATATAAATATTATATATATATTTTTAAAATGTATTCATATAATTATATAAAATAAATATAAATATATTTTTATATATCATAAAAATATATTTATATATTTATATAATTATATTATTAATATATTTTTATAAATATACTAAATATAAATATATTTAATATATATATAAATATAAATATTTTTATAAATATAATAAAATTTAATAAATATATATTTATATTTTTTTATATAACATTTTTACATAAATATAATAATTTATTTATGAATTATAATATCATATTACAAAACTACAACTTATTTAGGAAAAGTTGATCCCTAAGATCAAGTTACGTGTATAATGATTTGTTGTGTGACCTGGAGTGTGATAATAAAAATATTTATTTGGGTGACCTATCCATTTCAGTCATATATAAATTCATATTTATTAAATTTATTTAAATATTAAATCTATAATCTTATAATTTATTTGTATTTTTCTAATTTTGTACATCAAAGTCATTATTAAATAAATTATTATTCATATAATGTCTTATATAAATTTATTTTTTGTTTATTATTCCTATAAATTATCTTTTTTATCAATATTTTTCTTCAACTAATATATATTAAATAAAATTTAAATATTATATATATATATTAAATATATCTATAAAAATATATTAAACATATAATTATATAAATATATTTTTATCATATAATTATATAAATAAATATTTAAACTATATATATATAAATATTATATTTATTTACTAAAAATATTTTTTATTAAATAAATACTTAAATATTATATAAATATTATATTATCATATATATATATATATATATATATATATATATATAAGTATATATAAATATATTAAACATATAATTATACAATATATTTTTATTATATATAAAAGTATATATTTATATTTATTACATATTATATTTAATAAAGTTAATATATATATATATATATATATATATATATATATATATATTCTATTTAATCAAGTATATAACAAAATATAAATATGTATTTATCATATTTATAAAAATATATATAAATATATTAAAGCATAATAAAAATATTATTTTTACTTACTAAAATTATTTTATATTAAAAATATATTTAAATAATATATATAATTTATTTATGTAAAAATGTTAAGTTGAAAGATATAAATATATATTTATTAAATTTTATTATATTTATAAAAATATAAATATATATTTAAATATTATATATATATATATATATATATATTAAATATATTAATAATATAATTATATAAATATATTTTTATGTTATATACAAAAATATATTTATATTTATTTCATATAATTATGTAAATACAATTTAAAAAAAAATATATAATATTTATATATATATATATATATATTTTTTTTTTGTTTATATATATACTTTTTAAAAATTCTATATTTAATAAATATTATTATATTTTAAAAATTTTGGAATTGGGTGTTTAGCGAACCAAATTCCAACCATTTAATAAAATCGTGCTATTTGCGTAAATAATTTGAAGAGTGTGCTATGTAGGTCATTTTTCTACAATTGTGTGGTTGATTCGAACAAAACTCAAATTTAGATTTAATTGTATTGCTGAATCTTTAATTTTAGTGTATGGGACGATACTTGAACACTGATACTTCGTATTCACTCATAAATAAATTCACAATAAGAATTCAATATTACTGACAATAGTCAAATAATTAAAAGTAAAAACAAAATCACACGGATTAATTTAAGAAAAATATTTTTTTTGCAAATAAAAAAGAGAACAATATAATTCATATATTTCTCAACAGGCGAGAGTTTAATTATCACTTTAAATTCTGGTAGGATTTATTTTAAATTCAAATATTTTGCGTTAACAAAGTAATTTTTATTTAGAAAAATATTTCTAAGAGTTGTTTAAAAGTATTAAAAAAATACATATTAAAAAACAAAGACTAGATTACTCGTAAAATAATGGAACATGTATCATAATTTTTTGTATTATATAATTTATTATATTGTTTTATCGTATAACTAAAATGTTTATTAATCCAATGTAAAGTAAAGACCCTTAGTCGATTATATATACTCAGCTTTAACCTTTATTTGTTTTATGTTGACAAAAAATAATATAGGCACACGTCTCAGTTATACAAATTGTTCAAAATATGAAATTTATATTATAACCATTTTCTAAACCAAACAACCATTTAGAATTTTGCCAACAAAATTCATGAATAAATTTTTCAAAATTTTTCTATATTTTTAAAAATATGCAAATAGTATCATTCTATTCCCCTAAAGAATTGATAGATTAATGACTAATAGATCAATCCATAAATATATATAAAATTTTTATATTAATATTTAAAAAATATACACTTAATTATATAAATAATTTTTAAATTTTTATTATTAGATGAATTATTTATGTGATAAAATATTCCATTCTAATCACTAATTTAACTTATAATATTTTAATATAATATCAAAAATATAATATTTTAATTATAATTTTTTAATTTAATTTAATATATAAATGAACTAGTTGATCAAATCCATTTTATTCCGTTGGATTGATAAATTAGATAAAATGAAAAAAACGGACTCATGAATTAAAATTAACAACCCGTCTCATTAATTTTGAGATGGACTCCCCTTTCCCATGCCTGATTAGAAAGAAGCATGATTGACGTGCCAACAATAACAGATCATATCAAAAACACTACCATCATAAAACTAGAAACCAGTTCTAGTGTTATACAGACATGATTAATGTCTTCCCGACACTGGGATCATCGTAATTTGGTGTTTACCCACATTATTCCATCTCAGCCTTCAGATACCTATCACAGCTTTGAAGGAGACTGGTACCAGCCCCACGGTTCATCAGAGATGTACTGAGTCACTTGCTTCACACTTAAGTAATTATCAAGTCCCCTGAAAAAGTCAATAAAAATATTACTCGCAAGCTCAAATAAAACTCAAATGCTTTTTATTTTCCACTCCATATCCGAAAATGGTAAAGGTGAAGGCATGCTTTCTCTTTTAAATCATACAAGAGTTTAATGCATTGTCTCCGCAACTCTATTATTTTTATGCTACCTTCAAATGCCAAATTAGGATAAATTCACTCAAACAGGCAAGCCACTATGGGAAACTAATATTGCATTTTTATTCATGTTCATTATGGACAAGAGACTTTTAATTAAGATTATTGATTTAAATGTTCAACACATCACAATCTTTAAAATTATTCCAATTGCACAGTGCAAAGGATGCACCAGATCCACGATCTGTTACATAGATGTACTGAGTTTTAGATTGAATTTGATTGTACAAAATCTGATGGTCAACAAACTGTCAACAGATGAGTGATACTGGAGCATTCAACAATCTATGGACGTCAACTCATAAGCGTGGGTTTCTTTTTGCATGTTAGACATTGTATTCAGAAAAAAAGAAGGCATTTGCGGTTACTTGCACTTGTTAGTTTAGGGAAAAAAGACAATACCATTCTCCTAATTCACGACCAAAGCCACTGCGTTTAACGCCTCCCCATGGGGCTTGAGTGAAGCATGGTTGAGAGCAATTAATCCACACAATTCCAGCCTTAAAAGCCTGCATCGAAGAAAGATGAACTATTACGCTGCAGAAACAAATCATTTAATATGTTGTCATCTGTGATAACCTAGGATCAGTCTCACCTTAGTAATGCGCTCACATCTTTCTAGATCATTTGATATTACAGCAGAACCTAAGCCATATCTGTGGAAGGTCAAAGTATATAACTTAGATATCAAATCACAAATGAAGAGAAATCTTAGTTTAAAGTCGAAGTTAATATCAGTTCACAGAAAACCACCAACTCACACAGTGTCATTAGCTAGATCAATAGCTTCTTCCTCAGTGCTAAATGTTTTTACACAAAGAACAGGTCCAAATACTTCTTCTCTCCAAATTTGCATGGAGGTAGTCACATCAGTTATGACAGTTGGTTCAACAAAGAATCCCTTCTTGAGATGCTGCCATTGAATTTGAAAAAAAATATTCAGTCCTCAACATTGCAGAAGCATGTAGCCAAAACATTTGAAAGAAAGTATAATCATACCTCTGGGCGAGACCCACCAGTCAAAATGGTTGCACCCTCACTCTTGGCATTTGAGATAAACTTCAGTACTTTTTCATACTGAACCATATATATTATAAATATTAGATATCACATAACCTTGTTGAATAAGATATTTTAAGTTGTAAGATCAGAAACAAAGCTAAAGCATGGGAACATATACATTGACCAGAAGAAGGTTCCTTCTTCCCTAACTCCCTCTCATGATACATATATAGCCAGCTAACCAATAGTTCTTCTATGAAGTTTTTGTATCATTACATACTACATTGAGCTTGACCATAACACCTATGATCTCCTAACCAGTCCCAAGCCCAGATAAAGAAGGAAATTGTGTTGGGTCTTTGACAATCAATGTAAAGCCCATTGATATAAAAAACACTTTCAGCCTGATCGTAATTCATAATTAATTATTATATCATATTCCCATTACATTTTCATTTTGAATATTAAATAAGGTATTTGCATTTGAACATACCAAAGCATACATGTCCTTTACTTTAGAAAGGGTAACTTGTACAAATATATAACTTAAAAAGAAGTGAGAAAAGGCAAGTTACCTGTCCTTCACTTACAACAGGACCTAATCTGCAACCTTCTTCCAAGGGATCAGAAATTTTGATGTTTTTGATCCATTTCACAATCCTATTCAAAAACTCTGTTGCGATACTTTCCTGAAACAATGAGAGTATCTTTGTTTATCAGTTTTAGCAGACAAATGTCAACATAATTTCTATCAAGGTGTTTGAAAAAATTCAACCACAATTGAAGTTAATATGATCATTCCATATATATTCACAAAGAAGGGAAAAAAAAAAGTTGTAAATACTTGTTTTTAAATAATCGCACGTGATGAGGAAGGAATAGGATCTATCCAATAAACTTACATGTACAATAAGGCGGGAAGTTGCACTGCATATCTGACCATTTGTCCAGAAGCAGCCAAAGATGGCCCACTCAGCAGCTTAATCATGGAGAAAGGATCCAAATCATTCAATTGGTAATCGACAATAAAATTTACTTATTCTCATTCAGTATTTGATGAAATGTGATTCCATGATGCAGGCAACAGGTGTTGTCCATAACTAAATCGATATAATCAAGAAAGTCACTTACCCTTGTCAAGGTCAACATCCTCAAAAACAATGATTGGACTTTTTCCACCAAGCTCTAGTGAAACAGGCTGCCAAGAAACCACAAATTTGACAGGACGGAGATTCATGCATGAGGAAAACACAATTAAGACATCAGGTGGGAAAAGGATTCATGTCTGCAGTCTACAATAGATATGTATGTGCGAAAAATAAAAAGTTGAGTCTCACTCCTTTTTATTTCTTCCCACAATCGGAGGGAAATGAATAATAATAAGAGACTGAACTTATGATAATAGGTCATGTATTATCACATAATCAATTATACATATTTATTATTCTAAAATAAATCATTATTAATTTTTATCCTTATGTAAATATTTTCTCTTTCTCATTTTGTTGAGAAACCTAATTTTGCTGATAGAGAAAGAGAAAGATAGAAGAATAAAGATATTTTTATTTTACTGTCTATCATTATGTACAATGTCCTTTATATAAAGAAAACACCTAAAATAATAAAATCAAAAATACAATATATAAAATGCTAACAACCCAATCCACGTATCAAAACAGAAAAGATATGGAAACAATAAAATCTAAAACAGAAGGGATTTTAATCAGAGAAAACAGTATATGCTAACACATTTAAACTCTATTCCTCTTTAACAAAACACGTTTTTCTACTCTATTTCTATTCAACCAAGTACATTTATTTCCACTTTATTTCTCTTCTTTTCTTTTTCACCTACCTACTTCCTCTCTCTACCAAAAAAGGGCATTAAAAAGTTAACTGCTTGAAAATACCTTCACCAGCTGAGCTGCGGCCGTCATAATCTTGCTCCCAGTTGCAGAGCTTCCAGTAAAGGCAATCTGTCCGAGAAGTTATGCCACAATGTCACACTAGCTTTGCAAACTCAATACATCGCATTAACAATACACTCATCCATGCAACACTCAAAACTAGATACAACCCTATAGAATAGAACTTCAATTGTTTTAAAAAGTCAAGGGAATTGAACCTTGTCGACATCAGGATGGACCGCTAATGGCGCACCGGCTTCAGGTCCTAGTCCAGTGAGAATGTTCAACACACCGGGAGGAAGCCCCACTTCTTTGCAAATCTGACCTAGCTCCAAACAAGTCCTAAAAATTAAACATAACACTCGGCATCAGAATAAACCAACAAAATAAATAAGCAATCCGCAACAGTCAGTCAACGAGAACAAAACATACACAGATGCCAACTCAGAGGGCTTCAATATTGCAGCACAACCCGCAGCCAGAGAAGGAGCAACCTTCCACGTAGCCATCAATAGAGGATAATTCCTAAAACAATAACACTCAGTCATCAATTATATATAGGACGAGCATTGATCAAACCGGAATAAAAAGAAGGACAAAGTTAGTACCAGGGAGTTATTAATCCCACAACCCCAATTGGCTCCTTAAGAACGTAACTCTTGAATGTGTCCATGGGAAGAGACACCGGAGTCTTTTGTTTGGAGTCCAATTTTTCGGCCAGATCAGCGTAAAACTCAAAGCAACCAGCGACATCGTCCTACACAAACAAATAACCGTGATCGATGATACAAGTTTAATTAGTTTTTTTTATTATTATTATTTGATGTAGGGATGTGAGGTTACGATGTCCCACGCGGCTTCATCCAGCGGTTTTCCACAATCAATGGCTTCAAGTTTTGCGAGCTTGGGTTTTTTCTCGGTAACCTGCGAGGGAGAACGTAATGTAATTAAGGAAATTGAGCAATAGAAGAGATAAAATAGAATTGAGTGTATCAAGAACCTTGGCAGCGATGGCACGGAGATAGCGGGCCCGAACGGCGCCCGAGGCGGAGGCCCAATCGGCGCCTTTGTTGCGGGAGAGGGCGGCTTTAGCGGCGGCAACGGCAAGGACGACGTCTTCCTTAGTAGCGGCTGGGATATCCCCTACATTGAGAAGGAAAGTGCGGGTGAATGAGATTGAAAATGAGATCTGATGAGACGGTGGAGAGAGAAGAAGAGAATGAAAAGGAACCGATGATCTGTTCCGTGGAAGGGTTGATGATGGGAATCCGTTTGTTGAGGACAGGGGCTTTCCAGTCACCGTCTATGAATAGTTGACGGCTGGGAATTGGGATGGACATGTTGTGGCGTGGGTCTGTCTGTGAGGAGAGATGACACTGCCAATCGCTGCGTGTGAGTGTTAGTGTTAGTAACTGAGCAAATACTAGTGATCTTTCAGCCCGTTTTTTCTATTCTTATCTTTTTCTTTTCTCACTCCTTTATTTTCTCCTAGAGATTGTGTTGAGGTTCAGAGTTAGTCGGTTTCTCATCTTTCTTTGGAGTGAAATGAAAATAGTTTAATTGCTTTGAAATAAACAACAATTATTCAAATAAAATTATCTCTAGAAAATACTAATATAATTATAATTTCTAAAATATTGTTCCATATATTTGGAAGATATCTTTCACACCCTACAAGATTATTCTCATTCCTAAAAATTTTTATGTGTTTTGCTGTCTTCTCTGTTTTAATCCTCCCTAATCTTCTAACATTGTTGATCAGAATATGATATATGATATTATTACTATCGGGTGGTTTAGCTAAGATGGAATACCTACATCTTTAATAGTCAAGAATAGATGTGTCACTATGTATATCTCATAGGTGGGTGAGTCAGTCTTATTTAATGAGTGATCTTGTCCTAAACATATTTTCTTCCGAAGTTGAATATAGATGACAGTTACATATCAACTTCAAGAGTCATATAATTTAGAGGTGTATTAAGAGATTTGGCAAAGAAAAGAGCCATGGATTTCTCCCAACATCTAAGCTTTGATGATATTTTCCATACAAAGGCGGAAGCTATAACTATGGGTCATGATTTTGTTGTTGAAATAAGGGTGATAGGAATATTATTTGTATTTGAATAAATGTGATATCGCAAATATTCTCACAAATTGAATCATAGAGGCTGTTTTTGTTTGAAGTGTAATCGAATTATATGTGGAATTGGGGTCAAGTGGCTTCATGGCTTGAGGATCTTGTTAAATCAGCGCCTAGTGTCTTTGTTGACGAGTCTGGTGAAAGCGATCAGATGGTGTTTATACACGTAAGTCAGCACCTTTGCCTCCCGAGAAGGGTCAGAGAGAAAGTAAGTGATTGGGCTGGAAATTCCATAAAACATTCACTTTTTCTTCTGGCTAATTGCATAGTATTCCCTTTCAACAAAATTAATGTTACCCCTACGACAACTTATAATCATGTAGCTTGGCTATATGGCTGCAAAGCATAGGCTAATGATCACCAAATAACTCTAATAGCAGCAGGTTTATGGTCTATTTGGAGAGCGCGTAATGCAGAGATGATTATCCATCATGTAGTGGGCGGAAGATATAATGCACAGATACAATCGTCTCCGATGACGATTGGTCTTATATTAAAAAATGTAAGATATGATATATTTAATATAAGTATATATATATATATATATATATATATATATAATTCATAAAAAAATATATATATAATTATTAAATATTATTTAAATTGAATACATTAAATATATTTTAAAAATTTAAATGTATTAACTAAAATTTTTAAATAATATATTACCTATTATCCAATGTTACGAATACTGAAATAAATGTTCAACTTAGGTTGGAACACTCTAGAAGAGTGTGATTACGTATTGTTATGTGGAAAAAGTGTTCAACTCAAGTTGGAACACTCTAGAAGAATGTGAATTTGTACACGTTAGAAAAAAAAAAAGTTTAACATTGCAAGATGAAGGAAGGGAGAAAAAAAAAATCAAAGAGAAACCAATGCAAAAACAGAAACAATCCGAAAAAGGAAGAAGAGAAAATCAAGAAGAAACAAACAATAATTACATTCTAAAATTATAAACTCTAAAAGAAAAAATATTAAAAAAAAGATTATTAACCTCTTCTCTTCACAAAACTTGCTGAATTCTCTAAACTTGTATTCACCACCTCCATCAGTCCTCGAGATTGTTAACCTGCTATTAACATATATCTTTTAATACGAGCACAAAATTTTTCAAAAATAGAAAACACCTCTCATTTCTCCTTTATCAAGTACACTCATATTTTCCTTGAAAACTCATCAACAAATGTGAGGAAATATTTATTTCCTCCTAGTGATGGTGTGTCTAGAGGACCACACACATCAAAATGCACCACTTCCAACACTTGTTTAACTCTCTTTGGTGCAGAGTCTATAAATGTCTTCCTGGGTTGTTTTCCAATAATACACCTTTCACATATTTTGGCTAGTAGTTGGATCTGTGGTAGCCCTTTCACCATCTGCTTGCTACTGAGTTGGTTCAAACTTTTAAAATTCAGGTGATCGTATTTATAATGCCACAACCAACTTTCCTCCTCCACATTGTATTTCAGTAGTCTCTAAATTCACTTTAAACGTCATGTTATTAGACAGTGGTGCCTTAATCACGAGCCTCTATTGTGAGTTATAAATCTCAATCAATTTTTGTTGTATGTTCATGGTGTAGCCTTTTTCTAAAAGTTGTCTCATACTGAGCAAGTTATTCTTCATGCTTGGACGTATAGAACATTATTCATGTAGGTCACATTGTCATCCTTTCTTATAATCATCATCTTTCTACTTCCTTCTGCCACAATGGAGCTATTATTTACAAATTTAACATTGTTTCTCACACATGGATTGAGGTCAATCAACCAATTCCTGTTTCCAGTCATGTGATTGGAGCACCCCGTATCCAAGTACCAAGACATTCTATCCTCCTTACTGCCTGTTGTTGCCATCAATAATACTTGGTCTGAATCAGACTCATTTCCTTCTTCCTGTGCCATATTTGCTTCTTCTCCTTTTTGTCCCATCTATGTCGTGTCTTCCTGCCAACACTCATAAGAATAGTGTCCATATTTTTCACAATTATAGCACTGAATTCTTCTTTTATCATATGGTCTCTTGCCACCTTTTCCTCTTCCTCTGTTCTAGTATCCACCTCTACCATCATACCCATTATTCTCAGATTTTTCCTGGGCCATTGTTTCTGCCTCTGGACCTTCCTCTACCTCTGCCTCTCCTACCACTTCTGCCTCTGCCTCCATAACTCATTTTGGCCTATAGAGCCTATTCAGTCACCTTCTCACCATTCTTCCTTTCATTCACTCTCTGTTCATATGCTTCAAGAGAGTTATGCAGTTCTTCTAGTGTCATAACATCAAGATCCCTTGACTCTTCTATGGCCACCACAATGTGGTCAAACATTGGGATTAAAGTTCTCAAAACTTTCTCTACAATTCTGCAGTCTTCTATGTTCTCATCACACGCTCCTTTGTTCTCATCACAATCTCCTTTTCTGTCATAGATCCCTTGACTCTTCTATGTTCTCATCACAATCTCCTTTTCTGTCATAGAAAGGAGTTCATACGGTCTTTTCAAATATTACAATTTCACCTTTTTCATTTTCCTAGAATTTCCATACTCATTTTGTAAAATCTCCCAAACCTCCTTTGTTGTGACAACTTTTGAGTTCTTCTGAAAAATAGGGACTGCAACACGTTGATACAGTAATACACGAGTCTTACAGTCCAACTTCTTCATCTCCTTGTATGTCTTCTTGGCTCCTTCATCCGCATTCTTTGGTGGTTCTTTGAAACTTATTTTCACGATCTCATCAATTCTTGAAATCTAAGAATAACCTTCATTTTCATGTACCAACCATCATATAGTCTTTTTTATTAAATATGAGTAAATTCATAGTAAAAATGGATAAATTATTTGTCAACTTAATTCAAAAGATGATCAAGAAAAAAACAAAAATAATGTCATATAACAACAGTGTTGATTTGAATCTCCTTTTTTGTATAAGATAAATGTAAGAATTTTAATCCGTAGATATTTCTGCATTAGCGTCAGAACATCGATCCCTCTTCCCCTAAAGTTTTCTCGAAGCAATTATTTCGTTTAATTAATTAATCATATATAACCACATTGTGCACCAAGTAGAAAATATTCAGAGGCCTTTTGCGTTACAATTATAGCAATAAACCAAATTTGGCTTGACCCTACTACAATTGGTTAGTTACACCACATTATACACAACTACTTTTTTTGTCAAATATCCTAATAACACCCACTTATATTATTTTTTTTAAATTAATCTTTAGAGTATAATAAGATTGTTGGATGATAATTGGGAATGTGCTAGGTGTGCATTTATCCTTTTCTAAAATATACATTAAAATATAAAGATCGAAACACTATTTATCTAGAGGGAGCACATTTTTGTCTTGCTCAATTAGCAATTGGTATCTGTCTAATCACTATTGATTTATTATTAGATTACAATGACCAAGGTAAGGGAACTTTGAACATTTCAAACAGTGTGTGTAGTTTATAATTAATGTACAAACAAGCAAATTAATTGTGCTTACATTAATTAAAGAGATTGTAAACGTGTAAACCTTCCCTTTTGGATTGATGGATGGGTATCAATCATCTATCACATACAGCCCCTGATATCCTTATATTGATAAAAAAATATTTAGTTCTGAGGATTTATTTTGATAACATAATAATTAATTATAATAAATAAAATATTATTGTTATAAAATGTCCGTTATAAACCTATTATGATGAAATTTAACAGTTAATGTGTTATTACAATTCATAATTATAGATTTCTATTATATTTTAACTAATCGTTATTTTTCATTGTTAGATATTGTTTATATATTATTTGATATTGTTAAGATATTGTTAGATATTGGTAACCACAATATCAAACAATATCTTCTGTTTATTCTGTTATTATAAATAGATCACCCTATGTGTGATTTATACACAAGGGAAATTAATTCCAAACTATATTTTCTTTATATTCAACATGGTATCTAGAGCTTAAGGTTATCTTGAATTTTTTTCCGCCTTTTGTCCACTGCTGGAGCCGCCCCACCGCTGCTAGAGCCGCCCCACCGCTGCTGGTAAGCTGATCCTCCACATCGAAAAGAATTATCTTTGTCATTGAATTTTATTTGGTAGTGTGAAAGTGCATGTTTAGGAAAGTTCGGCAAGGAAAGACTTGGTATTTAAGTGTGTCCATTAGTGACCCACCTCTCTTTCCTGGGAACTTACCTAGTGTACTAGTTCACGTTACCTGTCATCGCTGCCGCTGGAGCGAGCCATCGGGTCCGCCGTCGTCGGAGAATTCGCCGGAGTTTCATTTTTTTACCGGTGACATATGATTTTGCTTGTCTCGGTCGGGGTTTGTTCTCCGCTCTTCATGACTTCTTCCACTATTTCCAATTTTGTTAACGATTTTTTTGTGTTGACATCCCATCGTGATGACCGGGCTCGCCCTCGCAAACAGGAAAAATGGCGTCCTAAGTGTGAACATTGTGGCAAGCTAGGTCACAAGATTAACAAGTGTTATACATTACATGGTCGTTCTCCTCGATCTGCTTGTAGTTGTTCGGACCAATCTTTCCCCACCTTTATCCGTAGGGGATCTTCCTTCTTCGTTGCATCCGACATGTCCGCTATGTTCAACAAATTTCTCGAATGGTATAAGGATCAACAGTCTTCTAGTTCCACTATATCTGTCACACATACAAATACATATTTTCTTTGGTCCGACCCAATCATTTTCTCCTGGTCCTTGGGTTTTTGATTCAGGAGCCACTGATCATATTACCGGTAACAAATCTTTGTTCTCCTCTTTATCCTCTCCTAATCATTTACCTTACATTACACTTGGTCGATGGCTCTAGAGTATCATCTCATGGTGTTGGAACGGTTAAACTCTTTCCTTCTTTAACCATTGATAATGTTCTTTATGTCCCTGGGTCTCCTTTTAACCTGTTGTCCATCGGTCGTCTAACTCATTCTCTTGATTGTGTTGTTACTTTTACCAACAATTCCGTGTGTTTACGGGACCGGAGTTCGAAGCAGGGGATTGGCACGGGATGTGAGTCTCATGGTCTTTATTATCTCAGTCCCTCTACACATGTTAGTACAGTTATGGAGTCTCCCTCTCTTCTTCATGCACAGTTAGGTCATCCAAGCCTTGCCAAGTTACGGAAACTTGTCCCTGCCTTGTCTAACTTATCTAGTTTGGCGTGTGAGTCATGTCAATTAGGCAAGCATAGTCGTACTTCCTTTCCTCGTAGTTTCACACGTGGTGCTTCGTCCCCTTTTGCGTGGTTCACTCGACATTTGGGGACCTAGCCGCGTTAAGTCTACTTTAGGTTTTCAATACTTTGTTACTTTCATTGATGATTATTCCAGATGCACTTGGTTATTTTTGATGAAAAATCATTCTGAATTATTTCATATCTTTCAAACTTTTTTTAATGAAATTCAAACTCGGTTCGGTGTTTCTATTAGAGTTTTGCGTAGTGATAATGGCCGTGAATATCTTTCTCATTCTTTTAAACAATTCATGGCTTCTCACGGTATTTTGCATCAAACTTCTTGTGCTTATACACCTCAACAAAATGGTGTAGCTCGAACGTAAAAATAGACATCTTATTGAAACAACTCGCACACTTTTAATTCATGGAGATGTTCCTCAACATTTTTGGGGTGATGCTCTTCTTACTGCATGTTATCTCATTAATCGCATGCCTTCTTCGGTTTTAGATAATAAAATACCTCATTCCATTTTATTCCCTCATGAACCACTTCATCCTTTACCTCCGAAAGTTTTCGGATCTACATGTTTTGTTCATAATTTCAATTCAGTCCGGACAAGCTTTCTCCTAGATCACATAAATGTGTTTTCTTAGGGTTTACAAGATCACAAAAAGGATACAAATGTTTTTCTCCTTCTCTTAACCGTTATTTTGTGTCAAAAGATGTCACCTTTGATGAGTTGTCTCTTTATTTTAAAAGTCAAACTTCACCTCTGTCTCCATCCAATCTTGTCAACACTCCTAATACATTTAATGTTCCTGTTGTTTGTGACCCTCTAATTGTGTCTTCTTCACCATTAGTTTTACGCTCCATGATTAGCTTCTTCTCCACTGCCTCTTCGATTTATAGTTCTCGAAATCAATCACAACCACCACCATGTGACTCTACTCAAGTGCCAACTACTCTGTCTCCTCCGGATCTGACACATGAGTCCGACCTTCCCATTGCCCTCCGAAAAGGTATTCGTTCTACACGTAATCCCTCTCCCCATTATATTGCTTTGAGTTATCATCGATTGTCATTACCTTTTTATACATGTCTTTCCTCTATTTCTTCCGTGACCATTCCAAAAGCGTACTGTGAAGCTTTAGCCCATCCTGGTTGGCGTCAGGCCATGTTAGATGAACTAAGTGCTCTTCATAATAGTGGAACTTGGGAATTGGTCCGTTACCGATCTGGGAAATCTGTTGTTGGTTGCGAGTGGGTGTTTGCTATCAAAGTTGGACTCGATGGTACTATTGATCGCCTCAAAGCTCGTCTTGTGGCCAAAGGTTATACTCAAATTTTTGGGTTGGATTATGGAGATACCTTTTCCCCTGTGGCAAAGATGGCTTCGTTCGTTTATTTATCGCCATGGTCGCTCTTCAACAATGGCCTCTTTATCAACTGGATGTTAAAAATGCTTTCCTCAATGGTGATTTGCAAGAAGAAATATATATGGAGCAACCTCCTGGGTTTGTTGCTCAGGGGAGTCTTCCGGGATGGTATGTCGTCTTCGCAAATCCCTATATGGCCTAAAACAGTCTCCTAGGGCTTGGTTTGGAAAGTTTAGCAAGGTTGTTCAACAATTTGGTATGACTCGGTGTGAATCGGATCATTCTGTCTTTTATCGACACTCGAAGTGCTTGGATGTGTTTACTTGATAGTATATGTTGATGATATTGTTCTTACAGGTAGTGACAACCATGGCATCTCTCGGTTGAAACAACATCTTTGTCACCATTTTCGGACCAAAGATCTTGGCAAACTTAGATATTTCTTGGGTATTGAGGTAGCACAGTCCAATGATGGTATTGTTATATCTCGGAGGAAGTATGCCATAGATATTTTGGAAGAAAGCTGGGTTGATGAGTTCAAAGTCTGTTGATACACCCATGGATCCCAATACTAAACTTCTACCAAATCGGGGAGCCTATATCGATCCTGAGCGAGTATAGAAGATTGGTTGGAAAATTGAATTATCTTACAGTTACTCGTCCCGACATTTCCTTTGCGATCAGTGTGGTAAGTCAATTTCTTAATTCACCATGTGAAGATCATTGGAATGCGATCATTCGTATCTTGAAGTATATTAAAGGATCTCCTGGAAAAGGATTGTTATATGCTTCTAATAACCATACAAGAGTTGTTTGCTACTCGAGATGCTTGATTGGCAGGATCTCCTTCGGATAGAAGATCTACATCCGGATATTGTGTCTCCATTGGTGGTAACTTGATTTCATGGAAAAGTAAGAAACAAAGTGTTGTGGCAAGATCCAGTGCAGAAGCGAGAATATAGAGCTATGGCCTCAGTTTCCTGTGAACTTGTTTGGCTCATGCAATTGCTTAGAGAGTTACAATTTGGAGATGTCACTCAAATGACACTTGTGTGTGACAATCAGTCGCTCTTCATATTAGTTCTAATCCTGTCTTTCATGAGAGGACCAAACACATTGAGATTGACTGTCATTTTATTCGAGAAAAGATTATGTCCGGAGATATCAAGACCGAGTTTGTTAACTCAAGTGATCAGTTAACAGATATTTTTACTAAATCTTTACGGGTCCTAGAATTGATTATATTTGTAACAAGCTTGGCACATACGATTTGTATGCTCCAAGCTTGAGGGGAAGTGTTAGATATTGTTTATATATTATTTGATATTGTTAAGATATTGTTAGATATTGGTAACCACGATATCAAACAATATCTTCTGTTTATTCATTACTTTCGATTCTCTTTTAGTTGTATTTCTACTTATAAATAGACCACCCTATGTGTGATTTATACACAAGGGAAATTAATTCCAAACTATATTTTCTTTATATTCAACATTCATAATTATAAATTTTTTTTTTGTTGCGGTAGGAGAAATCGGCTAGCTGTGGTGGGTAGTTCATTAAGTAATTGCAATTTTGGAATCTTAAAAATGGAGGTATACACTCAAACATAGAAAATAATGTATAGAGATTAACTAACACAAAATTAGCATAACAAACATGGAAACTAATACAAACAACCTTGTACATGGATCATACTTAATTACAAACTACCAAGAATAAATGAATTCGAGGTCTAGAACGAAGACAAAGAAACCATTAAAGTAAAACAGAGAAAAAGAAAACGAAAGTAGCAGTTTACAATCAATCAACTAATCTACAAATGAAAAAAAAAAAAAAGTTTGAAATTAATGTTTGTGGGTTGCTTTGGAGTACTTGGTCTTGATCCAGTGAAGGCCAACGGATGTACCATCCTTCAACTTCTTCACGCCGGTGGAGGCCACTGCTTTGGTCTTGCCAAAACCCTCCCCGAGCTTTTGCTTGTATTTGGTGGTGCTGTCGCTGCTCTTTTTGTTATTGGAACCAACGGTCACAGGGTCTGGTCCATCATCCCATTGATCAGCCCAGGAAGTGTAGTTGTTCCCATCCATTTCTCAACTTTTATGAGTTCCTCCTAATAGAATTATCCAATTGATTGCGCGAACGGAAAAGACAAGATATTTGAGTTTTTCCAAAGGGACCAATTCAAGGGTTTTTATAGTGACAGACGCTTTTAATAGTACTTTATCAGAAATCAACTACATCCCTTTGTTTATGATCCATCAGAAGAGGGAAATTTCACGCGGCCATGTTCAACATTGACGTCTTGATGGAACCTTCTCCTTGAGAAGTTTATTTGACTGGCTTAATAAAAAATATTGTGCAAGTTTTGGATCAATCCATCCACGCTTGTGCTTACGCTTCATATTCTTAGTTTTTTTATTCATGTGCAGAAGCTTCGAGGACCATCTGGGAGATTTAACTACGGTCAGATTCAAAAGAAGCCAAAAAGTTAACAACCGTTCCCACCAGAATGGATTTTATTAAGAATACAAGGATTATTTCCGAATGGATTAGTTGACCTGAGTTTGGTGTTAGAAAAAATCTAACCACGATGTTGATATCGGATAAAATGAAATGAAAAATAATAAATTTAAATATTAATTGAAATATTTTGATTTTATAAAAAAATTTAATAGTTAATATTATGATTTTATATAATTATTATAATTTCAGAATTTATTTTTTCTTCCGGATTATAAGAAAGGGAAGTAACGTGTCTGAAAATTACTGTCAACGATGAAGTCGTAAATGCAATGTTATAATGAATGCTTTGAATTTATGATAAGATGTAACTTTCTTTCTTCTTTTATTTCAAAGAGTGACATTTTTTTCCTTCTAGTTGGCTTGTTTATTTAAATCTAACGTGTATTTTCTTTACTTAAACAAATGAGACACATAATAATAGACCTTTGTTTTACACATATCGACGTAGGTTGCAAATTCAATACACAATATTCACAGTGCTAATGTTATAGGATATTCAAGTCATTAATTTTCATGATTTTTAATAATTAGATTATAGAATATTATATATCATTAATTAATCCACTGTTAATCAAGATTTGTATAATTTCATATATTTATTTTGATTTTAATATTTTTGTATAAATTCTTATTTCCTAGAGGGATCACCAATTTTATTTTATCTAAAATAAGTGAATATATATATATATATATATATATATATATATTTTTAATTTTCGGACTCCCAACTCAATGACTAATTTTATTGAAATAAATTCTTAAGTTTTTCTCCAATAGATGACCATGGAGCGAGACTAGGGAGGTTTTGCTTCCCTATCTCGTCGACTTTTTAATCATTTATGTCCCACTTTTTAATTTCCGTTAAGGTTAGAAATTAAGTTTTCATTTTTGTTTTCGTTGGGTTTCTCCGCCCTTGTCTCATCCCTAGTTTATATAATTTTTAAAAAAATAATTATATTTATAATAAATTAATTTTACTATTTTTATATATTTTTTATGCATAAATAAATATTTATAATTTGTAATTATTATTAATTAAATATATATTATAATTTATTATATTTATATTAATATATATATATATATAAGAAATATTTAATCATTTTTTATTTATACATATATAAAATATTTATATTATTATTATTATTATATTATTATTATTATTATTATACTCTATTCAAATATTTGATTACATATATAAGTTAATTTATTTTTAAGTTGTTATTTAAAAATATGAAATATATAACTTGTAAAAAAATATTTAATAAGTTCATTCTTATTTAATTAGTTTAAAGTAATAAAATATTAAAATATTAAATTATTAATTATTTTTAATCATTTAAAATATATTTATTTTATTAAAATAACATTTGATATGTGACAAATAAAAATAATAAGTTTCAAAAAATATGATATAAAAAAACTTAATAAATATAAATTATAAATAAAATAATATTAGTTACTGTTAATATTTATGTAAAATATATAGAAAAAGATAAAAAAAACTTTATGTTCATCAGATTGGGTAAAAAGATTAAAAAAACTTGATTAGAGATATTAAAAAATGCACAAAACTAAAAGGTAAGAGAAAGATAATAATATAATAAACTAATTGATATAAAAAAAAAGTAGGTAGAAGAAAAGTAAAAATGATGAAATATAAAAAAAATAACTTTATATACAATTATTCATTTTCTAATTTAGAAATTAGGATATTATAAATTAACCTATTTAATAGAATTTATATAATATAAAACTTATACAGTTTATGTTACAAACCTATTTATTCATATTAAAAAATAAATTATTAATATATTTGAAAAAAAAGTTCTTAATAATTTCACTACTCTCCTCCCTCTTCCAGTTTGAGACTCTTTCTTCAACTCTTCAATTCTCAGTTTTCTTCAACTTTCATTAGTTGGTTCAATTGTGTTTATAAAATATGAATTTTAAAATAATTTTTATTTTAATTCCTCTAATTGAAACAAAATATTTTAGCCTCTCAACATAAACCAAAATTAATTCCTAAAACTAACTAAAATAAGTTTTTAAAAATTGTTTTTAATCTTTTAAATTTCGTATTTTTAAGCATTAAAACTCTATTTTCCTAAATTTTAGAAACTAAAATAAATATTCTTTTATAATTTGCCAAATATATCCCAAATTTCAAAAACTAAAATTATAATTAAACTATTTTAATTTTTAAACTATTTTAGGATCCTAACCCATTTTAACCAATAATGATAAACTTAATGATGATATACTAACCATTTTTCTATCTCTATATGATTTTTCTTTTTTCATATTTGTACAAATTGAAATTTTAAATTTTATTCAAAGTAGTTCTTAAGTTTTTATCAACTTTAAATATACTCACCTTAACTCATCTCCATTGATCCTTAAAAATTACCCTTATTAAAAATATTCATGAGTATCAATATTGGATTAAACAAATAATAAACCTAATCATCAACAAAGTTAAGATACTGGTTATTAAAAAAATATTAATAAATGATAAATATAATGTCATTTATTTATTTATTTATTATAATTGTAATTACTCATTGGTTTTACCTTTTTATATATTATTTTTTTCAAAATATTAAAATTTAATAAAATTAAGAACCAAAAAAAAAATTCATATTTTATTCCATTTATATATTAATAAAAATTGTAATAAAATAGAAACTATTCATTACTTTTTATATTGTAGACAAAAAATATATTTATTAAATTATAATTTTTTTAAATTAAAATGCAAATAAATTTTAAAGTATTTATTCATTAGGGTAAATTTTGATGAATAAGTAACATATTGGATATAATATATTTAAAAAAATTACTTAAATAAAATCTATATGAATTTATTTATCTTATTAAATCTATATAATTTTTATTCTTTTCTTGTAATTTCTTTTTCTCTTTCTTCCTTCACTCTTTCTTATTAATTAAATATTTAAAATTATAATAATAATAATAAATTTATTTATTTTGATAATAAGTAATTTTATTTACGATAATTTAAATAATTAATTTAAAATTATTTTATCATAATAAATAATTACTCATTTAATTAAAAATTATCAAATATTTATAATTTAAATGTATTTTTATTTAATAATTTAATATAATTATAATTAGACTAAGTTATAATAAATCTCAAATTGATCATACAATATTTTTTTATATAATATATTAAATTATAGTATTTTTAGACCATTTAAATAATATTTTAATAAATAAAAGACTCACAGTATCAATATTCAATCTAACATTCTTAAGTGAAGAATAAGAAAGAGTGAGAGAAGAAAAAAAGAAAAGAAAAATAATAAATAAATAAACGAGAAAAAAGAGGAAAAAAAATTATATTACGTGTAACAAATTTATTTTTCCTTATTAAATTTTGTGTAGGAATAAAAAATAAATTTGATTGGATAAATAAAATTAAAATAATTCTATTTAAGTAATTTTTCTTTTTAAATATATTATTTATCACATTAATTCGTAATATATTTTCTATCTATTATAATAAGTTAATATTCATATTTACTAAAATACTTATTTAAATTTATGTCTTTCATTTTTGAGGGAATATCTTTATTCTTTTTACCGTATTATCGATATTTTTTTCTTTCCTTTCATAAACATGAAATATGTAAAAAGTATTAATATATATATATATATATATATATATATATATATATATATATATATTGATTAAAGGATATGTTCTTTTAAGAAATAATTTGAAAATTATTATTATTAAATTAAAGAATAACAACAATTATATCTCTATATATATAATTGTCATAATTTTTAACATAATAATATTTATAAATTTTACTTTTTTTTTTAACTTTTAATTAGTTAAATTTTTTTATTTTTAAGTGTCAATAATTTTATAAATCAAAATAGATGTCTGAAATAGTATATATGATTAGATAAATTTAGGAAAATAAATTGTGTGTCATTAAATAATAAGGAAAAATTATATTATAATGTTATTAAATTATGTGTCCAAAAATATTAAAATTAATTAGTTATCAACGTTTAAAAATAATTGTTCAAGATATTACTTAGTAGAAGAAGAAGTTAGATGAATAGTGAAATAAAACCATTTGTTGAAATTGAAAACTATGTTTGAGTATTATATAATAAAAATTATATAACAAATATGTTTTATATTATAGTTTACTATACATATTAAACTATTTTATATTTATAATTTAATTTTACTGTACACACAGGTGATGTATCACATGAAGAATAAAATCAAATATAAACCCACACATCTCTCTTCACCATCTTGTCACACATTGATTGGACCTTAAGTGCTATAATTAAGGCAAATAAGTGAAGTCCTTATCCACTACACAAAGAACCTAAACCTAACATGTGAGATATTTGTTATTATGTGATCAAAAGATTAATTTCCAATTAAGAATATGAAATAATATTTGTAGAAAAAAGGAACAATTGATACATGTTTAATAATTTTTAAAGGATAAATCAATAATGAAATATAAGAGTTTTATAAAAGTTGGAAGAAAGTGTCCCAACAAAAATGGACCTTCACTTATAAACGGTGGGACAGAGAAATTGAATGAAGGCATTGCATCTATCTATCTATCTATCAAATGAAATATCCAAATCAATAGTGGAAGCAGAGGGCGTGGAAAACGGGAACTCGAATTAAGATGGTCCAAATAAAATGAGTGTCTAGTGGTTATGACTTGTGAGGAAACTGGGCATAAACAGCAAAGGGTATGGGGCAAGAAAATTCAATTATGGTTGTTGGCACTGGTTAATAGGGTCCATGGGTTCCTATCAGAGGCCCCTATTATATTAGACAAAATAGTAATTGATGTTTCTTAGAGTATCACTTAAGGAAATTGAAGTATTTTACAAAATATAAGTATTATGGATTCTTTTTCTTCATTATAATTAATCTCATGTCATAACTATTTATGTATAATAAATTTTAGTTAACATATTCAATAATTCATATAAATTACTTTTTAAACAATTTTAATTTAATAGAAAAATTCTTAAGAAATTTAATTAAATTTCTTTTTTCCTTATTCTCTCTTTATTTAATTTTTTAAGTTGTTCATAAAATAATTAATTACAATTTTAAATTTATAAGTCCTTAAATAAAGATTTAATTTAAATACTGAAATTTTACTTAAATCATTTCATTAAAGATATTTTTAAAAGAATTTGTAAAAATAAAATGTATTTTTTTAATATAAATAATTTTAACTATAAAATTTTCTTAAAATAATATATTTTATTTTTAAAAACTCATCCAAACAATTTATTTAAAAATATTATGAAATTTTAAACAATAAAATGCTTTATTATTATTATTATTTATGTTTTTAAGAATATATATAATTTATTTATTTAAATAATAAATAATATTTTTTTATTTTAATATAATCATTTAAAACAATAATGTATTATATTTATTTTATAAAAAATAGTAATTATTTTTAGAGTAAATAAATCTCTTATATATATAAATATGTTTTTTTAGGAAAATGATATTTTGATAATCCAAATTTATATAACTCTTATAAACAATTCTTTTTTAATATTATAATAATAATTTTAATTTATTTTTATTTTTATTAAATCATTTAATAAATTATTATATTAATAAAAGTAAGTTATTTAAAGGGTTATATGATTTATTGTTCTCAAAAATATCGTCACTTTGTTGTTAAGAGAGAAGAGAGGAAAACATGTGAAAGATTGAGTGAGACATGAAGGAGGACAAGGAGACAAGAAGCGCATGCATGGGTACATACGGGACCAAGAGCCAGATAGTACAAGCCGAATAGGTCGAGTTCATTTGACATGCCCCAGTTACATAGGTTTCTAATTAACGATTTTTGTATATATATTATTTTTAAAAAATTATAATTTTTTATGAAAAAAATAGTGCTTGAATAAAATAGAATTTGTTAGGACACTGAATTTTTCTTTATCATATTTAACACAGTTGTATTTCATTCGTACTTTAAAGCCTATGATAAACCTAAAATAGTTTTACACTGAACAGTTTTATATGCTTATTTTTCTGGATCACATATGCCTAAGATTCAATTTTTGAAGTAAGCTTGTGATTGGATAAGTATTTTCAAATTTGATTTGTAAAGTTATTTTTACTTGAAATTAATTTTCAAAATAATGTGACTTATAATTAGATATTTTATGCTTAAAAAGTTAGCGGTAACGTAATACACAATTGAAAATGTCCATTAAATATATTTTTTTTGTCTTTTTTTTTACCTAATAAAAAAATTGTTATTTTCTGTTAATTTTTTCCTTGTTATTTTTTTATTTGTTCACTTTTCTCTCCTGCAGACCAACCGAGTCATAAACATAATCTTAGACAAAATAATGTAATATGATTTGGAAAGCGTACGTATCTTACTGAAATTCATGTTGGGCAAATATGTAGGGGACCTGCACTGCACCTTGATACTGGAAGAGACACAAAGACAAGCAAACTAGAATCCCTCCACTATTGGCGCAGCCATCTCAAACCTGATTTCTATGCTGTTCTTTCCCCCATCTTTTCCGCTGCAACTCTGCTTTATTTGTAATTACTCCATCACTTTCTTCGTTGGCATCATTACAAGCAAAGTCTTTCAAGATATAAGCGCTTAATTTATATGAAATCGTGTTCTTCCAAATAATCAAGTGATGATTTCGTAGCTTTTTCTATTCTTTTATTTTCTTTTTTTCTCATTTTGGCTGGGTCTCTATGGTTGTTAGCCAAGCTATCCTTAGACATATATTGAACAGTACTCTGTCTATGATAACCGACAAATTTATTTAATGCTCCTGTTATACGTATCTTTCATTAATGTGGACTAAATGGTGTTGTTGAAATTACATGATTTGCTTGCCAGCACCAGCAGCTGCTAGAAAAGATGATAGTAACAGCCACCTGATGCTAGGGCACACATCCATCTTCACAGGCTAGTCCAAACTTTTAGAGGATCTGAGTTAGAAATCACATACTTGGAAAACTACACAACCCTGATGCCAGTTGAACGTTTGATTAAAATAAAAGGGTTTGTTGTGTAATTATGGCAAATTCTTGAATCTTCTTTTGTGTATGTGTTTTTTTATTTTTTATCATCAAAGCTCTTCTATCATCTTGTACGAATTTCATGACAGGTGGTGTATTTGGATGAACAAAAAGTCTATCAGATTGACCCCAACTTTTAATGACGAAAGATATGCCTTAACAATATGGAGCCCGTTAATAACTTCAAATATCGCCTCATGTTTCTCAACTTTCTTGTGCATCATTCTTGTTATATAACCCTAATTTCAAAATCTTATAAATAAATAATGACCATCGGATGAAACAACTGCACCTTGTCTTCTAACACGTTATCTGTAGAAATCATTGTCTTCGTTTCTATTTCTTCAACTGAATACTGTCATTTTTTTTAAAATGACAGCAACAGACGAAAGTCTTACTCTTACAGTTCTTCAAAAAGAGGAGAATTTTACTATAAATTATCATTACCATTACAAAAAGCAAAACATAAAAAGTAGGTAGATATAAATAGATATTTGTACAGAGATCCAAGGGCTAACTTGGTTAGGCAACCATGTATATGTGTATATATATAGCTCCATGCATACCCCACTTACGAAGCATGATGTTGGAAGGGATTTCTGTATGTACCAGATAATTTTTCTTCACCATTTATATAAAGTCAAAAGCCCTCTTTCCTTTACACCATACCACTTTTCTCACCATGGAACACACCAGATCCTTCAACGACTCCAATAATAGTCTCTCTTCACAACGAAGTCTCGCTTCAGTTCCTTCCCTCAACTCACACTCACACTTCTTCAACGCTTCCACCACCTCATACACGTGCCTCGCCACTCTCAAACCCCACACCTCCTCCTACACCTCTTCCCTCACCCTCGCCGGCAAATTTCTCTATGCAGGCTCCTCCGACAGAGAAATCAGGTCCTGGAACCACACCATTTTCCTCTCCCCCCAAGACCAACAAAACACCAACATCGTAACCGCGGGAAAAGGTGCTGTGAAATCAATAGTGGTCCACTCCGACAAGCTCTTCACCGCACACCAAGACCATAAAATCCGCGTCTGGAGAATCACCACCCTCGAACACGACCACCAGAAGTACACACGTGTGGCCACACTCCCCACGCTCGGCGACCGCGTCACCAAAATCTTCATCCCTAAGAATCACGTTCAGATTCGCCGCCACAAGAAGTGCACCTGGGTTCACCACGTGGACACTGTCTCTTCCCTCGCCTTGTCCCACGAAGGAAAGCTCTTGTACTCAGTTTCTTGGGACCGCACGATCAAGGTTTGGCGAACGAAAGACTTCGCGTGCTTGGAGTCCGTGAGCAATGCGCACGACGACGCCATAAACGCAGTGGCAGTTTCTTACGATGGGCACGTGTACACCGGATCCACCGACAAGAGAATCAGGGTTTGGAGAAAAAGGGAAGGGGAGAAGAAACACTCGCTGGTGGACACGTTGGAGAAACACAACTCAGGGATTAACGCTTTGGCTCTTAGCAGTGACGGGTGCGTGTTGTATTCTGGTGCATGTGATAGGTCAATACTGGTTTCGGAGAAGGGAGAGAATGGTAACTTGGTGGTGGTTGGTGCTTTGAGAGGGCACACCAAGTCCATTTTGTGCTTGGCTGTGGTTTCGGATTTGGTGTGTAGTGGTTCAGAGGATAAAACGGTTCGTATTTGGAGAGGGATTCAGAAGGAGTATTCATGTTTAGCCGTTTTGGAAGGCCATAGGAGTCCCATTAAGAGCCTAACTGCAACGGTTGATCCTACTGATCACCCTTCCCAACCCTCTTTTCTTGTCTACAGTGGCAGTTTGGACAGTGATGTCAAGGCTTGGCAGGTTTTTGTTCCTCTTCTTTCAACCTAAGTTTCCCTCTTTTACCATATACTCATTTTTTACAGGTAACTATGAGACAGAAAGTGTAACTATAATTACTTGAGTAATCTGATATATAGAGTAACAAAAAAAAGTGTTCTATGTGTAAGTTGCTGCATAAAATTTGTATTGAGCATTTCTTTCAATTCCTTCTACTTTCTTATGTGATTAATCTTGAACTTTTAGCAGATTTTATTTTTCATGGAGATATTTACTGAAAGAAAGATACAAATTTTAATATGGTTTGTATTTCTTTGTTGTGAATGGATTGTTTCTGCGAGGGTTAACATGTAATTTTGTGCAACTCCTTCTTTTAAGAAAGAGAAGTGATATTAAGATAATGGAAAATGGGGCGCCTACAATTCTTTCGAATCAAACATCTACAACAGCAACTCTCATTTTAATAATAGCATATTTAGATTTTTATATTTATTATTGTATTATTAAATAGAAATTGCAAAATAGGTGTACGTAATAAAAAATGAGTTATGAATATATGGGTACTGTACTGTGAGATATTTTAAGGGGTGATAGTAAGTTGTTGGACTCCATGGCGCAGGGTGGGAGAAAGGAACCAGTGGACCATTTTTCCTTTAATTAAGAAAAAAAAACTTTCAAATTTAAGAAAGAAATGATAAAATATCTCTTTTTCATCTTCTTGATTCAAGCATAATGTACGAACTAACCCCACCAAAGGTTCCTCTGAGAGGGGAAAGAAAAACCTGAACTAATCATTGTTTACACCATAATAAAATGCTTACTATAAATTATTACACGTGATAATTTTGAATTTGACTTTTAACACTGTTAACTCTGGTATGCTTAATAGATTGAAATCCAAGTTTTTCAGAAGTTTTTGGGCGTATATAACTCGCGCGATCTGCGAGTTTATTTTAATTATATATTTTTATGCTGTAGATATTATAATAATTATCATAATGAAAAGCAATAAGGGTAAAGTAATGAGGAAATATGTAAATATATATATAGATATATAAACGAATCAGGAACAATTACTAAAGCATTAAAAATAAAATTGGAAGAGAATAGGTAAAAAGAAAAATACCACTGAAACGAATCCCCGTCAATATAATATACATTATTATTAAATATAAATATTAGTATAGAAATTATAAAAATAAATTATCTAATGAATAAAAGATTACTATTTAATAGTAAATTACTATTTCATTATTAAAAACAAAATTAAATAATATTAATTTCAGCCATTTCATAATATTATATTCTTGAGTATATTCTTTAATAATAAGTATTATTTTGTATTTCTATTAATAACAAATTCTTCAATATCATATTAAGAATAACTAGAACTTTTTAAAAGAAAATGTCATTCGTTTAATAAGGAATATAAAAAATTGAATGATTGAAGCTAAAACAATTACTTTCGTAATAACAAAAGGAAAAACAATCACCGAACAACTACTTTTGAAATAACAAAAAGAAAAACAAACATGGGACTAAAAGAGTGAGTCGGAATCAAAAAGAGAAACTCATTCAAAACTGTGTCTAACTATATATCTTATACTTTGATTCTTTTTAAAGTGATTAAAGTCATCTTGCATTATTAAAAATTAATGCTCATCCAATGTTTCTTATTCTACTTGGGACATTAAAGTCACATGCAAAGATGATTTAAACTAAAACATGTTGCAACTTCCTTAAAGATACCTTGGATGATGCTATCAATGAAAAACCATCTTTGAGTTCTTCCATCCTTAAAATTTACTCAAAGATTGCATAGTTGTTTCAATAATTTTATAATACATTGATTGTTTGAATGACACAATATTTAAAAAATAAGTTAAACAAAGGATTTAGGTAAATGGAACTTCGAGTTCTTAATAGAAACAAGTAAAAAACGTGAGTTAAATTATTCTCTAAAATTGATTTTCTTAATACTTTTTTTCTTTACTTATGTGTATCTAATTCCACCTCCATCAATTGAACATGGATGTAAGGAGTGCATTAACATTTGATCTTTTCATTATAAATTTTGTAAATGTTTTTAAAAGATATTCAATTTTAGTTTGATAAATTCTTGCAACTTTCACAACTCAAGTATCTTCTTAACAGAAGCAAAACTACATAAGAATTTTTGATAAATCGTTTTGAAAGTTTCATGACCAGGTTTTATTTTCCTCTTATAATTTTAAGTCATTTATTCTCTCCCTTTAATTTATTATTTGAAGAGATGAGTTTTTAGCTTCATCATGTAACTCATTATAAGTAATTATACATATTTCGAGTGTCGCTTATAATTTATAATGCATATAAATCTTACACATCGTGTATGTTTTTTTCTTGAAGAATTTTAAACATCTATGTTCTTCCTTGCATGCTTAACCTTTTTAGTATCTTCATATGTGACTTTAAAAACATCACCCCTCTTGTTTGCACTTGAATATATGAACATGATGAATTAATTCGTCAAGTATGAAATTTGAAGAAATGATATTCTTGACTGTAATATCATATTGTACATCTTTATTCTTATATGCACTCCAAGAAATAAAGGATATAAAATAAAGGATATAAAAATTTGAATATTATTAACAATTTTGATAAATGGAAAAAAATTATTTACCATTGTTATTCTTAATTAAATAATAGCAAATAAGATAGAAGAAACGTGTAAATTTTTTTCCTACATCTTTTATGTAATGTTTAAGTTTGAAAATATTATTAGTGTGATGTATTTAAATTTTAAATCAAATTAATATAGTATTGATGTTTTATTCTCTTGTTTCTCTCTCTCTCTCTCTCTCTCTCTCTCTCTCTCTCTATCTATATATATATATATATATATATATATATATATATATATATATATATATATATATATATATATATGTATAAATAATGGGCCATGTTCGCTTTGTGAGTTCTGCATCAATCATTTCCTTGGCATTGGAAAATAGAAATAGACAAAACCAGATTTCCAAATTGACGGAATAAATAAATAAATTATTAATTTACCTTATCTGAATAAAACATCAAATCAACCATCCATGCTGCAACTATGAAATCTTATTGTTTCCTGTATTCATGATAAATTTATTTCACAACATTTTAAAAATTTTGTGACTTCTCTCTATATTTAAAATAATTTATTCCTTGTTCTTTTCTATCAGTAAGAAAGCTATCATAATCTACTATAATTTACTTTACTATTAAAATTATTTATTTATTTATTTATCAAATTCAACTATCAATCCATTAATTTAACCACGCTTAGAAAAGTAAATGAATTACACATAAAACTACAAGCAATCATAAGTGAATCCTATTTCTAAGAGACTACATTATTTTATCGATAAGAATTAAATACTTATTTTGTAATCTATTAATTTAAAATAGTAAGTAATATTAATTTTTACATTATTAAAAAATAAATTATAAAGATTAAAAATAAAATTTCAACTGTTATTCTTAATGGAAGTGAATCTCCCTAATTTTATTAAATTATATATATATATATATATATATATATATCATACTAATTTAATATTATCTATTTATTTAATTATTAAAAAATATAAACTTGCATTTAAAATTTAGAGAACATATTCAATATTAATTATTTAAAACACTCATATAAATAAAAATATTATTTTAATATGAGTCTCACATGTATAATTATTTAAAGAGGTAAAAATTATTTATATAAACAATGTTTACTTGTTTTAAGTAATTATGACTGTAAAATTTATATTAAATAATATTTTTTAAAGCACTCGTTCAAATATTTTGACTAATAAGTAAAATCATTTGAAAATAATATTTTTAATAGCGAAATCAAATAGTAAAAATAAGAACAAATAATAGCGAAACCTAACATGACATCTGTTAATTACCTATTTATATTGTTATAGAAAATGAAATCTAACATGAGATTTATTAGTATTTAAATATTTCTTCAAATTCATGTTATAAGTATATAATTTAAAGAAGAAAATATATTACTTTTCCTTTATAATAATAATATGCTATCATACATTTAGTTAGCTGGTTAAGCTTTTATTGGCTTTGAATCCGAAATATTAATATGGATCAAGATTTCCTATAGATATTCAATCAATGATGATCCACAATTATAAAATTGTCTATTGTGAGTTCTTTCTCGAAGAATAAATTGCTTGAGGATTGGGATCTCAAAAAATGAGGAATAAATAATTGATTTGGTCCATTTCACTCATCACTTCTAAAGTGGATATAGAAGCTTGAACTTGTTAGCTAAAAAGTTTTGTGCATCATTATGGTGCATAAGGATTAGTCCCAGGATGAGTGGAGAGATCTTTCAAAGAAAAAAAAAAATTAAATAAAAAAAAAAAATATATATATATATATATATATATAATGTCAACCTGATAAGAGCAGGAGCTCAACCGAGAATCTTAATTATTTGTTTATTAGATTTTTTTTTTCTTTTATGAGATTTTCCCAATTAAATCCAGAAGAGGCTAAGGTAGTGTTAGGTAGCACCGTAGCAGTCATTTTTTCCAATTTTGGATTTCCAACCTGTGGGTCCCTTCCCTTCTGAACCTCTTATGTTACGTTGAAACATCGGACAAAATATACTGGAAGTAGGAGTTTTCGTGCAGGAGTACAAATCTATCCAAGACATCATCATAGTTACTTGTTTAGTAGACAAAAAAGTTTTAGCAATGGATGTGCATAGACCATTTGCCTCCTGATTCCAATCTTAAAGCAAAAAGAAATTCAAACGTTAACACTATAAGTTGCATAAACGATCAATTGCATTCACCTAAAATATAATACTCATGTAAGGTCATATTGAACAATTTATTATATTCTACTAATATAAAAGATTCTTATATATACACTCATTTAATCCCATTTATACACAATTACTTAAAATTCAATAATTCATTATATTTCATTAATTTTTTTATACTTTTTTTATTTATTACAGTTTTTTCTCACATACATTTCATTTTTTTTAAATTATACTTTAAGATAATTTAAAATATATTTAAAGATTTATTATGAATACTAATATAACTAAAATCTAAATAAAATATGTATTTTACATTTAAATATTTTAAAAGTTATAAATAATATGAAAATCAAACCAATAATGTATTGATTAATATGAAAAATAGTTAATTATGTGAATTTTAACTCAGCAATATATTAAATATGAAAGGAAAATTATAAGTTAATTTATTAAAAATATTAAATTATACAATATTTATCATAAAAAAAATATTAAATAATTAATTAAATAAATTATATATTTATAATTTGTAAAATATTTATCTTAGTTTAAAATGTTTTAAAATATACAAAAAAATATTATTTTTAAATATATGTTATTTAAATATAAACTAAATTATATTATTATTTCAAATAAATTCATGAGTATATTTTAAAATATAATTTAGAAAAAATATTTCTAATTTATTTATAAAAAATTAATTACACAGAGAGAAAAATAAAAAAAATAATAAATACAATGAGGTAAGAAAAATTTTACTAAGTTATCATATTTTGAGTGAATGTATGTAATAGATAAAGGATTTTTTATCAAATTGATGTAATTTAAAAAAATATATTATTATAATATAATATAGAAGTTAATTATTATTATTATAATTATTATATTATTTTTATTAATAATAAAATAATATTAATAATACAAAAAATATTATTAGAATAATACTATGTAATATAATTTTTTAAAATTCTACCAATTTGTAAAAAAACCAATAGAAAGACATTTTGCAATTTCCATGTCGTTGTCTATACAAAGGCAAAAAATATTGTACAAGCAAAGAATCACAGGAAGATAAATTCCGAACTTGGTAACAGCAGAAACTCTACAGGGCACTCTTGGTAGCAAATTTAAATGATTCCCATTGGTTAGGATTGCCTGATAAAAATAACAAAACACTGGCAACAGAATTAGGATCAACTTAGTTACAATGGCTCTTTAGCTGGTGTACCTGGATCACGGGGATATTTCAATGGGGTAGGACGATCCTTTGAACATATGGCAACAGTTCGCTGACCGTATGGACTTTGCGAGTCCACTGAACATGAAAAAATCAATGTAAAGTTGCTTCTACAAGCTAGTTCATGATCCAGGTACTAAACAATAAATTGAGATGAAATGCAAACATCTTCGTGATCCACCAGGTACGAAACAATAAATTTCAGAATTTTTCCTCTCCAATCTACTTGCTTAATTACATCTTCACCCGTCCTCTCAATTTTTTCACAACCAAACAAATGCTAAAGGAAGGAGAGGTTGATGCTCTAGTAGGTGAGATAATAATGCGTGGAATTAAAGGTTTTGGCATCTTGAGCAAAATAATTTTGTACTTATTCATATTATCAAGTTCTCTACGTCCTTATTCTTTATCATCAAGTTCTCAAACCAATTAAAATGATGACGAGAAGATGTTCTTTCTAATAGTAAAAAAAATAGACGGAATTCTTAAAGCTGTGTACCTGAGCAAACTTGCAATAGAGATGCACCCACCTTCTGGATGGCACTTTCAGCTTTCTTAATTTCATCCTATCCAAATTCATCATGTAGGAAATAGATGATTCACAACTTCAGAAGTAGGAATCCATTGGAAATTAATAGAAAACCCACACAATAATTCAGCTTGATTTGAAATGTACTTATTTGAAAAAATAATATAGATTCAATAAGATCTTTACATTATCAGCCAATCATGCACTGTCTAATTACTAAAAGAATTTGACCATCAAAACGACTATGCAGGAAGTCTAACTTGATTAATAATGTACGAACTGCCAAAACATTATTAAATGACAGGGTAAAACCTTTGTGCTGACAGTAAATCATATTTAAACTCAAATAATATAAGCACGATTGAGATATAATTTATCTATATAGTCAGTAACTTTGTTTATCAACTTCGAAGTGTATAAGTTGTTGCAATGAATGATTAAGTTGAATGAAAAACAAAATCAATAGCCAATAGTCAAAACAAATTATTTAAGGGGGTAAAAGTAGCCTCCACTTTCTATTTTGTCAATAATATATTCCAGCTGCAGGTAAACTACTTACATAAATTTGATAAAAAAAATTGAAATATTAATAATAACAAACTTTCAATGTAACTCCTAGACTATTAGCGCATATATATGCTCTAAGGGCATTACCAAATCAGCAAAACACCCTAAAAATGAACTCAAACTAGAGGATGCCTGGACAGAATACTTGTTTGACATGTGAACTCTTTCTATGTTTCACAGCACAAGGTACATAATTTCTCCTTCAATATTGGCATTCAATTCTAATCCCCTGAGCAGGAGTAATCTTTTCAGTTCATGGACATAATCATCACCAATGAAATACAAGTAATATTAAATAAAGCAATTAACCAGGCATGATTATATGATCGGCAAAATAAATTTTAAAAGCTGTTACATATACCTCAGGATCATGACCCTTGGCAGCTATAAACAACCCACCAACGCGAACCAAAGGAAGACAGTATTCAGCTGGAAAGGCAACGACAGCAAGCAAACACTAAAGTACTAACGAATTACAAAGTTTCGATGCAATGAACTAAATTAGGAAGTAATCAATTTACCTAATATTCTCATTTCTGCAACTGCCCTGGCCACTGCTACATCAAATTGCTCTCTGAAGCAAGGATTCTGTCCTAAATTCTGCCCTATGCACAGAACAAGACATATTTTCAGGCAGTAGAAGGTATATATATATATTAGAGATAGTTTTTTTTTTTTTTTTTTTTTTTAACGTTATTCCTCATTTTGCATATTACTCCTTTATGGAAGCGGGTGAGGTACTTAATCATATGATTAATAAATAAATGTGTTTCTGGGGCTTTTGCCCAGACCCTCAGCAAAAAAAGATGTCATACATCAAGGAAAACAATTCAAAATAGCAAAAAAAGATGGATTTAGAGTTAAACAAAAATAAGAAATATTCAGATGGAAAAAGTTATAAGAAGAACAAGAGTGTATGTTACCTCTGCTCTTCCTCTTACAATTTGAATGTTTGAGGACCCGACAACACCGACAACGTGCTCCAAGAAGACGCATCGCTTGTTCATAGACTCCATCAACGTTATATCCCACTCTATTCCATTGAATCACAATGAACTAAGTCGAGCAATAACACAATTCAGATTGCGAATACATCACATAAGAACTCACCTGGGCGAGCTATGGCCAAAACTACTCCGGGAAGGCCAGCGCCAGTTCCAACATCGACGAGACTCAGCTTATCGCATGAAGTGGCGCAGTGGGAGCGGTAACAGTCGCTCAACGGAGGCAAAATCGCAAGGGAGTCCTCCACGTGTCTTTCCATCACTTCATTCACCTCTCTAACAGCAGTGAGATTCATGCGCTGAAATTACAATTGCGATATGCAAGTGTTCAGGGAGATTGTGCGTTGTGTTGAATACGAGTGAAAGAAATTGAATACCTTGTTCCATTGAAGAAGAGTTTCAACGTAGAGATGAATCTGGTTTTTTTGGTGGGAGGTTAGCGTTCCGAAGTGGGAGAGAGTGGCTACGGATTTGTGCTGACCGAGTGTTGTTGTTAATTTGATTTTTCTTGTCGTAAGGTGTTTGAAGAAAGTCCACCGAGAAAACTGTAAGTTACTACACAGCAGCATCTCCACCCGCGCGCCTTTACGGCCGCACTTCACAACTTACGCTCTTAAGCTCCCTTGGGTTCAACATTGAAATCAAAGGCCCAAACCCAAATGAGTATCAATGGGGTCCACGACCATGACAAACAATTCGGCTGTTTCTTCCTGCACCACATTCTTTCTTCCGCCATCCCATATTAATTTAAAATATAATGTTATCCACAATGTAAAAAGGTTTTGAAAATATCATTCTCAACATTTTTTGAATTTTTTTTTCAGAAGTTTTTTTGAAAATGTTAGGGAATCAAATTTCCAGAAATATTATGGAAAACTTAGTCTGGAAAGTTTTTGGGAAGGTATACAGAAAATTTAAAAAAACTAATTTTGGAATACATCTTGAAAAAATACAATTTAAAAATGAGTTAGGATGATTAATCAAAAATATATTTTTAAAAAATATAATTCAGAAATGAGTTTTAAATTATTAAATCCTAGATATATTTTTAGAAAATAATTTGAAAATAAATTTTAGATTAACCTATTTGAAATTTATTTCTAAATTGTATTTTTAAAAAATATATTTTAGATTCAATAATTTGAAATATTATAAATATAGATTTAATTTTTTTTATTACAAAAAAATTTAGACGCACGACATGTTATATGATTCAAAACCTAAATCATTAAAATTTCTAATCTTAAAATACAAAAAAAAATTATTGAGGGACAAAAAGAAATCATTCTATTAAAGTTATAAAACTATTTTATTTAATAATAAGAATGTTTCAATCTTATATATTATAATATTATAATTATAATTAATTTTTAATTTTCACGATCGAGATATTGTAGATATTATTTATTTTGAAGTTTTAATCCATTGATATTTTATTCTAAATGAATAAATTGAGAGAGAAAATAAATATAAAGAAGTTGTTTCTTTTCATTTTGTTTGGTAAAGTGTTATTATAAAATTCCTCTTACTAATTCAACTCAATAAATAAATGTGTATCATTGTCATCTTCTTCAATCTAGTATCAGTATTGTTGGGTGACTCAGAATGTAGGTACAAAATCATGAGCTTCTTTCTTATAAGCAGCTATGCTAAAATTTGGATTTACTGTTGGATCACTTGACACTATCATACACTGATCAAAAAAAGAAAATATTTTTTTTATTTAAACAAATATTTTTAAACTGTTGTACAGTACTAAAAATTATATATATATATATATATATATATATATATATATATATATTTACAATGTACAAAAAAATAATAATTATACAATAATAAAAAAATTATATTTTCACCTTTTCCAACTTGTTTCCGCACCTTCTCTAACAACCTTTTTCTTTTAATGGTCCCTGGCATTCTTGATATCGCTGTCCCCATCTACACCTTCTCCATTATTTGTTGCTAAATATTTTAGTTAATCTTAATCTTTACTTTCAACATCACGTATTTAAACTGTGCATAGGTTTGTGCCAGTGCTAGTTAAATTTGTTTTCATAATGATGTTTAGGCTTGTGCATGTTCAATTATGATTCTAGGATATATGCTTCGAATTAATTACACGGGTTAGTATGATCCGTTTAATGTCTGTAATATGCATTGACCTACTTTATTTATTAAAAAAATGTTATGTTTAAATATATTTTTAAATTATGTAAAATGAATAATTTTTTTAATATTGTTGGTCTCTGAAATTGAAAACCATTACTTCGTATCCTTAATATGACATTGATTGATACGTGTTGAAAAAGAAAATGTTAATGGACCTATCCACTATTGTTTTCATATGATGTTACTAGACACATAAAAACAATTTATTAAGATCCGTGAAATAAATGATGTGTAATCTATCTTAAAGTAGTATTATGGATTCAAAATATTCCTTTAAAATTTTAGGAATAAAAAAACTTTTACAGAAACTGAAACCAAAATTTAAATATTTTATAAAGATTAAAATTTTTATAAATATGAAAAAAAATATAGGACCAAAATCAAAGTTAGTTAATTTTACAAAGACTAAAATATATTTAAACCAAAATATAATTATTTAAAAATATTTAAGCCACACAAATTTAAAGTACTATTTAAGTAACTAATTTGTGATATTAGGTCAGAAAACCATGAGATTACAAACAAAACACAAAGGGCTTTATCATTTCACCTCTAAGTTTGTGGGTCAATCCACTAATCCAGATACTAAACTTTAAGGCTAAGAAGACCAAGTTAAAAAGTGCAATCATTTAAACCAATTTAAAAAATTTAAGCTGATGAGGATTGCAAACTAAACCGCCTCAAACTTGTATGAGGGAGACACAAATATTGTTAGTCATGTTACTCTACTTTGTTGAATGATCTTCAACTTGAGTTTGGACTAGGTTGATTTCTTTATTCAGGTGTGAACCATCAATGATAGATCTACCTAAAAAGGTTTTGGGATAGTAGCTCCCACACAAAATTTATTTATTTTTAATATATAATATATATTTATAGCTATAAATTTTGTTCATAATTTAAAATAATAAAAGATAATGATTTACAATGTGAGTTTTATCTCCACTGATGTATAGTACATCCAGAACTTAAAACTTTTTGGATCTATCAATGTGGTGGCAACCTATTTACTTTGTGAATTTGGTCCCAATATAACATATCGGTGCAAATATGGTGAATGTGTCAGACAATAATAGGCTACTCCTCTTATGCTCCAGTTGAGTCACTCCTCTTATGCTTTGATGCTGTTTTCAAGTCCCTCCATGATTCCGTGTTTGAAATGTTTCAAAAAGTGTATCAGATAGCAGATCGAGAAAATCAAAATATGCAGGATTGTATGGTCAAAGAATCAAAGTGCATATTGGTGTATGTATCTTGGGGGGGTCATTTTATTTTCATCTTGAAAACTCAAAAAGCGAAAAGAGTTATCAGGAGCGTAGTTAAATAAAATTATATACTAAAGATCTAATAGGTGTTTGTATAAAGTGATTTTCACATATATAATTTCAAATGTATCAGTACCCCCTGCTAAAATATACTCTTTTATTCAATCGCATTTCGTTTCAGTTAAAATAATTTTTTAATTTATGCACCTTACTTTCTATGTCCAGTTGTAGAAAATGATCATAACCATATATATACAAGTCAGACAAGTTGAAAAAGGGGAACAGTAGAAAAATATCCATAAAATTATACAGTGTTCAATCTTCTGGGGTAAAACATTGGGTGGTTGCTTCTGCTGTGGCGGTCCAACTAATTAACCTCTGCATAAGAAATTAAGGAGAAAGGGAACATGGCACACTGTGCACTTTATATCTGTGGGCTTAGACTATGTTTTGTGCCAAAAAGATTTGAATCTCTGAAAAGAATTCTACTTTTATTCTCGAGTTTTACTTTTCCACCAAACTAATTTGGTTTGCCACATTTTCCTCCATTCATGAGAGGAGAAAGTGGAAGAAAAGGCTGGCTAATGCGTGACTTTATATGAGTCAAACATAAAGTCATAAGAGAAGGTTTAGACAGGTTATTTTCCAAAACTACTTTTGTCCTCTATATATGCTCAAAACAGCATCCAAACAAACACACAAGACTTCATAGAACCGCAAGGGCCTCTAGGATGATGATGATGATGGGTGAAGCAAATTCATGATCCACAGTGGGGTAGAAAAATAAAGAACTTGATTAATGAGATTCTAGAAGCGGAGCAAGGGACATAAATTAGCTTAATTGTTCTTACTTGGGTCCCAAAAAAGGAAATTAGATAGGATAGGTTTTGAGGTAAAACATAGGAGGAATTTGTTAGATAAAATAAAGTTAGCTAGAAAAGCAAGGGGTTGGGGGCGTGCGGCAAAAATGTTGAAAAAGCAAGAAAGGAAGGGGAATATAAAAACAAAAAGAATTATGTAAAAGATGTTTTACACACATATATATCAGACTGTTGAGTAGTGCGAGAATCAAGAAGTATCATCAGACCAGGTATATGGTACTGGACAAACATTCAAAATATGCTTATCTGGGAATCTTTTTCTCTATCTCTGTAAACAATGAATTATTGCTTTCAAGCTTCAGAATGCCGGGAACATTATTGCGTTATGTGTACAGTAACTAACATTTTTGTCCCCATAACTTGGCTTTTGCAACAGGACAACCATTACATTCAGAAGGCCACATATTCTATTTCTATCTTCTTCTTCTTACTATGTGTCTTCCTCCTCTTAACATTTTTTTACACTTATATTCTCTCAAACTCTGCCATCCTCAGTTCTTTCCATGACTTTGTCATTCTTTATTCCCATGGCTACTATATATGTCTCTCTGATCTGCCAAATTCCATCTTTAACTAAACCCTATAAAGCTCATCTCATAACCATTTCAATATATTCATCCACTTCACATACAGTCACAAACACCCTTTACTGTTTTTCAATTTAATAATTGCCCATCATATAAACAATCTCAAATCCTCAATTAGTTACATTAATTCCACTAATTCAGCTACCAGTCTACACAACCACAAATATATCCACGCCACACCACATGCAACAACAGTGGCAGAAGATAATTCTTCTATGGAAAATAAAAAAGTTATTAATATTAACATATGATTGCTTCCGCTATGTGTATAAGGGGGTGTTTATAATAAAAAAAAAATTGCAGTCTTGTAATATATTTCAAAAGATTAGTTTATATTTTTCAACCAGAAATATATAGCAAATAAAAAAACATGAAATGGGGTCATGTTTCCTTTTCCTCACGAACAAGAGCTGGAGGGCATAAAAAAGTTGGCACCACGGTTTTCGTGATAATTCTTTTTCTTTCTTTCTTTGTTGCCACAATAGAAAAAGGAGAGAGAATAGAGAGCTATCAAGTAGTCTCTTTCTCTTTCTCTGAGGGATGGCACGAACTACCTTGGATTTTTCTTCAACCTTTCAACGCCCTCACCCAACAGCAATCATCATGCCCTCACCCTCCTTCCCCTTCTCTCTGACCGTCCATAACCATCATCATTACCCCCTCAAGGCTCCCACCCCTTCCTTTATCAGAAACATCATCATCATCATCCACCAACCTTTTGCTCCTGATCATCACCACCTTCACCATCACAAGCACCACACACAAGAAGAACACGACGAACACAATCAAGGAACATCCAAAGTTGTTGCTGCTTCGCTTATGCGCATCACAAAACCCTACTTGCGTACCTAGCTAGCTTAGCAACTTATATATATTGAGTGGTGAGAAGGTTCTAGCTTTTGCTGCCAGGATCCAACCACTCACACTCTTGGGGAATCAAGCGTCTCGGTCCGATCCATTTTCTGTTTTGTTTTCTCTATAAGTATATTAATTCCATGTTACTTATCAAGTAGACTTTTTATTTTCTTTTCAATTTTATACCAATTTTTAGTTTTCGCAGAAGGATTGTGTTAGTTTGCTTTATCACCATCTTCCTTCTCTTGTCGATTTCTAAGTGTGCAAGTTTTCTTACTTATTGTGATTGATAAACTTTGTCTAGATCAAAATTAAAGGCTTGGGTACAATATACATATTGCAACTTTTCTCGCTTGCGAAAAATGTTAGTGTAGAATCTCATCAGGAGACCAGAATATTGCTACTCAGAAATATTTAATGATTGTTGCAAGTAATAATGATTGGTTTCTTACGTTCGGGCAATCATAGTTCTGTGAAGAGTCAAGGAACACTTTGTGACTCTGTCACTGTATCCATATTCTTGGTAAAATATTAATGATGCACCTATTTGCTGGGTCTAGCTAGGGTTTCCCAGCAATATCCCTTTTAATTTACGCTAGTTTATTTACTTCCTTCTGTTGTAGCTTGAGTTATGATGTCTTGCAAAGAATATACATGGATACACTGATGCAAGTGTATGAATCAGAAATCAGAATACTTGGATGAAATTTTAAGATGAAACGAATGTTACCTAATCAAGACTCATCAAGAGGCGGAAAGTCTAAACTCTTGACCAGAATTCCTTTCCATTGAATTTTCTACATCTTGTACTTCTTGCTTTCAATGTTCTTTGTCTCGGTTTTTTATGTGTTGCACGTCTAGTTGTAGCTAGCAATCCCATCTTTCTTATGAACAGCAACGAGCTACAAAGATTGCTCTTTCTAGCATGTACGTGTATATAGGTACGCGAAAAATTGAACAAAATGCAGTTCGTCAATGACGACACACATGCTCGGAAGGAAGTATAAATCCTAGGAGTGATAGTTAACTCAGAAAGGAAGGAAGCATCTGAAATTATATACATGTTTCTTTTCATAATTTTTAGTTACCCTTTAGAAGTTTCTGTGTTAATTAGAATGTTGTAGATGTCTCTTCATTTTTACTTCATGGCTCGTACATTAGTACCATTCTATAAGAATAGGAATTCAGAAGGCTCGTAGCACAGTTCTGGTTCTGGAAAAAGGTTTTTGTAGTAAACTTTTTAACATATATATTTCATTTCAACTGATAAAAAGAGCAGTTACAGCAAAATAAGTAACAATCCTAACAAAAACTTTCATTGTTGTTTGATCTTGTTTCTATCTTTTTTGGGTTCAGAAAATATATACAAAATATAAAATTTTAAACTACTGAAAAGATATTGCAAAAATAATTAAAAAGTCATAAAAAACATATATTTTACACCAGACATATTAATTATCATTATTTGCAAGTATCTATTTTAACTTTACAAATCATAGACCATTTCCTGTTCAGGTAATTTTTTTATATGAATAATTGAAAGAGAAAAAAATTCTTAGGTTAAAACTAACTTAAAAAAAAAAGGATTGTGTGAAAATAGTTGCTCTAGAAGGAAAATAAAACAAATGGTGGCACCCATTTACATTTGAATGAATCCTTCACCTGCAGCCCTAATGTGCATCTTCATAGTAACCAAACAAGCTTCAAGGTTGCTCTCTCCTCCATTTTTACCAGCTGGTATATATATATATATATATATATATATATATATATATATATATATATATATATATATATATATATATATATATATATATATATATAAAATTTTTAGTGTGCAGTGATTATGTTAAAATTATTATTAAATATCTAAATTTTTATTTTATTTTATAATTTTTAGTGTGCACTGTTAAAATTATTATTAAATATCTGAATTTTTATTTTATTTTATTTCTTTGATTTTATATATTTAAATTTATTGACCATTGTTCTATATATAAATGTTAATTATTATTAATTTATATTATTTAAAAAATAAATTATTTTCATTGATTCAGGTCCTAGATTCCTCACTTAAAAAAATATAATTACCATTAATTATACAGAGAAGAATAAAAAAGGGATAACCTAGGAATTTAAGTCTAATGTGTGACTGTTAAAAACTTGACTCTATAAAATTAATAAACAAAAATATTACCGCGAGAGACTCGTCATTACTAGAAATTCTAAAATATGAGAATATTTTTATAATTTTTTTATTAAAATTACAATAAATAACTTTTTTACAAATTTAAATATTTTTTACAAGAAAATTGGAGAAAATAACTAATTATACGATCCAACATTTAATTTTGAAGTAAAAAAAAAAAACTTAAAGCGTATTGAAGTGGAAAAATAAATACTATAATTTCCATGGTAACAAATTCATTAATAGTTGATACTCCAAAATAAAACCAAGAGTGAAAACGAGTCTAAAATTATGTTTTATAAGGCTTGAACTTAGCGTAGTTTTCAAAGTTAATCTATGATACAAGCTTATTCAATGTTTCCCTCTCTAAAATACTGACATGGTCTAAAGGTCTGTTTAAAAATCTACTTTGTAGAAGACTTTTAAATTAATGAACAAACCTACTTTTAAATATATATCAACTATTCCAATAAATTTATATGCTTGTTAGTGATAATTATGTTTTCAAGCAACTAGTATGCAGTCTCAGAAAATTATTATAAAAATTAAATAATACATATTAAAACGTTTTAAATGACTTATATTTTGAAAAATCACTTACCTAACTTATTACTGAAAATATTGACTTAAACATACCATGTTCAGTTAATTATAACGTTTCTTAATAAACTATATTGTATAATTTAAAAAGAAAATATATATGTTTTCTCCAAAAATAATGTTAAAATCTTTCTCCTTCCAATTAAATAAAGAAAACCTTTATCTTTTTCAGATATAATATTTACATTTTATTTTCAATTTTTTTAATTAAATTAAAGGAGAGGAAAGAAGACATATTCCCTTCGTAACCAAAAAAAGTCGAGCCGCGACAACAAACACTAAGTTTGAGAAATTCTTATATACTCATAAAGCAAGAAAGAATTTGTATTTACGTATCATTCAATTGTATTATTTTAATTATAATATTAAAAATTATTTTAAAACACTAGACCATATATCTTCCTCTATCAGCTAAACAGGCAGCATAATTGAAAAAAATAATTATTATTGTTATTAAAGATAGATGTGTCTATCTCATAAGTAAAAAACCGCTTATATATATAAAGAGATTTACATGTCAAATGTATATTATAATTTAATTATATTTCTAGTATACGTATAATTTTAACAGATTCATTGAGATGTATACTATCTTTAATTTTTCACATTCCTTTCGAGTATATGGATGATCCAATAATATGATGATATATTCCAACCTATAATAAATAAATAGTATAATAATTTTAATATTATATTAGAAATAGATATAAGTTAAACAAATTTATAAAATATAATCTCACAATAATTTCTTGTTACACAACCATTAGCATAAACAAAGAAAAGAAAATTGATACTAAAATTTATATTTAATGCATACATCTATACAAAATAATTCAAGGCCTTATGTAGGTAATATGTAACATAATTATTACAGAATTAATTTTATCTTCCTTAATACCCTATCAAATTAATATTATTGGAAGAAATGACCCGAAAACTTTCAAACTGAAAACAATGATAGGCTTTTTAAAAATATCGACAATCTAATATTTTGATGATAGATGAACTACTCAAAAAGTTCCAATAAACACTTCATCTCTAACGAAGTATATATCAAGTTCAAAATATTTAGTTTAGGAGTGCATTGTTTACTGTTTTCCTCGACATGTGAACCGAATAAACTTAATACAATTATAAAAGGGATTGTCGTATCATTAAGGATTTGATAGATATCGCAAAATCTCAGTTTTCATCTAGTTAAAACCTTGTATAATGAGATAGTTGTATAAAAATGGATTGATATATACAAAAAGTTGTTATATAAAAAAACACAAGGGAATAAACAGTTGAATTGAATTTCACCAAAATATAGATCAAGTTCAAAATATTTAGTTTAGGAGTGCATTGTTCATGGTTTCTTTGACACGTGGATCGAGTCAACTATAGTACAACAGTAAGAAGGTGTTGAGAATATTACTTTATTATCTTTTATTTAAATTAAGTATTAAGAGATTTTATTATCTTTTATGAGAGAAGATCAAAAGATATTAAGTTATTATTTTGATTTAGACAGTTATGATTGAGATATTATTAATATTTGATATTTTGTAATATTTTTACTCTATATATACATAGAGTACATGAATAAAAAAGATAGTCATATGATATATCAGAAATACACATACATAAAACCCTAAAAATTTCCATCAGTGGTATCAAGAGTTTTGGTTCGATACAATGGAAGGAGAAATAAACTTTTCACAAGTTGCTATTCTAATTTTTTATGGCGAAAGTTATGACTTATGGACTGTGAGAATGCAATCCTATCTTGAATGATTGAATATATGAGAAGTTGTGGAAGAAGATTATATTGTTAATCCGCTACCTGAAAATTCTACCATAATTCAAATAAAATTTCACACACAAAGAAAACGAGGAAGAAAAAAACTAAATCATGTCTGTTTGTTGGTATTTCATAAATGATCCTCACCAGAATCATGACGTTAAACTCACCTAAAGAAATTTGGAATTATTTGAAAGATCAATATGAAGGGGATGAGAAAATTCAAGATATGAAAGTTCTAAACTTGATAAGGAAATTTGAAATACAAAGGATGCAAGAGTTTGAGACAATTAATGAATACCTAAACAAATTGTTGGGTATTGTTAACAAAATAAAATTGTTATGCAAGGAATTTTCTGATTCCATAATAGTTGAAAAAATTCTGGTAACTGTGTCAGAGAGATATGAAACATTTATTGCTTCATTAGAAAATACAAAAGATTTTTCTAATATTACTTTGGCAGAAGTGTTATATGCTTTACAAGTGCAAAAGCAGCGAAGATTGATAAGAGGGGATCATGCTGAAGCTTCTTTACTATTTCATGGCGAAGGCTTTCTCCAAGGCAAGAATAATAAAGGTACAAAATTACAAGTTTTTCTGTTTGTCCTTATTGCAAAAAAAATAATCACACACCCAAAAAATGTTGGTGGAGGCATGATGTGAAATGTAAATCACAACTAGAAAAAGTCGTCAAGGTCATAGAAGATGAAGTAGAAGGGGAACTTCTTCAGGTTATAGAGAATGACGTAGAAGGTGAACTTCTCCTTGTATCAACATGTTCTACAATCAACAAATTCACATGTTGGCTTACAGACAGTGGTTGTACAAACCACATGACTCATAATCGAAAACTTTCAAATAGTTCAACGAATCACATATTTTTAAAGTGAGAATCGGTAATAGAGAATAAATGGTAGTACGGGAACAATTGCAGTTAAAAGTCATTTAGGTATCAAATTAATTTTTGATGTTTTATATGTTTCTGATATTAATCATAATTTATTAAGTGTTGCTCAATTATGAGAGAAAAGTTATAAGGTATTTTTTGAACACAAACTTTGTGTGATTAAAGATACAAATAACTTAGAAATATTCAAAATTCACATGAAAGAATTTACTTTAGATTTGATGTTACAAATGAGGGTATAAAAGAAAGTTAAGGAAAAAACATGAAGAATATTTCTTGAAAGAACTTGATGTTAAGGAGGAATATAAAAATGTAGATGAAGAAACCGTTTCCAACTTTAATCAAAGAGTCAATGGTACTATCATAAAGTTTGAAAGAAACAAAGGAGAGGAAGTTGATAAAAGAATAAATGCTTTGATGAAAAAAGTGAAGTTAAACGAAGATGTGATCTCATACAAAAAGGAAGATGACAATAAGTACAAACAAAAAAGAAAGAAAAATTCTAAGCAAAATCAAATGAAGAATATCAAATTCAAATAAATAGATATTAAAGTAAGGAAGAATGTTGGGAATATTACTTTATTATCTTTTATTTAAATTAAGTATTAAGATATTTTATTATCTTTTAAGAGAGAATATAAAAAGATATTAGATTATTATTTTGATTTAGACAGTTATGATTGAGATATTATTAATATTTGATATTTTGTAATATTTTTACTCTATATATATATAGAATACATGAATAAAAAAATATACCATGATATATCGAAATACACATATACAAAATTCTAAAATTTCTCATCAAAATGGTCGTTGTATCATCGAAGACTTTGTAGAGATCGCACAATCTCAGTTTTCATCTAATTAATAAGATAGTTGTGTAAAAATGGATGGGTGAATAAAAAAGTTGTTGTGATAGGAAAAAAACAATTGAATTGGATTTCACTAGAACTCTTAGCAACGTATTATATATATATATATATATATATATATATATATATATATATATATATATATATATATATATATATATGAATTCAAATCTTAATTTAAAGTTCAATAAATTACTCTAGATTAATCCCTTAACACTAAAATTCTAAGAGTCTTAAGTAATTAATTAATTCCTTGAAAATCTGTTTAAGAAATTTGCATTAAACACAAAACATTTTTAATACAATAAATTTAACTTTGTTCTTATTGTTTAAATTTAAAGTTTATTTTGATTCATGTCAAAAACAAAAATGTAGATCTATTTCTTATAAGATTAGATTTCTCCAATTTAAAGCATTAAAAACTTAATATCTATTTCTAAAATTATGAGATTAGATTTCTCTAATTTAAAGCATTAAAAATTTAATTAGATCAATATCTCTCTCTCTCTCTCTCTCTCTCTCTATATATATATATATATATATATATATATAAAGTTTCATAATAGTATTGGTTATATTCAATCCAATAAAAGAGAGAGTAGTAAGGAGAAGAAGAATCCTATAATACAATAAAATCATATCTAAATTGTCCAGTTTTTATTCCCAAAATTTAGCTCTAAAAGTTTCGTGCTCCTTTTCTGTCCGTATACATGTTTTTTTTTTCCTCTATCTCATAAGTGTCAAAATAATTTAAATGAAATATTTAGAAATTTAAGAAAGATATTAGATTACAAAAAGATTACAAAAAGATTATATTTTTAACTCTACCTGTTATATCTAGATAGATTTAGTTCTATTTTATGGGCTCATATATTTTATAAAATAATATTTTTTAATAAAACATTATTTTATTATAAAATATATTTATATTATTAATTAATTTGATAAAATATATACTTATTTTAATAATAAGTCATTAATATTTTTTTTGATGTAATGGTTAATATAAATGATTATATTAAATTATTAATAATAAATATTTAATTCTTATTTTGAGAATAAATAAATAAATTCTATAATAATTTATATATTAAATAATTAAATTTAAAATAATTTTTTTATTAATATAATTATTTTTTTTAAAGTAATTAGTTATTTTATAAAAATGTGTGATAATTTTTTTTATTTTTAATCAATTAAAAACTAACTTATTAATCTCTTAATCCTCATATTAAAGAAAATATATATTTTAAAATATAGATCAAAATAATTAATTTATTTTAATATTTAAAAATAGTGACCTAAATTTATATAAGACATAACCTATAATTCAAGTTGACCTAAGACTATAAATTTATATTTAATTTGACTTATGTTAAAATAATATTATTTAAAAAATCAAATTTAACTTAAATATAACTGTTTCATTCATTTTTAATTAAAAAAACAACTACGATAAAAAATATATATATATATATATATATATATATATATATATATATATACAATATATATTATATAATAATTAAATATATTTATTATATTTTATCATCATATTATATATTTAAAATAATATAAATGAGTGAAATTTCTATTTAAGATATATATAATAATAATAATATATAATAAAAATATTTAATTATTTATATATTTAATTTTTAATTTTTATATTAATTTTAATCATTAAAATATTTGTACAAGTTTGTTTTTTAAACTAAGACAGCTTGTCAAATATTAAATATAATTAGTTATTTAAATATAATTAGTTATTTAAACATGTAAATATAATAATTTTTTCAATTTTCTAATAAAAATATTAATTGATAATAACAATTTAAAAATTATTTATATAATTAAATGTATATTTTTAAAAATACATCTAAGCAAATTTTATATATAAAAAAATTATTAACTGGTTAAACTGTTAGTCTCCAATCTATAATTTAACGGATGGACTATAATTTATAATTCATTTTAATTATAATAAATTAATTTATCCTATCCCATTTTTACTGTTCTAAAATAAATTATTAGTAACATTTTTATGTATGACAATTTTAACTTACTAGAAAGGCACTATTTTCTATTGTAAAAAAAATTATTAGTACCATTTTTATTTAACCGTTGTTTGAGAACATTGCAACAAATGCGTGTAACATTCTATGTAATAGTTTGTTAGCTTTGTCGAGTGTCTCTCAAGCTTTAAGATCCCTCCATGAGTTTTGAGGACTCCCTCAAACCATAAGATTTATTAATATTTTTCTGTGTCGTACTTTAAACACAATTTACAGATGATGTTAGGTATGTAGCATAATCAATTTTTATATTAATCATAATAAAAAATTACTTTAAATAATTTGTTTAACAAATATTATTTCACTTTAAAAAATTAGTTTTAATTGATATTAATCAAAATTATTTTTAACTAACATTAATTAAATTATTAGTCAGAATTATTTTTTTGACTAATAATTATTTTTATGATTTATTGATTAATATTTATAAATCTATTTTTTCCGTCAGTAAATCATTATTTTCTTAATTGATGTTATATTATTATAAATTTTCACATTTTATGAGAATATTTTTATAAAAAGTTTATACAAAAATTACTATAAATTTAAATATTTTTTTATAAAAAATTTACAAAAAATATTTAGTTTTTTTTAGTAATGTTAGTGTAATCTTGACAAATTTGGAAAAAATTAACTTGATTAAAAATAATCACTAAAATTTTTTGAAATAACTTTTTAATTATAATTTTATCTAAATAAATAAGAAATTTTAAAAATAATAAATTTAAATTATTTCATTAAAATAAAACATTTAAAAAATTCAACTATTTAAAATAAAAGTAATTTAAATATATATATATATATATATATATATTATATTTATTTTTCATGAAATTTTTAAACTGTGATTTCCTAACTCAAAGCCATCAAAAGGTTTTAGGGTTGTAACATCATTTAACAAAGTTGCAACTTTTGTTTTTCAAATGTATTGTATATGGGTTAATAATCATAAACTTTTGCATTAATAAGGCTCAGAAGAAACACAAATTGGTAATCGACATTAGCCAGAGAGGGAGCGGAAGAAGATAATGGAAAAGAAGCGGAAGAGGAAGCAGCAAGTGGAGCGCGCCAAAGAGCCAACGCCCAAACCGGTTCGTGTTGATCCAACTCGAATCGGCAATGTGAAAGATCCATTCCCATTTCACTTTCGACCCACCCCAGAAGAATGCGAAGCCGTACGAGACACTCTCTTAGCCCTACACGGCATTCCCCCGGAACTCGCCAAGTACCGCAAACTCCAACCACTCGATGAGACGGTCCAACCGGAGCCACCCGAGCCCGTTCTCGACGGTTTGGTCCGAACTGTCCTCTCGCAGAACACTACTGACGCCAATTCCCAAAAGGCCTTTGCTTCTCTCAAATCCTCCTTCCCCACTTGGGAACATGTACGTATCAAACGTAGTCAGTTTGTAATCGCCTGCTTTAGTCTTGTTTTGCTGTCGGGTTTGAAACGGTGCGTTTTATGTGTTGAAGGTTTTCGGTGCTGAGTCCAAGGACGTGGAGAATGCCATTCGATGCGGAGGTCTTGCCCCGACTAAGGCTTCCTGTATTAAGAACGTGCTGCGTTGTTTGCGCGAGAGAAGAGGCCAATTGTGTATGGAGTATTTGCGAGATTTGTCCGTCGATGAAGTTAAGGCTGAGCTGTCCCTTTTCAAAGGAATTGGTCCCAAAACAGTATTCTTCTTTTTCTTTAGTTCTACTTGCCTCTTCACTTTGCAGCTGCTCACCTAATGTTCATGCATTAAAATCTCAACGTTTTGCAGCTCTGTTAAAACTAAATGGTCAGATATACGCAAATGATGAATAGTTTTGCTCTTTCATATGGGTTTTTCCTCGCACTCCTGGATTTGGTATCATGGTTCCATGTTGGCTGGTTGGGGTTATTTATCACATGTTATTTTAGTCATCTGTATCTTATGTCATTGTCATTTGTTAGGACTTGGGAATTGGAATTGCTTTTGCTAGCATCCCTAGGAAATATGAGTGACTTCATATTGCTATAGATTTTTGTAGATCAAGCCACCTGGTCTGGTGACAGCTTACAATATTTCATTCCTGGCTACATGTAGATCTTTGTTGTGATACCTTCTTAAATTGCAGTGTTTCCCTTTTCAGTATACCGCATATCATGGCAATTTTTAGTATCTGAATGCTTTCCTTTGATTCTTTAAAAAAAAATTCCTCAAACGGGGCTGCCTTGAATCCTTGTGAAAAGCGAGATATAAAAATGTGAATTGTGGCACATGATGTTGTTTCCCTCGCAGTCAGTTTTCTGTTCTTAATCTATTTTCAATTTAATGCTTATTTCAGTACTTTGTTTCCCATTCACAGTCAACTGTTATCCAAAATTTTTAATTGATCTCAAGATATCCATACATTTTATCTGCAAAAAAAGTGGCATCCGTGAGAAAGTTATAAACATCCATCATAGTGGTTTTTTTATCAATGATGTTGATTTTCTATTTTTTAACGTAGTTATGTGGCTCGGTTAAGTGGGGCTCAAGTATCTCAATGTCACAGTAAAATTATTTTTCACGTGCATGCATGTGTGACCATGTTTTGGCAACAATAGGTAGTATATGAACTCAAGGGCAGAGATAACACGCACAATATAGAGAGATAATAGAGAGCAGCTTCAGTAGAGAATGCAAATGGTCCTACGGGCCACTCAACACACTGAATTCAAGTCCTTTGAGATATCAGATAGGATTATTTAGGGTACAACAAGCTTAATTTGGACGTTATGTGATTACTACTAATGGCCAGGCAATAGCTTGTAGGTTTCGCATTGAATTCCCTCTTGCAGTACCTGTCTTCGCCCAATGGAGTAAAATAATAAGCCTTTTTGTCACCGTATTGCTTATTTGGTTGAAATATGAAAAAAGTCTCTCCTTATTGGAACACTGTTTTCCTTAATTTGTTTTATGAGGATGATAATTCTCAATTTGAAATGAGAAAAAGGCTTTCCCTGTTTCCCATTCTGTTTGAGATATCATGGTACCTAGCATTCAGACCTTTGTAAGTGTCCAGGCTACTATCTACTTGGGGCAGATTAATCATGGCCTGTGTTATTCATTGGATAATTTATTGTGTTTTTATTGCATCTTCAATAAGTAAAATAATGTAAAAATCTGTAAACCCAATTGAACTAAAATTTGTATGCCCTTCCCCCCTTTGTTTTGGTTTCTCTAAGCTGCGGGATCGATTGTAGGTGGCTTGTGTGTTGATGTTCAATCTTCAGCAAGATGATTTTCCTGTTGACACTCATGTAAGCATGATTTCACCTTTTACTCTATCTCATATTTATAACACTTGATTCACTTGAATATGTATGCAGATATTTGAGATTGCAAAAACCATGGGTTGGGTACCAGCTGTGGCAGACAGAAATAAATCGTATCTTCATCTAAACCAAAGAATTCCAAATGAACTTAAGTTTGACCTGAATTGCCTTATGTTTACGCACGGAAAGCTTTGCCGCAAATGCTCCAGTAAAAAGGGTAATCAGCAACGAAAGAAATGTGACGATAACTCCTGCCCTTTGTTGAATTATTGTAAAGAGTCAGATTGAACTTTGAGTTGGGCAAACAAATATTTTCAATTTTTTATTCTCAAACTAAATGAAGTCAATATGTATACTCTAATCTTGTAACACAGAAAGAATACTAGTAATTTAGACTTAGGCTGTTAGGCAGAGGAACAATTTTGGTATTAGATGAACGAATGGCTAACAATTGTGAGCTAATGCATGATGTACTTGCAGGGATTATATTGTCTAAAACTTGTCCATCTTTAATTTTCAGAAGTGGTGTTGCTGGAAAATGGATCATTTTGTGTATCTCTCTCTTAATGGACATTAAACATGCAGGGTGTACTTAATGAGTATAAGATGGTGCTATGCCATTCGTTTCTCAGAAATAAAAGTATAAGCCGCAAGTATTTGTTGCCATCGACGACTTATGGTGATTGAGAAGTAGATGAATCGTAATTATGTGGATACATTTCATCATTACATGTAAATATTTTTCCTGGTTTTTTAGCATTTAGCTGGCTGGGTCTATAGGTTTAATTTTTCATGTAAATATTTGAATCTTGTAGTTTTTAATTATATTTCTTTGTGACCTAAAAGATGAGATTTTGAGTTTAAATACGATGAATTATAAACTCATAGAATAGATTGGCAATATTTGATGCTAAACACAAGTGACAATAATACAAAAATTAAAATATAATAAAAGCTGGTCTTATACATTTCAAAATTCTAATATAGTATTTGATGTGCAGTGATAGGTGTTTTCTTTCTATGTCTAAAATACATTAAAAAATAAGAAAATTTGCTCAAAATCTCCATTTATAACGACATTCATATATTATCTAATTTAAAAAATATGACAGTATTCTTTATCACTTTTAAATAAAAATTTATTCCATTATAATTTTTAATAAATGAAACTCACCTTTTTATATTTTTTTTAATAAAATTACACACTTTTTATTTTATTTATGAAAACTATTAAGAAGATAATATATTTATTTATTTATTTAATGAATATTTCTTAGACAAATAATTATTTAAAAGAAAATAATGCACATGATACCAAGCGTCTACTGTATTTTGACAAGAAATACGTAAGTACCAAAAAATGAAGCACTGATCAGATCTTACCCGGTCCTTGTTCATTCACCGCGACAGCGTATCATAATCCACTACTCTTCTTTCCCTTTTGTTTCAAAGCGAAGTCCTCAAATCCCATGTTTCCTCGTCGCCATTCCACAACATGTCTTCTTCTTCTTCTTCTTTTCTTCCTCGTGCTTTCCGACTTCTCCATGTCCCAATCACAACCCCCCTGGGCTACCAAGAAAAAACGAATGAAAGAGAAAGTTCGCAATATGTATGTAAATATCACCTCCGATTCCTTAGTCTTTTTCACATTTCAATTTAATAGCTAGTGATCTCTTTTTCGGCAATGATTAGCACATGCATCAAAGTTTCGAGTTAGGTACGGGGAAAATACATTATGAAAACGAGGCTTAAGTTTTCCTAGCTGAATCCAAGGTGTATTGTACTTATTGATTGTTTTATGTGTTCTGCAACTTCAATCCTTGAATTATACTGATATTGAGTTTTACAGAAGAGGCAAAGAAGGTGGTAGGAATTTCCATAAGTAATCTTTGAAGTAGGCTGAGTAATATTTTCTTCCCTGGCACTTGGCAACAAATACTTACTAATGTTGTTGGTTTATGGTACTCATGTTTGTAGGTTTTACCACGCATATGACAACTATATGACTTATGCATTTCCGGTCAGTTAATGTTGTTATTTGTCATTTTTTTTATTAAATATTAAAGTACAATGGTGTGCAATATTAAGATTGTCATATTCTTGCAGCATGATGAACTTAAACCTCTCTCTAAAACCTTCACTAACTCCCTAAGTGAGTTAGGAAATTTGAAGGTAATGACATCTCTATTTAAGAACAGAAGAGGAAAATTGGTCAGAAAACTGTGGAAATAATTGTTTACTGCTGCAGCTTGAACATTTGCCTCAAGACTATAATGGTTCTGCCCTTACACTTATTGAATCGCTGTCTAGGTATGTGTATCCAGCTACTACATGAGTTGTTAGTTTATGTAATTCTGTTTTTATTCAATTTGTCCATTTTATGATGAGTTCATGCTGTGTATGTTGTTGAAGTGGAAACTGATATATATTTCTCTTTTTTCCATCAGCCTTGTTATTATGGGCAATAACACTGAATTTGAGAGGGCAGTACTTTGGCTTTCAGAAAATCTGACATTTGATGTTGATGCTCGCATAAATCTTTTTGAGGTAAATGTTTGATTTGGTTGAAATTATTGAGTCTAGACTTTTGTGCAGTTTGCTCAAAATTTGAAATGGTGGTTACTTTAATTTTCTTCGGAATGATATTGAAAAATATTTATTCTAAATGCCTCAATTGTGAAGCACTATAATATTTTCCTTATCATCTGATTGTAATCATTCAGTGCAACATAAGAGTTCTTGGAGGACTTGTCTCTGCTCATTTACTTGCATCTGATTCTTCAAAGAAGTTGTTTCGAGGGGCTTACAAAAATCAGCTGCTAGTACTGGCTGAAGATTTAGGGAAACGCTTTCTTCCAGCATTTAATACGGCTACTGGATTGCCATATGCATGGATTAACCTGAAGGTACTAGAAATACATAGAGCATTCAAAGTGTGTCATTCTGTAAATCTTTTATTTAGAGCGCAAGACCTCAGCTTATAAGTTATTTTTATTTAATTTAGTTGTAAAGTATTTGAATGTTTGAAGAAATAAGTTATTCAAGAAAAATTCCTTCCTCCTCACCATTTGAGCTGAAGCGAAGATGTAAAAAGGGTAAGGAGTGATCATAATCACTCTTTTTAGTAAAGAGCGGCTATTGTTGGTTCTTATAGTACTTGAGAAACTTATTTAGGGTTTCAACACAGTGTCTAAAGGCATTGTTACATTATATTTATAGATAAAGGAGATACAACAGAGAGGATATGGGCCTCAGCCCAAACCTTTAACCCTAGTTTAAGGAACATACACCGGGAATACAAAAAGATAGAAAAACAAGTTGGAGCATATAGATTGTGTGCACCAAGCTTGGAACAAATGAACTGAATCCTAGGAGCTCTCAAGGATTTAGTTAAAATGTTTGTCAGTTGCTCATTGGAGCTTACAAATTCAGTTACAAGTTCCTTAGGCACTAAATTTTCTCTAACAAAGTGACAATCAATCTCGATATGTTTTGTTCTTTCATGAAAGACTAGGTTGGAGGCAATATGGAGAGTTGTCTGATTATCACAAAACAACTTTATCTGCCCATTATCACAAAATTTTAATTCTTGAAGGAGTTGTTTGATCCACACAAGTTCACATGTAGCAAGTGTCATAAATATATACTCACCTTTTGCACTAGATCGAGCAACAACACTTTACTTTTTACTCTTCCAAGAAATCAAATTTCCTCCAATAAAGATACAATACCCAATAGTAGATCTTCTATCAATGGGACAACCAACCCAATCTGCAATAACCTAGAATTTGAGTATTATCCTTATCTTCATATAATAATCCTTGTCCTGGGGCCCCTTTAACATATCTCAGAATGCAAATCAAGGCATCCCAATGATCAGTACAAGGAGGTTGAAAAATATTCTTTGGTATTATCACTTTTGAGAACTTTAATTATCTTCCCAAATTTATTTTTAATTTCATTAAAGAAGGACACAAGAATGGACAAAATTTCATATCTGTCTTTCATTAAATAAACCCAAGTACATATGGAAAATTCATTAATAAAGGTTACAAAATAGCGAAGCAAAACGAAGAGACACGACTCGGTATCCAAACATTAGAATGAATATTTGAAAAAGGAAAAGTGGATCAAGTTTCAAAGTGTTTAGGAAAGGTATACCTAACATGTTTTCCTAATTGGAAAGATTCACATTCTAAATCCCGAAGATGTTTGAGATTAGGAGTTATCACTTTCAACTTCGATAAACTTGGGTGACTCAGACGACCATGCAAAAGTTTAAGAGCAAGAGAAGCAAGACATGACACTAAAGGACATGGATTTAGATAGTACAAACCACGTGATTCATGTCCTTCTCCAATCAGACGACCCGTACCATGTTCCTGAATAACAAAAGAATTGGAATTAAATGTTATAAAACAATTCAGAGAACGAGTCAATTGACTTGGAGAAATCAAGTTATAAGGGCAATTAGGAATGAAAATAACATAATTTAAATTCAAAGAAGGGATTAAAAGAACATGGTCAATTCCTTATGACTTTACTTTAGATCCATTAGCCACAATAATCAGATGAAAAATTTTAGGATAAGGCATGGAGAAAAATGAGGAATTGTTACCAGATAATCAGAAGCACCTGAATAAAAAATCCATGGGTTTTGACCTTCTACAGATTGAGAAATGCAAACTGTTGAAACACTAGGCATGGAAGAAGATTGACCCTGGCTATTGAATTTTCCTAATTTGAACTTCAAAAACTCTTTATACTCCTCATCAAAGATTTTCATATCCGGTTTTTCAGACTTGGAAACATGGGTAGTGGTATTCCTGTCAGGAAAACCGTGTAAGGAATAGTAGTTTTCTTGCGTGTGCCCCATCTTCTTGCAATAGGAACATTGAGGATGACCTTTTGTACTCCCACGTCCTCCTCGACTTTTACGTCCTCCTCCTCAATCACGAGGAACAACCATAGCTGAAATTTTAACGGTCTCCACCTGATTCTCGTTTGTCATAAGATTGGAAATTTGAATTAGCCTTGTGACAAGATTTCCATTGATGGAACCTGATCACCAACTAAGATTTGATCACGTATATGATCAAAATCAGAGTGCAGACTCCTCAAAATTAGGACCATATATAACTTATCTAGTTTGGAGTTTAACTCCTCTAAGGTATTTTCCATAAGAAACCTTTTTAATTCCTCCATAGCGGCCCTAGCTTTGGCAATGTGAGACATCATGATTTGTCTGTTTGAGAGACGTCACTCTTTGAGTTGCATCAAAGAGACGCTGAATATCGTTAGCAAAAATGTCTTGAGCTTTTTTCCAAAAGGAAGAGTAGATTTTGAATGACCTGAGAAGCTCAAGAACCTCAGGTTCCACAGACTGTCATAAGATTGCATAAAGCTGGGAAGTCTATTTTCTCCCACTGAGATCTCTCTGAGGCAGAAACAGAGTTCACATCTTTCTCCAGATGGTCATGATACCCCTGACCTAGAAACCATAGTTCAAATGATATAGAGCAGGATAGATAATTTTTCCAGTTGAGTTTGGCACTGGTTATGGTGGGAGTAGCAGAAAAAGAAAAAGCACTAGATAAAGTCATTTATTTGAAACAGAGATGAAAGATAGACCAAACCAATAGGCTAGCCATGTCACCTACCTTCCAAAGTTCTCAAAACAGAAAAATAAGGGCACTACTGGACTCGGAGGGTGTCGGCGAGTCAATCGGTGGTAATCGACCTTGATTTCGGCCACTGGAGGGCGGCGCGTGTCCCACGCGCCTAGAAGCTCCGCCTGGAGAAGATGCGCATGATAGCACGTGTCGCAGATGGAGGAGCGATTAGCGGGGTGGGTCGCGTTCTTCAAGGCACACCAAACCCTACCTTCATCAGACCAAACTGAGACGGAGGCCAGAAATGACAGGGATGACCGGAAATCAGTGCGGGATCGTACCTACTCTAATACCAACTGGAGAAACTTATTTAGGGTTTCAATACAGTGTCTAAAGGTACTGTTACATTGTATTTATAAATAAAGGAGATAAAACAAAGAGGATATGGGCCTCAGCCCAAACCCTTAATCCTAGTCTAAGGAACATACACATGGAATACAAAAAGATAGAAAAACAACATGTCTCAACAATAGTAATAATAGTTGTATAAATTAATTAAGGCTGTAATTTAAATTTGATATGAAAGCATCTTTATCATTGTTTATCCTATCCCTCTACTCCTACCAATTATCTTGAAGAAATTCATTATTTCTTTCTTTTCCAATCGCATGAAAATAATAAGATGTTTATTTTGTTCTTTTTTTGACAATCTTTTATCTCTAGGAGACCTATAAGTAGGATTTGAATCTAGATGAAATTGTAGGATTTGAATCTAGATGAAGTTCTAGTCATCTGTCAGAGAAAAAAGAACGAGTAGCTCTGGATTAATGGAATCTCATCATCCATACATAAGGAATTGGTCAATACCAACCCCTAATACATGATCCTTTCAGGATATCATATCCTTTTCTCTCACGCTGCTTTACGTTTCCTTCCCTGTGTCACATTTCCTTGTCTGTGTCACATTTCCCAGCTTGTTTTCTCCTGTCCACCACAGCTGCTGTCTCTAGATATTGCTCTCCCATTGTCATGTGAACAAGCTGAGCTCTTCATTGGATTCATCCACTTTGAGGGGCGGGGGTATGAATTTTTAGGTTCATCAGCCCCTCTATGCTCTCCATTGATCACTACCAATGTTCTGGGATGAAACCGTGCACCAGTCAACCCCATCTTGTCATTAAATTCCTCTCTCCACATATCGACTTGTCTTCTGTATTCAGTTCTACCACAATCCATTGTGTTTTGGTTCCACCACTCCAAGAGGCTGTTTGAACTTGTCTCTGTTGTGTGTGGTGGCAATCTTTGGCTCTGTTTCTGTCCATTGGTCCTGTTGCTCTGTGTGTTATTCTGTTCCATCCATGCTTGTTTGCCTTCCTGTCTGTTTGGCTCTGTTTTGTCTTCTGTTTATATTCCTACGTGAATTCACATATTATGTTTGTGTATATACTTGCATAACATCTACTTGCAATGTTCACAGCACTGTTTGACAGTTTAACTTTGGCTCTGGTAGGGCTGTTGGTTGACGTGTAATGAGCCATTTTCTAGTCCACTCAAGACAAATCAAGTTTTTCCCATTCTATACTCGTGTTTCAAAGTTTTTTCTCTCCTGAATTCAGTTTGAGATTATTCATGTTGTTTAAAGCTTCTAAATCTGTTTTGATAAATTTGAAAAAAGCTTGGGACCCACTGAATATTTCTAATGATGTTTTCTCTCATATTTTGCATCTTTCTAGCAATGTCTCTTCTCCTTGGCCATGCAACAGTCCAATCATATCTTCAGATTGTGCATCATTTTGTCATGTTGTCTCTTCAACCATCTGGTTTATGAACTTTTATTACCTTCCTTGTTCAATGTGATTTTTGTAACAAGTTAAGGGCTTAATAAGCTTTAACTTCACAGGTTTTATGAGTCCAACCATGTTAGGAATGTAATTTGGCTGGCTTGTAATAGCTGTACTGCACAAGTACATGATCTAGGCCCTAATATATTAGTATAAAAACTAGCATTAGGTTATATATCTCTTTTCTTGATTCCATTGATTCTAAAAGTTAACTTTCACATTTCTGCGCTAGATCACAAGTTAGGACAATGACATGATGCAACTAAATGCGATAACAAATATATAGATGTCTAATCTTATATGCAACATTTACTTATATTTTAAAAGCAAATTATACGTTAAAATTAAGTTCATTGATAAAGTAATAATTAGTTTTTAAATTGCATAGAAATCTATATACTTGATATACTTAAAGAGAACCTTAAATCCAACTGTTGAATCACTTAATATTCATAAAATAGTTACTTACTGAAATTAGTTTGGCAGGATTTACTCTTTGAGTAAATAAATCCCCCACCTATACATACATCAAAGACTTTAGATAATAAGATGTTAATCTTGTACTTGAACCATGTTGCTTCAAATATTTAGGCATAGAAAATTTATAAATTATAGTCTGCTGCATTTTCTTTGTACTCTTTTAGAATGATATATAACTCCGCACCAATGCAAAATATTCTGTACACAGTATGGAGTAATGGAGAATGAGACTACAGAAACAAGCACTTCAGGGTGTGGTGAGAGGTCTAGCTTAGTGTTTTAAGACTAGGTTGTAGTAAAATGATTTTAGTTGCTTCTAATTTTCCATCTTTGTGCAGGTTCTCTGATTCTTGAAATGGGTGCATTATCAAAAATGACTGGTGACCCCATATACGAATCAGTAGCTTTACGAGCTCTTCGCAAGCTATGGAGTATGCAGAGCTCATTAAAGTTATTTGGAACCACGCTGGACGTGGAAACTGGGCAATGGATTGAATATTCTTCAGGAATTGGAGCTGGTAGGTTAACTCCGACCCTGAAGCAGAACTGGGATATTTCAATAATTCAGTTCATTGGATACGCAGCATAGTATCTACATGTTTATTGTCTGTTGAAAGTATTTGATATATTTAGTCATTATAAATTTTCCAATGGTAATGGCTGGCCTTGATGTTTCATATGTTGGATTTTTTCCCTGGATTATTCTAGGGGTTGATTCCTTCTACGAGTACCTACTTAAAGCCCATATCCTTTTTGGAAAGGAGGACTTTTGGAAAATGTTCCATTCTGCTTATGTTGCTGTGCAGAAATATTTCAGACATGGTCCTTGGTATCACACTTACTATGAAAGTCTTTGCCTTTTGTTATTCTGCCTACGAAGTATTTTTATGCAGTACTTGAAAGATACTGATTGGAGAATGTGATAACAGTTGTAACCTGGACTGGTTGGCCTAATGCAGGTACCATGAAGCTGATATGAGAACAGGAAAAGCAACTTATTGGCAGCTTACAAGCCTTCAAGCATTTTGGCCTGGCCTACAGGCTAGTAGCTGGACTTTGAATTTTACTCAGTTAAAAAAATTATGTTTGATATTTTTCTAAGTTTGTAATTGCATATGGCGTATGGAAATCAGGTTCTTATTGGGGACGTTAGTGCTGCTAATTCATCTCACCGGGAATTCTTCCATGTGTGGAAGAGATACGGAGTGCTACCAGAGAGGTATTTTTTTAATTTTACTAGTTTCATTATAACATTGGTCTCTTTGTATTTTGCCATCAATCTGTCATTAGGCTTTTGTTCTTACAGTACTATATAATATATCTATCACATTGAATCATAAATCCATGTAAAGGTATTTGCTGGACCACCAGATGATTCATCCTACTGAAAAATATTATCCCTTACGTCCTGAATTGGCTGAGTCAACATTCTACTTGTATCAAGCTACTAAAGGTTTGATAGTTCTTCCATCTTTTTATTTTAAGTTTGTTGATATTGAGGAATTAGATTTGACAGCTTAAGTAGCGATCTCTTAAAAAGATTGGTGCACATGTAAATACTTTTTTCAATGATAAAAAGGGTGTCAAACTCTAAACTTATGAGGATATGTATTAGGAAACTTTTAAGTCAAATAATCTGGCAGCTTGGCTTGTTTTCATGCTGCATTACAATATTACTTGATCTAGAGTTTTAGTATAAAAATGAGTTTTATATTGGTATCTTCTACCAACACAACATCATAATATCACAACTATTCAATTTTATTAATGAAATGTATTCTCCTTTAAATTTAATCTCTATAACATCAATAGAGAGAATCCTATCTGACCAATGGTGATTTAATCACATCAACCTTTATTGATTCAGATCCATGGTATATTGAAGTCGGTGAATCCATCGTCAATTCCCTTAATTTATACACCAAAGTTGAAGGTGGATTTGCAAGCATTAAGGATGTGACAACTATGCAGTTGGAAGATCACCAGCATAGTTTTTTTCTTGCTGAAACGTGAGTCCTTCTCTTTCCTCTTGTATCATGCAGAAGTTAAAAATTACAAAACAAAAAATAAGCAAATGGGAATGTTGCTCAAATAAATTGTATTTGAGATTTTCTGATTATTGATCCTCTGTTTTCTTTAGGTGCAAATATTTATATCTTCTATTTGACGATTCATTTGTACATGAGAATAATTACATATTTACCACCGAAGGTCATCCTCTTCCAGTACTCGGCACTTGGCATGAAGAGCTTCCTGAAGCTTATGTTCCAACTAATTGGACTTTTGTGAAGGTATTTTAGCAATTTACTGTAGTGCTTGTAGATTTCTCTTAAACTTTCCCTTATTTGCAAAACGTGTCCATGAATCTTTAAAGTTGTCCCAATTAGTCCGTAAACTATAACAATTACATCATTAGATCCCTTCCATAAACTTCTCCATAAACATTTCTAGGAGAAGAAAATAAAAAGTAAAAATTGAAATAAACTTTTGTATTGAGTAAAATTAACATATGCATAAGCTAATAAATCATCTTTTAGAGAAGCTATTATGAGAGCTTCTACAAATTTGTTTTGTGTATAAATTAATTTTAGCTAATGGCTTTAACTTCTATTTTTTCTCCTTACTTTCTTCTCATAGAAGTGCATTTGATGAAATTTATCCAATCAAAGCCTTGATCTATCTGATTGGTGATTGAATGTATAGATAGCCTGTACAAGATAGCGGGGCATAGTAGCTGGTTTAAAAAACACTGTAACGATATGGGAAACACTATCCCTAAATGTATGCTTATACTTTTGATTGAGAAATCCAGGGAAGAGGTTAACTTAAATCTTGAATTTTGGTGACAAACATTGAAATCAAAGAATTTTTGCTTTGAGTAGGAGTAAGATGGAGTATATGCGTAACTATTTTATCTAGAAACAGTAGGATGTTTGGGAAGATGTCATACTACAGGTCTAAGTTTGTTCATAGATTAATATCACTAAATGATTAGAAAATTAATGAAGACATCACTAGGATACAAATTGGGTGGTTGACACAAAAAAAAAAAAAAAAAAAAAAAACTGCGATTTTTTGTGACTACATAGTACTTACCAAACTCAATGGTTTGTATTTTTTATGTTAATATGACCAACTATACTCTGGTACTCCATGTTGAGCTTTAAAAAGATAAGAAAAAAGTTGTACTAGTATAAATGAATATGTTAAGAGATAGATGCGGTTACACAAGAAGGGACATCATATGGAATGATCGTGTACAAGGAGATATTGGATAACACCTGATGAGGAATAACAAAAAAATTGGTAAAGGAGGTTTGAACGTGCGAAGATTAGTGGAAGCATAGATGAGTGAGTGTTGATTGCTTGTATTGTAGTCTTATGAAATTAATGTGGACTACTCGTTAGGACTACTGTATCTCTTTATTTAAATCTTAATTTATTTCAGTTTATTTGTTTCTTTATCTTTCACTATGTTGATTAGATCTGCACATTAGAATACAATCCCTGATTTAAGATCCTTAGCATTATTTATAAATTATGATTCAATTAGTGAACTCTAATGAGATAAAGGATTGTTATCGTTCTCATCTAATGAGATAAAAATATTGTTATTGTTGAACTCTTCAGTTAGTAACTTAATGGCGGGTGGATGAAAGGATAATTAGTGAAATTGTTGTAGTTTAGGGCTAATTTAAACAAGTTAGAGCTCTTGATGCCACTTTGGAAATAGGTAAGAAGTTTATAGCCTTTATATACAAATTTCCGTAAAGCAACACATCTTTTATTTCTGTTTCTTCCTTTCATTTGCACATGATGTTGAAAAAATAAATTCTTAGAATCTTCTTAGCTGGCGCTAAAAAATAGTGAAATATACTAGTATTATTCTTGGAAGAGAACACAAGACTTTTCTTGTTAGTAGTGATGTCCGGAGAGTTGTGTGGTCCTCGCCTACACAAAACACCTAAAAAATGGATATTTATCTTACTGTGCAGAGGCAACCAAGAGTGAGTCGAATCAGTGCAATGTCTCTGCAAGTATGTCCTGCTCTGAATTTAAAGTCAGGTCAACATATTGAGAGTGCTTGCCACATCCCCGATGCTCGTAGTGACTTCAGGTGTTTGACTGATGAAGATTGTGGAGTTGATGCCACTACATGCAGACGAAGATCATGTAGCATGGCTGGTTATTGTGGGTTATGGCTCATCATATGATACCTTGTTTACAGGAATTCTTTTAGGATCAGAAAAGATAAGTGAAAATTTTAATTATACAAAAAATAAATGCAATGGTATTAGAGTAAATTGGTAGATAAACATTTTAAAAGTTTTGTTTGGAAGAGTATTAGCTTTTATTCCGAGGCATGCTTTGACAGTAAGTAAAGATGGTTGAAACATGAGTTCATTGTATTTTTGCCATTACACATGCCTTAATTTGATACAATGAAAAATTGTATTTACTTCCTCTTGCGACTTTGATCCTTTCCACTTTAAATCTACCAAGTTTATCTTTGGCAGAAGAAAAGAGTAATTGAAGCTTGAGTTAAATGACAAAACAAATTATGGCGATTTCTAATTATATTTGAATGTGTATATATTTTTTTACAATTAATAGTAGTTTATCTAAATTAAACTCAATTTGATTAGAGAAACACCGAAGTTTAAAGTAATTTGTTTCCTTTATGAGAATAAAAACTACAAGACGAAATCTAGAAAATCTTCCATTATAATCAATAGGTACTTTCCTTGTCGCTATTAAAGATTAATATGAAAAACTGGTCAACTTGAAAAATTTTCAGAAAATTTAAACGGGAACAGAGATAGTACAATTTATTATTAACATGAAAATTAATTTGAATGTAGACTCGCCTATTATTAAATCGTACAATGAGTATGTGATATGGAAAAGATGCATTGTTTTGGAAGAAGCAAAATTGCTATACACATTTGCACTCACCAACGCATGCACAAGCCATCTTGGTTTTCACGGATTCTATCACATAATATCACTCGTGAATACTCATTAAAATTACGAGGATAAGTGTAGTTATCAATTCTTTATTACCCAACTTTACTCATATTTATAAATATTTAATATGTTATTATACTTTTACGAGCATTAGGTTTTTTATGGTAAACAATTTACTTTGAGTTTTTTAGTTAGTCTATAGTGGGTTCACCACATATACATTATTACATTTAATTACTTTACTATTAAAATATTATTTATAAGTAGTATTATTATTTTTAATTCTTAACGAAGTCAAGTAGAGAGAAATATAAAGAAAGATTCCTTAATTTGAGCAACTCTTTTACTCACTTTATTGGAGGAGTTCTAACTTCATAAAAATAACTTTTAAATATTATTTTATTGATCTAATCTTACAATGACCAGAGTAAAAATTCTAATTATCAATATGTTTTTGTTAGGAATGAAATTATATTTGGATTTCTTTAATAAAGTTTTAAATTTAAATTTTATGAATACAAAATATTGAAAGAGAAACTTATTAAAAATATTAGCGAAAATCTTGAGTAAAATTTAGTTATATTGAACCAAAAAAAAAAACAGTATCATCTTCTAGCATTTTTCTTTCTTTCTTGGTTGGAATTGGAATACTTTTTAGTTGACAAACATTGTTAATAGGCTATCTTTTCAATTGCAAACTGATGAATAATGAAATTAATCGAGAACTTAATATTCCATAAATATTGATGAAAACAAAACTATTGTTTATGGAAGTAAATAATACATTTCAAAAAAGGAAATCAAATGGATATTCGCGCATGGTGATATAAGTGTTAAGTCCGTGAAGGACAAAATTGTAATATGAATAAAAATCAACATAATTTTTTTTTCAATTAATTTTATTAAATGAATAATTTAACTTTTTGAGAAATAAGGATAGGGACATATTTTATAAGTAAATCATTCTCTCACAATTTTGTTATAAAAGACACACCTCAATAGATTTAAAAAAAATGAACTATTTATTCTCTTAAACGATGAAAAAGTGTTTAAACTAAATTTGTTATTTATATATTTTTATTATAATAAAAATATCTTATATAAATTACAACTTTTTAATATTCTGTTTGTTATTTTAGATGCAAATGGATTTAAATTGATTTGCGAGATAAATGTTTTCTGGATCACGAAAAAAAAAACTAAAATTTGATTATAGTTCACTCATTCACGCATGAATATCTCAGAACTCAAAAGAAAGTTAGATTAATTATGAATAAAAAAATCAAATTGTTCATATTTCACATAACAATATATACTCTTTTGAATTGATCAGAGTCATACTCTTTTCTTCACATTCCCCATATATAATAACCTAAGCCTTCTTCATTGTAATTAAATCATTTATACATTATTTTTTCTCACTTTAAATAATTTCAGTTTTTAATAACTATTTTTTTCTTCTTCACTTTCAATCCCTCGTTCAAATAAAGACTAAAATCAAATTGAACGGAAATAATTTTATAAAATCACTTTTATTTATTCTTCTGTTACCAGAGTTTATCCTTGTTGTTCTCACCGACTCTTGGGATAAGGATGGAACAGAAACCGATGACACTCCTTACAGCCTTCATCCAGCTGTATGCAATTCATCTTTTCACCTCATCAACTTGGATTTTATTTCCATGCATTCAACCATGTTGGACTATTTTCACCCTGCTCTTCAAAATATCACATTCTTCACCAAAATTTGCACAAGCTTTTTTGGTATCTTATAAATGAAACATGTTTCTTAATAGTATAAATAAAAGGATAAAATTTTGTGCAAAATTACTAGTATCTAAAAATACTTCAACTCCAATATTTTCTTACAGTACCATCTTAATAATTCTCTTATTTTAAAGCATTAGATTGAAATAGACATATATTTAATGTTAAAATATGAAAAGTGTTATGTCTTTATTTATAGTACAGAAGATGTTATTTATGAAAAAGAAAAATTACATGCTGATATACTGTACTGGACCGGCTCCCACTATGGCAGACATTGACACGTCAAACATAACTTTTTCTTTCTGGCATTTCGTAGATTAAAATCTCTTTAAAAGTAGGCTTGTAAATTGCAAAAGATTGGGCTATTTTGGTATTTTCAAGCTGCAAGGTTTTACTTTTTTACTACCCTTTTGCCTTTATAAATGCTAGCAAGTAGAGTTAGTAAATCACGGACAATTGAATTCAAACATTCTAGCAATTGCATGTACTGTTTCTGCTGCAATGGCATTACGCGAGCTTTTAGTGATGGGGATATTGCTGCTGGTTTGTCTTGCTAAGGTGCACAAATTAGCATCACCTTTGTCTTTCAGACATTAAATTCTTCAAATCAAGTTCTTTTTGTTCACGTTCAGGTAAAGATGAGAGTTACCATTTTCCCTTTTTTTTTTTTTTTTTCCTTGTCGTTGTTCTGTCATACACAGGTTTCATCCGATGATAACCTGGAAAAGGAAGAAAACGAAGAACTTGGTTTTCCTGATGACCCTGTATGTTCAGTTTTCTTGGCATAATATTAGTCAAAATGTTTCTTAATTTTGTGATTTTCTTATGTGTTTGATGTAAACATATAGATTATCGTGAGGGACGGGAACAGAAGGCTAATGCAAGACATAGGTAAGCATAAGGGAAAGTTTTGTCTATGTTCTGAAGTGACATGAGTAATGAAAGCTTTTGCATGGTGTTGACACAGATTGTGGAGGATTGTGCAAAACAAGGTGTAGTGTTCATTCGAGGCCAAACGTGTGCCACAGGGCTTGTGGCACGTGCTGTGTGAGGTGCAAGTGTGTCCCACCTGGTACTTCTGGTAACAGGGAGCTCTGTGGGACTTGCTACACTGATATGACCACCCATGGCAACAAGACTAAGTGCCCTTAGACCATAACAAGCCCATACAAAGTTCTGGTTCTAGTTTTATTGTAACATATGTTATAAGTACACACTTTTGTATTTAAGGGCATGTGGTGTTAAGATCGTGTTCTGCTTTTTACCTTTCTTATGATGGTATGGTACTGTTTTCTTAGCCTACTACATAAACTTTGTTAATCATGGATCTGGAAAGTAAAGTAATATAATATTGTAATATAATAAATGATATATGGTTGATTTTGTAAATATAAAGTTTTAGGGTTAAATTTCATCATCTATTTTTAAATAATAAATAAACAAACATAAAATTAATTGGGGGTTGAGCTTTTGAGTTTTTTCTTACTGTACCGAAATTTTAAACTTATTATAAACTTAGAATTTAATAACAACACGTGAGCATAAACAATATCAATTTAAGTTATACTCGTATCAATTTATCACATATCAATTTGTTGTTGAATAATTAGTTAGTCCTGCAAAATAATCTAAAATATATTTCCCATAATTTTGTTTTTAATCCTAACATTATCTTACTTTTGCACCTGTATACCTCAGTTGAATACCCTTTCACCTCCATTGAATACCCTGTTCTATATAATATATAATATAATAATATACAATAAGTCTAGACTTCAAACTAATTGGGTAATAGAGAATATAATTGGATTACTAATGATTAATAATTAAAATAAGTACTTACAAATTGTTGAATCTAAAACGGTAATCTTTTTCTTAAATTATTCAAAAACAAAATGAATTCAAAAGTTTTCTGCACCTATATACCTTAATTGAATAACCTTTCAGTATAAATTATATGTTTCTGTGTTAAAATTGTGCACCTATATTCCTTAATTGAATATTCTTTCGGTATGAATTATATTTTTCAGAAAAAAGTTTTTTTAAAACCCATTTGGACAGTATTTTGGAATGCATTTTGGATCAATTATTTTGAAATTGTCAATTGAGAGGAATTTTGATCCATGCCTCTTTTCTTAATCATTAATTGTGTTTATTTTAATCATTGTATTTATATAGTACTCAATTATTAATTGTGTTTATATAGTACTCAATTATTAATTGTGTTTATATAGTACTCAATTATTAAGTGTGCTTATATAATATTATATATGCAACATAAAAAATATTTATATAGTACTCAATTATTAATTGTGTTTATATAGTACTTAATTATTAAGTATGCTTATATAATAATATATATGCAACATAAAAAATATATTTTGAAATTGTCAATTGAGAGAAATTTTGATGCACGCCTCTTTGTTTATATAGTACTCAATTATTAATTGTGCTTATATAGTACTTAATTATTAATTGTGCATAAGCAACATAAAAACTGTCACTTAATTTTATTAATAAGAAAAGAAAATAAAGTAATTTTATTAATAAGAAAAAAAAATAAAGTTATAAAAAATAGTGTCACGTATTTTTACTAATAAGAAAAGAAAATAAATAAAGTTTGGTAGACATGATCCCTGATGCCAAATTTTATTATTGTCAGGTAATCTTTGAGATAAATAATATTTGAGGTAAATGGATCTTCCTTCGAATTTGTTGGGGTCTTGCATTATTTTCTATTTTCTCTTGAATATTCTCTTGTCTTGACAATTCCATTATAATGGACATGTTAGTAAAAGTGAGTCTAACATCTCCTATCTCTTCGAGAATCACCTTGTCTTCAAAGTGAAATCGGGCTTGAATTTGTGTTCAAGGTTTCCAGGTGACCTCTTCCAAAGGAAGGTCTTGCCATTAAATCAAAACTAATTGTTGTGGGGGCATCAGTGTCGAAGGACAACTTCCAATCCAAAATAACAATGGGGGTGAGGACGGGTTGATTGTCTTCAATGTCAAGGGGAAGACAGAGTGGTTGAGGAGAAGAAAGGGGACCCTGGCGAGGCCTGAGAATGCTCACATTGAATACATTATGTATTCTGGTAGTAGAAGGAAGGCTCAATTTGTAGGCTACATCACCTATTATTTTCAAGAACTAGATGTGATCGAAGAATCTTTTCTGCAATTTGCCAAGGTACTGATCAGTAAGAGAGTGTTGACGACGTGTGCGAAGCCTTACATAGACCCAGTCACCGAATTTGAAGTGAACATCATGTCGGTGGTAATCTGTCCAACGTTTCATGGCCTACTATGCTTTGAGAAGATTCCACTGCATTTTGCGAAGAATTTCATCGCGGGGAACTAGTTTCAAACTGTGTTGTAGCATTGGTAGTAGTCATATCCAAAGTTTGAGGAATGTTGTGTGGAAGACGGCCAAACATAACCTCGAATGGAGTGAAACCAGTAGAGGAATTAATGGTGGTGTTGAAACACCACTCTGCCCATGAAAGGAAGTTGCTCCATAAAGATGGTCGGTGATGGACAAAATAACGCAAATACGGTTGGAGGATCTTATTTGCGACCCTGATTTGTCCATCCGTATGAGGATGATAAGTTGTGGACATAGCAGCTTTGCATCACTCAAAAGAAAAAATTCCTGCCAAAAGTGGCTGAGAAATATAGGATCTCGGTTTGAAATTAAGCTCCAAGGAAAGGCCATGTAATTTGTACACCAAATTAGTGAAGAGACCAGTGACCTTAGTGATGGTGAATGTTTGAGGTAACATACCAAAATGTGCACCTTTAGAGAATTGATCCACCACAATCAATATAGTATAGTGGTCCTGAAACAGAGACAGTCCAACTATGAAGTCGAGAGAGATCCTCCCAGTAGTGTGATGGAGGAGGGATAGGTTGTAACAAGCCTAAGGGGCATTGGCTGGGGATTTTTGTTTGATGACAAGTGGTACAGTGAGCAACGAAGGAGAGGACATCTTTCCGCATACAATCCCAATAAAAATTAGCCTTGATTTTAGCCAATGTACAAGTAGCCCCTGGGTGACCAGCCAAAGGGGTTGAGTGAAAATCTTGGAGGAATAAGGGAATCAAGGAACAAGAATTGGGAAGCAAAATTTTCCCTTTATAGAGTATTAGGTCCTGTTTGATGGACAAATCAGGGAACATGGAGGGGTCCTGTAAAATATGACTTAAAATCCAAGAAAGTAGGATCAGAAGCGAGGGTGTACTTAAGGTCTTGGAGAAAAATCATTTGAGACACATAAATGAGAAATAATGAGTCTGCATCAGGTGAAACACGGGAAAGTGCGTTAGCAATAGTATTTGTTGTACCGGGTTTAAAATGTATCTCCAAGTCGAACCCCAATAATTTGGCTACATAGGACTGCTGGTCAAGAGTTAGCACAATCTGAGATAACAATTCCTTGATGGTCTGCTGATCAGTGTAGATGATAAAATGGCGACCGAGCAAGTATTGACGCCATTTTTGAATAACAGATGTGACAACACATAATTCCCTTATGTACGCTAATGAATTACGCATTTAGGACAAAATTGCTTATTGAAAAAGGCAATTGAGTGTTTGTGTTGTGATAAAACGGCCCCATACCAAAACTAGAGGCATGTGTCTGAACAGTGAAAACTAGATCAAACCATGGCAGAGTCAAAACTGGTGCAGAAGTAACAACAGATTTAAGGTTCTCAAAAACCGTAATAGTTGAAGCAGACCAGATAAAGTTATCCGTTAAGGTAGACGCAATAGAGGCATACCCCGTTACCAATCGACGGTAAAACCCTATGAGTCAAAGAAAACCACGCAGAGACTTTAAAGTGGTGGGTAAGGGTCAATCAACGATAGCTTGGAGCTTTGAAGGATTTGGTGTGACAACCTGTGACGAGACTACATATGACCCAAATATTGAATTGATTTTTGTCCTATGAAACACTTGGAACCCTCAAAATGAAAACTATTCGCAAGGTTGCACATGAGGGTTGTAGACAAGAATGTTATCAAAATAGACAATAATAAAATGACGTATGGAACATGTCATTCATGGTAGCCTGAAAGGTAGAAGATGCATTGCACAATCTGAAAGGTATAACCTTGAACTTGAAGTGGCCTTTGTGGGTACGGAACGTCGCGTTTTAGGATAATTATTAGGCAGCATGAGAATTTGATGGAAACCCGCAAAGAGGTCCAGTTTCGAAAATCATGTTGCATTGCCAAGTTTATCCAAAAGTTCATCAATAGTAAGAATCAAGAATTTGTCCTTAATGGTAATGACATTTAGGGCACGGTAATCAACGCAAAATCACCATGTACCGTCCTTCTTCTTGATAAGAAGAACAGGGGAAGAATAAGGACTTGTGCTTGTTGTAATGAATCTCGAGTGTAACATTTTTTTAACCTGAGCTTCAATTTCTTGCTTCTGAAAGTGTGAGTATTGGTAAGGGCGCACTGAAATGGGAGCAGTATTGGGTAAGAGGGTGATGAAATGGTCGGTGTGACAGGATGGGGGAAGGGTGGTTGGTGGGAAAAATATAGCAGAGTAAGTGTTGTAGTTGAGGAAGAGAAGAAGAAGAGATAGTCGTATCAGAGGGCAAGGGAAGTATAGGTGAAGTTGGGGAATGGATGGATGGAGAGAGCTCAAGTGTGAGTTAAAAGAAGACTTCTACTCTATTGGTTTGTTGCAGTTGTTTAAGTTGGTGGGTTGTTATAGGTCTAGGGTTTGGGCCTTGTTCCCCCTTCAGTTCAATCATCTTATCCTCCCACGTAAATCTAATGAAAGGTCCATTGTAATCCATAATGAATGGGCTAACTTGAGTAAGTCATTGGACCCCTAAGACTACATCAGTGTCAGATAGATCTAAGGGGTATAAGTCAATAGGGAATTCAAGAGAGGCTAAGGTAATGTGGGCCTTGGGACACAAAGTAGTGCAAGGTAAAAATTCCCCATTCCCAACCATGACTCATAGTGGACTCAAGTGCAAGGTTAAGAAAATGGGTTACCTTTGTCTGAATGAAGTTATGTGTTGCATCACTATCAATTATGATTTGTAGTGCATAACCGTTAATAGAACTCATGGCCGGAAAGGTTTTAGGGATCCAATAACCTGAGAGAGAGTGGAGTCTGATCAATCCTGCTTCCAAAATGGGTTATCTGGTGGGTCACCGTCCAAGTCCGTGAGTGGTTCGGAAACATTGTCGAGAAGTCAGTAACGATGAGAAAGACGAACTGTTGTGACTTACAACAATGACCACGTGTATACTTTTCATCACCACAATTATAGCAAAGATTATTCTCACGACGCACCTGTATTTCAGCTTCAGTGAGGCGTTTGATGGGTAGTTTAGAGGGAGGTGTGAGAAGTAGTGGTGGGAGTGGTTTGGGAAATTTGTGGAAGGGCGGAAGAGATGAAAAGAGTTTGAGTGAGGCGACAGAGTGTAACGATCGAATCATCAAACTTGGATGGTGCAAATCTCAATTCCAAGGCACGAAGGAAGGCAGCCCAAGAGGTGAGAAGGTCATTATTGTGCATCCATTGGTACCAAGTGAGTGCAGGTCCCTCCAAGTAAAAGGAAGCAATCTGGGTTTGTTGTTCCGGTGGTGTAATGTGAAAATAAAAAAAATTGAGTGATCCTAAATATCCAACCCAGTGCATCATCACCCTTGAAAGAAGGGAGGTCAAACTTAAGTGGACAAGCAGAGGTGTGTTAATGAGGGGAAGGTGATACAGAGAGTTTGGATTCCAAAAGGGAAGTGCGAGTGACTATGTCATGTAATGTGTTTGAGAAATTAGTTTGGGAAAGAAGGATTTACTCAAGTTTTTTATCAAGGGAAGAAAAGGCGTCAGAAGGGTCAGTCATGGGAGGAAGAGGCTCAATGAGAGCATCAATAAAATGAGTGCATAGTAAACAGAAAGGGATATTAAAAAAGAATGAGAATAACATAGAGGAGTTTCGCCAAAAATTATCCCACACCTCCTTTCTTAATCATTAGTTGTGCTTATATAGCACCATACATATAACGTACAAAAATAGTGCAAAATAGGAAAAGAAAATAAAGTTTGTTAGACATGCTCCCTGTTGGCTAACCAAATTCTACCAATACATCATTTGGTTACATAATCCTTAAGGTAGATGGGTATCCGTTAGTTGGGGTCTTTCATCATTTTCTATTTTCTCTTGAATATTCTCATATTCTTTGGTCTTGGCTATTCCACCATAATGGGTCTGTCAGTAGAAGTGAGTCTAATACTTTTCGAAAACGTATTTTAGATTAGGTGTTTCGTAATGTGTTTCTGAAAAGGTTTTTTATTCTGGAATTTTCTGGAAAGGCATTCTCGATTGTGTTTTTCGGAAAAATCTTTTTTGGATTGGGTGTTCTGGAATGTGTTTCTGGAAGGATGAGGGTTTAATTAAATTTTGGGGTGCAGGTAGAAATTATGGGGTGCAGGAAACAACGTGTTGTTACAGTTATGCGATTGGGCTACGATTGGTACTAATTAGGTATCACCCTTCGGGCCCATATTAAGCCTGATTTGTCAACATTAACAATGTTGGGCTATCCTCTTCGATTTAAAACAGCCCACAGCCCACTTGTTGCTGGAGCATCATGACCTTTTGTGCTGAAGGTCAAACATTGGGCCTACAAAATCAAATTACCTCTAAAAATTGTTTTTAAAAGTGAGAAATACATTTCTTCATGTTGATTCGCCTTTTTCAGCGTAGCTTTGGATTTTTTTTGTTATTCATATGAATTAAATTAATTTATTAAATATTGGTGTATACGGATTGGCTGAGTTATAATAATAAAAATTAATTTAATTTATTGGTTATTTTATATATGTGTTTAATTTCACGTCACAGTGCTATAATTATTTTTATTTAATTTATTATAATATATTTCATTTATTTGTTTTATTTGAAATGTAAAACAAAATATAATTACTAAGTAAATTAAGATAAGATTATAATATCAAATAAGTAGAAGAAAATATATTAAATATTGAATCTAAATTGCATAGTAATCGAGTTGGGGAGAGTTTTTCTTCGTCCTTTTTCTATGTTTATTTTAAAAATTCCTTAGGAACATAGTTTAAAACTAAATAAAAATTATAAACTATTTATAATTATTAATCTAATAAAATAATATTTAACCGTATTTGGATCAGACAATTAAAACTATTACCAAATTACATAAAGTAAAAAATTTGAAATTAAAAAGTAAACAAAAAAACTTACTCCTGTAAACGCATATTTAAAACCTATTTTTGGGGACAGTGTCCTAACATCTGAAGATGCGCGTGGACTCTTATTTTGGGGTTTGTGGGTCCATCTCACACCGGCCCATAACCCAATGTGACGTCTACGGCCTATTTTATCATAGCCCACCAACCGACTCTTCCAACATAACGCGTTTCTTACGCCATAATAATATTATATAAGTTGGGAGTGTTTATGACAATTCAATTAAACTCTATTATTCTAAAGGAATCACAACGTATACAATAACATCGTGTAAATGGGAAAAATATGAAGTAAAATAAACCCATTTTATTTCACTTATTCATAGGTTAAACAGGATTGTGCTGAATTGCTTACTTGTTGATTTTTTAGATGTAAAAATTATAACTATCCTATAAATAGCTATTGTAATATAATTTTACTAAAATAGTAAATAACAATATCTATATTATATTAATATAGACTGAAATTTAGGTTCATTGGCAGAATCTTAAAACATACAAATACACGTAAAAGTAGCTCTCACAAAATTACCCCACTTAATTATCTTTGTTGTCTAGTAGTCGCATTTCCACTTCTCTCAACTCCTGATCTGTTCCCACATCATCGCAGTCTCATCCACATGGAAAAATAGGGGTAAGTATTAAATCATTCGATATAATAAAACAGGTATAGAAGTAATAATTATATATTATCATCAATTACAAATCATCAATACACTAAGACACATTCCGGAAATCTACCCTAACTATGTCCGAACTTAGAGACTATCATCTGTGGGCACACTGTGATTGGTACCCACAATATCATTCTGACCACCCTCCACACAGAGTAGGATTACTGGTGTCCTTCATCACTCATACTAGAGTACCCGTCCGAGCGCGTCACCAGTCATCCCTCATCGACTTCTCACTACCTGATCTCGTAGTCTACCTGACCCGACCAATCAGTGAAGTCTGGGACCTCATTCATAATCCTTCAACATAGTTATTACACTAATATACTCTGTACCACTCTGGGTACCATTCAAACACAACAAAAATCATTCACATTTGCCGGATTCTGGACCACCTGTCCTCACGGCTCATTCAAGTCAATAAATAATAGTACTTGACTGATTCTGCGTACCAACCCTCCGGCTCAGTCTAGCCAATACATAACATTTCATGACTGATTATGGGCATCAGCCCTTAAACTCAGTCTGACTCACACACGTCACAACACACTCCTGAATCTTTAAAGCAGTTACCTTCATTCTATATTTTAATATATATATATATATATATATATATATATATATATATATATATATATATATATATATATTCTTCTTCTTTTTTTCTAAAATCATTTCAGAAATTATTTCCAAAATCTTTTCGAAATCATTTTCGAAATTTTTTCAGAAATCATTAAATTACTATTTTGCCCTTAATGTTTTCTGAAAATTTCATGTATGTCCCTAAATGACTATTTTACCCTTGGACATTTTCAAAAATTCCTTCCATGTCCCTTTTTTCTTCCTCGCATCAGTAACAGTATCAAATTTTGCAGATTTTAGCCGATTTCAAATTACTAACCAAACTAGTCTCAAATTCAAATTAAACATGACTTATATCTAATTTAAGTTAAAAATAACAATTTTACTATATAATTTATCCTTAATTTCAAGAATTTCAACAAAATATCAAGTTTTGTAAAACATGAAAAATCTTCAAAATTAATCATTCTAATGTTCAGATTTTTACTTCTATTCCTTATTCACAGAGTACTCAACAATTCACTCTCATATATTGAATGAATTAAACTTTCCCTTAACTAGTGTGGTATTTCTATCGAAGTTTTTCCACTTAATTCAAACTCTTTCCCGTTTTTCCAGATCCTGCACGAGTAGAGTATCGTTGCTTGAAATTTAGACAAAAGAAGAAGAAGGATGAGAGGAAAATTTAGATTTTGTCTCCTCCCCCGTTTCTGTATGCACATATATAAGAAAAACTTCGTTACGAAGTTTTCTTGCACATTAATATTATTATAATATAAAAAAAAAACATATCACAAAAATTATTATTAAAATTAAAATTACAAATATATTTGCTGATTTATGTTAAAAAAAAAAACATATATTTTAGTGATTCAACCAAATTAAGTGGCTGTTTTATAAGGGATCGAAGGTTAATTATTGAGCAGAGGCACCTCTGTGTATACCTTTGAATAACCTATGAAAAATTGGGTAGAAAGAAAGCCCTATAATATAAGGATTCAAATTATAAACAGTGTCGTTGTAGTGAGGGTCCTAAAAGATCAAAATTTCGTGGAGAAAGAAAGTAAAGGGGTATTTATATGGTCAAATAATAGATGCATGTGGATGGTCCAGAATTCATGTCATGCACGTTCTTGAAGATTGCGAATACTCTAAGGAACTACTGTGGTCCAAGTTTATTGATAATTGTTTGGTTTGGAAGCTCATGGAACACCAGTTCTAAGATTTTCCTTTGGGAGGATGTTTCAGTTCACATGTATCATGAAGCTAATAATAATCTTCCTCTATAGTCCTTCATAGCTTCTATAGGGTTACCTTTGCTTACATTTTAGTATTTCTTTGTTTTGTCTGTGTTGCAATGTGCATGAGGAATCACATCACCACTCGTCTCTCCTTAGTGGCATGCCTCAATTTGTCACGCATCTAAGCATTCATTCATTAACACTTGCCCTCTTCCGATTTGCTATTTCTTTCTCCAAATTATTTTCGTTAATTAATTACTAATTCTTCATAAACTAATCATACTTCTAATTATTAGTATAAACCGTCACTAAGCCATAGTCTCCCACGCCTTTGAAATCACTGAAAAATAAATTACATTAAATTAAATCATGGTAACTTTGATTTGATTTATTAACCCTAATTTAAATTCAATTCATTAAGCCTTAATTACTAATCCGACATCAACCAAAATCTGTATTTAATATATATATATATATATATATATATATATATATATATATATATATATATATATATATATATATATATATATATATAAAATCCCCTCACTTAAATATTTCTTTCATGTGCATAAATAATAAAAATATATAACTACCATATCAGTTTTTATAATTTCATTTTTTATTACAAAATAAACTTTTTTGTAACCTAGCAAGGCATTAAAACTTTCATTCTTAATTTTAACAAACATTTCTAATATGAATTTTAAAAATAACACGAACAAATGTCTGCAAAATACAACAATATAATTACTTAAAGAATTTATTTTTTGAAATTTAAAATTCAAATCACTGCATCCTACAATAATAATTATCATACATATCATTCGTTATTTTTATTTTTTTAAATTAAACAAAACATATACAAGTTCTTTTTTTCAGATGCGTCGCAAAAAATGTTAAAAAAATCGTATTTTTATCAACTTTTTCACATAGAATCACTCATCGTGATAAATTGTTTATTAGTTACCGTGCAAAAAGTCTCTCTTTTTTTTCAAGTTATTTTGAATTGCATAATATATATATATATATATATATATATATATATATATATATATATATATATATATATTTTCTGTGGTTATTAAGTATTAAAAGAGAATAAAAGATAAAATATTATGGAAGCAATGGGTTTGTTAATGAATGGCTTAAAATAAAAATTTGAAGACTTAATTCTAAGTTACATAATGTATGTTTCCCATAAATTATTTAAAAAAATATATATATTTTGTAACAATATCTCAATTAAAAATGTTATTTGTAACGTAAGTTAGTATTTTACAAAGAGGATAACTCAGTAATAAGTTGATAAAGTAATTACTGTAAAATATTACCTAATACTACTGTTTTATGTGCCTTAGACACGTTTCTTTCTTTTCTTTTTTTAGCCATTTCTAGGTTTGATAGAGAATAAAAAAGAACGCTGGAATGTATAAAATAGCTGCAGTAATTTTATCATGTTTATATTGAACTAAAAGGCTTATAATACATATTGATGATAAAAAGAAGAAGTAAATATTATCCTAAGATAAAATAATTGATTTTTTAGATTAAAAAAAATATTATGTAGTCAAAATTTCCACATTTAACCTATACAAGTTTAAAGTAAATAAAAAAATACTAAATTATGAATTTTTAATTTAAATTTAATTAATATAAAATAAAATTATCAATAAATATATAAGTTTTATTTAAAAATTCTTATTAACACCTTTTTCAAATATAAGCGATGTAACGCAAGAATCTCTCAAATATCCTCCGATTATATTACAATATAAAAAATATTATATTATATCAAATTATTATTATTTTTATTATATATATATAATAAGTCATAATTAAAAAATTAAGATAAATAATATAAACAAATTTTAGATAAAATTTTATTTTTGAATTCTTCCTTCCAACCAAAAATTATATTAATATTTAATAACATATATAATTTTTTAATAATTTTATTGATAAACAAATTTATTTTAATTTCTATTATTTACTTGTTTTTATATCTATACAAATTATAATATTTTTCAAAAAGTAAATTTAACCTACAAATTTATGTAATGGTTGATGTGAAATGTTAATTTGACATGTTTTTTTATATATATTCATACTATATAATTGGTGATATGAAATTAAAGTCTACCGAAAAATAGTTATCCCAACAAATAATTCAAACCACAATAATTAAAAGTTAAAACTTTACAATTATTAAGAGAGCCACTTAGCTTAGGCAAGCACCGCGTCAGATATTATATTCGTTTTTAAGATGATTCTGCCAGTGTAATAAAAAAATAAGTGTAGGTGTATTGCATTGTACGTAAGTGAATTAAAATTTAGCATAAATATATTTTTAAAATAATTATTATAGAAAACAATAAATTTTTTACAAGTTTGGTCATGGTCAAATGGATAAATGGTTATTTTTATTAATCAAAATTCATAATAAATAACTTTTTAAAACAATTTATAATGTAATTATAAGAAAATATCTTTAAATACATAAGTGTCTTTTCAAATATAAATTATAATTTTATTTAAAAAACAAGTTAAATTATCATATAATTATATAATGTCTAATTAAGGATGAAAAAAATACTATATAAACATTTTTCGTGACAAAATAATACATAATATATAATATTCAAATGAGTGAGAGAATTAAAAAAATAATAAAATATAAAATATAAAATATTTTTGAATTTACTATTTGATATATTTAATTGTTTATTTTAATATTTGTTAAAAAATTAAATAATTCATAATTATATACATATATAATATGTATGTTAATACAAATTTAATAAATTATTATTATTATTATTATTATTAATCAAAGTATGGAGTTAAAGTGAACTATAATATATAATTTAAAAAAAAAACAAAATTTATTTGGTTTGGTATCACGAAAAAGGTTCTTTCATAAATACGTAATATTTTACTTGTGAAATTTGAATATTAAAAGTTTTGATTGTATCCATTAATTGAGCCAATTCGATCTTCAAACATTAAAAATATTTAATTAAGTCCAAAGAAGAATACTTAGTAAATTGATTAACAAAATTGGTATTTACACGTAAATTTCAGGTCTAATTATATTTTGTTTTTTTTGTTTAAGTTATAATGTCCATTAAACCTTTGAAATATTTTAATCATCCTTTTGAACTATTTTCTATAAATATTAAAAAAAATGATTCAATTTTTTCAATTTTTGTTTTGTCCAACATTTTATTAAGTTTACTTTAGCTTCCAACTTTCGTTGATTTTGAAGATGTTTTGGTACTTAATATGGATATATAAATTCATATTAGTGACGGAAAAAGGTACAGGTCAATTATAATGATTTTACCATGTTTATTAGGTCTTTAAAAATTTGTAAGCAAACAAAATGTGGTGGTCGGAAAGTTGTGAAGGCTTTTTGGTGATGATTTAAAAAATTTAACTAAAGAATAGTACAAATCGAGAAGAAGGATATGATAACTCAATCACCTTATTCAACCAATGGGCGTAAACTTTTGACTAAATATTTAATCAAGTAAAAGATGATCATTGTACTTTAACTCTAAAACTTTGATCAAAATTGAGAACAAAATAAAGTTAGAGAAAAACATCAGTACGATAACTCAAACGTAAATTTCAATTAATATAAAAATGGTAGTTTTGCATAAACTTTAATAATCAATAATATATTTAAACAAAATTCATATTTATTCGGTTTTATGAATTTCACGTTCTTCAGGAAAAATATTATATATATATATATATATATATATATATATATATTTTTTTTTCTTTTTTTATTGATCGATATCTCTTTAAATGCTAAAATCGTAACAAATTAATATCTTAAGACAGATTATAATATTTTAAATATGATAATAAATTTTAATAATATTATTATAATAACATTCTTATCTGTAGACGAAATATTGATATTTAATAATGAATATTTTCATTTTTAAACTATAGATCGAATGGAAATTATATATTCTGATATATCTATCCTCGTAACTATCATATTACTTACAATTGAGACTAATAATAATTTATAAATATTTTTTTTAATCTACTAAAATACCTTTTAAAAATAAAACTACGGATAAAATAGAGTTTCAAAATAATATCTTCAACACTCTAATAAATATTAATGATATGATTACATGAAATTGGAATATTTGCATAGCAAAAAAGAGAAGATTGGATCAATAATAAAAGCATTTGTAATTGTTGTTGAAAAATAGTATAGATTTGAAAGGTACTTAAGGATATAATTTGAACGTGAAAAAGGTAAGTTTGTGTGGGAGGGTTTTGTTGTTGTCTCTTTCATTTGAGTGAAACATGGAGAGAAGATGAGTTTATGGGGTGTGGGATGCTTAAGATTGGAGGGATGAGTAAAATATAAATTAAGCAGAAACAGTGTACGAAGGAAGATTCCGGGAAGATGAAAACAGATAAAAAAGGTTGATCACTACCTTACACTACTACTAATAATAAGACAGATACTACTCATTATTTCCACTATCTTCCTTCTTTCATCAACAATATCATGTGCCTCGCAAAACGACATTAACTAACTAACTCTTATTATTAATCAACTTATAACTTAAATACGACATTGTACGTAATAATTATAACATCGTGACGTGATTGGAGTTACCCAAAAGATAAGGTTCATGAAATTGCTACGGTGTGATCCACAAAGTTTGTGTTAAATAATTAGAAGAAGTTTGTTATTATTCATAATAATTTTACTCATTTTCAATAAAATTATATAAATATACATGTGGTAGTTTCAGAATGTGTGGTTGAGAACGATAAAAATAAAAATACACGTGACAGGGATTTAGGAAGCAGCAGCAGCATGCAGAACAGAATCCAGTGTTCTGAAAACGCAATTCTGTGAGCATAGTATGTCGCCAAATCAAAGTTCAACGGCAGTTTTTGATTTCGCGCTTAATCTGTGGGTCTGACAAACGCTGCGTTTTCTTTAACACCAATTCACAGCATGTGACATATCTGCATTAGGTCAAAAAACAATAAACTATCCTACCATTCATTGGCTAATACTTCAACCTTCTTTTATGAGTGAAACACAACAAAGAAAATAAAATCTTAGTTTCATATGTTTAGGAATCTTTGACCAATGCAATTTCGTCACCACATGTTGTGCTATGACATCGAACACAAGTCACATTTCACCATGTTAACTATTAATGCATTCGTTAACGTAAATAGTATAGGTTCATTAGGTTAGGTTGTCACTAGGATGCAGTTTTGAAAAAAAAAAAAAAAGCTATTTTTAAATAAATAAATATTTTAAATGTGAATAAACTAATAAGGGTATAATTTTTTTTACTTATTTTTAATATAAATGGACTTTTAATTATTGTCAGGACAAAGTGCATCTAATAGTTAACCAATACAATTAACTATACGACAGTTGATGATCATTAATATTTTGTTTGGGTCATCTTGGGTGAAAGTTACTCTGAATATATTGATTGTGAATTGTTTATTATAATTCATGAGAATTGTCAAAAATAAAATATATTATATTTAAAGTTACTCATTTAATTATATAAGTAATTTTGACATGTTTTAAGAAATTTATAATTTTGATTATTTTAAGCAAATTTAATTGTCGGATTTATATTAAAATAATATATTTTATTTTTAAGAACTTTTAATAAATATTTTTCATGGTAATATTTCTATTAAAATAATACTTTATTTTTAAGAATTTTTATAACTAATTTTTCACTGAAAAATACTCTCATTAAATGAAGAAAGTAAAAAGCAGAAATCATCAAAGTAATTTTTAGTATGCTTTGTTAAATTTAAAAATGAAAATACAAAAAATATAATAAAGTAACTTTTTATATATTTATTAAATTATTATTAACATTCAAGAAATAAATCAATAAATTTATGATATAAATGAAATTAAATTCATTTTGATCTTATAATAAACAATGATTTAAATGATTTAAGGTCAGATTAATTTATAGATTTACGAGAGAATCTATTTTATAAAATAATAATTAATTTTTAAATATAAAATATTTGATTAAAAAATATATTTAATTTTTATTTTATAATAAATACTTTTTTTATAATTTTTATATTAAATTATTGTATAATAAATAAATATTAATTTTATCAATATAGTTTAAATTTGTAAATGTTTTTTAATTAATCATTATTTATATTTTATTTATTATTATCATTAAGATAAAATTTACATGTTAATTTATTGATCTAATATAAAATTATATTAAATAAAAAATTATAATTTGTTTTAAAATATAAATTAAAATAAATTATTAACATTTTTAAATTAAATAATAAAAATATCTATCTATTTTTTATTAATGTTTCAGTATGCATTATTTAATTATGGATAAAACGTAAATATTTTATTAAATCTCCCAATTTAATACTTATATTATACATTATTAACTCATTAATAGATTTTACAATAATCAAACTTATATAAATCAACCTCAATCCATCATATAATATTAATTAAATATAAATGATCTTCATATAACAAATGTATGATTGGACATAATGACAATTAAGTATTTAAAAAATATTTAAAACATATTAAATATCACTTCAAATAATAGAATATGAAGGATTGCTTAAGGAAAATTTTCTTAATTAAATTAATGATTTGAAGGAATAACTCTATTATTTATAATTCATGCTTTTAGAATTGGATGATAATAAGTGAATTTAACTTTAAAGGCTTAACATAAATTTAATCGGATCTAATTAAATTTAATAAAACAATAGTTTTATAATATAATAATTATATAATAAATTTAATAATAATAAATTTATATAAAAATAATAAAAGTTACTGAGATTATAAAAATTATAAATATAAAATATATTAAAAAATAAAGATGAATAATTTTTAAAATAAAATAAAAATATAATCAAATAATTATTATTTGAAATTGATATAATTAATATTAAATAAAAAATAATAAAATATTTGTGGTTATAAAAAATATTATTATAGACAAATTTTGGATATATTGGATTGTAGTGAAGGTTAAAAAAATTAAGAGATTAATAATAATAGAAAAATATGAATAAGAATTAAATGATTTATAAATAATAAAATAGTTTTATTATATGTTTTTTATTAGATATTTTAAATAATAAATTATATATATATATATATATATTTAATTTTAAATATAACTATATTTATTATCATATGTATATTACTTTTATTATATAATAAATATTATAAATTTGAGAATTTAAATATATAATATTACATTTAAAAAAAATTATATTAGAAAAAATTGATTTTTTATCGACAACAAAAAAAATTAATCTTTTCATTAAATCGGCTGCTGTACGATTTTCAAAACAATACATTGAATCCCTTTCTACGTTATTTAAGAAGACCACCGATAAGGAAAAAAAATACTATTTATTTTAAGTTTTATAATGTTATTCAATTAAAATGTTCACTCCCTGTTACATGTGAAAAACTGAGAACACATGTGGAGTTGGTGAAATGGTTTTAAAAACATTGAGTTATAACAGCAGTGCACGTTGTTTGTGTCAGGTAATTAAAAATGGATTCAAATAACTTTTTATTTTTCATAATTTTTAATTATATATCTTAATAAACAAATTTATTTTTTATTATTAATATTATTTATCATAATGTATATTATTTATTAATTTTCATTAAATAATATGCCAATTGAAAAAAATGAATGTATATATATGTGTTTTTATTTATTTGGAAATTTTTATTTTTATCATTAATAAAGTTATTTTTAGTTATCTTTTATCTTATTTTCTTTAATTGATGAATGGTTTGACAAGTAAACTAGTCAGTGGCTTGATACACGATTTATTTTTAAAAAAATTCTTTATTTTAAAAAACACAATCCCAATTATAAAATTAATAATATTATTTTCAAAACATTGATTAACTTAAAAAAAATAACTTTTAAAACATATTCGGCTTAATTGTACACATTCGTTAATATGACCATTTACCAAAACCCTCATCCAAAATAAAATTAATAAAATAAAAAATGTTAAGATGACTAAAACAATTTTTTTGTTTACACTATAAACAAAATTTGAGGCGAGAAAGAGAAAACACATGAGATATATTATTTTCATGGTTTAAGTTATCAATTAATTAAGATTTATTTTAAAGTATGATTTTAAATAATTATTAAAAATCATGATTGGGAAATGGTTTATAGTGAATATACAATCACGATTAAAATTAATATAAAAACTATTTATACAGTCGGTATAATAAAATAAAATGAATTTATGAAATTTAATCTTAATTATAGATAAATGGTTTGTAAGGATAAAATTAGTTTATTTTTTATATGTACTCTCACCTCATGCTTTATCACACATTTAATATTTTTTTATTAAATTGTTTTTCCTCTAGCATAAAGTATGATGACATGGATTTGTCAAGGCATGCCAGCGAAATACAGAGTAGGGATATGTTTGGTTTTCTCTGCCCAGTTTAGGATGGGATGACGAGTGTAAGTTGAGGTGATTCACGAATTTAAGTTAAATATTGTTGTAGCATGTAAAATGTTGTATAAAATTCTCAACAACCAAATAAACTCTCTGCTTCACGCCCGAACAATATTATTATATTATGTTCTTCAACTTCAACTATTGACTCAACAACCAACACTACTGATTGTGTTATTGTGTTTCCTTAGCAGGGAAAGAAATACCTTTCAAACATGAATTAAAAGTAAGTATAGAAGAGTTCTCTATAAAAAAAATAAAAAATTCAATTTATTCATAAATTTAAAAAGTATAAATAAATTAATTTATAAAACTTTGTATATAAATTTCTATATTTTTGTTTGTTAATTTATGAAATTAATTTTTAAAAACTCTTTCATACCATTTCTCTCTATATTTTTTTGTTTTTAAAAAAATATTTATTTATTTTCCTAAAAATTATTATTGAAAATTGTATCTCCATTGGACTTGTTTCTATTTTTAATTGTAGACATAGAGAAAAAAATGATACGATCCTCGTAATCAAATGTATTGAATCACTAATAAAAAAATGTAGTTAAACATTTGAAGTGAAAATAATACAAATATAATTAATAATACTTAATGTTTTGTATTCAGAAGTCAACTGATTTAAATACGTAAGAAAACTGGTTTAAATCACATTTAATAGTAAATGTTAGAAGCACATATTGCATTGAATAAAGAAGTCTCTAGTATGTTTTTAGTTCCTAAAATTTATTTTAAAAAATTTGAAATGCTTGAAAATTGAATATTAAAATTTTTTAAATATATTTTCTTAAATTTCAAATTACCGATTTAAATATGGTAATATATATATATATATATATATATATATATATATAGTATTTTAAATAGATTTGTGGTCGTGTAACTTGTATGAATTTTTATATAATTGAATTTTGCTATATTTCTTATTATAAATATTTATGTTAATTTTTGTGGAATTTAAACAATAATAATAATAATAAAATGTCAAATTATTCATATTTTTTTGTATATTTTAAGAAAATATATTACGTCAATTATCATCTATATAAATAAGTTATAAAATTATGTTAGATTAATAAGAACTACTATATATATATAATTAACATAAAAAAAAATTCAAATAATGAAGTTATTTTTATTGATGTATAGAATGTGTGGGGCAAGAGCCTTGATGAATTATACCTGCATCAGTATTTGCAGAAAAGAGTAGAAAGTGAGAAAAGACTTAGTATTTTGAGAGGGTAAAGCATAGCCCCGAAAAGGTGGAAAGAAAAAAAATGAGAGAGGAAGGTTGTAGCGGATAGTTATGGGAAGGTTTGAAGGAGGAGCTTATAAGGGGATGGATACATCTATCACTTAAAGCTCACTCACTACCTCACGAGAAGCGCGTTGAAGGGGATATGTTATGCAAGTGTGGGACCAGTTTTACCAAGTCGTAGAACGCGCTTATACATGGGCCCCACTCACTCTCCCGAGGCCTAAGATGTTGTTGTGTTGTTCCTTCTTCCTTTCACCCACTGTAACTTAATAGCCATTCGTCTGGTTTCATTCTTCCCTTCCCCTGACTCAACTCAATAATAACACAGTGATGGTGGCGTTGTCGCTGTTTGTTAAATCCGAATCCAAAGGTGGCAGTAGATGACGAGAAAAGTTGAAGGCAGAGAAGCATCCCAGACGCAAACAAACTCGGACAATGGTTAGAAACATGACACGCAAGTACTAAAAAGTTGAACTATAAGAAGGAGAGAAGAAGAACGCACGCTGTGCTCTCTACCCCTTTTATCATTTTTTGTTTTTTGGACCTTACCGCTGCTATCCTTGTCGTTTATCGGTTCCTACCTCTATTGCCTGTCGTATCCACACACTATATATGTTACTTTCTGCTTTCTTTCTTCTTCCTCTCTATCTTTCTCCGCTCTCTGCCGCCGCATGTTGCGAGATTTGAATACCCAACACCGCCGCATACCCTTATCTTTTTTATTCCCTCGCCCATGTCGCTCAAGCGCCGCCCCGATGATGGCAAGACTCCAGACGACAAGCGGAGGAAGCCGCCTCCTTTCTCCAGGTGCGTGTCCGACCGGGAAACTCTCCCGAATTGGTTTTTTCGTTTCCCACCGAATGTGCCTTCTTTCGTGTCAATTTTATTGTGGGTTTCCGTGTCAACATGCTCACATGGGATCAGGGAATTGTATGTGTTTGTTTCAATGTAGGGCCAATTCGACCCTGGTGTTTATTGTTTAACCTGAAATGTACACTGTATGGTACATAATGGGATTAATGTGAATTTTCGTGTTGCTATGGATTGTAAAGTAAACTGGGAGTTATCTCAATAGCGAATGGAAATGGCAAATCAAACACTCATTGAATTTGTTAAGTAGTATAATTGATTAACGGAACCATGGAGTTTTTTTCCTTTTTTGATTTTGATTGAATTGAATAATGTGCAGTGTGGTGCGTGACGTGATGAGATTGCAATCACTCGGACATTTGCTGGAGCCAATTCTAGAGCCATTGGTTCGTAAAGTGGTATGAGTTTCACCTCTCATAACATTATGGATTAGTTACATTTATTTACAATTCTGGTATTCAATTTTCTTTTCTGTTTATGCTTTTTCAATGAGATGTGATACTGTTTATTACTCTTGGGTGTTTCTTGATGGTTTATGGACATTATTGTGCTTCGTGGAATAATTGAATTCATTAGTCAGACAATTTAAGTATTTCTTGTGAGTTACCACCATGCCTTGCAGCCTGCAGATAGCTTGTGTTGCATCCACTTTATGGTGCCTATTGTTTTGGCCTAACTCCAGGTACCACCATTCCCCATTGTGGACAACGCAGACGGCTTTCTAACTAATCCTTTTTCCATATAAAAGCATCTAAATGTTAGTTGTACCTCATGCTGGGACATTCTGTGATTGGATTTAGATTATGTTTTGTTACAGAAGACTCACAAACCAAAGATATACTTTAGACCTGCTTCCTGACTTGTCTCAAAACCTGTCATTGGGCTTAACTTATTTGATGTATTGAAACAAGTTTGGAAATATTTAATTTGATAAAATTGAGCTGCTCACCTAGTTTTCTAGACTTGTCTATAATCTATTAATAAAATGATAAGCAAGGAAACGTGAAGGGAAAGAAAACACTTGAAGAGCTTACCTGGTTGAATTTTTACCCCTAAGATGTCAACCTTTCTTTTTGATCTATGACTGGGGCGGTCATGTGGAGGACTGACCAAAGATGAATTTTATGCTTCCATTATTCATTTCCTATATCTGGCAAGTGTATATACTGGTCTACAGGAAAAAAATACTCGTTGCTTAGGTTATGCATTTCATAATTTAACGCTGCCCCCTGCTTATTATTTTTGTGAGATAAATGAACCAAGAAGATGAAGTCGTGTTCATATTGCGCTATGAGTGTTAAGTTCAGTAATGCAGCAAAATATATTTCCCTCTCTAGGACATTAACATGAAATCCTCAGTTTATTCTCTCTCTCTCTCTCTCTCTCTCTCTCTCTCTCTCTCTCTCTCTCTCTCTCTCTTTTCTGAAGTAGCATGTTTGGATTTTGAGCCTGTAAATGTTGGTTCCAATATTACTGATAGTTAGTGTCAGATACCAATCAAATGTGATCTCTTTACAGGTTAAGGAAGAAGTTGAAGCAGCCCTAAAGAGGCATTTAACCAGCATGAAACAGTAAGAAAATCTCCTGCTGATTATTTAAATTCCAGTAACTTGGACGTGGTATTGACCTAAAGGAATGGATTGGGAAAAAATGCTTTAACTGAATGATTTGAAATTGTTTAGCTTAACTCTAGTTGTTTTTTATATATTCTTTGTACTTTGTTTACAGGACCTGTGGAAAGGAGTTGCATACTACCGAATTAAGAAATTTGCAGCTGCAGTTTGAAAACAGCATTTCTCTGCCTGTCTTTACTGGTGGTCGGATTGAAGGAGAGGATGGTTCCAACCTAAGAATAAGTTTAGTTGATGGCAAAACAGGGGAGGTTGTCTGTACAGGACCTGAATCGTTGGCTAAGGTGGAAATTGTAGTCCTTGAGGGTGATTTTGAAGAAGAAAGTGATATTTGGATGTCTGAAGAGTTCAAGAGCAATATTGTGAGAGAGAGGGAAGGAAAAAAACCCCTTCTTACAGGAGATGTAATTTTATATCTTAAAGATGGTGTTGGTATGGTGGGTGAAATTTCATATACAGATAATTCAAGCTGGACAAGGAGCCGCAGGTTCAGGCTTGGGGCAAGAGTTGTGGACAACTTTGATGGTGTTAGAATAAGAGAAGCAAAGACAGAATCATTTATTGTCAGAGATCACAGGGGAGAATGTGAGTATTTATGTATGTTTAGACATATCAAGATATAATGTTTGCAGATGCTATCAAAATTTACATTTTAGACTAATTTTGAACTCTAAACAGCTGAGATGTTTATGAAATGGAACAAGAGGAAACATTAAACTGCACAAAAATGTATGCAATTGACATAATCTCGTGATGGGTTTCCTTAACATCTTTTTATGTCGAGAATATAGTAAAAAGAAAAAACAGGATACATGCTGTTTACTGATCCTGACTTTTTAATTCATATCCCTATGATTTTCTTTGTTGGTCTAAAATCAATTATTTATCTGCACTCTGTATTTTTTATTTTTTTTGGAAATGAATTGAAAACCTAAAACACTGAGTACCTTCGTTACAGTAAATATATAGAATAGAACATATTTTAGCTTTTCAAGCTTCTTGTCAAGGGAGGGATTTAAACTTAGTTTGAACGTTTGATTTCTGGCTGCAGTGTATAAGAAACACCATCCTCCTAGTCTGTCTGATGAAGTTTGGAGATTGGAGAAGATAGGCAAGGATGGAGCTTTCCACAAGCGTTTGAGTCGGGAAAAGATCCTTACTGTTGGGGAGTTTCTCACACTTCTCAATCTGGATTCAGCAAAGCTTCGCAGTGTAATGATTTAGTGTCTTTCACTTGCAAATTGTTTTTATAGATTGCCATTTGAAGTTTTTTTTGCAAAGTCTTCCATTGGCAGAGTTAATTTTCACAAGTTGTGTCAACTGTCAATGCATTTAGATTAGCTTTGTAATTATAGAGTCAGAAACGTCCTAGGTAATGGATTTATACATTCATGAGGACGTCCCATATTGTTCTTGTCACTAGCTTGATTAGGCTCTATGGGAGAATCAATATATAAAACATGTTATCTTATTCTCATTCCATTAAATTAAATCACTCCTTTGATTAACCAAAGTTCTGAATGATATACAGTATAATCTTTTCTAGACATAGTCAAGTACTTGGTTTCACTTGGGCAAAATTATAAATTCATTGCTTGGAAATGTGCAGATACTGGGCACTGGGATGTCTGCAAAGATGTGGGAAGTAACTGTGGAGCATGCTCGAACATGTGTACTTGATACAAGTAGACACGTGTACTTCCCTTCTAATTCTCAAGAACATGGTGTGGTCTTCAATGCTGTGGGTGAAGTGACTGGACTCCTTTCTGAATGCGAGTATGTCACAGTAGATAAGCTGTCTGAAACTGAAAAGGCATTTATCCCTCATCACCTAAGACTTGCTTTACTCTTTCCTTCTCTTATTTCTCATTAATAGCTAACAATATGATTTTCCACCATCAGGTTGAGGCTCAAAACACAGTTGCTACTGCATTAAGACAAGGGGAGAAATATGCAACTTTCGAAGATGAAGATTCTCTCATGCTTGGGTCTTCACACTTAACTAACGTACTTCACTCCCCAAGCTCTCCCAAGACCGAGGGATCTAGTGCCAACAAGCTTTTGGGTCCCCAAAAGTCTGGAGGATTCAATTACCCACAAGCAAGTGCCTCTTCTCCGGATATCATGTCATCCATTTATTCTGTTGGTGGAACTAGTAGCTTGGATGACTATTGCTTGCCTAATTTCGACAGCATGGGCCTTGGATATGATCAGACCCTCAGTTTCCCAGTCCAAGTCTCGAACTCTTTGATCTGTGACACTGATTCAATAGCTCATGCTTTTAGTAATGAAGATCATCTGCAGTTTTTTGATAATGATCTTCAATCTCACGTTCAAGCAGATTTACAGAGTGCTGTTGATAGCTTCATGCTGGCACGTTCTACAGCCAATGGTGGTGCGCAGAGGAGATGGAGAAAGGTATGCAACGTCCTAAAATGGTTCATGGTTAGGAAACGAGGAAACCAAATAAAGGTAAGATTGTGAAGAACATGAAGGTTCAGTTACTAATGTACATTGCGCCCATGAATGCGCCAAAAAATTATTCTACTCCTTTTATAGAGAAAAAGTTATGGTTTATCTTGATGTAAATACATCTGTGCATTTGGTCTTATAGTTTGCCAGATGTCATAGAATTGCTCTATCCTTTTGTTATTAATTTGTAAATACTTGTATTTTACGGTCAGGAGAGGATTTCTGGTTGTTGGCAGATGCATAGTAATTTTAAGATCCAGTTACCTTTATACTGGATCATATTTTTGTAAGCATGTTTTGTCCAATAAAATCATTTTTTCCCCTAAGAATGCTGGCTCACGACTAAAACTTTATCAGATATGTAGGACAGTATATGTACACATAGAAGCTACTATCTCCACTGGATAAATTGATTTTAGATGCAGATCCGAACGTATATGTTACACAGCTACAACAACACTTCCCATATATTTAGTAGAATAACATCTTAAATTCGTCCCATAGTATCCTATTAAAAACATCTTCTGTATGTTTTTCTCTTCTTGTTAAAGAAGATTGTGAATATTTTAATGTAAAAGACTTTTAAATTACGGAAAGATTGTATTTTATTTTTTATGGAACTATGGGCTGATTCATGATAAGATGCAAGCACAAAGTTTGTTTTATTTTGTAAAAATATGACTTTATAGTCTATTTTCAAGTTAATACAAACAAGTATTTAAGGCAATAAAAAAATATATTTTTATAATACAAAGACTGGTAAAAGAGATTTAAATTTTAAAAATAAAATTTATAGATATTAATAACTATTTTATAATTTTTTTATCAAACACTTTTTATATTCTCAAATATATTAAGTATACTTGGATTTTTAATATTTTATTAGTCAAGAAATATAAATTACTCAATAAATAATTTACACCATATAAATTAAAACCAGTTAAATCCACTTAGAAAAGGAAGAACAATACAAATATGTGATTATATATGTTTTTGAACAAAAGAATTAAATTTGATTAGTATGTACATAATCTTAATATTGATTAATAATACAAAACATTATTACCTTATTATTTTTATCTTAAGTAATAAGTAAATTAAAATAATATATCAAAATATTAATTAAAATATCGTACATAACAGTTTTTATCCACCATGATTTTCCATTTGAATTGTATTTTTCAAACTGTTTTATTTTTTTCCATTTAAACTGTGTTTTATGTTCCCACTTCGTGACGATAATATTGTTATTATATTTGAGATATAGATATATTTTAGAGTTTTAATTTTCTTTAAAAATATTTTAGTAAATTAAAATAAAAAAAGTTTAGTCTTGATATGAGATTTATGTACATAAAATATATGTTTATTATTTTCCTCTTCTTTCACTAAATAAACACGAACATCAGCAATAAATAACTTAAAAATTTTACTTGCTATTATTGTTGGAACTTTAAAAATGAAACAAAGATATATTGAAGTTTTTATTCTCAAGTATTTTTTATTATAAAAACTGTCCAAAAAAAAAATAGACAGTAAGAATATTATTGTTTGGTTGCGACGTTTTAAAAGTTATTGTATGATTGAAAGATAAAATAGATTTGGTAGATGAATAAGTGGAGGAGTATTTCTCTATATACATAATGAGTTTGAACAAGTACGAGAATATATGCTTGCAATAATTTATTCTCCCCATTAACAAAAAAGAATATTCTTACTGTCTGTTCTGTACATGAAATTATGTAACATTTTGGAACCTTCAATTTTAGAATGTTTATCCTAATTCTACTTTTATTGTTAACTTTTCAAATATTCGTTCAAGTTTAAGCTGTTGATTATTTGCAAATTTTGCGGTTGCATGGATTTTTTTCTACTATTCTTTTATCTTGATAATGATGGTACCACCCTCTCAAATAAACCCCATCTTTATAAATAAAGTTAAAGTTAAATATTTTATTTGCGGAAAGAGCCTCTTTAAAAATAAAAATAAATATTTATTCAACTTTACAAAAAAAATCAATTCAAACATAATTACATATTCTTGCAGACAAAGTGGCAATAAAAAGTTTGAAGAAAAAAATATGTAAAGTGAGAAAAAAAAAAAAAAAAGAGGTGGCGCCTCTCGTGTTTGAATACACCACTCGATTAAGATGATGGGCCACTGATTTTTGCTTTGAATTCTTGAATTGTTCATCAACCATACCTTTTTTACTTATTAATAATAATAATAATAATCATCAAAGTCAGATCTTTCGGCCCAGAATTTTTTTTAAATTGGTTTTTTAAAATTAACAAGACGTGGTCATTGGTCAACAGAATTTGTATACATACCCTTAAGTAAGATGTAAAAAAAATCATTTGTGATAGTTATTGAATTGGTAAAGATACTAGTAATAAAATAATATAATATTATTAGTTCATAATAATGCTTAATTTTTTTTTAATCAATTTTATAACTTTTTTGAACTAGCTACTGATAGGTGGGTTATGGTTGGTTGGTAAGTGTTGAAGGTAATTCTGATGCAGAAATTAGAGGGAAAAGAAATGAGATCTCTGCCAGCAGATAAAAATGTGAATACATACTTATCTGTCTTGGTTGATGGTAGAATGGTCATTTGTGCAGAGAGGGTCTGCCAGTGCCATGGGTGGCCCAAAGCCGTCATCAGTTAGCCCCAAATCAAATCATCAACCTGGCCATGATGAATACAGCTAACTTTGTTATTATTTGTCTTTTCTTCAACTCTTAAATATTGACCTATGCACAATTCAACATGATCACCACCAATTTGTTAATTTTCCCATCGCAGAATTTTGGAAAACATAGAAGGAAGAAAGAAAGTGTTCACCCTCTATTCGATTCTCCAACTGGGATTTTAACTCATTATCATTTGAGATGGCATCATTTGCGGGCACTACCCAGAAGTGCACAGCTTGTGACAAGAAAGTGTATTGGGTGGAACAGCTAACTGCTGACAACAAGGTGTACCACAAATCTTGCTTCAGATGTCACCACTGCAAGGGCACCCTCAAGGTGAGACCAAACATAGGATCATGCTTTTGAATTTGATCAAAGCTTCATCGAGCTTTCACTCTTAGATTAGTCAAATGATTCCTTTCTTTTCTTCTCTTCCTTTGGTTGATGATTATTTTTATACTTTAGTGCATGGAGAAGGACACATTGTTAAGGAGTATCTGCTAGAAAAATTTGTTCTGTTTCCAGTAACCATCATCCAATGTGACTTGAGTCAGATAGGAATAAAAGGAGCATTATAATCATAGAATTGAGGATTGGAAATAGAGCAGAATTGATGATATCTATTAGATCTTAAGAGAGAAAAGTCCAATGGCAATAACAGATAAAGATATTTTATTTGCTTTTCAATCTGAATAAGCAGAATGTGGTCCTGAGTAAGAAGGATGAGGCCAAGATGAATCCATGTGGGGGAATCCATATCGTAAGTGCAGAATAAAATGATATTCTTGTTGACATAAGTTCAGATCAATTAGTTCCTATTTGTACTTCAAAGAGTGATTAACACTCTTCTTCACAAGTCATTTTCATCTTTCTTAGAGCACAATCTATTGTCCCTTGTGATCATAGGCATTTCCATATTTAGGCATGACCATGAAGGAAAATCCTAATTTTCACAAAAAGAATTTTAACAAATTTTAACAAAATGACGTGGTTGACTGGTAGAATACGATTACTGTGAGGTTGCATTTTTCCTTTATCTAGTCAACTCTGTCACTGTGTGTGTCTTTCATAAACAACAGTCCTGGTAGTAAGTGGTATGCATTTAATAGCAAATAACCAAATCTCAGATGCGTTATTTATATTAATTCATCTTCGTATTCTGAGAGCACACTATTTATCTAACAGCTATCTTGGTCTGGATGTTTGAAATTGGAATGCACATTACTTAATTCATGTGGATGAGTGTCCAACTGACATATTCAATTTTAGTTTTTCTTTTTCAACTTTGAATCTGTAAGCCTATCACATGAGCTTCTGACTTGTTTTGTGGATGAAATTTTAGAATCATCGGGCAACTTTTTGATAACTTTATTTTTACTTAATATATTTATCACTTTGAAATAGAAAAAATAATTGTTTTTTCAACTATTTTTCTTACTTATCATTGTTGCTCTTAATCATTAATTAGTTCACGACTATAATCTAATTTTTTTATAAGGGTATTTTAATAAAGTATTTTTCATCAAAGTAATCAATGATTTTAACGAAAGAGTAATATTTTGAGACAAGAAATACTTTTTTACTTACAGAATTTTAAAATAGAAAATATGTTATGCATAAATTCTTAATCTTCTTTTACTGTGCATCCCTGCAGCTTGGTAATTATTGTTCCTTTGAGGGTGTCCTATACTGTAAGCCCCATTTTGATCAACTGTTTAAGATGACTGGCAGCTTGGACAAAAGTTTTGAAGGTGAATTAATGTTTTATATGCACTTATTTCTTAAAATTAATAACTTTTTTTGGTCCTAACAATATACACTCGTTTCTGGTTATTGTTTCCTTCTTTCATCTGTCTGTTGTATTTATTCTTGCAGGTATTCCAAGAATTGCCAGAGTTGAAAGATCTGCTGATCAGGTTTTTACACACTCTTAATACACCCAAAAAAAAAAAAATCTTTCTATCCTTAGGATTCTTATTTAGGGATTGTATATAAATGCATTTGCTAAAAAAAAATAATAATTCCCTCTGTATTGTCTCTGGGCATTTCACAGGTCCAAACCAACAAGGTTTCAAGGTTGTTTTCTGGAACTCAGGAAAAGTGTGTTGGTTGCAAGAAAACAGTGTACCCAATTGAAAAGGTATATAATCTTGTTAGAAATCTTCACAGCTTCTCAGTGGTAAAAATTTCCCTTAAACAAGTGTCTTCAGAAATGAACAATTAAGAATCTATGTACTTAAATTTAGTAGATTAATTTCATTATAGGCCTTAAATTAAATTAGCAGTTGATGCATTCTTAGTGCTTATTTTTAAAAGTAATTTCGCTTTGGAAGATGATTATCCTAGTTATTTTTCTTGAGAAGTTACCTTTTATTTTTAAAACTAAATTACTATATACATTGCACCAAGGATCCCTGTATTCTTTCGTAAAATTTTAGACCTTTACACACAATAACCTATGTTAGCTTAACTTAATATTATTAAACATGGAGGTAGTACCAGAAACAGAAATATAACTTAAACCATGATACAGAGAGCCTTTGGAATAAGCAATAGTTTGGAATTTACAGTGTATCTTTCTAATGTATGAGCAAGTACACAAATATCACGCTAGTTATTGGTATGAAAATAGACTTTAAAAACCTGGTTTGAAGATTTAAAAAATATAATTAAAAAATTTATAATTTAAATTAAATCATATTTATTTTTGTTTCACCTATTTAGATCATAGGTTATAAAGGTTTAGATTAGACTAGATGAATTATTTTATAGAATAATAATAATTTTTTAAATATAAATAAAAGTAATATTATTATATTAAATAATATATGGATTATAAAATAATCTAATAAGAAATTCATATATTCTAAAAGTAAATATATGTATTTAAATATTTTTTTAAAATTAACTATTTTTATATAGTTACGTTTATCATTTTTGTTAAATTTCAATTAGACTAAAATTAGTCTAATATTCTGTTTAAATTAAAGAAAAAAATTTGACTTATTTAAAATTATAGGATAAGTTGAATTATCAATTTTTTTTTCTTGTAAGATTAGAGTGGGATAAACTGTTCGATTTACCAGCTTTAATTTTATGTATATCTTATTTTTATGTTTTTTTTAAAGGAAGTGCTAAACAAAATAAAAATAATGTAAAAAATTTATAACATATTTGTAATAACTAGTAAAATATAATAAGCTATAGTGAAAACAGAATCATGGTATCCTGTGACGGATCCAGGATCCTGACTTAGTGGAGTTGATTTATTTACAAATAATAATTAATCATCATACATATAAAATGTTAAAATCATAAAACTTTAAAACGTCTAATAAAATAAAATGAATATTTTGAAATTGAAACAGAAACTTAGAAGACAGTGGATTCAAATAAAATATATAAAATTAGAGAAGATAAAATACAAAAATTGAAGATATTTATTTATAATTTTATGAAAGTCAAATGCACCATAGATAGGTCTGCTACTTGGTATCCCTAGATATAACCCAAAAAAAGTGACCATAAACAGCAGAATGAAAAACTCAGTGTAAACTACCTTAAACTAGATCTGCTAAGATCATTAAAAATACATCATGTGTTTGACTGATGCACGGTTCTTTCTTCAGGTGGGTGTTGATGGGAAATGTTACCACAAGTCTTGTTTCAGATGCACCCATGGAGGTTGTGTAATCAGCCCATCAAATTATGTTGCCCATGAACATCGTCTTTATTGCAGACACCACCATACTCAGCTCTTTAAGCAAAAGGGCAACTTCAGTCAATTAGTCAACCATGAAAATCTCCAACTCATCTCTGAAAGCACCACACAACATCCAAGTAATGGTAGCACAAGTCCAGCTCATAAATCTTCTTAAGCTTCATCAAGTGGCACTGTTACAGTGCCAAGTTCTGTTTGTTTCACTATTTATGTTATTATATTTGTAAGCCAAGCTTGTAACCAGAACTTTAATTTTCCTTTTTTTATGGATTATTTTTGTTATTTAGAATAGAGATGTAATTCATATATATATATATATATATTGGTCAATTATTTCAATTAAAATCCTGTTGCTGGCCGTTTAGGACATTTACTAAGAATACTTGAAGAAACTTATTTTGAATACTGTTACAAAAGAATGATGGAAAATAAAATTAAATCAACCTTTTCTGGTAGGTTAAAATTAATTTAGTATTTTTTTTTTTACAAAATTTAGTTTTTCACTCATACATAAATTATTTTTAATTAAAGAAAGAATTTGTTCAAACTGACAAATTAGCATTCAAATTTTTATCATCAAGGTCTTCACAATTAATATGTCTCTTTGTCTTAAATATGATTATATGTGTGTGTGTGTGGTACAATCAAATTTAGTCTTTGGCAAATATCCAGGTTTTCATTTTAAGATTTTCAAGACTTGTATAGCTTAGTTTTTGTGCGAGTTGTAAACATGTTCATGGCCGAGTAATCCGGAACTACTCTTGTTGCCCTGTGTCTGAGGGATTTGTTCCCAAGACAAAGATTATAAACACTTTTCTTATTAATTCGATTATTTGGTGCAGCCCCGAAAAGGCTCCAATAATGCATGGCATGCAAGCTAACTTCATCACCAATTACTTTTGGCAAGAGATACATGTCACTTGGAGAGAAAAAATAAAATAAAAAATCTAAAAATCACACATTATCAGTCAAACTTTGAAGGCGGTTTCTTAGTTTGTTCACTAGCTGTTTGTTTCTGCTGTTCAATTATGATTGGTCACTTTCTATACATGTACACTTGCAGTCTAAGAAATGTTTGGTTGAATTTGCTTCCAACAAAGAGTAACATCCGTTTGAAACCCATAATTTAAAAGATAATACATAAAAAAAGAGACAAAATAGACATCCACTCCCTCTTTTTCAGGTATGTATATCGCATACATGCATCATCTCTAGCCAGTATTCTCGTAGAACTGTGCTGTGAAAGAGATAATACAAACTAATGACCCAAACATACATAGCTGCAATCTGGAAAGAGAAAGGGCACGTTTTGCTGGAATATCTATGCGTATCCTCCATGATTGTTCATCATAGCGAAGGGAAATAAAGTGAGAGAAAAAAATAGACAAACAAAAAGCAAGAAAGAAAGAATGCAGTGGCTCATGTTATGGATTTTTTAAACACTGGGAAAGCACTTTGGAAGAAAAGTTAAAGAAGTCTAATATTGGTGGGCCGTGTGGAAGGAATTCTATGTAGTCTATGATGGAATCTTGAGACCCCTCGTGCAGTGCAACTAAATTTCATGCGTAGGAAGTGCACGAGTGGTGAGCTGGTTGCAATTGTCCTATTCTATAGTTTTTCTTTCTTGTTTTTTTAATCCTTGTTGATGCAAAATCTTTAAGTAAGGGAAAGAAAACAATTAAAAAGGACAAAGCAAAATAAAGGGTCTTTTGCTTTACTAGCAATAGACAGAGAGAAAGTATAAGGGCGAATAATGCAATGGGCCACTAGAAAAAATTCTTCTGCTTCTGATGCAACAAAAAATATCCCTGGGGTGTCATAGATGTCTAAAGTGATAAACTGCACAGCCACATTGATTGCAAGTGTGTTAAAGTAAACCTTGTGTTGTGTCACATCTTCCTTCTCCTCACCCCCTTTTACTTTTCATTTCGACTCCACACATTGTTTATCTTACTACAACCTTCTTCATACCCATCAAGGGTTGTTCTTCATTTTTAAATTGCGCAAGTGGTTGGTTGAAGACAACCAAGCTCTTGCCCCATCTCATAACTATTTCTCCATACACTGCTACTGTTCAAATATGGTGTACTTCTTCTGTGACATGCCTCGTGTAGGTTTTTGTTTATTGAATATGACAATTGCAGTTAAGCTTCAACTGACACAAATAGAAACAGTAACCGTACATAAAAATTCTTAAAATGTTTTTCACTCATTCGTCTACGCATAAATTATAAGTTTCACCTTCTACAAATTAAACTCATGATAATAAAATGGAATCATCCCCTCACTACTTTTGGTAATTGGTGGAGTAAATAGATCAGAAGGTTTGCAAATAAAATGATAAGGACAAAGTTTTGTGTCAAATGATATGGCGTGCTTTGTTGCCTTGCCACATTCAAAAATTTCTGTTATATATTTAACAGGTCATAGATCTAGAGAAATAACCAAACTCTAAGTACTTTAAACATTAACCTTACATATTTTGTAACACCCCTCCTCTCCAAAGAAAACATTCTGGTGGCCAACTTGTTCTTTTATTGAAATTAAGAAGAGAAGATGAGAGAGATCAGCCAAAGACAGATCAGAGAACTTGCCCATGTTCTAGCAGTTAGCTACCCTTAAGCCTTGAAATATAAAGCTACAAATTTATTTTCTAACCATGATTTTGCCTTAAGCCTTGTTTGACAGTACTCACAACTATATCATTTTTTTCTGTTTGTTCAATTTATGGCTATATATTTTGATCTTTGGTAATTATCTGTTTGATGATGATGTACAAAAAAAAAAACAAGAATAACGGTGAACTTATTATTATGATGAAGGATGATTTCACTAAAAAGTAAGATCTGAATACATTAATTGATGTTCAATATGTCAACCTTTACTATACACAATTATTATGCATGAACCCAGTTGCTGAACCGAAGGGAATTTTATCATCTCTCAGTTTTCTCTGGCTTCCCTGAATGTACTATATTTAATTTAATTTAATTTCCACAGATCCAAGCAATCATGGAGAAGGATTGATTAATTTGTTTTTGGTGGTTTGAGTGTCGCTCAATGCTCCTCTGTCCCTCACATCACATGTGGGAAAGATTGAAAACACATATCAGCTGGCTGACTCTGAGATGCTTTGTAAAGAGGGTTGCCATGTTCTTGACTTAGCTGTGGCACTAGAAGCATTATTACTTGATGTTGTCCTTGACCCGTGTCTTTCACCTTTGGTTTCCTGAAAATTATAATTAAAAATTAAGAATCACATCGGTGAAACCACCACATACATATGAGCTTTAAACATATCTCTCTCTCCATTTCCTTTCTTCGATAAAATCCACTAATATAATTCCTTGCAATTCAACTAAAAAAATCAAATTTTTCCTTGGTTCACGTAAGGTTTCTTAATTCTATACAAGTCACCAGAGAGCAAAGCCTTAATTAGTTAGTAGAAATACGTTTGAATCAATTTCCAAAACCAATCCTTCTAACAAACACACCAGCAATTATTTACTGTTGATATAAGAAGATGTTGCTTGACGAAAAAATGGTTGTCAAGAAGCACAAATACTACCCCAGGCACCTGTTTTTTAAGATTTAATATGATAATCATAAACAAGTAGGGAAGTAGAAACAGTAAAAACAAAACTTTGATTGAGATTTACCTGGTTGTCCTCCGGCTCAGACCTCCTTGCTGATTTGTCTGTCCTTTCCTTCATCAGATTTGGCTTTTGTGCTGATTCTGATACGTTTCTCTTCAGTTTTGCTTGTTTCTTTGCCCAAAGACCCTTCATAACCTCTGAGAAACACCACTTAAAGGTTCAAATTTGGAACAAAGCATAAACAATTTAAGGGGAAACAACAACATAAAACAGTTTAAAAAAAGCAAAGGGTCAAACTCAAAACTCAAGCTGAAAGTTGGAACTAACCTTGAGCCGAGATTAGTCTATAAACTTGGCCAAGCATAAGGGTGTCTGTTGGCTTGAGAAGCTTGATGCGGGTAAGGCGAACAGGGTTGGTGGTGTTGGTGTTTTCACTCTTATTTTGGCAAATTTCATTGTCCTTGGATGAGCACAATGTGGTGGAGATAAGAAGAGCAACATAGTGATCAGGGTTGGTCTTCATCACTTCACTAGCACTCACAGGCCAATACAACCTTTCTACTTTCCCATTGGGTTGTTGTATCACTAGAGTTGCAGTGTCAACGGCTTGGCAATTTCCCATCTCTAACTCTCACAAACAGAACAAAAAGAGGATGACAGGAACGGAAGGTGGTGGAAGGGAAGGGAGGAGTGTGGAAGTACCTCACTACAATATTTATAGAGGCCACAAGTTCGGAAGGGGCAAACAAAGTGATATACAAGGAGGCCTATAAATACTGGTTGGTAAAATGGCAAGGCCTTTTTGGTGGTAGAGTTGGAAAGTGTATGGCAATGATAATGATAATATGTGGATTAAAAAATAGCAGTAGAAAGATAGATTTTGGGAAAAAGAATGAATGAATGAATGAATGGAATGGAACCCAAAATGGGGTGCGGGAAATAAGAGGAAAGATGAAAGAGAAATGGTGAAAGTGTTATCCAAACATGGATGGAGGTGTGAGGAAACAGACTAAAGTAGAAGGGGACCTTGGCAGCTTAGGTGATGTGATGTGCTCCTCTAACACGTTACATTCTCGTGGTCTACCTTCTTAGGGTAATCTAATGGAAAACCCTATCTCACTGTTCATAAGGTAATTCTTCCCATTCCTGTCACCACTTACCCTTACACAATACACCCCTACTTCATAGGGTATAAACTTTTCCATTCGACGTTTTAGATTTCAGAACTCCCACGTTGACGCAAGAATAGTGGCCATTAAAGTAATACCTATGGTGCATGCAAAAACACACAAGTTTTGTATATAAATCATATGCATGATTTTTATAATAAGTTCTTTAATTTTCTTTTCCTTTCACGTTTTTCTAAACTAGACAAGTACACATTTTTAATCTATTACTTTCTTCAGACCATACATGGGCATTTTTAAAAATTCAATCAACAGTGTAATATAATGCCTTTTCGTTTTCATAGAAGTTTGAATTTTTCGTTGAATAATAGTAAATCGGCATTACACATTATGAGTATGAGCTTGTAAAATATAAGGCAAGTCCTGATGAGATAATAAGTATTATTTTAAACATTTTAAGAGTTTAATTTGTGGCTGTCAAAATTTGAAATAAAGTTAATCAATCAAAAATTATTTTAGATATGACTTTTAAAATATCTAACAAAAATCCAAAAGTAAATGATCTATTATTAGACAAGAGTATAAAAAAGATGATACTATCCAATAAAATATATACTTAACTTAGATAATAAATATCAGTTTTATGGATCAAGAAACATGTCTTGAGATAAATTTTTCACTTGTTTATAAGCGAGGATGGTGAAGATGAGATTGGAAAGCTTATGTGAGGACCATTAGTTGTTGTTTTCATGCCTAATTCTTTTGAATGTGATAGAAAATCATGTTGTGTTGGGTAGTAACTTGCAAACGTGACGCATTTTACCATGTTTTTGAGAAGAGGCAATGGTCAAATATCATGGCATCACCAACTTTTATTCTACAACTAGAAGGTTCTCAAATCAATGATGAAGAACTGCAGGTGAGAAATATCAAGATCACCTTTTGCTAACCGCAGTTAAGTTGAATTCATATTTTTTTTTGGCCTCAATTGAGTTGAGAACAACTATAAAAGTAAAAGATATATATAAAAAAAACGTACTTTTTGTTATATACCATGCGTCCTTGAACCGATAACCATCTTTCGGCTAACCTAGCCTCCTCCGTCCCTCGGGACCAACAAAGGGTAGTACAGGAATATTCACCTGTTGTCCATCGACTACGCCTTTCGGCCTGATCTTAGGCCCTGACTCACCCTCCGTGGACGAACCTTGCGGAGGAACCCTTGGGTTTTCGAGGCATTGGATTCTCACCAACGTTTGCGTTACTCAGCCGACATTCTCGCTTCCGCTTCGTCCAGCATCTGCTCGCGCGGGTCCTTGGGGGAAATTATAATAAATTACCTCTTATTTACTTATGAATATAAATGCTTTTCATATTTAATGCGAATTGTCTTGTAAAATTTTCATAAAAATGTTATATGAAATCAGTTTCTTACGTAGTTTTATGTGAACTGTATAAGTTTTAAAAAGTACAGAAAAAGTTTCCCAAATATATTAAAAAAATAAAAAATTAGTAGTGTTTGTCACTCATTTTTTCTTTGAATCATCCAGATGGAGAATAATTTTTCATTTTTTATTAATCAATGGACAATGTTTCTATATTATAAATGTGTATGTTTCGTGTAGCTTTTTTTTTTTTTTAATTGGTAGAATCTCGTGAATACATAAATAAATTTAAGTATTGATATTTTAGGAAAGACGAAATTAAGAATGAATTGCACGTATAAAAATGTATTATGTATACAAAAACCAAATTAAAAATATATTGTTATTTTGGTAGACGGTTATTTGTTTCATAATTATTTTATCCTAAAAATTAAAGAAGGATGGTTAAAAAAATGACGTTGAAAGTCTGAATATTAGACAGTAATCGACGTAGAAAGTCTTTTTATTGACACATTCAATATCGGTTCCCGGATGAACCGAGCGTGGAAAATGTTTTTCGGAAAGTATTTTTATTTTTCAGCCAAAAATTTTCTGTGTAAAAATATATCCGTATAAATATATATTTATTTGTATATATTTTCTGGAAAGTATTTTTATTTTTATTTTTCAGCCAAAAATTTACTTAAATTAGAAAATTATAACTGACGTGATTCGAACCTAATATTTTAGAGTTGAAAGCTCGATACTCCAACCACTAAACTACTATAATTTTTTAATAATAATTTACAAATAAATTATATTTATATACAAATAAATATATATCCGTGTAAATATATAAATATAAAATATATAAATACAAATATATTTATATATTTTGATATATTTATATATATTTATATGTTGGATGTGAGGGTGAGCTCGAGGGTGAAAGTGAGATTAACTCTCGCTTGAGTGAAAATACGTTAAAACTCACGGAAATTCACTCGCTCGCTCAAGCCTAGCTTGAGCGAAAATTGGTATTTTTCGCTTGAGCGAATAACGCGTTTCCCAAATTTATTTTATATCATTATATAAATAAATTATAAATATTATATTCTATCATTAAATTACAAACTCATATAAAGATATTCGCTCACAAATTTGGCATCAAATATTTTAAAAACCCATAGGACACACACTCTCACGATGGTCAGGATTTTTTTCAACAAATAATATTTTTGAATTGTATAACAATCTATTTTATGAGAGTCTTACAAATTTTCAATTAAAACTAGTTTTTTTGCATTTCCATATACTTTTTTTTATTATTGCTTTGATTTCAGTGTATTGCTTTGATTTATATAATGACAGGAAATGCCTAGTTTCTTAGTGATTATAATATTAAATAACAATCATATGCCTACAGATTTTTAATTTGAAAACATGAGAAATTATTAATATAGAATTAATAAAATTATTACGATCTTTATGCCAATATTAGTTTTTTTTGAAAAAAAAAGTTATTTATTTTTTTAGTGAATAAAATAAATTATATATAAATATGTACCTATCTATACAAATTTAATAGATAGAAGAGCTGAACAAAATATATTAAAAATACTATTTTATATTATTATTATGAATTATTTTTATTTTATTATAATATTTTATTTTAGTTATTTATTATATTGGTTTATTGTTATTTTTTTAATATTATAAAAATTTAATTATGGAGTAAAACATTTTTAATAACTTATTTTAAAATATATCATTATCTTAGTTGATTTGAGAATCGAATATTTTACGGTGGAACTCTATGTTAGTGGAGATGGAACCGACGTTGTATCGGTGAACGTTCGGTTAAATAGAACCGATGTTGAAAGTCTGATTTTTCAAATTAAATTTTTTTATTTATTTCTAACCTTTCCAACCCCTCTATTTATCTAGAAATCCCCCTCTCTTTTATATTATATTTTTATTAGGTCCCTCTCTCTTTTATATTATATTTTTATTATTTATCATATTTTTTTTTAAGTTTAAAGCATTACCAAATTATTTTTTGTCATCGACGAGATTCGAACTCGAGTACCTTAGTGTTGGAGGCTGATACTCCAACCACTAAACTACTCGAATTTTTTGATAGTAAGTTACAAATAAATTATATTTATATACAAATAAATATATATCCATGTAAATATATAAATACAAATATATTTATATATTTTGATATATTTATATAATTAGCTCATTCGCTCAAGTGACACATTCGCTCAAGTGACAAATATATTTATATAAATATATTTGTATTTATATATTTATACGGAATATATATTTATTTGTATATAAATATAATTTATTTGTAAATTATTATCAAAATATTATAGTAGTTTAGTGGTTGGAGTATTAATTTTCAACTCTAAAATACTATATTCGAATCCTATCGATGACAATTCTCTAACTTAAGTGAATTTTTTATGAAAAAATAAAAACACTTTCCAGAAAATATATATAAATAAATATATATTTACACGGATATATATTTATTTGTATATAAATATAATTTATCCGTAAGTTATTATCGGAAAATTACAGTAGTTTAGTGGTTGGAGTATTAGCTTTCAATTCTAAAATACTAGGTTCGAATCTCGTCGGTGACAATTCTTTAACTTAAGTGAATTTTTGGTTGAAAAAAATAAAAACACTTTCCAGAAAATATAAATAAATATATATTTATACGGAGTATATATTTATTTGTATATAAATATAATTAATTTGTAAGTTATTATTAGAAAATTACGGTAGTTTAGTGGTTGGAGTATCAACTTTCAACTTTAAAGACTGGGTTCGAATCCTGCCAAGTGATAATTCTCTAACTTAAAAGAATTTTTTGTGAAAACACATTCAACGTCGGTTCATCCGAACCGAAGCGTTGAAAGATGCATTTAACGTCGGCTCAGCTTTAACCGAGCGTTAAATGACGACGTTGAAAACATATTTTATAGTAGTGTGTCTTACCCATTTTTGATAGGAACAGAATATATATATAAAAGAATTCTTTAAAAAATACAGAATAATACTTATATAATAAGTAAGAAATAATAATTAATTTTCATTAACCATTATTATACTTAATAAGTTAAGGTAACTAGCTTATTAATCAATTATCTTTGTTAAAAGAAATAAATAAATAAAATTTATTAATTTAGTGAAACCTTATTTAGCGTAAGTTTGTTAGATGATAGGCTGGCACTGGCACATCTGTTCTCTCATGACTATGCCAATAAGATCAACTCACCATTATTATTATTTATCTCTATTCTCCTAAAACAAATATTATTAAGGTTTTGTAAACAGTTTATTGATTTTAATTAGTTAGAAATTTTTAATATTTGATGCTATTAAAAATATTCATTTTGGTTTTCTCAAATAAATGTTAAGTAGGTCCATAAATATTAATTTTTGATAATTAGTATAATGTCCAAGTATATACTGGATAAAGATAAGATGGATTGTGATGATAGGAGACAAAAATAATGAGAGTGGAAGTTGATAGTGAAAAGGTGTGTGATTGGAGATGGGTTCGTTAGATAATAATAGATCGTTGTCATGTATTATATAAGAGTTAAGGTTAAGTATATATAATCTTTAAAAAAAAAAAACAATAGTTTATATATAAAATAAGAGACAGAAATATGATTGTTTTAAAATAAAAGAATAAAATATGAAAGATAAGAGAAGAAGAAATAGGGCAATGGTACGTTGAGATGCATGGAAAATTGAATGTTGTGCATGATACTTCTCCATCGTACCAGAATGAGAATGTGCATAATCACTAGACTAAAGTAGATAAAAGATACTAATTTGAAAAAGAGGACACACACATACACATTAGTAGCTCCAGTAATAAAGAATTGTAGTGCCTTTCATTTTCAGCTGGAGGATGAAAGTCCCAACTTTCCTCTCCCATTATTTTGATGCCATGGACCACATAAGATAGATACAACCCATGAGGTGGGTTTCTTTGCTTCTCGCATCTTAAATTATCTTCTCATTTTCTCTATTTTGTTTTTATTTTAATCAAAAATTACTTTTTCTTTTTAAATTAAAACTTTTTTATAAAAGAACTATATCATTTTTTTATTAGTGTTAATCTGAAATAAATTATTATTTGTTTATATTTTTGTAAAAAATATATATATAAAATTCGGCTAATTATTTAGTTTGGGTGCGTGAGTGAGTGGTGTAGAATGAATGAATCAACAATTCACAAATTTCTCACTCACGCCAAAGATAGCGCGTGTGACTGTGGGCGGGAATATTTAATAGAGAGAGAAATTTTGATCTTTCAAGGGAGTTTCCTCGAAGATTAAAAAGTTAATACTTTTATATAATAATATATATACACGAGTAAATAATATACAATGTAAAGAGTATCTTTCAATTACAAATCATGATACATGACACGTATTCGTAGGTTTTAGTTTCCGTATGCTTTCTATGAGATCAATTTCAGAATATTTATGTGTTTTTTGGATTAAGACTACACAGATTTTTCTCAGTTTGGACTTGTCATTCTTTTTCTTTAAATTTTCTTAGGACAAAGTTAATAAAGTTATTCAATTTTATAATAAATATGAGGACCAATTTAGTAAACAAGTGATTTAACTTAATCTTGTAAAATATAGTTCGTATTCACTTTTTAAAATGGTAAGATAAAATAGTAGTTTTATAAATAAATTTTCGTATTAACTTTTTTTTAAGGAGTTGAGTTTAATTTACATACAAGTTCATTTTAGTTTACATAAAAATTGAATTTTTTTCTTCTTTTATATGTTTTTCTTTAGAAAAAAATATTAAAAGAATTTTTAAATGTTTAAGAAAAGTTATGAAAAATGTCTTATAATTAGTATAGATGAATTTATGAGTGACTTGTTGACATGATGCGTGAGTAACCACATATATTCTCTTTGTTTGTTTCGATTCAAATCAATGTTAGATCAAGTTCATAAAATATTTTAGTTTTTTTTTTCTTTAAAGCTTATTAAGATGCTTTATGATAATGTTAATGAAAAATTTACAAAAACTCACTTACAAATCATAAGGACAAAAAAAAATCGTAGCTATTTATTTTCCATTTTTTAATTATATATTTTATTTGTTTATTATTCTTCATCCAAGTTGATATAAATATCAACTTATACACAAAATAATTATAATTATTTTATTTCCAATTTTTTTATATGTTTTCTTCTATTTCAGTGAAAAGGTAATTTTATTAATACGATTATATTTGTAGTTCGCTATTAATTTCTTTTAATATCTCTGAACTTTTTGTTTGCTTCTTCCATGTGTGCTGTCTTTCTTTTAATAATGATATACTAATTTTAGGCTTCACTTTCAAATATTAATATTTTGTTTTTGATTCTTCAAGTTTTAATTATGTGTATAGAGTCTTTTTAAGTATTGTATAATTGTGTAGTCTTCATCTATCCATCACTTTCCTATTAAATATTCGATATATTTTATCCATGTAATAATAACACATTAATATCATGTTACCTTAGAATATTGACTCATAAAGAACTTTAAAATAAAATTAAGATCATAGTTACATAATTGTAATACTTGAATAATCCAATTTACACAACTGGAACATAGAGAAATAAAATCATACAATTACAATAAATCAGAGGCCAAAAGTAAAATTAAAATTTTATATACTTTTATTTCTTTATGCATGTTAATACTGGAAAATTTAAACTTAACATAATGATTTTATTATATATTATTTTAATTTTAGCACCTTAATTATGTTTGACAATGTTTTGATCATTAAATGTTTTAAAATTTAAATAAAAGATAAATCGTCACCAGTGATTTAAATTTTTAATATTTTTTGTGATATATAACAATATATATTAATTATTTAATCATGATTTAATTTTAAAAATAAGAAAACATCTTATAGGTATTTATGTGACGATAAAGCTAGTATTTAAAATTGTACTTCCGACAACATATTCAACACACAAATAACCTATAAAACGTCAAATCCATACACAATAAAAAGTTATTATTTATAATTAAACTATTTTTTCCGAAAGTTCCAAGGTGCTATCTTTTTGGTTCGTTGTAGAGCTTGACCAACCCACGTAGACAGGTTTGTCTTTTACTTGGAATGCGTTGGCATTAGGCAAGAAGAAGCGTCCGATTATGAAATGGTCCCGTCCTAATTGGGCTTTCCATTAAGGCCCACCAATTCACCCCTCACCTACCATTTAACCCCTCCATGAACACTTTATTTTTCTTTACAATATTTATTCGTTAAATTAAATTACTATTCCTCTTTTTATTAATTAATTAAATAAATATTCGAACGTTGTGTAGCTAGAAAAACGTGGTTGAAAGAGAGACAGCACAAAACTAGTACGAGTGTTTTTTTTCAACTAGATATCACGACTTTGGCTAATTTTTTTCCTTTATAAAACATAAAAATAAATAATTATTTATATAAATATATTATTTAAATATGATTCATCTCAAAACTTAGGATTGACTCCTTATATATGTTTCTCATTAACCTCAAACTCTGGAATCAAGTTTATATTACAGTTGCTCAATCTAAATCTAGCAAGGGCAGCTAGATGTAATATTAAGCGAATCCCCCACCTCTACTTTTATAATTAACATGTTCCAATTTTTATTGATTCTGCTAATGCTATGAGAATGATATGGTAATAGTCCCCAGTGTATGAAATAAAGATTATAAAAATGAACATACATAATGAAAGATAAACAAAATGTGCATTTTACTCCCAATTCAGCATTTACAGAATGAAAAGCAATAGAACAAATGTTTTAGAATATTCTATAGCAAAAGAGGACTTCATATAGCTATAACCTGTAATAAGATCCAACTCATATTAGCACAAGTCAAACCAAGACCTTTCAGAGACTCTAGTTCAGCTGCACAGTTAAACAGATGGGAAGTATTTGTTTAGGTTGAAAGGCAATGAATAAAACTCCTCACTTCGTGTGTCAGTCTTGAAGGAGCGGTACTTGTCCCACCAATGTTTTCCTCTGTCTTTTCGAATAGCACCTTCCTTCTTATGTATTGTGTTATCAAGGAAATATGCAATACAACCCGCAACGAATGCCTTTGATTGGAACGGGACGTTGATTATATCATTGAACTGCAAGGTACAGAAAATTGTCAGCGAACCGTGACAAAAGCTAAGAACAAATCCAAGGTTTTACACATCACATCCATAGATTAGTTCCAGTTCCGTACCCATCTTGCTTTGGTGTGAACTGGACCATAACCATTAATTGCTGTGTACTCGTTGAAGTACTGTGAAACAGACAGGCCAATGAAGATGGAGAAGCCTAATACAAACTTTGTTCTAAAACTGTTGAGGTTGCAGAATTGAAGAAAACTTAGACCTCCCGCTCCTACAAATAATGAATGAAAGAGGAACATTATATGTTGTTTAATGCAAGTATCGAAGTAAACTAAAAGTTTGAATGTATCATATGAGTATATCTTGAATGAGGCATACCAACATAAGCGAAGAACAAGCAGTACAGTGCAGCAACAATAGTAGGTGGAATGGATGCAAAAACAGCTCCAAATTTACCTACCCGGTACAGAAAAATTAGCAAGAGTGTTGAAGAGAATAAAGGAGGAATGGTAGGATAAAGCAAACCACTTGGTCAAATTACAAGTACTGTACTGAACTTCATCTTGAACTCACCAAGAATTGAAAAGAAAATCATAAAACCCGCCGATATTTGCACCACCCTTCGACTGCCTACACGGGTTAAAGCCAAAAGACCGGCATTTTCTCTATATAAAAACCAAGCAAAGACCTCATCAACAAGAAAGTTGTTTACTCTAAATTGAAGTGGCGTATATAAAACGAATGATTTTAGTCTTACACAGATACAGAGGATCCATTGCCCGTTCCAAACAATCCTGATAACAAGATGGCAACTCCCTGAACATAAGAAATATGATGCATAATCATCAGTATTATCAATTCACTTTAGACTACCAATAATGACAAGGATTCAATTTAAATCAAGTTCCTTGTATCTTAGTCATCAATAATCAAATAATGACGTCTGACTATTGATTCCCTATTAGGAAACATTTAATGGAGGCAAAACAATTTTGAAAAATACATACAGGTGTCATGATTTAAGTTTGGTTTTATAAATGTAAAAAAAAAAAAATGCAGGCGTGATTGCTAATTTTGTACCTGCCAACCGATGCCACGACTAAGAATAGATGGTGGTAATGGTGTTGCACTTGCATACCGATAGACAGCAATAAAAGCACCACTGGACTGCTTGCAACAAATAATTCGTGAATATATAAATTAATTCTACTGAAGCTGTACTATTCAATGTAAACTAGCAATTGTATAACACTAACTGAGACTTAGTGCATTTGTATAGATTAGAAGCCAGATAATCTCGGTTAGTATGCCTGTAGGAGCACTGCCATATGCCAGACTAAATTTTAATGGATTATGTATCAATCATTACTGTTTCTCTAAAGTGATTTGGCATAAAAAAAGGTCAAAATTATTGCACTGGTAGAACATAGCTGATAATCTAAGGAAAGAGAAATTAGATCAATCTCCCTCCTTTTGGTTACACGTATAATTCTTCCAGATATTCATTGACATACCAAACGCAGTCTCCAACCTAATTTAGCGTTACTTGTGTAGTGATCATTTTCATATCGTTGCTAAGGTTTCCTTATAAAGCCATTATATACATTAAGTGATTTTTTAGTCATTGAGTGGTTACTAGAATCAATATGGTTCCCAATTTTTAATAGCCATCAAGAAAACAAAAACAGCTAGTTTTTACACATGCATTCTGCCAAGCTACTAATAAAATTTCACAAGGTTAAAATCCAGACTTCAGTACTACATGCTTCTTCTAAGGAGGACAAGGAAAATAATCAATCATGAAACTGAACAACTAGATTTGTAACACTTATTTTAAGAAATCGGGAAAATTTCTCCAAAGGTCAATTATCTTCAAGAAAAATAAGAGTTCCTAGATATCTGGCTGCAAATCTCTTATATATAATACCCACAAGAGGCAGGAAATAACAGATATGGAAGCTAATAGGATAAATATTTATTACATAAGAAGAACGATACCAAATAATAAATAAAAGGAATTCTTATTCCAATTTAAATATAGATAGAAAAGATCTACAAAAAGAAATTACCTCTACAAGGGCAACAAAGGATGCCATCATCATGGCAAAGGCTTCACCTGCATCAAATGTAGGTGCTCCCCATTGAAATGGATATGGAACTCGTATCCTGCAAACCCAAAAAACATGTTGAATACTTCCCCATAAATAGCTTCCCGAAAAAGGACAAAGATGACAAATAGTCTGAATAGCCCAGCATATAGAAGTAGCTTCTCCTCCAATGGATATCAACAGATGGGTTTGGGAAGAAAACTCCATACAAAATTTAGCAACAGATAAGAAAAAAAAAAAAGGTATCATATGGCTAAATCAAATTCAAAGCATTTTCAGGTTCTTCTTATATGAAACTCAGATGTGAAAATTCACAGATTCCACTACTAAGAGGAATCTCCCCAGTTAACCACTAGTCCAAAAGGCACCACTTATAAAAATATAATATACTTAAATGGAAATCACAAGATAAATACCCATAAACTCTATCCGCAGAAGGCACATTTTTAAATTTTATGAAGCAATCACATGAACAGAAAATGTTAAAGTGAAAAATCACACCCAAATTTGCGGATATTTTAGTAATTAAATAATCAGTTGCCAGCAAAAAAATACTATTTAGAGTAAATAATCAATGAAAATTCACTACTAACCATGGGGCAGCTTCTACTAAACCAGCACGATCAGTACGGCAGGTTGCTTGTGTTTTAGGTGCAGCATGATTGTATGCCCCTCCAACGGTGAGCAGATAAGCATATAACCACACAATTGCAACTGTAAATAAAACAGTGAACCGTTCGAAGACATGTTTTCCTGCATGAAGAACATGGGGTACAAACTGCATGAAAACCAATAACTGTTATTATAAAAGATTCATAGAAGATATCATACCATAAAAGTAAGGAAATCAAGAGAACAAATGAACTGAGATCATGATGCTAAGAATTTTTTATACTATAAAGAACTCTACCTGTGAAACAAATACTAGTAATATGAGCTCAGGCAGTCCAATCTCTATACATTTAGCAACCTACACACCAGCCAGACATCAATATTTATATTAGCTTTGAACCCAAGCAATTTAATATGTACTTACCCCAGGAAAGCCTAGCTCGTAAAGCCCAAAGCCAACAAGAGATACCAAAGGAACTGCTGAAAGTGGACTTAAAAACCTGAAAAAGAAGTTGAACTTACATCACTTGGAATATTACACACAATTGTAGGAATATCAAGTTCTTTTGATCGCTTTACTTCACTGGCACTACGTTGTTCATACAAATTCCATCGCACAAATCACTCAAGCGTGTCAGTATAATTTGTACTTCAAACAAAAAATCAATCAGAGTAGCAACTGTCAATGGGCATATATGGCAAAGACGACCCTAAAAATCTAGATTACATTTCTGTTTAGATATTTTTTACCATATTAGAAAACTAAGAAAATATAACACGTACACTTACTAAGGACTTAGACCAACCTTGCAACATTACGCCAGAGACCACTAAAGCCAAGTACTATTTGAAGAGTTGAAGCAACAATAAGAGCACCTTGGGTTGCCCGCATTATCCTTTTGAATCTCTGAATAGAAGAAAAATAAAGCCAAAAGGCAGAGGAAAGAAGTCATTAAACTACTCATGTACACTCAAAAAACAAAGTAGTGATCAAGCAATTCCATCAAATAAGTATCAGGATCCAATGCATATAAACCACACACAATTTATAGAAAATATCGTTTTGATACAAGACCTCTACAGGATCTGGCTCATCACTGAAACGACCAGCAAGAATAATAGAGATGGTTGTTGCAACATAAGTATAAGACCCTCCAATTACTGCAGGCAATCGAGTTCCAAACAGAGTTTGCAGCAATGTGTTAATTCCAGCTACAAAGAGTACAGTTTGAATAACTTTGGCCTTCTCCTCCTGAAAAAATGGACTTTCGATTTATTTATTTTTATAAATATAAATTATCCCATTTAAAATTGTTTCTTTTAAGTATATTTCATTTGTTGAAGCTTACATTGCCACCTCCCATCTGGGGAACTAGAGCAGTGGGAATTAGAACAGTTGTACCGAGCATCACAAGATAATGTTGAAATCCAAGAAGAATGGCCTCAGCTGCATAGGAATAGCACCAAAATTCTCATCAAATTAAAGATAAAGAAAACCACATATCTTAGTCATATTTTCAACAACATAAGGCCACTTCAATTTTTTTAAAAATCAACTACTTGATGTCAGAAATAGCATTCAATATGCCATAAAATCCACATTGTTCAATAAGTTGTTGAATGTTAACCGCATGAACGTTCTAAGATTCAATAAATAATTTTTTTTTTCAAAAAAAAAAAACGTATTATTAATCAGTAAAATATTTTAAAATTATTATAGCAGAAGCCAGAAATAGATTTTGGAAAGTACTATCTAAATTTTCTATATAAAGTACCAAACCCAGATCTGGAAATAACTGGGAATAGCCTCAATACGAATGTAGAATAAGAATAAAGTCTCGAATGGGCAAATACAAGAGGTTCAATTTAAAAGAATTTCAATCAATTCGAAGTTTGGAACTAGCCAGATAGGGTATTGATTGGTTCGAACCATGAGTGTGAGAAGTGAAAAAACTTCGGCTGCACTTTCATAAACCAGAACCCAAGTCCCCTAAACCAAAACCGTGAATTAAACAACTACAACTCATTTTTCCTTGTAACCCCTTAATTTCATCTACAAGGCTTGTTAAACATAAACTTGCAATCGGTTTAAGGATAAGTCATATTTTTCAGCAGAGTACTTTTTTTCTTTATCGTCAAAGAACCTAAAAGGAAAGAATTTACTGAAAGCAGCTTTTAATAATTAGAAAAAAAGCCAGCGCGCGCAGACAAGTAATGTCAGAATCACAAAGCATGCTTTTAAAATACATCATATTGGTAAAGATAACAGAAGAATCAGGTTCAAAGCAAGAGAACACAGAAACCGAATCTATGATCAGAGAAAACGAAAACAAAAACAAAAACTCACGCCATGGAGGAGGACTCGTAATGCAGTACGAAACATTCGGTAGCTGATCCTTCGGTGGATGTGGCTGTGGCTCATCAATCTTAGGCGCCGGAGCTCCCCCACCTCCTGGCATAACTCTCTTTCACACACTCTCAAAAACAAACTGCAAGGAACAATGAATCAAAACCCAAATCTGAAACCAAAGCTAAAAGACAGTCATAAACAAGAAAAAGAGTGAGAGACCTAACACTGAAGGTAAAGGGAAAAAATGGAGTTTGGCTACTAATAGCAGAAAATGATAGAATGAGACTGCGAGAGAGTCCCTTTGAGTAAGCAATAGTTACAACAATAATTGTGCAGTTTAAGTAAAAAAGAGAAAAATAAAAGCACCTTTTGACGGTGTTTCAGGGAGCTAAACAAGGGGACTTTAAAGTCAAAAAAACTCAGATGACCCACACCAACCAAAAACTAGATTTGAATAAAAAATGGGCCAAGAGAGTGAGAAGACTAATTAAAACGCAGACTGTGGTGTTATAGGGCAGTTCAGAGTGTGAAGTGAAACAGAGTCCAAAGACTGAGAGAGGGAAACGATAAACGCGAACAGAGGAATGAACTCAATACCCTCTCTCCGCCTTCACTTTCTATCAGATCCTAGTCTTTTTCTTTCTCTCTCTAGGCGTATGCACTGCGTGAGCACGAGTTACACAGTTCTAGTAGAATGGTATTCGTATTTTTCTTTTCTTCTCTCATATTCATATACCTCCAATTTTACTTTCCGACAAAGTTTTTGTTTTTTCATTTATATTTTTTCCCTGTTGTGGCTCGGTTGCGACAGTGGCATATGATATGACCGCCAAGTGTACGGAAAAACAAGACTCGTGGCATGATGGTAATCATTTGAGAATAATGTTCTTTATAAATTAAATGATACATGGAAAATAATAGTTAAAAATAAAGTAATGAAGTAGTATGTGATTGTGAAAAAAGGTAGATTATAGTTGTGTAGAAAAATTGAAGGTGGTTTGTGAGAAGGAAGGAGATTGAAAATGAAGAAGTAAAGTAAATAAGAAAATAGGAGTTATAAATGTTAGATGCAGTATATGAAAAAAGATGAAGAGGTGTAGGTTGAAATGTGGAATAGGAATTGACCTATAGGAGGAGGAGGATCACGTGGAGAAGGATAACCCAAAGCATTGAATGTGAAGTGAACCCACCAATGACCAAAACCAAAGCATGGAAATGGAAAGATGTAATTCAATTTTACGTTGGAAGAAAAAGAAAAAGCATTAGCAGTAACTGTGAAAGGGAAAACATGATTGAAGGGCAGAGAGAGGGCGCCGACAAATGGTATTACACTGAATCCCCCAATTTATTGACTTACAACTGGCATCTTTAACCACCATAAATAAAACTACTACTCTCTGCATCCCCAGAATAAAATGTTTTATACGCTTATTAAAAGGTTTTTAATTTCTTTTATTTTTAAAATTTAGGTGCGTTTATTTATGTAAAGGTTATTTCCTAGAAAAATATTTTAAACCAAAAGTTTAAAAGTCTGTCTTTAAAGCAGAAAAAAGTCGACCTTTGAATAAATCAATGAGGTTAAATTGGTATGAGCAAATGACCTTTAAGTCGATTACTCATAACCGTTTGATATATTGTACGATGATCGTCGATCTCATTACTCATGAATTTCGAAACAAAACCTTAATAAAGTCCAATGCAATAATAAATAGTTATAATTTTTATTTTTGAATTTCTTTCCGGGGATAAAAATCAAATATCTATTTACGGAAAATTTGATGAAACTGCAGCAAAAGTCAAACGATATAAAGAAGGGTAGAGCCAAACACTATCTTCCACAACGTAACGAGGAATCCATCATAATTAAGTTTTTGCGTTCTGCAATAGCCCACTAGCGTTAAAATTTGTTACTGTACAAGGTATCTTACACGTAAGAGCAACTCCGTTGCTTATGCCCATTCCTTATAAAACTATTGTTAGAGAAATTTAACTTGACAGCAATAATTTAAAAAAAAAAAGTTAAACATTATATGTTCTAGTGGTAACGTTCTTTTCAATAGAATTTAACAAATTAGAAAATCTAATAAATTAGAGAGAAATGTTCATAATAGATCTCATTAAAATTAAAAGTGATAATTAAATGATGAATTACTTATAAAAATCCATAATTAGAGTAAATTTATAAAATTTTAAAGAAAATTACTTAAATATAATTTTACATTATGAATCTTATTTAAAAAGTCATGGTCAATTTTTATAATAACCTTTAAGTTGATGCAGAGGGACTAGGGACACTCTCATGACCTTCGTACACAACTGTTGAAAGAAATATTACTAAACCTCATTTTGTATATTTCTTATATATTTAACTTTGTATTGATTTTAAATCTGAAACTGGTACCAAAAATATTTTTTTAAATTTTTATATTGAATTCAGAGTTAAAATAATTTTTTTTATAAACATGTAAACAGAATTTATATCATAAAATATTTTTTCAATTATCTTCCTGAAAATCTACATTGTAGCAAACAGTGGTTTACAGTGATACAGGTATATATCACTACTACAAATAAAGCTTTCAACGTCGGTTCTAGAAGGCTTTCAACGTCGGTTCTAAAAAACCGACGTTAAAGTTTTTACTTTAGATAGTGGTTCGATAGCGGTTATAAGGGAACCGCTATCTAATATAGACTTTAGATAGCGGTTATAAGGGAACCGCTATCTAATATACAGTTATAAGTCGACTTTCAACGTCGGTTTATTAGAACTGACGTTAAAAGTATGATTTTTTAAATTAATAATTTTTATTTATTTACAACCCCTTTACCCCCTTATTATTTATCTAGAAGTCTCCCCTCTCTTTATATTATATTTTTATTAGGTCCTCCATCTCTTTATATTATATTTTTTAGAAGTTTTTTAATTTTTAAGAGAATTGTCATTGGCAGGATTCGAACCCAGTACTTTAGAGTTGGAGGCTGATACTCCAACCACTAAACTACTTGAATTTTTTGATAATAACTTACAAATAAATTATATTTATATACAAATAAATATATATCCGTGTAAATTTCACTACTAGAAAAATGTCAAATAGTAACTTCGAATCTCAACCCCAGCCTCAACCTCGACGAACTCGAGGCCGAACCCCAACTCCGGCGACATCGAACCCCAATGTCAAGCCAAACCCAATTGTCATGCTGTGAAACCCAACGCAAATCCAGCGGAGCTCGAACCCTAACGCATACCCTAGTGACGTCGAACTCTAACCTCGAGCCAACCCCCACTTTAATTCGGTCGCACTTAGCGATTGATTGATTGCTCAAGGATGTGTAAAAGATGATATATTCAATGTATGTTAAAAAAGTTCAAGCCAAACTGTTTTTATAGAAGATTTTCAAAACTGCTTGGTTTAATTAATCTGTTAAAAGATTCTTTTAATCTGTTAAAAGTGCAGTTTTAATCTGTTAAAACTTCTTTTAATCCATTAATACGTTCTTGATTCTTTAACAGATTTGTTTTAACTCGATACGACAACGTTTATATCAATTAAAACACTTTACAAAAAATCTTCTAAGTTGATTTAATCGATTGTTTCGCGATTCAATCGATTGAAATACTGCAAAACTTTCTCGTGACACTTTTCAAGTAATTTTAACTGATAAAAATAAGTTTTAATCGATTAAAACGCTCGTGTAGAATCGTTTTAATCGATTGAAACGAGATTTAATCGATTAAAATAGTTCTGATCGGTCATAACTACATTCTGATCGATCATAATTGAAACAATATAATAGCGGTTCCAGGTTAACCGCTATCTAAAATGTATCTCGCTTGAGCGACACCCTTCTCGCTCGAGCGAAACGCCCCCTGCACAAAATTAGCATTCTCGGGTTGTATTTCGCTTGAGCGACACTACCCTCGCTCGAGCGAAATTAGATTCTGATCGATCATAACTTGAAATGATCGATCATAATTGAGAGGATATAATAGCGGTTCCCTTATAACCGCTATCTAAAGTGTATATTAGATAGCGGTTATAAGGGAACCGCTATCTAAAGTGCATATTAGATAGCGGTTATAAGGGAACCGCTATCTAAAGTGTATATTAGATAGCGGTTCCCTTATAACCGCTATCAGTAAGTAAAAAATAAAATAAAAAAAGACTTTCAACGTCGGTTCATATGGGAACCGACGTAGAAAGTACTTTCTACGTCGGTTGACTAAGAACCGACGTAGAATGTATTTAATATTCAATTTCAACGTCGGTTCATCTGAGAACCGACGTGGAAAGTACTTTCTACGTCGTCTCACCTATAACCGACATTAAATAACGACGTAGAAAGTATATTTTGTAGTAGTGTATCGTATAATTAATATAATAATAAATACTTAATTTTTTTATGCAAAACTTTTGTTTTCATTTATAATTATGTAATGAAGCCTTATACGATCTAGAAAAGAAAAAAGAAAAAGAAAACAAAAGAAGTAAAAGGTGATGGTGGATAAAGGAATTTTTAGCCTTTCTCTTTTTCCTTTCTTTCTCATTAGTTGTCCTTCATCTGGACTTGCATGGCGTCGCAAGAGTTTACTGTTAAGTGCGTGGCAATGTGGAAAGACATGTACGAAGCCCACTTTTTCATCGTGCCTTATTTTTATTTAATCATACCCGCCAATCAAAATAGCTTGAATTTCGGTTCCTTCTTTTTATAAATCGGATTTTAATTAAGTTTATATCAAATTAGAAGAAATTTTTTTTTGTAAATTTAAAAAATTGACTGCAAATTTCATTAAATCAAATTTGACTAAATAAATTAAATATTATTTAAAAAAAACTTTTTTTATTCAATATAAAATAATTTTTAATTTTTTTTATCATAAATGACTATAATTTTAATTAATAATTATTTTATTATATTTAGTTTTATTATTATTAATCTTCATGCTTTTATGTTTTTTATATTTAATATTTATTATAATGTGTGATCGTAATAATAATTTTAATTACTGTTATAATTATTATTTTTAATATTTTTATCAATAAAATTATTATATATTATATTCTTAAAAAAATTATTTTATTAATTTCCATCATCTTGATTAAATCTTTAAATTTTACGAATTTAATATTTAGTCTGATTTTAAAAATATTATATAAGAAAAAGATAATGTATGTAACAATATGAATAATTAATGAATAAAATATTATTTTAGTTCGTTAATATTTTTAATGATAAATATTTAGACTTTTTTTCTATTGTAAATTTATCATTTTTATGTTTTCTTCTCTGTGTAAATTCACATTTTGGATGTCCATAATTCTTTTATTCAATTGCTGATTTTTCATTATGAAGTTGAGTCACCCTTGGGAAAAACCCTCGTCTTCACTATAGAAAGAAAATTCACACACTAATATTTAATGTAATAGACTTACATGATTCAATGGTTTGAAAATTTGTTGTGCTATATGTATTTAGTTATCCAGGACAAAGTAGCATAAAGTGCTGTGGCCAAATTTTTGCTTAAAAAGAGGGAGAATATAGTATATGTACAGAGAACTGTATGCTTTCATCCTTATCCTCAAACATCGAAGGTGCGAAGCGAATAATCAAATTGGATCAGATTCTGGTTATTCACTACAAAAACCAAAATTTGATTCGAAACTCAGACACTTTATCCCAACCGAATAAGAAGAAGCTAAGTCTTTCTATTCATTCTTGTTACAAATCTAAAACACTTCCTATTTAATCCCAACCATAGGCCTAACTCGGTGGTGCAAATCACATATTCCATATAAAATATTTAAAACGCGACTTAGTTTTATATGAATCAGTGTGCTATTCCCCTGTATATGTACTGCATATTAGGGATAAAAACCGTCTCTTGCCATAAGTATATTATTATAGTTATTGGATAACCACTAAAGTGGGTATTATTAATGTCATAAAGGAGTAGGAAATAAATGTCAAGTCATAATCAAAGTATTAATACGTTTTAACCCCTCCAAAAGCACGATTAAGAACTTTTGGTGTGGAAAACAAAATCAAAAGAAGGTTGTTGCTGTTATGAACCTTTATTGGTCTTTCCACGAAAACACTTTGTCTTCTTCACCTTGGAAACACAAGTTTGATTGTTAGTCACCTCTCTTTTCTCTTGCTCCCCACTCCATGTGCTTTGGGAGAACTCCAACGCGCTTTTCCATTTCATCGTTCTAAATTCTCCACCAATATCTTTTACAATTTTTATTATATTCATCAAACAAATAAATTAAACACATTTTTAATGTCAGTCCCAAAAAGTATACTACAGTGACCACTATCATAAGTTAATCCATGCTAATTTCTTTATGATTAAAAAGTATACTAAGTGAGTTGCTTGATCCAATTTTGTTGTCTTGAGGATTTTAGCGTTTTGGAAAAACGCTATTTAAGGCGTTGTGATGTTAAAAATTAATACAACAACGGTATCTTATATATCTTTAGATAAACGTATGTTGTCTCATCCTAATAAGACAATAAGAACTCAAAACTACTGCTGATAAGTATGTTGATTGTTGTAAACACACTATTTACAAGGACACTAATTACACAATAAAGTCCTACTACACCCCCACTTAACATAATTATTAAAAATTAAATGAATATTTGAAGTTTTACAAAAAGATTATGCAATTAATTAAGTTATTTAAAAAGTGAAAGCTTTAGAAGATATACCTTAATAACGCGGCGTCGAAGAGTGAAAGTTTGATTTTAAAAACGTAAATGATTGAATGGTGATTTTGTTGACATAAGAAGATTGGCAGCGTCCAGTGTGTATTGGAAAATTAATTTAGTGGTTGAATAAGGTATTTGTTAAAATGTCGATGTCTATGTTGCATGATTGCAGTATTTTATATAAGAACAAAATATCACCACTCCATGTGTCACTAACAAGCACTTATTCACGTCACACCAACAAATGACTATTAAATGTGTATACGTACGCAAGTTCAAATTTTCTTTTGTGCTGTCATCAAATATTATTAACAGATCAATAACTCCAGATTATTTTCTATAAATAAACTCCTTTTTAGCTATTTTGTATTAATTATCTTTAAATTTAGAGTCTGGCTGTCTTTTTCAATTAGACTTTTTTTTAACTTCTTTATTCTAGTAAACAAAATAAATTAAAAATTTCTTTTGGTTTACCAATAAAAATTAGAGTAATTATAGATATGTATATATTAACACAGTTAAACATATTTTAGAATTAAATTATTCGTTCTTAAGTTAGCTACGTACATTTTATATTTCTAACATTTTAATTATTTATTTATAAGTTACAACGCCTGTTTAGGCGGGTAAGTTTAGGAAGTAGGTTTTTGTTAGGCCCAATGTCATGACGCACTTGATTCCAGGCCCTGTTCAGATAACCGTGTGGAGTTGGGAAGGATCCTTTTATTTTTATTGAGAGATAAGGTAATTGTGATTTTGTATATTTTAAAATTTGTTAAAATTTGAATATATTAGAATTGTTTAATCTCAAGACATGTTAAAAAAAATTAGAAGTTGATTATAAGGGCAAAAATGGAACACTCATTATCTTTTTTTGTGTTTATCATATATTTTTATTTTCACTTTCTCGATTTCTTTAAAAAATCATAGCAAGAAAAACGAAATAGTAAGACTTTATAAAAAATCATAATAAGAATCCTATTTATGGATATATTATATTTAAGATGGAATAATACGGACGAAGATAAAAATTAAATTTTTATTATTTAAAAAAAATAAAATTTTTATTGCTATTTTTAGTTTAATATTCTCTTCGTCTAAAACCATTCATACAAAATAATTAATATAAATTTAAATTTTATAAATAACAAATCTTTATAAATAATTTTAAAAAAATAACCAAACTCTCTATGAATTATCTAAATCTATTATCATCTCAGTAATAAATTATTATTATTATTATTATTATTATTATTATTATATTGATGTTAAAAGTGACTGAAATATGAGTTTAAATCAAGATAATGATGAATATAAATTATTATTATTATAATATATAATTGAAAAATATAAATAATAATAGCAATTAATATATTAAAAGTTTATTAGATTAATGTGTTTCAGGTCTAAATTTTAAATTCGAAAGCAAAATCACCTTTTTTATTGCCAGGGTACTATATATATATATATATATATATATATATATATATATATATATATATATATATATTTTAAATTGAATCTAATTTTATTATAATTTTTTTTGTCAATTTTTTTACTAAATTTGTTTTTTCTAAAAATGAGTTCAATAATTTTGTTTTCTTATCTTATAGTTTATATCTTTATAGTATATTTATTTTTCGTTTTAATTGGTGTTACGTTTTTTATATTTTAAATTAGTTTTTAAAAAATATTTGACAAAAAACTAAAACTAATGATCTATATATTATATTACAAGTGTGACATATGTTTTTTTTATCGTGCAAGAAAACTTATGAATGGTTTCTACAGGAAATTATTTCTCTCATATCACATGTTCTTCATTCTTTTTCTTCTATCGTCTAAATTTCAAGCAACAAGACTCTACTTGTGCAGGATCTGGTGAAACGGGAGAAAACTTGAATTAAGTGGGAAAACTTCGGTAGAAATACCATACCAAGTAAGGGGAAATTTAATTCATTCAATATATGAAATTGAATTGCTGGGTACTTTGTGAATAAGGAATAGGAGTAGAGATATGAATTATTTGAATATCTGATTTAAAAGAACTGTTCACCGTTTGAAATTTTTTGAAATTCTTGAAATTAAGGATGACTTATATAATAAAATTGTTGTTTTTAACTTAAATTGAACATGTTTATGGTTTAATTTTGATTTGGAACTAATTTGGGTGATTGAAACTGAGAAATTTGAAACCTGGATTTTGAAAATGGCGATCTGGAGGTGATTACTATTCATATTTTGCAAAGTTTTAAATATTGATTAAATTCTTGAAATTAAGGATGAATTATATGGTAAAATTGTTGTTTTCAACTTAAATTAAATATAATTCATGTTTAATTTCGATTTGGGACTAGTTTGGTTGTCTAAAAGCCGAGTAATTTGAAATCTGTCAAAATCTGCAAAATTCGACACTATTATCGGGCGAAGGAAGAAGAAAGGGATATGGTGGAGATTTTTAAAAAGATCAAGGGTAAAATAGTCATTTTACATCCTAGGGACATAAATGTAATTTTTGAAAATGTTCAAGGGCAAAATAGTCATTTTACATCCTAGGGACATAAATGGAATTTATAAAAATTTTCAAGGGTAAAATAGTCATTTTTGGGATATGGAAGGAATTTTTGAAAATGTCCAAGGGTAAAATAGTCATTTTTGGGACATGGAAGGAATTTTCAAAAATGTCCAAGGGTAAAATAGTCATTTAGGGACATACATGGAATTTTAAGAAAAGATTAAGGGCAAAATAGTAATTTAATGATTTCGAAAATAGTTTCAGAAATAGTTTTGGAAATAGTTTCGGAAATGATTTCGGAAATGATTTTAGAAAAATATATATATAGAGAGAGAAAATGAAAGTAGTGTGTTGTGACGTGTGTGGGTCAGACTGAGCCTGAGGGCTGATGTCCAGAATCAGTCCTGAGACGTTATATATTGGCTAGATTGAGTCGGAAAGTTGGTGTCAGAATCAGTCAAATACTATTTTTATTGGCCCGAATGAGCCGTGAGGACAGGTGGTCCAGAATCCGGCAAATGTGAATAATTTTTGTTATGTTTGAATGGTACCCGGGGTGGTACAGAGTACAGTAGTGTAATAACTATGTCGGAGGATTCTGAATGAGGTCCCAGACTTCACTGATTAGTTAGGTCAGGTAGACTACGAGATCAGGTGGTGAGAAGTCAATGGGGGATGACTGGTGGCGCGCTCGGAGGGGTACTCCAGTATGAGTGATGAAGGGCACCAGTAATCCTACTTTGTGTGGAGGGTGGTCATAATGGTACTGCGGGTATCGATCACAATATATGCCCACAGATGATAGCCTTTGAGTTCGGGCATAGTTAGGGTATACTTCCGGAAGGTGTCTTAGTGTGTTGATAATTTTATAATTGATCATAATATATAATTATTACTTCTATATCTGTTTTATTATATCGAATGATTTAATACTTACCCCTATTTTTTCATGTGGATGGGATTGCGATGATCACTTTTATGTGGGAGCAGATCAGGAGTTGAGAGATGGAAATGTGACTACTGGATAGCAGGGATAGTTCAGTGGGATAACTTTGAGGGAACTACTTTTACATGTATAATATATAAATAAATTATGTTATTATATTTTGAGGTTCCGTTAGTGAAATAGAATTTCAATCTATGTTACAATTACAATAATATAATGTAAAATAAATGTCGTTATTTACTTGTTTACTACTTTGCGAAGACATTATTATAGTAACGATTTCTAGGGTCGTTACAACAAGAGCCCATTTTTTTTTTTAAATACTCCCTCTAATCTTATTTATAAGAATATACCCAAATTATTAAAAACAATGGAAACAATGAAATTATATAATTTTTAATATTTCCCAAAATATCCTTATAATGGGTTTTAAAAAATAGGAGCTGCATTTAATTATTGTATGTCATAAATAATGTCTGACAAATAGATGTTGTAAGTTAAGGATATGAATATAGTTTAATAGTTAATATCAAATTTTGTCTCATAGAAACAGAGGAAATATGTTAAACCAACTAAAATAAAATAAATAAAAAGAGGAACTTTACACAGATATTTTTTTTTTAAATACATGCAAACTAAAACTAAAAAAAAAAAAGCAAATTACATTGTTGAAAAAATATATAAATATTTTATTACACTTCACCTCCATGAAGTTGGAAGTTAGAAATGATTAAAAGTTGAACAAAATATTGTAATACTTTATAATAATTAAGGATACAAATATTTTTTTTTAAATTTAATATATATAATTTTTTATGGTTTCTAAAAGAAAAAAATAATTATTATAATTTATATATTGAAAAAATGAATAGAAAGAAAATAATGAAAAACATATAATATAAATCTAAAGAATAGAAAATAACGTAAATACATCTAAAAAGTAGATAAAGCAAATAATTTTATAAATAAATTACTAATATAAAAGTTATGGACAAAAACATTATCTGTATCTAAAATATATTTATTTTATTTTTTATTTGACAAATATGTTAAAAAAAGTAAAGACACAATAATAGTACAAATATATATATATATATATATATATATATATATATATATATATATATATATATATATATATATAACTCTTTCTCTGAGATCTACTAATATATTTGGACAGATGAATAAGACATTACTTGAATTGCACGTGTCCTCAATTTTCTCATAACACGTGATCACAACAAAACTCGAAACCGCGTCATCTTTTTTCTTATAAACTATTCAGTTTTTTTTTAATTATTTATTTTTATAAAAAATTATAACATAAGTTAAAAAACTCCCGTGAGTCAACTTATGCACAAACTAATTTTACAGAAAAGTTAATATTATTTTTCTACGAATCTTGTAAAAGGAAAAAAGTTAATATATTTTTTACTATTCCAAACTTTTAAATTCAATTGGTGTTTTACTTTTGGGCCTGGCAAATTTAAATGAACCAAATCCGAATTAAATGTTTGTTTCTGCGTTTTGGGCTTCAATAACGTAACTTGACGGAACGTAGATAAGCTTTAAATTAAATTTTGGCAATTTTAATTTAGCTACTTTAACTTTAAACAGAATAATAAAACACAGTAAATGATACATACACATGTTTATTTGTTTTATTTGTTTAATTATTTCTCTAAAACTAGTATAGTTTTAGAAATCTTCAGCATCTAGAAAAGGTGAACAACCTACCGAAAATAAAATATTTATTTGGATTCAATAATCTTATCTATTTGATTATTTAAATTTTCACTTATTCAAATTTTCTTCACTACTATATATGACTTGTATTATAATAATCAACTCTAGATCAAATATTTCTTAGGAAACTACTTTATTAAACCTCTAATATTATCCACTTAGTTAACAAAATCAACTGCATAATCAAAATTAAGTAATTTATAACAAAAGTTGTTAGTAGTAGTTATTTTGGATATTTTTTTATTTGATTATTAAGAAATAAAATAACTATTTAAAGTTCCTTCCTATTCCTATTTGATTACTGTGAAAGCTTATCAAAAGCAAATAATTACAAAAATAATGATTTTTTTTATCATATATGTGAACGTAACAAATAAATTTGAGATTTTCTTCTGATTCATCTATGTAGGTCATGTCAACAGAAGCATAATTATAACTTGCCAAGAGTTAAAAAAAAAAAGATCGCCAACAACAATAAGTTGGCTTGGACTCTCCTTTCCTTACAAGAAATTTGCATCAAAAGCTTAGTATTTTCTCCCGACAAAAGCTTAGTATTTCATTGAAAAATTTCTACAGAGTGGTCGTGACAGAGCTTCTCCCTCCCACCCAAGAAAAGTCGTTGATGAAATGTCTCATTTAAAACGAACTACATTCCTTCCACAGATGACATTCCTGCAATTTCATTGACATGGATTAAATAAAACCCTCCACTACATGATAATCCACAAACAATATACGATCAATATTGAACCAATGCATTCCTTTTATTTGGTGCAGAGCCAAACATTGATATAATTTATTTTAAAACAAGTTGGTAACAAAATAAAGAATGCTTCATTGGAAACTAAAAATAGTAATCAATTTTAATGTTTGTTATTAGAACGGTTAGTATCTTTAGGAAAGGTATCTACATGTATGGATAATTTTGATTGTGATAGCAGTAATCAACACTTAATGATCTATCCTCAAGTAAGACAGTTTCACGTGCAGGAGTTGTTATGATATGAAAAAAGTGTACTGACAGAAGACACCCTCGACGTGGTTTTTTCTTCTTCTCTTGTTTATGTGGAGGCTTGATGACCACCTTGATAGCAGCATCAAAAACTGACTTCACGTTCTGCAATTAATTAATTGCATTGACAATAGGGTCATTTGCAGCATAATTTAAGGAATAACACTAAGTATTTATCTGCAAAAATGGCAAAAACTATCTTCTGAAGAAAAAAATGAGACAGAGATCATTAACTTAAAGCTTAGCTTTACTGTAGAAATTTTAATCCCAAAGCAATCATTGGGGTAAATTTACTTCTTCCGCATATTCTCTCTAGAGAACTAAAATTTCCCTAGAGTTTACAAAGCACCATTTATGATCAGGACAATAATAGTATGGTCCCTTCACATAATTGATTTAAACTTTTTCCACAGACAACAACTAAGCTCGTCTCACCGGCTACAGGTGTACTCAGCTAAATGGGTCGTTGGCATCATTGGTCTTTGACAAGAATCAAAATTTTAACACATTAATACTATTATTAAAGTTATCTAAGGTTTTCCATCACCCACCCCATTAATTGGATAATCTTAGATTTGACCCATTTTTCTCTCCTGTGCTTAATTTCAAAATGAAATGCCTGGAAAGTAGTCTTTATTGATCTCACTCCTATATCCAGACTTAGTTGCGGACTCTTTGCGGGGTTTAAATTATACCTTAAAGTCCAAATTCTAAAAGAAATGTTCCCTCAGCCTAGCATTTTCCACTACAATAAGTAGTATGTCTGAAGTATGTTTTGCTCAGTAATGCACTGGTGAACAATGTGCTACAATGCCTCTGAAGTAGAGTTGAGATCATTTTCTTTAGAACAGAATGTGAAAATATTGCCTATGTATTGCTTGAGACATCAAGTGTGTGTTGTACCTAAATGGTGGAGTAAACATACCTGCTGAGTTTTTGAGCTGCACTCAATATAATATGTAGCTCCTACCAGTTTACGCAATTCCTCTCCCTGATTATAAACAAAAACCCAAGAGTTTCAATAAACACTACCGATTGAATTCTTTAGGTGGCTAATAAAGTAAAAATTGTACTTGCTCAGAAGTTACAGGCACCAGGCCAGGATGATCAGCCAAATAGTGCTTGTCTTCTCGGAGATCTACAAGATTCCCATAATGCAGCATTATATGCAAAAGTTAATAACACTGCACATCCAACTAATTACCAATATTCATGAAAGAAAGGTGTAAAAAAGTCTATAAAATTGGCAGATTCAATATTTTGTCATTACTTTTGTGTCTACTAAGTTGCTATTGCTGCAAGATGCAATGAGAAATGTTATCCACACATATAGGGTACACAACTCAGAAAACCAGGACTAACTGTTGGGAAAAAATACGCTGAATCTTCTCATATGGTCAGATTTGTGAAAGTGAAATAAAAGCAGAATAATTGCACACACAAGTTGATAACGGAGTTCGGCCAATAATGCCTACGTCTCCGGACTACTACAGATCTCTTTTTAGGAGAAAAGAAAATACACAAGTGTTTACAAAACACTCACAACTCACAACCCAATTACACCCAGAAGCTAAACTAAAACTTTCTAGTTTTTCTGCCTCTCACTGGTGCCACTCTTTTCTTCTCTAAGAGAAGTAATATTTTGTGTGGGATGGGATGATTTTGCTTGCAGGAAGAAGACCAATTTATAGCAAAAATTGGTACTGTGCATTGCAATAAAATATGCCTTGTGCACCTCATGCTTGCATAAAAAATTTGGCAGTAAGAATTGAAAAATTTGGCAGCCACTTTCTTTGACCAACAATCTCCCACTTGAGGACCGATTTCAATCTGTCCTCACACCTTGATCAATAGTAGTCTTCTCTTGTCTGTTATCCTTGTAAGCTAACTGAAGTTGAGCACAACTTCAGTTTGTCAATAGTCACCACCTTTGTTAGCATATCTGCTGGGTTCTTACTTCCCACAATTTTCTTCAATGTTAGCATCTCATCCTCAAGTAGAGATCCGATGAAATGATAACGTATGTCGATGTGTTTGGTTACGGAGTGAAATGCTGAATTTTTTGCCGGATGTATTGCACTCGACTATCACTGTGCAAAACACTTCTTTCTTGAATGAATCCCAACTCGCCAACAATCCTTGAAGCCATATCAATTCTTTATCGGCTTCCGTCACTCGCTACATACTCGACCTCCGTAGTGGATAAAGCAACAATCTTACGTATCCGCGACATCCAACTAACAGTTGTAGTTCCAACGATAAACACATACCCAGTGGTGCTTCTTCGGTGATCAACTTCACCTCCAAAGTCCGCATCTACGTAGCCCCGCAATTTTAGATCTCCTTTTCTAAAATACGGACATTTTTCCGTTGTGCCTCGTAAATACCTTAGAATCCATTTGACTGCTTCCCAATGAGCTTTTCCTGGATTTGTCATGAATCCGCTTACAACTCCCATCGCATGGCCAATGTCCGGCCTCGTACAGACCATCGCGTACATCAAACTTCCAATGGCTGAAGCATACGGAATCTTAGCCATTAACTCTTCTTCTTCCTTTGTTTGAGGAGACTGATCCTTGGATAGACGAAAATGGCAAGCCAAAGGTGTATTGACTGGTTTGGCATTGTCCATGTTAAATCTCTGCAAAACACGGTTGATGTACTCCGCTTGAGATAACTGCAAAACTCCTTTTTGCTTATCTCTCGTGATTTGCATTCCAAGAATCTTCTTTGTTGGGCCTAAGTCCTTCATGTCAAATTCTTTTGACAACTTGCTTCTTTAAGTTTATGATCTCATTCATATCTAAACCTCGCTACTAGCATATCATCAACATAAAGTAGCAAAATGATATAACTGGACTTATACCTCTTGAAGAAACAACGGTGATCAGCGTTGCACTTCGAAAACTCTCATTGTGCATGAAGCTTTCGAACTTCTTATACCACTTGTCTTGGAGCTTGTTTCGGGCCATACAAGCTCTTTTTCAATCTGCACACCAAGTTCTTCTTTCCTTCGAAAAACCTTCGAGTTGGTGCATGTAGATCTCCTCATCTAAATCTCCATGAAGAAATGCGGTCTTCACATCTAATTGCTCTAGGTAGAGCTCCTCACTAGCCACAATACTTAACACGATCCCGATAGTATTGAGCTTTACAAGCTGGAGCAAAGATTTCGGTGTAGTCGACTCCTTCTTTCTGCTGAAATCCTTTGACGACCGATCGAGCTTTGTATCTCTTAGAACCATCATGGTCTTCCTTCACTCGATACACCCATTTGTTGTGAAGTGCTTTCTTTCCCATAGGTAACTTGACTAGTTCCCATGTCCGATTTGAGATTAAAGACTTCATCTCGTCTTTCATGGCAAGCTCCCACTTGCTAGCATCCGTGGCTTGACAAGCTTCCGTATAATCTTCGGGCTCCCTCCATCGATCAACAACATGTAGTCCATGTATCTCCTGTTAGGCACATGAGGCCGAGAAGACCTTCTCAATACGGGAGTTGGAGTAGGAGGTTCAGCTTGCACATCAAGTTCTTCAACCGATTCCTCCGGTCGAGGACTCCTCATTATAGGACTTTCCGGGATATCTTCCACCTCTGCATAAACTGGCCCACTCGCTTCGGAGTTGCTGGCACTTGTATTATGCCTGTCCTTGTACATCACTCTTTCATTGAAGATTACGTCTCTGCTGTGGATCATCTTTTTGTTTTCATCGTCCCATATGCGGTAGCCAAACTCATATTCACCATAACCAAGGAAAGTACATTTCTTTGATTTTGGATCAAGTTTGTTTCTGCCTTGATCACTGATATGCACATATGCTACACAACCAAAAACTCTAAGATGTGAGAGTTTTACCTCTTTTCCGCTCCATACCTCTTCCGGTATCTTGTGCTCCAATGGTACCGATGGACTTCGGTTGATCAAGTAAGCTCGTTGTGTTGATTGCTTACGCCCAAAACTACTTTGGTAAGCCTGATTGCACACGCATGCTTCGGCCCTTTCGATCAACGTTCGATTCATACGCTCGACTACACCATTGTGTTGAGGCGTACCGCGCACGGTTCTCTCCATTCCGATTCCGTGCTCATAGCAAAACTTCTTGAATCTGGTGTCTACATATTCACCACCATTATCGGATCCGAGCTTCTTAATCTTCAATCCTGTCTCATTTTCCACCATAGCTTTCCAAATCTTGAAAGCTTCAAATACTTCGACTTATATTTCGGAAAGTAAACCCATACCTTTACGGAGTGATCATCAATGAAAGTCACGAAGTAATGCTTCCCACCAACGGATGGAACATTCGTTGGACCCCAAACATCGAGTGGATGAGCTCAAGCTTCTCTTTCTTTGGGGTTCTTTTACTTGTCCGAAAGCCGACTCTCTTACGCTTTCCAAGTATGCGATCTTCACACATGTCAATATCTACTGACCGAAGACACGGTAATTTTCCTCTCGAGTGCATGACCTTCATTCCTTTCTCACTCATATGTCCAAGTCTTTGGTGCCATATGTTGGAATTTTCATTTGTTGCAACTGCAATCAAATGACATGCTCCTCGAGTCTTGTAGAGAGTTCCACTCTTTTGCCTCGAGCAATCGTCATCGCACCTTTTGAGATCTTCCATTCATCACCGTGGAAGATTGTCGTATAGCCTTCACTAGCTAACCGACCTACCGAGATTAAGCTCTTTGTCGAGTCGGGAATATGTCCGACATTTTTCAATTCCCATACGAGACCCATTCAGCTTAATCCTTATCGCACCTTTGCCTACAATCTCACATGACTGTTCATTACCAAGGTAAACCTTACCAAGGTTTCCGGAACATAATTCTCCAACAGTTCCTTCGTGAGGTAGCATGAAAAGATGCTCCAGAGTCTAACACCCAAGACTCCTCCCCGCCTTCAAGGGAGCATATCAATGTCTCATCTTTTCCCGAGGTGGAGGCAACGTTTGCTTCGTCCTTTGCTCCTTGATTCTTCCGTGCACTCTTGCACTTGGTTTTCGAAGTGTCCGGTCTTCCCACAATTCCAACACTCGATCGACTTTGAGTTGTGGGAACTACGATGATTTCTAGACTTGGACCGCTCGTCCTTTGATTTTCCATGTCTAATTTCTTTGGTTGAACTTCTTCCTCTTGACTCGTATGCACATCGAAGAGGTTGATGCTTCACCCGACTCTCTCCGCCGGATCTCTTCGCTGAGAACCAAATTTTGAACATCATTAAATCTTAACTTATTGTTTCCCGATGAGCTACTCACAGCTGTGACCGTAGCATTCCAACTCTCCGGTAGGGAAGACAAAAGTATTAAAGCTTGTACTTCATCATCGAATTTGATGTCAATAGAACTCAATTGGGTTGTTACGGTGTTGAGTTCATTGAGATGATTTGCCACCGAAGCACCTTCGGACATCCGCGAGGTTGAACAATCGCCTCATCAAGTGAACTTTGTTTGAGGCCGATGGTTTCTCGTACATGTTGGAAAGAGCCTTCATGAGATCTCGAGGTCGTCTTTTCTTTCACAATGTTAAAAGCAACATTACGGGATAATGTTAGACGAATAACTCCAAGAGCCTCGTCTATCAAGGAGACTCCATTCTTCCTCTTTCATGGTTTCCGGCTTCTCCCCTATGAGTGGTTGATGCATCTTCTTCGATACGAGATAATCCTCTATCCGCATCTTCCGAAGCCAAAGTCTCGTACTCGTCGAACCTTTCGATTTTCATTTTTCCTTCGTCTGCGACCATCACTCCAACTCGATCCGACTTATCTGCTGGATCGTTTCTGACAATTTTTGTGAGCTACCGTGTTTCAGAACACGACTGCGGGCAAATTTGTAACGCCGACAAAATTTGCACTATTCACGTTTTCACTATTCACGGAATAGTAACTTACTATTCATATGAATAGTAACACCACAAAAATTACAAAACTAACAACCAGCTCTGATACCAGTTGTTGAGAAAAAATATGCTGAATCTTCTCATATGGTCAGATCTGTGAAAGTGAAATAAAAGCGGAATAATTGCAAACACAAGTTGATAACGGAGTTCGGCCAATAATGCCTACGTCTCCGGACTACTACAGATCTCTTTTTAGGAGAAAAGAAAATACACAAGTGTTTACAAAACACTCCCAAAACACTCACAACTCACAACCCAATTACACCCAGAAGCTAAACTAAAACTCTCTAGTTTTTCTGCCTCTCACTGGTGCCACTCTTTTCTTCTATAAGAGAAGTAATATTTTGTGTGGGATGAGATGATTTTGCTTGCAGGAAGAAGACCAATTTATAACAAAAATTGGTACTGTGCATTGCAATAAAATATGCCTCGTGCACCTCATGCTTGCATAAAAAATTTGGCAGTAAGAATTGAAAAATTTGGCAGTCACTTTCTTTGACCAACACTAACTTAGGTCAAAAATAGCGAAGTGCTGAAGGGAAATGATCATATGAGAGGTCAAAAGGGTTCTGAAGGAAAGGCGGGGACTGAAATTTGTTCACAACCAAAATTTAAATTATCTGAAGTAACAAATTGAGATAACCAACATTATCTGTTGACTTATTAGATTATGATTATGATTATGTTATCCAATATTTTGCCACAGTAAATTTCTCTCTTAATAAACGTTCTGTGAATTAACTGCAGGACAATCTTACATTTAATGATGAACATATTACCATTTCCAATCCAAAATGTTTTAAGACATTAGGTTTGAGTCTTGTTATTCAACAAATCTATTTTATACAAAAATTCATACTTGAACCCAAATGACTCCATGGAAAATGAGCTTATATGTTTCGGCACAACAAAAGGACCCTCTAGAGAATCAAATCTATACCTGTCTGCATACCATACGCCTTATGAACAAAATGACTATCACACACACACACACAAAAACAACAAACAGTTGATAAAATAATATTTGATTGATGCAAATTGTAAGACCAGTTCTTGAGACTCACCCAATTTGGTGCCAACTAGCACCACTGGAATGCTAGGAGCAAAATGCTGCAGTTCAGGAACCCACTGAAAAGTGTATATTCAAAATTAGAAAATAGAAGAGAAACCATCAAGACATGTCAAATATCGGACCAAAACGGACCATTCTGATTAGGAATCGATCATCGGTCCAATGACTCTTAAAAACCGAACAATCAAAATGGGTAAAAAACTAGTCCAAAATCGGTGAAGAAAACTAGTTTGAACAGATATTTTTAATTTTTTAAATTTAATGTAAATTATTTTGAAGATAAATAAGCACACATATTCAATAAAGGTTACAAATCGGTATATTACTTTATCAATTACGATGATTTTTTTTTCTTATAAAACATATCATTTACTTGTTTGTATTAATTTACATTTTTTTATATTTGTGTATTATATTAATTTATCATTTCTTTTTATTCCAAATATAAACTTGCCATTTTTAATAGACATTATCGTACTTTACTAAAATTATTATGTTATGAATGTTTATTATTTTTTTAATACTAATTTATATTTGTACCTATTGAATAACCAGTTTCATGAATAATATACAGTTGAGACCCTGCAATACCTTCTTCAACACATTTTCGTAGCTTGCATGACTAACTAAAGAGAAGGCCAGGACAAAGACATCTGCCCCCCTGTAGCTCAAAGGCCTCAGCCTGTTGTAATCCTCTTGCCCTAAGGAAGACAGTGGAAGCAAACGGAACATTACAACCTTTACCATTATGCACATCACAAAATTCATGCAGGCTAATATGATCTTAACTTTCATACATTGTGAGCATCAGAAAACCTACTTTGTCCATCCATGTAACATTGAATGGTGAAGAGTAACTACTCTCATCTCTGACACTCTTAGCCCCTCTCTATATAAAAATGTAAATATATACAGAAATTGAAAAGTGTGTTTAAACATATACCTGCAGTGTCCCAGAGGCCTAAATTGACTGTCGTGCCTTCAACCACCACATTTGCACTGAAATTATCAAACACTGTTGGAATATAGTCCTGATAATAACCAAACAACCCCCAAGCAGAGATACACCGCATAGGGGGGCCAAGGCAAAAATTAGACTCCAAAACACAAGGCAGAGAGATTCAACTGAGACAACATATTAAGGAACAACCCACATGAAAAAATTTTGTTCTTTCAACAAGAATATGGAATTCCCTTCTCCCCCAACCAGAATGCATGAAAAAGAGACATTGATTTCACGAAATCTAATATGATCTCAACAATAACACATGACTGAAGCTAAAAGATATCCTACAGAGAGTTGATACCGTGGGGAATTTGTTGCTTGTATAGCAAATGAGCATGCAAGTTTTGCCTACAGCTCCATCCCCGACTGTCACGCACTTGATGAACCTTGAAGCTGTTGCAGCCATTGAACTTGAGTTGGCCCCAACACCCGAACCACACAACAACAGCAACAAGCTCTCACAAAGGGTGTGTTTTAGTTGAATTTAAGAGACAAGTTGAGAGAGAGAAAGAGAGTGAGTGAATGTGTGTGTATGTGGCGGCACTTCACATGATTCTGCTGTCCCTTTCATCTCTGAAACAGCTTGTGTCATCTTTTATTTTTGGTTGCCTTATTTTTCGGCTTTGGGAAATTAAATGTCATGAGTTTGTAAGATGGCATAACATAACGTAAAATAAATGTGTCAATGTAACATGTTAAATTTGAATAATGAGTTTGCTACCCACTCCTATCACGTGGACCGATTCGTTTCAATTCTTTTTATTAGGATGATGAGGCCCGAGGCGGGTGAAGGTAGTTAGGTGCATTTACAAGTTATAACTAACAACCATGGTGGCCACCATTACCATGTCTGTGCTGTTCTCATCATCATCATCATCATCATCTCGGGGTGGGGACTAATATCAATAAGTACTATTAACCTCTTTTATTTGTACTGAACTGGGAAAGATATTGTTTTGTTATAAACGTAACACGTGCCTCAAATCTCACGTAACATTTACTATTACATATTTAATGTATTGCTTAAAAGGGGTAGCAGCAGTAATCGAATCTAAGCTTTTTTAGCAGTGTTTTGGTTCATATCAGCACAGTGAACTAAAAATTGCATATATATATTTTCTTAAGTTTGTTCGCTCTTAACTGTCACAAGGAGTATCTCAAGCCTAAGTCTTTGTGTGTTGAAGTGTTCTTGTGTCTTACTATCTTTTGTAGTTCAAAAAACCAAAAAAAGGACTACATCGTTGTTGTTGTTTTTTTATTATTGGTTTTTTCTTGCTTATAATCTATTAATAACTATTACATTGAAACACGTGGGTGATGTTTTATGGTAATCAACAACAAAATTCATTAAAAAACATTTTAATTATACTTGTTTGAAATAATAACTTAAAAAAAAACTACAAAAATGTTTCTTTCTTTTCAAAGTTTAACCAAGTCTTCAGTGGAAAGATATTTTATTTTGTAAAATTAATTGATAGAGTAGAACAACTGTAGAATAAAACTCAAACAACGTCAATATTATAGATTTCCAATCTAGTAAAAAGAACTAAACCAGATGATAGAATTAAGTTAAATGAATTGTGATTTGTGGGAAGGATGATGCCTGCGCCTTGTTGGAATGTTGGAGCAATGATCAGTAAATTTTTTTTCTTTAATTTTATAAATAAAAATAAATGCTTGATCTTTTTTAATAAGTTTGTTTCACTCATGATTTTCATTCGTGTTCTATGAAGGCAAAAAAGTAAAGATTAAAAAAAAAAGGTGAATGTTTGTAGTAAAGATGGATTTAGGAAGATGAGTAAAGCAAAGGGTTGTGCAATTGTGGTGGCTTTATGGAGAGAAAAGGATGGGGGGCTACACATTATTACTGCCATTAACAGGTTGGTGGGGTGATTAAGTAAACATCAAGCAAACAAGATGGATGCTAAAAGAGAATCCCCCCAAAAGGATCAAGGAACACTCTATGCACACTATGTTTGTTTCTCTTTTACCCTTTTTTAGATCCTCATTTCATTGAAGCAATTTTAAGATGCTTATTATGGTTGAATACTAATAATAATAATGATCGTTCCCAACAACATTGGTGGCAATAGATAAAAGGAAGTAATAGAGTAAGAGTGGTGCTGATTCTTTATTCTTTATTAAGTGTTTAAAAATAAATATTAATGACCTTTATCTTTCGATCTATCGTAAAAATATAATTTACTTTTTTTTTTTTCACTTCATTATTAAATTAAAAGGCGATTTGTTTGATGTGTGTGTGTGTGTGTGTGAAAATTTATGCAAAATAATTTAAATGATAAAACGTGTGATTTTATGTATGTAAGACTTTGGGCCACGCTATCGTAGAATCCTTACGAAAAATATCATCTGAAACTAGACCAATGATTGGGCTGGGCCATCCATGCAGGGATCTTCCATTGTTGCACTTCGTTTTTTTTAAGATAATCTTTAGTATCATTTATATATATATAAAGAGTTTTTATAACCGTTTTTTTATCATTACTTCTTATCATATAATATTATTTTTCATGGAATATATAAGAGCAGAGAAAAAATATATATGATAGGTATGAAAAGAAAAAGAAAAAGGTGTGATTGACGAGAAAAAAAACTAAATAAAAATTAATAATAATATATGGTATTTCTACTCGTCAGTAAGAAGGAGATTTTCCTTTCTATATCTTATCTTTTTCATTAAATAACAAAAACAAGAAAAATAATATAAAATGTGTTACGCTAAACGTAAAATATATTTAAATAATGACGGGAAAACGTAAAAATAAAATAAAAATTTAAAAAATAATAATATAAAAAATTGATAAATGTATATAAAAATATAAATATCTGTGTATGTAACAAATATTTATACTTAAAATGGATTTTTTCTATATGTTTTTCTTAATATATTTCTCATGTTAGGATTACATTTTATAAACTTTGTTACTAAATTTTTAATATATATAATGTTAATATCATTTTTAATGTATATATATATTAATATCTTTGTTAAATTGATTAAAAATTGAAATAAGAGATAATTTATATATTTTTTTATCTTAATTATTAAATATTAAATTTTTTTTATAACAGACTAAATTTATAAAATAAATAATATTTTAAATAATATAATAAATCTTAACTGTATTATTATAATATATTTGGATTGAATGGATAATAACTCAAATATAATAATAAATTGTAACTATCTTATTATTACATATTTAGGGAGAAGGTATATATATTTGTATAGATATAATTTTTGTAAACTAATTTTATTTAATAAAATTTATATGTTAATATATATTAAGGAAACTACAAATAAATTAAAACATTACGTTTAAGAGGACTTTATTTTTCTTTATGTAAATGCTTACGTCTTGTCAACATGCAAAATTTATTTATTTGTTTGATAAATAAAAAGTAATAATGAATGACATAAACCATCTTTTTTCCTATTGACACTTTCCATAAGAATATAAATCATCTTTTACTATTAAATAACGTTTTTTTTGTCTCTCTTACTAACACCTAATATATGTTTTAGTTATTTCAAAATTATGAAGTCACGTTGAATATTTTTAACTTTTCGTTTGTAATTAATATATTAAACCAACACCTAAAGTAGTTGAAAAATGTAACAACATATCATTATACATGTAAAAAGCAAATTCATACTTGAATTTGTTGTGGTTTATTTCAGTAAGATTCAACTTTATAGATTATTTTTTCTAAACAAAATTCTTTAAAACATAAACTTAAATAAAACAATTTATTATAAATTATAAATAAATAAATTTATATCCTATAATATTAGTATACAAAATAAAATTTCTAAAAGATAAATTCAAATAAGGTTTGTTATATAATGTAAGTTTAATCTGTTTTAAAGATAATATTAATTTCATAAATTAAAATTAAATAAACAAATCCATATTTCATTTATTAATGTCACTCACCTAAAACTTTACTTTTTATCACATAATTAAAATATATATGATATATATATATATATATATATAAATTTGTTTAATTTAAATAATGTTATTATTTAATTTTATTATTCGAAAATATCTATTAACATAATAACTTTTGACATGTTAACCTTAGTACCGAAAGCTATCATCTAAAAGTTAATTTGAGTAATTTTAATAATATTCAAATAAAAATATTATCATTTTGAAATTCTACTTCATGATTATTTGTTGAATCAAATGATAGAAAAGTGAGTAGCCGATATTTGCAAAGAAAGATAATATATGGAGACAACAAATTTACGATTTCCAATAAATTTTTAGTCCTTAAAAGAAAAAAACCGCGGAGAGTCTATATTATATAATATATAATATATAAATAATAATACATCTTATTTTAATAATAATAATATTATTATTAATAATTAAAAAAAAATTAAAACAATTATAACATTTAAATTATATTAATAATAACGACTTTTATTTAATTATAATTTAATTATTATTAACTTTTATTTAAATAATTTATTTATCATTTATATTATTCAAATCACTCCTAAGTTTTTATGATTTTTTTTTTACTTTTTTTATCATCTTTCATGTATACTTCATTCATTTATAATAATTTAATATAGCAGATTATTTGAAGGAACGATTTGACTAAATATTTATTAGTTTATTTATACTTGAGTAAAATTTGGGTAATGGAGAGGTGAGTACCACAGTTTATTTCATCTAGTGAGAAATGATGAAAAAGTTAATAGTTGAATAATAAATATTTGAATTTTCTCTTAATTTTTTTTATTTACATTAATATTTCATTTCACTTTATAAAAATAACTTGGTTATTATACTAAAAATACTATTATTCAATTATTTTATATTCAATCACATCTATTACAATAAATCTATTTAAAATTTTTTTTTTTCCTCAATCAAAACAATCACACAAATTCATTCAAATTATCTCAAATTCTTTCTCCTATAAAAACACATACTTAATCTAAACACACCCCTTTATTTACTTAACTCTATTATTTTTCACTCCCTCAAGTTCATCTTCTAATTTAAACACACCCAAGAATATATATAATTACTTTGGACATTTACTCTCATAAATATATATTTTTCTCTTATTTATTTCTTTTAATAAAATGATTTAGAATATTTACTCACTTTTTTTGTCATAAGATGCCTTAAAGCTATATGAAATAATAAATATTTTTTTTAATTCCAATTTTCTTTTTCTCCAAAAAAAAAAAAGAGTGACCATGAAAAATCACATAATATAATTTTATTTTATGTTTATTGTTAAATATTTATAAAAATAGTATATTTAACAATTAAAATAAAAAATTAGACATTTATAAAAGTTTTTTTTTTATCAAAAGATTTATGAAAAATGACTCGCAAGGACCCAATTTATTTTTACATGGTTTTATCGAGACAAACAGGGGGAATAAAAATAGAAGAAAAGTAAGGATATTTTCTTAAAAGTGATATAGTTTAATAAAGACAAAATTTTAATGATGATAAGCTAATAAAATATCTCAAATCTCTTGATTTCATCATCATTTCCTTTAATTAATATAACCAATAGATTTGTTTTAAAAAAAATGTTTTCAATGATACTATATTCCTTTTAATAACTCAAAATCACAATGAAATTATATATATATATATATATATATATATATAATTTCTTATATTTTATAATTCAAACAATAAAACGTTAAAATAATAATCATTAATTGAATAAAAAATATAACGACAGCATGGTAATATATTCAATTGTATTAAACTATAATAAAAATAAAATATATATAGAAAAATAATTTTTTGATTGTCTCAAAGGTATTTTCAAGTATTAGAAAAACTACTTTTTTACTGGTATTTTCTTAGTGAACTTTTAATAAAGATTTTTTCCATAATATTGTAAAAATATTTCAATCATGTTTAATCAACCCTTCCAAATATTAGTGAGATGATTGATTATATATTTTAATATATATTTTTCAAAGTTAAAATTTAAATGATAATAAATTAACAAAACATTTTTAAAAAATCATTGCTTAAAAATAATCTATTATTATATAAAATGTAATATTGTATATATATATATATATATAATTTTAATAATAATATATCTAGACTAAATTATATTTTATTAAAAAATTAAGAAAGTATTTTAAAATAGTTTTTATTTCAAATAAAGAATAGTACATAATCTCTTTAAATATGTTCGTTAACAAATAAATACTAATAAAGAAAAAATAAATAAAAGAAATAAAAAGGAATAAAAGAAAAATAAATTAGAATAAAAAATAATATTATTTAGTTAATAGAAAAATGACATCAAAATAAAGAATATATTAATTTAAAAAATAATAAATAATTAAGTTAGAATTAAATATTGTTTAATTACAAAACCATTCATATAATCATTAATTGATTTGTTATTAATACAATATTTTTGAAAATTAATATCTTATTTTTTTAATAATATATTTTAATATATAATTATAAAATATTTTTATTATAAAAATAAGTTTTCTAATTTTTGTCAATCGGTGTTCACATATACTAAAAGTTATAAATAATTAATATAATCGTAAATAAATTCTATTACCTTCAAAAATAATATTTTCATTATAACAATTAATAAAAATTCGAGATAAATGTGATTAAAACATTACTTTTATTTATTTTCTTAACCAGGACAATAATTTAGGTGCGAATGCATGGAATGGTTTGGGTAAAGATATTATCCTGGTGAAATATATAAATATGAATGATTTATTTGTGTGAAAATGTTTATTAAAATTATTTCGTTTATATAGTAAATTAAATTTTAAAATTGAAAAAACATATATATTTATATCTGTTTGGCTGCAAATATTTAAATTCATCAGATAATTAAAAAAATCTCATATTTATTAATATGTTTAAATAATTTATTAGTTTTTTTTAAATTAAAAAAATGGTTTTTTAAAAATTTATTAAGAAAATTTATAATAAAATAACTAAAAAGTGAATTCTTAAAAATGTGATATTATAAATTTCTATTTTTTTTAAGAGAACAGACAACTCACATAAAATTTATTAACAAATATAGTTTAAATTGAATAATCATATTATTAAGATATAGAATTTTCATTTTTAAAATTTAAATTACACATTTAAAACAACTATTTAAAGCTCATTAATTACAAAATTTTCTGAACTCTTTTAAGGCACTGTAAATTTTGAAAGAAGTTGTTGATTACATTTATATATAATTTACTGACACGTGTTACCAGTTAGGTAAATAATAACTGAACAATGCAATTTCAAGAAAAGACAAAAAGAAAAGTAAATAGTAAATTAGTAACAGAGAATTATCGGAAAAATCGAAATGGTACAAAGACCGGAATAAAAGTAAGTTTGGTTTGATTTGAATTCCCTCCTCCGCTTTCATTGTCTTTGTTCTGCTTTCTTTCTTGCTTCTCTCTGCGCACAAATTCACACCATATTTCTTAACAAAGAACACCTCCCAAATACAAATGGGAGGTGACAAACGAAAGAGAGGTCGCAAACCCAAAAACCCCGCCCCCGAAACCCTAGTCCCCTCCCCGTCACCCACCGCCTCCCCCTCCCCTGCCCCCGCCACCTCCACCGGCCCAGCTGCCGCCCCTAACTCCAACGCCACCCCCACCTCAATGGATGACCCCTTCTCCGTCAGCAGCGTCGACCTCATCGACAAGACCGCCTCTACCCACGTCCGCCGCGGCCGTGGCCGCCCCAAGAAGATCCCCACCCAGTCCGACAAGCCTCTCTCTCTAGCCACGGGGCGTCGCGCTACCCGTACCATCGACAATGGCGGCGGAGAGTTATCGGTTCCTGTCGACGTCGGGGTGCCTACCTTGATGGCGATGGAGACGGACCGGGCATGGGAGGCGCGGGTGCTCCCGGCGATGGATTCTGTGGTGAAGGTGTTCTGTGTCCATACGGAACCGAATTTCTCGCTGCCGTGGCAGCGGAAGAGACAGTACAGCTCGAGTAGTAGCGGGTTTGTGATTAGCGGGAGAAGGGTTCTGACGAATGCGCATTCGGTGGAACACTATACACAAGTCAAGCTCAAGAAACGTGGCTCTGATACCAAGTACGTGGCCACTGTTCTTGCCATCGGAACCGAATGTGACATTGGTAACTAACTCCTGACCCTCACTCTGTCTCTCTTTCTTATCTTGTTTCATTTATCTATTAGTTGCCTTTACAGTTATTTTTATGGATGTCAAATTTAAACTTCTATTTAGATTGGACAGAAAATAAAGTTTTGGCTTTGTGATTCAAGATACTGGGTTGTCTTCTTGTCTGAGAATAGTGCATCGTAGTTTTTCGGAATTAGACATCCAATAGAGAAAAGTGAATCATCTTTACTTTCAGCAATGCTATTTGATTAAAAGTGTTGTGTTTGAAAAAGGACCAGGAGTGTATTTTTAACCTATCAAGAAGGAGATAGGTGTAGATAGAAGATAGAGAAGTTGTTGGAAGAGAGAAGTTATAACTTTTGTTTAAGAAACGTTGTTTTATGCAACTTTCCCCTTGCATATGCAAAAGAGATTGTTACCAGAGTGGAGTCCAAGACCAACCAGCTATAGGAGAGCACCGCTTTACTGCTACCCCAGGACTCCCCCATAGAAATTTACTTTTGTGTGTGTTCACAAAATCATTTAGCATTTTCGATTTACTTGTAGTTTTGAATGTGATAAAAAGATGAAATGGAGGAGTTGAATCATAGAACAATAACGGATGGGAATTGAGTCTAGCAGAAAGACTAGTCCCCTGCGAAAGAGGGGTACATATGAAAATAAAAAAAAAAATCATAACACAATAACCGTGAATAAGTGAAGGGAGCCTGCATATATTTGTTTGTGCACATACTTATTATTAAATGAATGATATTAAAGTATATGTATTCACATATATTTTGCAAAAGTAACTATTTGTTGACCCAAGGACTCTAAAATATTACCAAGGTGCCTTGTGGCTATATTTTCTAATGAGTTCAAATTAATGCATTTGATTTTACACTGCAGCCATGCTTACAGTGGATGATGATGAGTTCTGGCAAGGTATGTCACCTGTAGAGTTTGGGGAATTGCCTGCACTTCAAGATGCGGTTACTGTTGTAGGCTACCCAATTGGTGGAGACACTATCTCTGTGACCAGTGGTGTTGTATCGCGCATTGAGATTCTATCTTATGTTCATGGTTCTACAGAGCTTTTAGGTTTACAGGTTAGGTTGAAATGATTAGTTTTCCATCGTTATCATTTAATGTCTGTTTGAAAGAGCTTACTGGGAGCTTGTTTGGGCTTAGGAAATAGCGTAGGATTCTCACAAGCTCATTTGACCCAATCACTATAAGTTTCTTGTTGTAGTTATCATAATAAGTTCTTTTTAGCTAATGATTGGAACTTGCTGAATTAACAGTTAATTAAGTAGTATAGCCTAAAATCTAAATTTACCCTTAGTTATGATTTATTTAATGAAGCCTGATATCCCCTTGTTTTTTGCAGATAGATGCTGCTATAAATTCTGGCAATTCTGGTGGACCTGCATTTAACGGTAAAGGAAACTGTGTGGGGGTTGCATTTCAGTCCCTTAAGCATGAAGATGCGGAGAATATAGGTTATGTCATTCCAACACCAGTTATCATGCATTTCATCCAGGATTATGAGAAGAATGGAGGATATACCGGTAATATGGTAGCTACAAACTAAGATGTAGATTTCACTATTACAAGATGCTACCTGAGTTTGGTAATTTTTTCAAGACTTGAAGCTTTATATACTCATATCTTTCTTACTTAATCTGTTATTAGGGTTCCCTATTCTTGGGGTTGAGTGGCAGAAAATGGAAAATCCTGATCTGCGAATGGCAACAGGCATGAAACCTGACCAGAAAGGTGTGCGCATTAGAAGAATTGACCCTACTGCTTCAGAATCTAAGTTTTTGAAGCCATCAGATGTGATCCTTAGTTTTGATGGGATTGATATTGCCAATGATGGAACAGGTGAGTGGTTATGTTTAAGTTTCTTTATACATTATGCTCAGGATGTAGCTTATATTTGTTTAGGTGCACTTTGTTAAAAACTAAAAAGTCTTTTGAGTGAAACTATCATTTCTTATTTGATGGAAACTCTGATACAGAAGGTAGTTTTATTAAAAATTTGACCTCTTTTAGAACAATCGTAGCATTAGTTGAACTAAACATGTCACACTCAGCTCTTCAGATTTTTGTCATTTACATAAATTATTGGTTTTATGACAAAAGTGTCTCTTGTGAAAAGAACTTAAAACATATGAACTTGTTTTTTAAAGAATGCCACAACTCAATTTTGTATAGAATTGATGGAGTCTATTTCTCTCTAGATCTGTCCACTTTTGGGATTAGCATTTTTTTGTGGTTTAAGGTTTTATGCTGCTGATTTCAATTTAGATAAAACCAGTAGAAACAAAACTTTGCCATCTCTCACTAGTCGTAGTACATTACTGGATCAATTCTAGATATAATATTATGCTCTTTGGCTATAACGTCACTGTCTATATTGGTGCATTGTTTTTCTGTGTTTGTTCACTTTTAGGTAGCAATAATTATGACCTAACATAATTAGCCATCTTTCCTATGGCCAATATATAATATATGAAAGATTTGAGTATAACTGTTCATAATGTTTTAATCTCCTGGTCTTGGGTGTTCTTTTCAGTTCCATTTCGTCATGGGGAGCGCATTGGTTTCAGTTATCTCATCTCACAGAAATACACTGGAGATAATGCAGCAATCAAAGTGCTTCGAAACACAGACATTTTCGAGTATGACATTAAACTCGATAGTCATAGAAGGCTTATTCCATCACACAGCAAGGGCAAGCCTCCGTCATATTATATAATTGCTGGATTTGTTTTCACAACTGTTTCAGTTCCATATCTTCGTTCTGAGGTCTGTGGTTAACCAATATCTCTATACTTTAATAGTTCAGCTATTGGGTGTCTTGGGTGATGCTGTTAGTTTTACTATTGTTGAATTGATATGGATGCTCTTGCAAAGTTTCTTTCTCCAAGTGAATGTTTAGTACTTCTGTGTTCTGGACAAACTTAATCTGATATAATAATTTGAACTTGTGGTACATCTATGCCTAAGTGGAAAATATTCATTATTGCTGCATGAAACTCAATATCATGAATGATGAGAACATTGGGTTGCTTAGATTAAAATTATTTAACAACTTTAATAATGGTAAGCTGAATAAAATGTGGTTCAGCTTTCCTAGCAATATGGAAGTATATGTCATGCCACAAGGTGCATTGAGAAGGCCGTTATAACGTGTAGTAGTTTCTGTGCAAGGGATGTGGTGCTGTGTAAAAGTTGGAGCTGGTGATTATTTGCAATAGAAAGTTATGTATTTATTTCTATAATAGTGATATGTAAGGTTTTGAAATTATAATTACATAGGTTTAACTCTAAAGTTTCATTTCACGAGACCGTATGTTGCACCTTGTACCTTTTATTATTTACATCACTTTTGGCACTGGCTAGTAAATTCATTTATTGAACATGCATTTGCTTACTTTGCTGTGGATGGAGCCATTCTTTTACAATTCATTTTATCATGTATGGACAGTATGGAAAGGATTATGAATATGAAGCTCCAGTCAAGCTTTTGGATAAACTGCTGCATTCAATGCCACAATCACCGGATGAACAACTTGTCGTGGTCTCTCAGGTATGCTTTCTGTCCGTCTTTTTTTTTTTGTGCTAAGGGGGTCTTACGAAAGTTTGATTATCTCTTTTGACACTTTAAAGGTGCTTGTGGCTGATATCAACATTGGATATGAAGATATTGTTAACATTCAGGTTGTTAATGGTTATGTTCCATCGTTTTGCTTTCCTTTCAAACAGCTGTATTGGCTTAACCACTCAATTGTTTACCGCTTTTTATTCTGTATATCTATGTAGGTCCTTGCTTTCAATGGTAAACCAGTGAAAAACCTGAAGAGCTTGGCCACTATGGTAGAGAGCTGCGAAGATGAATATCTAAAATTTGATCTAGATTATGATCAGGTGCCCTAGCCTTCCTTCCCCGTTTTATGTGCTTGTATGAAAACGGGAGTAGCTATATAACTAACAAATCCTCTTTTATATGCAGATAGTGGTGCTTCGCTCAAAGACTGCAAAAGCAGCTACTCTTGATATTCTTGCGACACACTGTATTCCATCAGCTACGTCTGATGATCTGAAGTCTTGATGTTGTAGATTCTGCATCATGATCTGGATTACAATGCGGTAGATTCTGCGTCGTGATCTCAAGTCATTATACACATTATGTGGTTACAATGATGCAGATGTGTAGGATTGACCTAACTTTTAGTGAGTATTTCCCTACATAGCAGTGGGAGTTGTGTGTGATTGTGTGTGATTCAAGTGCTAATACGGGGGACCCTCATGGTTCTGGATTTTGAAAGGGATGAGAGATAGGGTAAGCAGGATTTACGTTAAAATTCATTATCTTCTGATACTTTGGCCTTTCTCAAATTTTGAGGGAACTTAGCAATGTAAAGAGTCCATTACTTTCACCAATGTGATATATAACAGAGCAGGCATCGCAAAATAGAAACTAGATATTGGTGGCGAAGTTTCAAAAAATATTGTGCATGTTTGATTTTTCTTCCAAAGTTGATCGACATCCTGAGAAGCAAATATTAGTTTCTGCATCTTCAATCATGTCTTTAATAAATTGGCAAAGATGAAGGTAAACACTGGTAAATGGTTACACTGAAAAATTGCTTTCAAGTTTTCCTCTGTTGATTGTGCCCACAATACGGGATAAAATCCGATGGCAAATTATCACTAAGCCAATCATACTAAAGCATGGAAATGCTCTAAAGTCAATAGGAAGCATCCAAAGCTCACGCTTTCGATTGGGGTTGGACTATTATTTAACACTTCACACGTTTCTTGCATCAAAATATTTATTTTCCTGGGCGGATACTTTGTCCAGAGCAATTAAATTTAGTTGCAATTATATGTTTTTTGTATGCAACCCGTTTTTCAAATAAATATAGTAACTTTTAACCATAAAATAAATATTTACTATTATATAAATATATAATTATGTTTTAGTGAAATTATACAGCTATTGAATTTTTTTTTCAAACAAAAAAATATCTATATATTATTATAATAATAATAATCATGGATGAATAAAAATAATTAAAAAGTAATATTATATTATTAAATAAAGTTGTGTAATAGGTATTTGGAGAAAGATGGTTGTGAATCAATTTTTTCCTTAATCTATTTCTACCTATTAAAAAATAGAAATAACCATATACATTCATTATTTAAGTTTTTGAAAATACTACATGTTCATGTTCATGTGAAAATGAGAGTTACCTGCCAACATGAAGTGTTTCGCCAAGGAAGAAAACACTGGAAAAGGAAGCAATGGCAATCCCCACAGGTTCGTTCGAACAAGCTAAGCTAACAAATACAGGTCCTTTTCTTTTTATGCACCAAGTCATAGATGTCACCACTGTTCCCACAATAGCCTGCAATATTGTTCTCCACATACAAGGAATGAGCTTACAAATAAACCCCTCCTCATTTTACAACTTGTTTTTGTAATGGTTTCTATTACGTGAATACAGAATAGAAATGATCTCAATCTCAGACCTTATTTTACAGGCGTTAGGCTCTTGGACTGCGATGAGATGAATATTGGCTGCAGAAAAGCTTAACCAAATCAAGATCCATCACTAAAATTGAAGAATTAGTGGTCTAAATCACACCTGAGTAATATTCCAGGGTGCAAGAGACCCCTATGACCCAGTTACTGGCTTGAGCCAATAAAGATGAGAGTGGTCGTGATGGAGAAGGTTGAATTCGAAAGTTGCTTATGGGCTGCCGTTGTAAAGGGTCACGACTATTGCCCCTGAGAAGGACAGCACCGTGCCCATCACGTTAATATTAAAATGATTCATAAAATTTTTAAAAGTGCATTAATGTTTATAATTAAAACTTATAATAATAGAAATTTAATAATATTTTAATAAATTATAATAACAAACTCTAATGATAAATATTGATTCATATTTTCAAGTCTCTTTCTTACATGAATAATTAAGTTTTTAGAGAAATTAATTTCAAATACTTTTTAGAACCAGCTTTACATGATAATATTATTTTTTTTATATTTTATTTAATAGATTTTATTTTATTTTAATAATATTTTATTTAAATTAGGTATTAAGATATTTTATTATCTTTTAAAAAAATACTGAAAAGATATTAATTTATTATTTTGATTTAGACAATTACGATTGATATATTATTAATATTTGATATTTTGTCATATTTTTACTTTATATATAAATAGAGTACATGAGTGAAATATATACTCGTACCCATATGAGATATATTTTATATATCATAAATACACATACACAAAACCTTTAAATAAATTTTCATCAATGGTATCAAAGTTATTAGAACTTTGGTTCTTATAAGAAGAATGAAAATTACTATTCTAATTTTTAATGACCTATGAACTGTAAGAATGTAATCTTATATTGAAGGATTGAATATATAAGAAGTTGTGAAAGAATATTACATCATTAATCCGCTATCTCGAAAATCCTACCATGACAAAATGGGTTGAGAAGAAAATATCTTCTTCACATTACATGTGAAGAAAAGATCAATGAAAGATAGAAAAAGTAAATTCTAATATGTTAGGTCTTAATCAGAATAACATGATTGTAAAAGAAAAATATGACCAGATGATTAAAAAAATTAAGATTGAATGAAATAATGATCTTATACAAGAAAGAGAATCATGATGAGAAGAAAGATTGTTTTCACATAATTGTAAATAAAAACATGATTGCAATAATAAATTAAGATTGAATAAAGTGATGATCTCATAAAGAAAAAGAATGACATAAATTCCAAGCAAAAGAGAGGAAGAAAACAAGAATAAAAAGAAAGAATATTCAAATTCAAATAAATAGATATTAAAAATAAAGATGAATGTTGAAAATATTACTTTATTATCTTTTATTTAAATTATGTATTAAATTTTTTTATTATTTTTTAAGAGAAGAATAAGAAAATATTAGATTATTATTTTGATTCAGACAATTATAATTAAAATATTATTAATATTTGACATTTTATCATATTTTTATCTTTACATAGAGTACATCAATAAAATAGATACACATGTCTATATCAAATATATTTCATATATAAAATAAATACATGTACACAAAACTTTAAAGAAAAATTCTTATTATTACTAATTAATGAAACCATGTGCAACAAACACATTTAACACTAATAACATTTTTGTGTAGGAACCAAATCCTAAATATAAGTAAAGCTCTTTTTACACTTTCCAACACTTTAAACTAATAACATTTTTGTGTTCGTGTGTAGGAACCAATTCCTAAATTTGATTTTCTTTACTTATGCTAAGCTCTTTTTACACTTTCCAACACTTTAAATATTTTTTATTTCAACAAAATTTGCAGATTCTAACACAACATTATACCTTTCATATATATTAAAGTAATTTAATTCCTTTAACATGGATCATCAACATTTTCATCTTGTTCTTTAAACGAAAAATTAGAAAGTTTCTTTAATTCATTTTTCTCCTAAAGCTTAATTAGTTTAATTAGGCGTAAATCAAACAATACGTTGTAGCATTTTGTTAAGAAATTGACTAACATTTTCAACACATCTTGATTAATATCCTTTATATAAAGTACATTATTGATTTTCTTTTTTATATATGAGTAATTTTTAATTATAATAAGTCTCTTGATCTTTTTTAAGTCGACACTTTTCATTTTTAAGTCTCATTTTTTAAATAATTATTCTATTGAACTCCTTAAATAATTCTTCATCATAAATTATAGGATGTATGTATGTTAATCAACCAACTTTCATTATTGTTGTTGATGACAAAACAAGTTATTATAAATAATTATTTGTCTTTTTTTCTCTTTTTGTGATCATTCACTTGAGACTCAGTTTGGGATTGTATTTTGTTAATGCAGAATTGCGCAACATGACCAAGCTGATTACGATTGCTGCAGTGTATATTGAGTCTCTTCCATCATCTAAAATAAGGATGATTCTTCTATCGAAACATGGACACTGATTTAACTTCGTATTTTCTTCTCCTCTGTTACCTTTTAACACTTTCTTCTAAAACAAAGTTGTTATTTGTTGAGAGTGTTTTTTTTTTTTTAACCAAGTTTCTTATTGACTTATAAAACACCTTCAATCATATATTCTCTCACAAGTCTCTTTGTTCTTATACTTGTAAATCATACAACAATGTTGTGAAAGTAATATTTGATAAATATTTTAATTTTTTTAAGAGGAAATAGTGGACTGAAGAACCGTTCAGGAATTTTTCCATTATCATTGTATAGGAAAAATTTGTCCCAATTGCATCTTAAACTCTCTTATTAAATTCAACAGTTGCATCCCTTTAATTCTCATTTCCTTTTTTTTTTTTGGAAAAAAATTATAGATAGTCTATACTCATTTTAGATTCACTATTGTGGTAGAGTTTGTTGAGAAAAAAAAAAAAATAGAAGCAGCAAATTTTGTCGTTGATTTTTTTTTTCTAACTTTCTTTCTTTGTGATTTTTGTACCTTTTTTTTCTTGTGATTTTTATTTGATTTAGTGTCGAATTACCTGGTTATGGATTAACTCATAATCCTTCCCAACCGTCTCTCAAAGATAGTTCGCATAAAATTTAAAACATCAATTTTCACCGTTTAAGTTATAATTTTTACCCTAAAAATTGTAATGTAAAACTTGATATTGAGAATGCATTTTCAACACTCAATGTACTTAGATATTTGATAGAACTCTCAATCTCAATAGGTAGCTCCAGGACTAATAAAACTCTTATTACCAATTATTGGATTGCACAATATTTTTAGAATTGAAAACTGTTGACATATTTTTATTCATATTGACATCTTTTAAATACAATATAATAACAATAGAATTTCAACAGTGAGGGAATAAACTGGAATAAACTATAATAGACACTTACTTATATTTTCAAGAAATCTCGACCCAAACAACGGCTAACGAGCCCCTACCCCTACCTACCCCCTACCTACCCCCTACCTTCCTTCTGATAGGGGGTAGGGGTAGGGGAAAGCCTTGGTCAAGTCAAGTCAAGCGCGTTAGCTCTTTTATTGATAAAGGTGAACCAGATATACACGAGTAAAAAGTTATGCTAAAACATTGCCTTCACGGGACTGTCTGCAGTAGAGGACTCGCCTGGGAAGATGGGGATGATTGTCCATCAATTTGGAGGTCTTTTGCATTTGCCTCTTTGGATTGTGCCCAAATTACTGCGTAAAATCCGATGGCGATTATCACTGCGCCTAGGACACTGAAAGAATGAAAGCACATAAAACAAAGTCAATATAGAAATAGTACTGTCAGCAAAGCAACATAAAACTATGGAAAGTTTTGGTTATCCTGAATTTGGAACAGACAGTCAACAAAAAGAGTGCTAATGTAATTGGCTGATTAACAAAGCCCCATCGAGATGGAATGACATGGCAAAGAAATTTTGGCCGTATGAGAGTTACCTGCCGACATGAAGCGTTTCACCGAGGAAGAGAACACTCGAAAAGGCTGCAATGGCGATGCTCACAGGCTTGAACAAGCTAACAAATACAGGTCCTTTCCTTTTTATGCACCAAGTCATTACTGAAAATGTCAGAATACTTCCGACAATAGCCTGCAATATTGTTTAGCAATAAACCGTCAATGGTTTGCAACTTGTATTTGTGTGCTTGCTTCCTTAGTTTTTCTGTTTGTTAGTTAGTACGTGCTTACTGAATAGATTATAGAGATGAGCTCAATGTCGAGGCTTATTTTCCAGTCATTTGGATCCCTGACTACAATGAAAGCAAGTATTGCACTTTGGACAGTTCCAAACAGGCAATAGAAGGCTACTATGGTTGACTGTGATGAATAATATCCTTTAAGAATTGCTGCCTGCAAACAAGTTCAACCAAATCAGATCCATCACTAAAATAAAATTGAAGACCTTTGCACCAATATGACTTAGTGGTCTAAATATCTAACCAAACTAGCCATCGATCTCACCTGAGTAATATTACAGAGTGCAAGAGAGATGGAAGCAGCGGCAAAGAAGAGGCCCCCAATGGCCCAGTTACTGGTTTGAGCCAACAAAGATGGCAATGGTTGTGACAGAGAGTGTGCAATTCGAAAGCTGGTGATGGCACTGCCCTTGTAAAAGGTCACGAGTAATGCTCCAGAGATGGATAGCACTGTGCCCATGACCTTGATCTGGCTGATAGAGCTTCCAACATTCAACTTCTCCATCCTAGAATAGGGCAGTAAAATAACCCCATGTCGTGGTTTTGCTATCTTAGTTCCAGTTCTAATATTAAATGCAACAACTAACAACATATATTTTATTAAACTCGAGTCATAAATACAATTATAAACAATGTCGTACAATGTAATCCGTTCTGAAAAACACCCAATTTATATATATTTAGATATAACTCTACTCGTTTAATCTTACACACTCCAATTTTCACATTAATTTAGAGTCTCTACACCAAAAAACGATTCACTTTCTATTGGAACAAATTTTAATCTGTTTGGGTTCTTACAATTTTGAAACACTGGGACTAAAATGGATTAAAAAGTGTTCGTGCAGGAATTAATAACCTATAAAGATAGTGCATGTATTACATCTAATTAAATTGTGTTACTATTACATAAATAGAAGTAAAAAGAAGAGAGGGAAATTGATTACCCGAGGATGACCGCTAGCACAAAAGTGATTGCTGGAGTCAAATTGCTCATAGCGGATCCAAGAGTGGGAGAGCTGTAGTCAATGGCCGTGAAAACACAATTCTGCATGACAGTTATACTGCACATCTCCAATAAACAACATTCTTACATTTTTGTCAAGCGATTGAGTTCCCGAGTAAAAGAATGAAAAAAATAGTTAGAAATGTTATTACATAGATATACACTACACACACATACATACCCTAGAATGCCGAGGAGAAAGAACTTGCAGAGAAGCGAGAAAGAAAGGGACGCTCTTGTAGCTCTGCAAAGTTGAAAAGTTGAAGCTAAGGTAATGTTAATGATTTGAAAAGTTGAAGATGAGATTATAACTTTGTAAATGATGTTAAAGTTGTGATTGAAGGAGCTTAGAAAGAAGGTAAAAAGAGTAAGTTGAAAGAGAGAGAGAGAGAGAGAATACCTGTTGATGAAAAAAGTGAGAGGGAGGAGTATGAGGGTAGCAAGGGCGTTGGAGTAGACAACGAAGACGAAGTGGTTCATTCCTCTCTCTATGGCTGCTTTACCTATAGTGGAGAGACCCACGTCAAAGCACTCAACCATGACCATGGCTGCTATTGGAGTCCATTCCAACAACCTGTTTCCAACCCCCATTTGATCCTTTTCAGTCTGTCTAAATGTTGTGAATTGGGTCGGTTTTTATACAAGATCTTCAAATAGGATCTCTGTACCACACCACCATTATTTCCAGAAATTATCACTCACATGTGCAAATCATTTTCTCTCCAAAATGTGCGGAAAATGTACAAGGAAAAGAACATTTGGAATGGAAAACAAAATGTAGATAGCAAATATATAACAAAATGGCCAACTTTACAAACCACCATTCAACTCTATTCGATTATATTTCACCTAATTAAATTGATCTAATTTATTGAATTTAAATTTATGCATTTATTGAATTATATATACATATATTCTATCAATATTATTAAATTAGGTAATATTAACTTACTATATTATATACTAATAGTAGTTAATGTTTAATTAATTATAAATATTTATTTTAAACTTCATTACAAGCTAAATAACCTAACATAGATCAAACATTAAAAATCCTTATAAGAATACCAAAACTTATATATGAAGACGATATTTTTTTATTTTAAATAAATAGTTAGAAATAAATTCGTACGGGTTCGTATATATATTATTTTTCAGAGTAAATCCCCACTTTCCTATAAAAGATTGAAATCGTCATTTGTTTTATTCCTAACTTTATAAAGTTTTTATTTTGTTTCTACACTATAAAATATAATTTATTTTAATTTTTATTAATATTAAATATTAGTGTAATGATATTTAATAATATTAGACAACTTCTTTAATTATACATTTAATTGACTAAAATTATACTATTTCAATTCCAATTTATCTATAGTTTTACAATTTGTCTTCAAATAAGTGATGTTTTCATTTCACAATATATTATTAGTTCATTTTTCTTAATATACTTTTACAAAATTAATATACCAAGAATTATTATAATTATTTCACTCTTTATTGAATACATTTTTCAAGACTGTGGAACTGTTTAAATTGAAAAAAAAATGATACAAATCATAAATTATAAAAGAAGTAATTAATACTATGTTAGAAATAAGAAGTTTATTAGAATGACACTTAATTCAATAATATAAAAGTCAATGGATACTTAATAAAAATAAATAAAACTGTGGAGAAATCCAAGTAGGATGGAAGGGTACATTTCTGCCAGAGTACCATAGAGCATTGTGATTGGTTCTTAAAAATAAATATCTTGGATTCTTTGCTTTTTGTATGAATCATTCATGTGGAGCATAGTCAACCACACATTCAAGAGAAATAGGTATAAATTGTTTTTCTTGTATATTTTCTACAAACTCAAAGGGTGATAATACTATGAAATTGAAGGTTATATAAGCAAAAACATAATTGAACCGAATTAGTTGTTGGCCATTTAATTTCTTCTTTGTTTATTTAAAGTTATCTCACATTATATAATTTTTTTTCATCACAAAATCGTACAACGTTACACGACTTCATCATCCTCTACAGTATTTTAAAAATTCACCCATTCATGTAAACATCTTTAACCCAATTTTATAAAAAAAAAAAAAAACCACTTCCATGAAAAGAAGTATTGCAATTTGGATGGTTCAAAGAGGCATTGTTAACTATACGAACAATTGGATTAGGTTATGTAGTTGTGACCCCTAGTTTATTTTAAAAATGATAAGATGAGAGGGTGTTTTTAATCCATTATTAACTCATTCTGTTTATATGATGTAGGAGTTAGTTGATTGATCCATTTAAAAAAAAATTATATATAAAAATAAAAATATAAAAGATTATAATTAAAAATATTATATTTTTTATTATATTATTAATATATATATATATATATATTATAATATTATAATTTTAATTATAAAATTTAATTAATTAAATTTAAATTATTGATTATAATTATTCATTTTAATATATAAATATAATAATTTTTAATTTATTTAATAAAAATATTAAATAAAAAATAAAAAATTAAAAATTAAAAATTAACTATATAATTAAATATATATAATTTTATATAAAACCCGAAAAACTCATATAACTTTATAAATCAATCATTCCATCCTATTTTTGACTTGACAGAAATAGGATATGTTAGGTCATCTACATCCAGGAATTATTGACTGCAAAAGAAATTAAGATCCATGATTAAAGAATTAGTAGTCAAAGGAATCTCACTTGAGTAATATTCCAAAGGTGCATGAGAGTCGGTTTTTCTTTCTAGACAATCAACAATTGAAACTATCTTAAAGAATAAACACAAAATGTCATTCAGTAAAATAAAATATAATATTATTTTTTATTCAAAACCTTAAAATATTTACTTATAAAAAAATTAATAAATTAAGAGAGATTTATTTTTAAAAAATTTATAAACAATGAAAAAATATAATTATATGAAAATTTTGTAACCGCTACAATTTTTAATTTAAAATTTGGTATAATATTTCATTGATTATAGCTGGTTTAGTTTTTTTAATTAAAAACATTAACTAAATTTATTTCATTTTATAATCATTTAAACTTACAACCCTTAATTTTTTTTATTATTAATTCTTCTATTCATTTTATTCAATTTTCATTTATGTTATTGTTCATTTAACTAATAAAGTATAAAAATCTTTCATCATTTTAGTCTCAATATTGAAGTAATTTTTCTCTAATTCGTTTTTCCTCCACATCATCTACTCTCCCTCGTTTCTATCTGTATTATTTCATATATTGAAATCCTGTATTTTTTTACACTGAACACCCAAGTCAATCTTGACTTAAGTAAGTACAAACGAGCCAATGGACTCTATCAGGAAGTTATAAAACTTCTCCACGCACCTCTTTATCCTTTTACTGAATCCGCTTTATCCTTTTACTTATTTTAATATTTTTTTTTCTAGTCCATTATGTTCATTTCATGTTTTGTGTTTATATTTCTTTTTACATTTTTTTTCCACTTTCACTTTGGTATTTTCGTTTTATTCTGCACATTTATTTTGTTTTACATTTATGTTTTACTGATTTTGGTCACGTTTTCGTTCTCACTTTAAATTGACTTTTATCTAGTTTTTGCACAAAAGGACACACCATTAGTCTATATTCTAGTTGATTTTGTTGTTTGAGGTTTAACTTTTCTAAAAATCATTTTATTTCTCTGTTATTGGATGGATAGGATGGTATGTTGAACATGTAGGATGAGATTTTGCATATTTCATGGGTTTTGATAGGTAGCTTCCATGGTTGAGCCTGCGATTTTGTTTATGTTTTCCAAGAGGTTCAATTATTAGTAAAATATGGAGATGAAGTTTGTCAGGTATGTTAGTTTTTGAAACTTGATAGAGATATTTTGCATGGGAAAATGATCATCTGTAATCTCTAATAATTTTGAAACTTGATCAAATATAAGATGAAGAGGATCTCCTTCACCTTAATGAAAGAAAGTTTTACCTCCTTTAAGGTATTTGATTTTACTTTGTGATAGTTTATGGATATGTTACATTGGTGATTTAAAGTTGTTATTTCAATATATGTTATATAAGGTTGGAATGTATTTCTTGTCATGGTATATTATTAGCAACTTAATAAGGTACAAATTATTAATGAGAAAATAAATCTATTATTTATCTCTTGTAGTTATAATTTAATGTTTCTTTTATCTATATTATATCAATAAAATAATCATAATAATGATTATTTATTTAAATATTGATGTTTCATTTCATGATTTTAAATACTATTCAACATGCTCTAAAGTGATCTTTTAAAACTAAATATATTCACATCTTTCTTAACTTTTGTTATTTGTATTTTTATCCTCTGTATTTATCTTTTATGTTTGAACTTAAGAAACCTTTTAGAATCACTTATCCTTCATGTAAAAAAGCTCAATAGAAATATAGATGAGAATCATTTGAAGGAAATTTTCAGTGTGTTTAATTATTTCAACCTTCTAGTTTGATCTACATTTATATTTTAAATGTAATATATATATATATATATATATATATATATATATATATATATATTATAGGTTACTTATAATAGTCAAATACTTAGGAAAAAAGTTATTAATTAAAATATATATTCCCTTATTTCTATCTTCTAATTTTATCTTACATTTTCATTATGAATTCATTTATGTGTTATAGGATATTTGTGATTGTCAAATACTTGAAAAAAAGAATGACTAATTAGCATTGCATATTTTCTTATTTTGCTATACAAGGTATTTGCGTGTCATTTTATCATTTACATGAATTGTATTAAATGAAATTATATTATTAAATATTTGTATGAAAATTTAATATTTGTGTAGATAAAGAGAGTGAACAAGATTTATCTATACTACTAGAATTATTTAATATAGAGTTTGACATTACACATATTTTTTGTGTTACATAGACTTATATTATTAATTACTTGCAAAAAGTTTAATATCTTGTATTTATCTTTTAATTATCATAATTTTTAAAAATAATTTTAAATAAAATAAGTTATTTAATGATAAATTATAAAATTATTAAAAAAATTGTAAATAATGGTTAAAATTTTGACTCATTAATAAAATAATTAAAAAATAATATTTAAATAATTTTTGATGATTTTTTACTTTAATAAATTTTAATTAATTATAAAATATTATATATTTTATGTTGATTTTTAATTGTCAAACTATAATAAATAATAATAAAGAGTGAAATTTATATAACAATAAAATATTAATAAAAATGAGAATATAAATATATTATGGAGGATTTTTAATAGTTAATATTTTTTAATGATATAAATATCAATATTTTAAAATATTTATTATAAATTATTTTTTAAATAATATAAATATAAATTTTATTTTAATTATTATAAAATTTATTTATAATAATTTTTATGTAAAGAGACTGTAACCCTTATCCATGGTTCTGATATGGACAGGACTGTGGCCATCACTAATGAGCTTCTAATATTCAACTTCTCTACCCTACAACTTCATTAAGGAAGCCAAATAATCCAATATCAGGGTTCTTTTGTAATGTTTGTAACATCTTTTATAGAATGATACGTCAATTGTAAATCATTTATATAGATGTAAATAAGAAATTAATATATTATATAATATTAGCATTAAATTTTAATTTAGTATTACAATTAATAAATTGATAAATATTTTATTATTAATAAATATTTGAATTAGCTTGGACAAGCAGATTTATAAAGAAAGTGAAAAGTTCGAGTCAACAAATCTATGCTTATAATTTTCTTTGCTTTATTTTCTTATAATTTTCTATTTGAGAATTGAATTATCTTCTAATAGATCAACCTCATAATTATTTTCAATAGTCTCCCAAATAACACTTTGCATCAAGAAAAAGCTCCATTTTGATTGTCCATAGATAATAATTTTCATCCTAAAAATTTTATAGTGTTTGGGTGCTAGATCTCCGAATCTCATTAGGTCCTTCAAAAACCAATAAAATTGTGATTGGATTTTGCATAATTTTAGGGTTGAACTTACATATTTTTTTCATGTCAACAACGTTTATATACATTACAAATAAAACTGAAAAATATAATAATTACATCCATTGATTTGAAAATAATTTTATAGTAAAATTACCTATAAAAACTTTAATCACCCCATTAATACTTATAAAAATAGAAATTTCAATATATTCTAATAAACTCTAATAATATATACTTATTGATATTTTTAACAAATGCATTGATAAAGGTGAACTAGTAAGTGAAAATTAGAGCAATAGCATAAGTATAACCCAATTTTTTCAATCATCTATCCTACAACTTATATATTTAATCATATAACAATAATAATTATAAAAATTTAAAGTTTTATTAATATTATATTGATGATTGGTTGTTCGGGTTTTCAAAATATCATGGTTCTTTTCCAAAAAAAGTCATGCTAAGACATTGCTTTTCACGGAACTGTCTCGAGTAGAGGACTAGCTTTGGAAGACAGGGATGCTTGTCCATCAACTTGGAGGCCTTCTGCATTTTCCTCTTTGGATTGTGCCCAAATTACTGCGTAAAATCCCATGGCGATTATCACTGCGCCTAGGACACTAAAAGAATGAAAACACATAAAACAAAGTCAATATAGAAATAGTACTGTCAGCAAAGCAAGATAAAACTATGGAAAGTTTTGGTTATCCTGAATTTGGAACAGACAGTCTAACAAACGAGTGCTAATGTAATTGGCAGCTGCAACATCTCCAAGCCTATTATGGTTCTTGCCGTAGTCCTTAGCTCATTTTATTGTCGATAGCTTTACATTTATTAACAAAGCCCCATCGAGATGGAATGACATAGCAAAGAAACTTTGGACATGGAGTTACCTGCCAACATGAAGCGTTTCACCAAGGAAGAGAACACTCGAAAAGGCAGCAATGGGAATGCTCACAGGCTTGAACAAGCTAACAAATACTGGTCCTTTCCTTTTTATGCACCAAGTCGTTACTGAAAATGTCACCATACATCCGACAATAGCCTGCAATGTTGTTTAGCAATAAACCGTCAATGGTTTGCAACTTGCATTTGTGTGCTTGCTTTCTTAGTTTTTCTGGTTGTTAGTACGTGCTTACTGAATAGATTATAGAGAAGAGCTCAATGTCGAGGCTTATTTTCCAGTCATTTGGATCCCTGACTACAATGAGAGAAAGTATTCCACTTTAAGAATTGCTGTCTGCAAACAAGTTCAACCAAATTAGATCCATCACTAAAAAAATTGACGACCTTTGCACCAATATGACTTAGTGGTCTAAATATCTAACCAAACTAGGCATCTATCTCACCTGAGTAATATTACAGAGTGCAAGAGAGAGAGAAGCAATGGCAAATAAGAGACCCCCAATGGCCCAATTACTACTGGTTTGAGCCAACAAAGATGACAATGGTTTTGACGGAGAGTGTGGAATTCCAAAGCTGGTGATGGGACTGCCCTTGTAAAGGGTCACGAGTAATGCTCCAGAGATGGATATCACTGTGCCCATGACCTTGATCTGGCTAATAGAGCTTCCAATATTCAACTTCTCCATCCTAAAATATGGCAGTAAAATAACTCAATATCGTGGTTTTGCTATCTTAGTTCCAGTTCTAATGTTAAATGCAACAACTAACAACATATATTTTATTAAACTCGAGTCATAAATGGATTAAAAAGTGTTCGTGTAGGAATTAATGTATATAAAGATAGTGCTTGTATAACATCTAATTAAATCGTGTTATTATTACATAAATAGAAGTAAAAAGAAGAGAGGGAAATTGATTACCCGAGGATGACCGCTAGCACAAAAGTGATTGCTGGAGTCAAATTGATCATAGCGGATCCAAGAGTGGGAGAGCTGTAGTCAATGGCGGTGAAAATACAATTCTGCATGACAGTTATACTGCACAATTCCAACAAACACATTCTTACGTTGCTGTTAAGCGATTAAGTTTCCTAGTAACAGAATGGGAAAAATAGATAGAAATGCAATTACCTAGATACACTACACACATACACACGTACCCAAAAATGCTGAGGAGGAAGAACTTGCAGAGAAGCGAGAAAGAAAGGGGCGCCCTTGTAGTTCTGCAAAGTTGAAAAGTTGAGGTTAAGGCCATGTTAGTGATTTGAGAAGTTGAAAATGAGATTCTAACTAGTTGTGATTGAAGGAGAAAGAAGGTAAAAAGAGTGTTGGAGTAAGTTGGAAGTGAGAGAAAATACCTGTTGATGAAGAAAGAGAGAGGGAGGAGTATGAGGGTAGCAAAGGCGCTGTAGTAGACAACAAAGACGAAGTGGTTCATTCCTTTCTCCATGGCTGCTTTACCCAACATGGAGAGACTCACGTCAAGGCACTCAACCATGACCATGGCTGCTATTGGAGTCCATTCCAACAACCTGCGTCCAACTTCCATTTGATCCTTTTCCGTTTCTGTCTATTAATGGTGTGAATTGGGTGGGTTATATAAAGTTCGAAAATTATAGATAGACATGATAGACAGAAAATGATAAAATTTTAAATAGCGCTGGTATTTTTACATCCCAAAAAAAAAATTTATGTCATTATTTATTTATTTTTTTATTGGAAAAAAATTATTTTGACTACCTTCTTTTCATATATACAATCTACAGCTGCTTTTAATAATAATATAATAATTTAAAATTATTTTTAATTATTTTTATACTTATTATATTAATAAATTAAGTTATATTGAGAATTGCTTTTATCTGTGTGAATATATCATAATTGTTTTTTCATTCTTTTCCTCTAATGAATCAAAATATTATTATTTTATGTATATATTTATTTATAAGAAGAAATTGTTAAAATATTTTTTTCAATTTTAAATTTTTATACGGTGACAGGGTTATATAGTGGGCCACGACCACGGGTGCCCTGCTAGCCGATCCCAATATTAATTCGTTAGTTTATTTTGTCAGATTACATTTAGTTTATTCATACGGCGGGTTTATATAAAAAAAATTCTAATTGAAAATATGTGAAAATATATAAGTATAATATAATTTTAATTATATATTAATCAATTAAATTTAAATTATTAATTATAATTATATATTTTAATATATAAATATAATAATTTTTAATTTATGTAATAAAAATATTAATTAATAAATAAATAATTTGAAAATTTTCATATAATTAAATATATTTTTTTAAAATATTATATAAAAATATATTGATCAAATAACTTATAAATCTATCTTTTAACCAAACAAACTAAAATTTATAATAGATTCTAACAATAACCAACCAATTCGTCTCGTACAAACTAAAAATAAAACATTTCAATGAACCGATTTTGTCATCGAAAAAGATAGAATGTTTAAATATTATTTATAAAAATTAGTCTTATCTATCTATTTTTTCTTCCTTCAAACAAATTATAATTATAATATTAAAATAGATTGTGTGTTTGTGTCCTCCAAATTATCATAAAAGGGATAGATGTGTCCAAGTGGCGAATGTTGAACATTAATTTTGTAGGGATCAAATAATATATTATTAATAAATAATAAATAAATATAAAAAGAAGAAAGAAGATAAAAGGGTAAAAAGATAAAATTCTAGATATATACTTAAATATATTAAATGATCATTAAATTTGAGAGAAACAAAATCATAAATTATATGAGAGTTACAAAACTAATGAGGGGTTGAGAGGATAAAATTGTAAATATATAAGTAAATATATTAAATGTTCATTATGTTTTGGACTAAAATCATAAATTACACGAGTAGCTTACAAAACTTTAGGGTCACCACCTCCCTCAACTCCGAAAAAAAGATCCATCACTCAATGTGTACGACACCACCATTATTGCATGGGATCATTATTCACTTGGGCATATTCTTTTGGAACCAGCATTCATAAAAAAATCTTACCATCATCTACTAGCCACCCACTTAAAAGATAGATAACAAAGAGAAGAAACTTTTATATTTTAAATTAAAAATAAAATATGCTGAATTATAGGTATCTAATGGTGGGGATGAAAGGAAAATGGGTGTACATTAAGTATTAATTTTTATTGTTTTTTCTCCCTAAAATGTGCAGAAATAATGTATAAGGAAAAGATAAAATGGGTGTACATTAAGTAATAATTTTTATTGTTTTTTCTCCCTAAAATGTGCAGAAATAATGTATAAGGAAAAGATATACGAGAAACTTTAATAGCCACCTATCAACTTTATCCAGGTATATTTCACCTACTTAAATTGATTTTAAAATTATTTATTATTCAATTATAATAATATCGAGAGTAAAAATTAATAATCATAAATTCATTATTTTTTATTTTAGAGATTTATTAAATTATATTTGTTTGGATTGTAATAATATCTTTAAGATCAATTTTTTTGTCCGAAATATTGTTTGTTTTAAGTTTTCGTCCGTCACAATTTGTTTTTAAAAGATATCTTGGTGAGTAGAAAGAAGAGGACGTATATGATTTATTTTTAGCTTCGACTCCTAAGTTATGTGAGACTTATAACCATACCGGAACATAAGTTTTCAAGTCGATAACTAAGAAGTATGTATGAGTGGAGCGAAACTCTATTATCAACACCACGATAGATAACAATATTTCATTTAGAAACGATTATGTCCCGACCTCATGTCCACTATAATTGTTAGGTTAATGAAAATAATACATCTTGAAAAGTCTCACATCACATTGGATAAATAATGAAGTGGGGGTGATAACAGTTATATGATGAGTTTAAAGTCTATGATATTTCTCACCCCAGTCAAAGACACTTTAAACATGTATTTGATTTTTCTTATACTCTTGTAATGGAATGTTGAGCGGTTTAGTTAAATTCTTATTTTGGAGAGTATGAATATATTTGGGGTCAAAGGACATGAGATAATTGCCTATGTATTGTAAAAATTTTCACATTGTGTTATTCTCTGGTTATCATTAGATAATGATCATAGTTTTAGATAATGATCGTGGTTTTGGTGTTGATTATTTTTATTTGTTAGTTATCATTAGATAACGGTCGTTGTTTTTCTCCAATTTTGGTATTGATTATTAGATAAAGATCATGGTTTTGGTATTGATTATTTTTCTCTTATTTCTCTATTAGATAAAAACGGTGATATTCTTCATAACATTTTTTCCTATCTAAAGTAAAAATTAATAATAACAACTTTATTATTTTTTATTTTATACATTTATTAAATTATATTTGTTTCTTTTATTACGATATTATGGTTAAGATCAATTTTTTTATTTGAGGTATTGTCTCGCTTTAGGCTCTTATCCGTCATGATTTTGTTCTTAAAAAACGTCTCGGTGGGTAGAAAGAGGAAGGTATATATAATTTATTCTTAGTCTCAACTCCTAAGTGATGTGAGACTTATGAACATACTGGAACATAAGTCCTCTAGTTAGGGATTACAAAAGGGGTCAGACCCACCAGCCTGCCATAATATGGCGGGCCGGGTTGGTGTTTTTAGCTAGCCAACCCACTCAGTCAAAGTCCGTCAACCCACTGGGCCAACCTGCGACCATCCTAATTAATAAAAATAATTTTTTATTACAATAAATTTAATTATAAAGATAATATATAAAGTTAAAATTTTTAAAAAGAGAATTAGAAAAGTTTCACTCTCATACAAAATATTCTCCTTACTGAAACACAAGTTTCTCTCTCGTGTTCTCCTTGTTCATCCTAAACACTAATTATTCTTATACTTATGGTTTAAATTAAAGGTGTAAGTAGTGACAGATCTTCTTGGAAGCTGAGGGGGTCATGACCCCCCAAAGTTTTGTAACTCCTATGTAATTTATGATTTTGGCCCCCCAAATTTAATGAACATTTAATATATTTACTTGTATATTTACAATTTTATCTCTCATATGATTTATGATTTTGTCCCCCTCAAACTTAATGATTATTTAATATATTTAAGTATATATTTACAATTTTATCCTTTCACCCTTTCATCTCCTTACTTCATTTTATATTTATTTATTATTTATTAATAATGTATTATTTGGTCCATCCAAGATCAATGGTCAAGATCCGCCACTTGAAAGTGATGAAGATTTTATTGAAATACTCTGGCAAAGATCTTATTGATTTGATAAAGTCAAAGATAAAGTCAAAGTCAGCTTTGTAGCAGTCAACAGTCACTTAGATAAAAGAGTAGAGAGATTAGTGTGTCCGCAGCTCTGCTTAGGTATAATCATTTTTATCTTTTCTGCTGCATGAGGTTTCTTCACTTAAAAGATTTTGCAAAATGCCTCTAAAAACGTTTAAGCGGTTAAAAACAAAGTATTTTAACAAAAGCTTTCTTAAACAAGTTTTTAACCGATATAATTTCGAAATAACCGGTTGTTTTCATTAAAGAAAGTTTTGAAAACCTTCGTCAAGTATTTTAACCGATACAACTTCGAAATAACTCGATTAAAATCACTTAAAATGTTAAGAGAATTGTTTTTGCAGTATTTTAATCGATACAACTTGGTTTTAATCGATTAAATCCACTTAATGTTCGGGATGATCGATCAGAATGCAATTATGACCGATCAGAATCAGATATGATCGATCAGAATTGAGTTATGACCGATCAGAGCTTTTTCAATCGATTAAAACACGTTTCAATCGATTAAAACAACTTAGAAAATTTCTACACAGCGTTTTAATCGATTAAAACTTATTTTTATCAGTTAAAATCACTTGAAAATTTTACAAGAAAATTTTGTAGTATTTTAATCGATTGAATCACGAAACAATCGATTAAAACAAATTAGAAGATTTTTTGTAAAGAGTTTTAATTGATATAAACGTTGTCGTATCAGTTAAAACAAATCTGTTAAAAAATCAAGAACGCTTTAATGGATTAAAAGAAGTTTTAACAGATTAAAACTAGACTTTTAACAGATTAAAAGATTATTTTAACAGATTGATTAAACTAGCAGTTTTGAAAATCTTCTATAAAAACAGTTTGGCTTGAACATTTTGAAAATACATTGAACATCAATCTTTTACACATCCTTTAGCAATCAAGCAAGCAAACTTTAACACTCTTTCAAGAAAGATTCACGCTAGTTTTTTGTGAAGTTCTTTGAAATTCTTTCTTGAGGCAAATTGCTTTCTTTTGAAGAAGAAACACACTGCAGAATTGCATAAAACTGGTTTGAGCATTCTAGTTTCTTCTTTTCATTTCTTTTCATTCTTTTACTGTATTGTTTGGTGCCTGGAATTGTGGGCACTGGTTTCTCTGCAGCTGGAATTTGGTTATTGGTGAAAGGTTAGGTGCAGGAACTGGAATTGTGGTTCTTGTGGTAGATTAAGTGTAAGATTGTAATCTGTAAAACATTTGATCTAGTGGAACTCAGCTGGAATTTGGCTGGAGACTGGACGTAGCCCTGGTATTGGGTGAACCAGTATAAACACCGGTGATATCTTTCTAAACCTTTCTCCTCTTTTAATTCTATTGCTGTGTTTATTGTTGATTGATTGCTTTGTGATTCAAGAACATAACGGAAATCTTATTTTTACAAATAGATAATTTGTTAATTGCGAAAATCTTTCAAAGATCAATTCACCTCCCTCTTAATCTCAGCTTACTCTTCTAACACCACTTGGGTGTAAGAATTACTTAAGCCGGAACAATGTGAAGTTTTATCAAATAAAAAAGATATAGGTATTTAAAATTTTCAATATAAAAAATATAAATTTTATAAGTTTTAACGTTATTTATATATATATATATATATATATATTTATAATTGTTATTATTTATTATTATGTAAATTTTATTATTGTTCTAAATTATAATTTCTTAAAATAATGTTTTGATTTGTATTATTAAATTAAAATTATATATATATATATTGAATTATTGATAAACAACTAATAATCTTATTATTAAATTTATTGAAAATTTTGATTTTGAAAATAATTCTTTTTAATTATGGCGGGACGGGCCAAAGTCTACAGTTCGTCATAATTATAGTGGGTCGATTCGTTCGCCCGCTTTTGGCGGGTTAAAGATAGGGAGGGTCGACCCGTTTTACCATCCCTACTCCTAATCGATGACTAAAGGGTATGGATGAGTGGAACGAGACTCCACTATCGAGCACCACGGTGAATAATAATGTTCCGTTTAAGAATGATTATGTCCCGAACTCATGTCGACTTCATGTTTGTTATGATAACATGATTATGATCAATTCTTATTATGATACATCATTAGGATCAATTACCATAGTATTGTTTATTGTTTAAAACTCTTTTTTATTACTATTTTATCCTTAAAAAACACATCGATAAATAGAGAAACAAAGTTATTATAAACATAAGCGTCCAAGTCGAGGACTCGAAGGGGTATTAACAAAATATATATTCCATTTTAGGAGCTCGAGTCATATATAAATCTTTAAATAGGTTTACATCAGAAATACTATTAAAATATATCTAATTATTTTTATCTATATAAAATTAAGTGATAATATTATATATAATATTAGTTAATGTTAACTAATTAAAAAAATTAAAATTTTAGTTTTAAACTTCATGATGAAAAACAAAACAGCATAATGTAATTCTACACGAAATCTTATCCTAACTAAAATACCCAAACATATGAAGACGGGATTTTTTTCTTTTATTATTTCAAATAAATAGATAGAACAAATTCTAGGGTGTAAGGATAGTGTCCCCAGATTACTTAAATTTAATAATAATTAAATATATTTATTCATATATTTATAATTTTAATTTATATAGTTTTTATAAATATTAAAATGAATTATTGAATATATTAAATATAAATATATTTTTATTTATTAATAATATATTATTTGATTCAAAATTAATATAAAAATTAGTATTATTTATTTTATTCTTATCATTATAATGTTATTATTTTATTTTTATATTATAAAATATAATATATTTTTATTAATATTAAATGAACGATTTTTAATAATATTTTAAAACTTCTTTAATTATACATATTGATTAATATGTTAACGAATATTATTTTCGTTCCAAATGATCTATATTTTAAAATTTGTTTAAAAAAATAGTGGTGTTTTTATTTTATAATTTTTGTTGGTTAAAAATTCTCATTTTTAATTGTCAATTGAACCTATTTATTTTTTTAACTATAATACTTTATGTTCCAATATTATTTATTGTGCATATTTTTTGATAACTGACGTGATACTAGGCAAGATTTTCATAATTACATTTTTAAGGAATAAAATCACTGTGACTGACCCGTAATGAAATAATACCACATTAATATATTATTAATTTTTCTTAATATACTTCTATACAAAATAATATACTAATTATTGAAATATTATTTATTTAATTCTTTACTTGATACATTTATCATGGAACTGTTTTAGTAAAATTGTAAAAGGAATATGATAAATCTAGAAAAATTTACATAAATTATTTTTTATTTTAAAAAATTTTAAATATAAATTTATCATATCATATTATTTTTAAACAATTTATTATTAATTTTATTTTATTATAAATGTTTTTAATAAAATTTTAAAAAATCATTCTCTTTTCTTATTTATTTTAATTTATTTATTTTATAAGGATAATTTATTATTGATTTTATTTCACTAAAATATTTTTAATAAAAAAATTTTCTCATTTACTTAATTTGTTTATTTTATAAATTGTTTGATAAAACAATTACCAACAAAATTTAAACAATAGTAAAATTTGTTTTAAATAATTAATATTTTAATAAAAAAACTTTCACTTAAAACTGCATATCAATTATAAATTAGAACAGAAGAAATATTATTTTAGAAATAAGAAGTTTATTAGAATGACACATAATTCAATCATCTAAAAGTCAATTAATACTTTATAAAAATAAATAGAGCTGTACAGAAGCTCAGAAGGAGGGAAGGGTACATAGGACCTTGTATTTGGTGGTGTCATAAATATATCTTGGATTTTTTTTTTGTCTTGTATCAATCATTCACGTAGAACATCCTAAAACCACAAATTAAACAAAGTAGGTATAAATTGTTTTTCTTGCAATATTTTACGTTCTTACCGGATTTGTGATGGTAGTTGAGTTCCATCATACTCCTTTCTTTTTATACTAGTTTTCTCGAAGAAGAAAAAATCATCTACAATGTCATGTTTATATTAGTATGGATTAGTATGAAATTAAAGTTTTGACTGTTATTTATATTTGAATCTAATACATGGATTTCTCCATTGAATTCTTTGTAACAAAATCTTCGAGAAAGAATATAAAGTTTCACAGGAGGAACAAAGATGATATCAAAACCAAATTATATGGATAATTTTTCTTAATCCCATCCATAATATAATGCAATGCAATTGAGAATAAAATATTTTTTTTTTCACAAAGCAAATGAATAATGCGGTTCTACTGAACCCTATTCTTGGAGAGGGAGCTTTGGAGGAGTTGGAAAGATAAGTGGGAGAGTGAATAAAGAAATTCAAACCTGTTAAAGGAGGTCTTGGACGTGCGATAGAGAGAATGTGCTAAAATGTCATACGCAACTAATTGCTATATGAAGAAAATCAGAGAGTCCTTGAAGGAATTGAGTAAAGAAATCCAAAACATAATGAAAAGAATTTATAAAAATGTCATATATATGACTAGAAGATATCCAAAGAAAATGTTAGGATGACATAAGTTGATGTAAAAATAAAAAATTAAAAAATTTATAAAGGAAAAATACTCATAATCTAATATCTTTTATATTATTTTATATGATTAATATATGTTAGTTTTGAGAAAATTTTCCTGTTCTAAATCCCTCCAAAATAACCGAGAAAAAAATATGGTTTTACAATAGAGTAGTCATCGGCGACAAATGAAAAAATTGGAAAAGTAAATAAAGGAGTTCTTTGGACGTGTAAATTTAAGTCTGTCAGTCTTTTCTCTGTCACTTTGTCAACTTTTTTTTTTCTCCAATTGGTGGTTTCTTCTAGTTGTATGAACTGTGATGTCATGATTCCAAGTTTATCCATCTCCAGAGGACAATGTGGATAAAGATTTTCCAAAAACAATCCTGTGCGCAACCCAATCATGATATGCATTACTACAGCAGGTTCCAAATCTTAATAAGGATGAAATCGACAAATCTCTCCAAAAATTTTTTGTAGTGATTCATTTCTTCCTTATGCTCTTAAAAGGCCGTTAACTGGACTTCATCAGATTTGCTAATTTCAAACCAAACTCTAAATTTACCTGTCAAATTTTTAAATAAAACTACAAAACGAGTAAGTCATTATATCAGTGGATTACGACCCATGGTAGGAAAAATTCTACACTGTTTGTGTATCATCACTTTGGATAAGATAGGTCTGGATATGTTACACTGGCTGTGTTGCCCATTATAAAATTCAATGGTTGGTGATATCAAGTACTAGGAAAGGGGATCATAATCCTTTGACTCTGTTATCTTTTTTGTCTTTTTTTATGGGGTTTGACCGGATGTTTTTCTTTTGTACGGTCTTTGAAGTTTGTATTTGCTCTTTTAGGTCATTTTGATGTCACTCTCAGTCTTAATCTGCTTTTTCTTTTTCTTGGATGACATTGAGGGTGACTTCTTTTTCTTTTATTTGTAAACAAGTTTTAATTTTACCTGTAAAACACCTTCAACCATGTCTTTCTCTTTCATGAGTCTCCTCTGTTTTTTTTATTTGCAAAACATAAAACAATTGTATTAAAATGATTTGACAAATCTTTAGAATTAACAAAAAAAGAATTTAAAATATCCTTAGATAAAAAAAATCGGTTTCAAATAGAAGGCTACTATGGTTGACTGTGATGAATAAAATCTTTTAAGAATTGCTGTCTGCAAACAAGTTCAACCAAATTAGATCATCACTAAAAAAAAATTTGAAGACCTTTCTAACCTCATATGAACCATAGATTGTGGTCAAGGGAAAAATTTATATTACCCCACTATGCCTCGTATAAACTATAAATTGTGTGATCAAGGAGAACATTTACACTGTCAAACTTTTTCAAATCATGACCTTTGTCCCATTTTTTTCCCTTCTCTTAAAAATATAGTCAATTAATATATAAGAGTTATGATAATTAGAGCCTTTTTATTTTTATAAATTGACAAAAATAAATTAAGATGGATTGATAAAAAAATATTTGCTTAAATTGAATTAATGACATTATTTAATTTAAATAAGTAATTTAAACTAATTACCAACAAGTTCAATTAATTGATTTTTAATTTTATTATTTAATATTTCAATATCATTTATTTTTCAGTTTACACAACTTTTAACATAATTTGATTTAAAACAAATACTTTTATTTATTTATTTATTACAATAAAAAACTAAAATAAACGAATAAATTAGTTATATCTTTTTAGAGGTACAAGTATTACATTGCCCTTTTCTGTAGTTAAATCATATACTTTTCCGTATAACCTTTTATTCCTTTTAAAGTTTTTGAGTAATTTTCACTATTTTTTAATTTTTTTTGTACTGAATTTTTTTTATACCAGAATTAGCTATGAGGATAAGCACTACATCTTTCTCTTCTCATTAAAGCATGCGTAAGGTGCTTGTAAGCAATATATTTTTATTTTAAATGGGACCGGTTTTTTAAGCTTAAAATTTTTGCTTTAATGATCATTTTTATAAACACCATATTTTATAATATTTTTATTTATATTTCACTTTTTTACAACTTTTAAATAATTTAATTATTAGAATTAAATATTAATTAAATATAATATTTTAACATAAAAAATAATTAAAAAATTCACACATTTTTTTATAAGTATAAAATTATTATCTATTACAAAAATTACATAATAAAAAGAAATAACAAAAATTAAAAATAAAAAACTAAAAGTTATTTATAGCAATGAGTATAAACTAATTTTCATTATCTTCATATCCAAACATTGTAAATATATTTATCAAGTTATTTTGAAGTTGTGTATCATGAAGATGTGTATCTTTTATAAATATATTACAATAAAATTAGGATGAAGACCATAAAATATATTTCTATTTGATACTCATTATTTGTAACAATTTGACAATATTGTTCAATAACAAAACCAATTCTACATAGAAGTATTATTAAAACTCATAATGTATATATTGTAGTGAGGATTACAAAGAATAACCCAAACAGAGCATGAACAAAAACGAATGAAGAAGGAAATCAGTCTAGAGAGAATTTAGGATAAAGCAATTGTCCCCCCTTTTTCTCATCACATGAAACATAATTTATACTAAACTCTCAATCAATCAAAATCCCTCAACCTAGAGTTAGTTATCTTAATTTTTGTGCTTTTTCAGCCTCCATGATCATCAGGATATGCTGTCAGGTGTCCTTGTTGAATTACATCAGTATTTGACTCTTCTGCCCCTTTGTTATTAATTTTTTTGTTACTAGTCTCAACTGTAATTGTACAGTTCCTTCCTCATTAAAATGAATCTTGTCCTCGAGGTTAAATTCTGGAAAAGCTTAATGCAAAATATAGTGATCTTCCCATGTGGTAGCAGATGCATCTAAGTCTTCCCACTGAATCAAATGTTCTGTAATTTGATGATGACCTCTCAATATCACCCAAGATTGCAAAATAGAAATAGGTTAAATGACAAGATCCAATTGATTGTGCATAATATGGACGAGATAATAAGTGTTAGGTCTTTCAAGAGGAGATTTACAAGGGAGAAACACATCAATGAGGCATGAGTCCAACCCACATAAAGATTGACATCACTCTCAACCAAAAACCTTAAGACTTTGGGTTATGTGTCTTTCTTCCTTATATGTTGCTCAACTTTCTCATTCTTACAAGGATTCCCAACAATCTTATTCTCAAGTATGAATTCCTCCACATTGGTACATCCCTCGAGCTCACTAGTAACCCTTCCATGTACCGGCGTGTAGCTCACTAGTAGCCCTTTCATGTACTGTCGTTCACCCTAACGGGATACACTTACCTGACTCACCCTATTAGGAAGACCGCCGTGTAGCTCATTAGTAGCCCTTTCATGTACCGTTGTTCGCCCTAACCGGACACACTTACCTGACTCATCCTATTAGGAAGACTTTCGATACAAAGACCACTCTAACCCACTGTCAATCAACCTTCAACTTTGATACCACTTGTTAGGTTTTTTGAGGGGATTCACTGGGGAGAGACAACACCAATGAGACATGAGTCCAACCCACATAAGGATTGACACCATTGTCAACCTAAAACCTTAAGGCATTTGGGTTATGAGTTATATTTCCTTATATGTTGCTCAACTTTCTCATTCTTACTCAATGTGAGACCTAGAATTACACGTGGATTACCTAACAATCTCTCCCTCAAGTGTGAATTACTCCACATTAGATTACCTAACACATAAGGTTGCAAATGATCTCCCTTACACATAAGAGTAGAAGGTTGTTCGACAATTTAAGAGTGGTGTCAATTCTTGTGTGGGTTAGACTCATGTCTAATTTGTGTGTTTCTTCCCTATGAATCTCCCATCGAAAGACGCAACAACTGGTATCAAGAGCTTAGGTTTTTTTCATGTGAGTGGGAGCAATGGCAGAAGACGAGAAAGTGAAGATTGAAAAGTTTGATGTAAACGATTTCGGATTTTGGAAGATGCATATTGAAGATTATCTTTATCAGAAAAAGTTGTACCAGCCTTTGTCTGAGAATAAACCAGAAACGATATCTCAGGCAGATTGAGAGTTGTTAGATCGACAGACTTTGGACATTATCAAATTAACATTGGCGAAGAATGTTGCCTACAATATCATCAATGATAAGACGACATATGGTTTCATAAAAACATTATCAAACATGTATGAGAATCCATCAACATCAAGCAAGGTATTTTTGATTTGTCAATTAGTTAATACGAAGATGCGAGAAGGTGCTAGTGTTACATATCATGTGAATGAATTTAATTCCTTATTGTTAAGATTAGTGTTAGTGGATATTAAATTTGACAATGAAGTACAATCCTTCGTTGCCTGATAATTGGTCAGGAACTATCATAGTAGTAGCCAATACATTTGGGACTATGAAATTAACCTTTGAAGAAATTAGGAATTTAATCCTTAATGAGGATGTTCGTAGAAGGAATGCTGAAGAATAAAAAAATTCCTTATTAAGCACCAAAGGTAGAGGTAGAAAGCCTAAAAGAGGGCAAAACTTTGGATGTGGTAGATCAAAGTTCAAGGAGCAAAGACAGTTCAAATCTCACAAGGATATTACTTATTGAAATTATCAGCAGAACAAACACTTTAGAAATCAATGTACTGCTCCTAAAGAAAAGAGACATGACAATACAATGAATACAACAAAAGAAGACAATGATGATGTGTTGATTTGTTGTGTTGAGAGTAAGTTTGAATCTTGAATCATGGATTTTGGTACATCTTTCCATGCTTCTCCTTGCAAGGACTTGATGAAAATTTTTAGAAGTGAAAGTTTTAGCAAAGTGTGTCTAGCAGGTGATGAAACTTTAAACAGAACAGACATGAGAGATATAAATCTTAAAACATTTACGGGTATAATATAGACTTTAAAAGATGTCAGATATATTCCAGAACTCAAGAGAATATTAATCTCTACGGGTATGTTGGATGTTCAAGGATATCAAGTCATATTCAGAGAAGGTCAATGGAAGGTGGTGAATGATAATCTAATTGTTGCTCGTGGTTGATAGAAAGGAACCTTATACATGACATAATTACCTATAGAAGAAGTAAATTTAATTAGTAATGATGTTGGTGATGATTTTGGTCATTCTTCAACTTTGTGACACCAAAGACTTGGTTACATGAGCGAGAATGGTATGAAGATACTAGTATAAAAGGAGAAGATTCCATAATTGAAAAAGGTAAAAGTTGGTTTTTGTGAACCATGTGTGTTTGGAGAGCGGAAAATAGTTACTTTTGCAAAGTCAGGGGATGTCCAAGGTAGAAAAGTTGGAACTTGTTCATTCAGATATGTATAGGTCAACATCAGTCTCATCATTGGAAGGATCACGATACTATGTCACCTTCATTGATGATTCCATTAGAAAGGTATGAGCTTATTTTTTTGAAGCAAAAACCAGAAGTATTTAATACCTTTAAGAAGTGGATAACCATTGTTGAGAATGAGACAAAGTTAAAAATTAAATGTTTAAAGTCTGATAATGGTGGTGAATATAGTAATACTGAATTTGTTGATTACTGTGCTGAGAATGAAATTAGAATGCTTAAAACTATTCCTAAGACACCTCAGCAGAATGGTATTGCTGAAAGAATGAATATGACCCTGAATGAGAGGGCAAAAAGTATGAGAATTCATGCAAGATTACTGAAGACATTCTGGGCAGTAAGCACAATAACATACCCCATTAGTTGAGGACCCTCAGTTCCCATAGGATTTAAGATTCCTTAGGAAGAATGACAAGACAAAGATATAAGTCTTTCTCATATGAAAGTATTTAGTTGTGCTTCTTATGTTCGTGTTAAAGATGTTAACAAGGACAAATTTGATCTGAAAGCAAGAAAGTGCATTTTTATTGGTTATGGAGCAAATGATATAAGATATTGTTTCTGGGATGATCAGAACAAAAAGATTATTAGAAGCTGAGATGTTAATTTAATGAAAATGGAATGTACAAGGATAAACTTGAGACAAAAGCTTAAGCTGAAAAGAAGCCAACAAAGAAGGATAAGGTAGTGTTAGAGGACATTATAGAAGACGATATTTCAAAAAAAGATAGGAGCTTAGGAGACAAGACTATTGAGATGACTACTCATGTCACCCTAGTAGTTGAAGTGAGGAGATCCAACAAAGTTATTAGGCCTCCTCACAGGTGATTTTCTCTTTCAACAAATTACTTGTTGTTGACTGACGATGGAAAACATTTGAGTTATGATGAGACATTGTAGATGAATGATGAGTGGGAGTTAGCCATGCAAAAGGAGATGAACTCACTTGGGAAAAATAAAACTTGGTGTTTGACTGATCTACCAACAGGAAAGAGGGCATTGTAGAAAAATGGGTCTTCAGGATCAAGGAAGAATATGATGACAATAAGAGATACAAAGACCACTCTAACCCACTACCGATCAACCTTCAACTCTGATACATGATGGCAATAAGAGATACAAAGATCACTCTAACCCACTACCGATCAACCTTCAACTCTGATACTATTTGTTGAGTCTTTTGAGGGGGATTCACCAGGGAGAGACAATACCAATGAGACATGAGTCCAACCTACATAAGGATTGACATCACTGTCAACCCAAAACCTTAAGGCATTTAGGTTATAAGTTATATTTCCTTATATGTTGCTCAACTTTCCCATTCTTACTCAATATGGGACTTAGAATTACACTTGGATTACCTAACACATAAGGTTGCAAATGATCTCCCTTACACATCTTTACCTGAGAACAGTAAAAGACCAGATGAATTCAGGTTCCTTGGGGCAAAAGTAGCTTGTAAGCAACCTGTTCAATTCACTCATTACAGGAAAAGGACTAAAGTACCTTAAACTAAGTTTCTAATTTTTCTTGAGAGCAAACGAATGCTGTCTATAGGGTTGCAATTTCACCAAAACCATATCACCAATGTTCAACTCAAATAATTCCCTCTTCTTGTTGGCATATTTTTCATGTAATGTTGAACATTATGCAAGTTAATTTTTAATCTGGTAAGAGTCAAATCTCTCTGCACCAATAGTTCTTGCACTAAAACATGATCATGACTACCAATTTGGTATTTAGTCAATGTTAGAGGATCTCTATCATAAACAATATTAAATGGGTCATTTCACTACTATAATGATAGCAAGTATTGTACCAATACTTTTCCCAAGGCAATAACTTTGACCAGTCTTTAGGAGAATTATAAGTAAAACATCTCAAATACATTTCCAAGATCTTATTTAAGGATTCTGATTGCCCATCAGATTGTGGGTGGTATGCAGTGATCATATTCAAGGAAGTACCACTTAATTTGAGTAGTTATTGCCAAAACTGACTAGTGAAGACCCAATCCTTGTCAGACACAAGTGACTTTGACATGCCATGCAACTTGACCACATTTTTTATGAAAATCTCTACTACTAATTTACTAGAATAGTCAGACTTCAAGGGGAAAAAATGGGCATACTTTGATAGTCTGTCAATGACCACCATTATTACAGTAAAATCATTAGAATTAGGAAGACCAGTAATGAAGTCCATTGCTAATCCTCTCAAATCTGATCTAGAATGGGAAGTTGTAATGAACCATCAAGAAGAGTATTAGCCATTTTTGTTTGCTGACATACCAAACAGTTTTGCACAAACTCCTTAATATTCTTGTGCATTCCTTTCCAATAAAATTGAGTTGTTATTTGTGCCAAAGTTCTTGCAAACCCCGCATGTCTTCTTATCAAAGAACTGTATAACTCATGTAAAATTCGCTTAACAAAATCATGTGCAGCAAGAATAACCAACCTGCCCTTCCAATAAAGCAATTGATCATGCACTGAATAATATGAGTTTGAAGGTTTATTAAGCACGCACAAATCAATAATAGCTTTCAATGCCATGTCTTGCAAAACAACTGCTCTCAACTGCGGCAAAATATGATACTTAGGCTGGGACCAAGCCGCGTAAAAGGATCGAGATATAGAATCAACTACAAGATTATCTTTTCTCGACTTATATTCAATATGAAAATCATACCCTAACAACTTAGGCAACCATTTATGCTGCTATAGTGTTTGAATTACTTGAGTAGTTAAACTTTTCAAACTCTTTGGATATGTTCAAATCACAAATTTATGGCCCAATAAATAATGACGAAACTTTGCAATGACTTCTGTGATAGCATAAAATTCCCTAGCATATGTTGATTGCTTTTGTATTGTGACAATCAATTTCTTGGAGAAATAAGCAACAAGATGAAAATCCTGACTAAGGACTGCACCTATGCCCATTCCTGAAGCGTCGTTTTCTAATACGAATGACTTAGAGAAGTCAGGTAAAGCTAACACAGGTGTTTGAGTAATTGCTGCTCTCAATGTCTCAAATGCTAATGTAGTCGAATCATCCCAATTGAAACTATCTTTCTTCAATAAATTGGTTAAGGGGGCAGCAATCATTGCATAACCCCAAATAAACCTTTTATACCCGAAAGCCTCGCAATTGTTTCAAATTTTTTGGACATGGCCACTGTAATACAACCTACACCTTATCCTTATTCATTACTACACCGAGTGCTAAAACAATATGGCCAAGATAATCAACTTGTTGCAGCCCAAAAGAACAATTAGAAAATTTGGTAAATAGTAACACTACTTCAAAGTGTTATAAATGAACTAGCCAGGAAGGATTGAATACTAATATACCATAAAAAATAATAAGCACAAATTTCCTTAACATACCTTGGAAAATGTCATTCATTAAGCTTTGAAATGTGGTCGACGCATTGATGAAACCAAACGATATCACAACCCATTCATAGTGCCCTTGATGGGTTTGAAAAACAATCTTAATTTTATCCTTTTCATTCGCAATTCATAAAAATGAGCTTGCATCGGTAAGGATGGTTGGTCACCATGCAAGGTGACAAATTGATTGCCTAAATAAAACTTAAGTGTAAGTTTACTATAAGTAAGAAATGATGTGAGCCTCAATTGTGGCTAACCAAGCAGCTCCCAACATCAGGTCTGTTAGAAATGTAGGCTGAGATCAAGAGGGGGGGGTGAATTGATCTTTGAAAGATTTTCACAATTTACAGATTATCTATTTCAAAGATTAAGAATTCTGACCAGTTCTTGAATCACACACAACAATCAATCAAAATAAAGACAGTGACAGAATTAAAAGAGAGAAAGGTTTAGAAAGATACAACCAAGATTTATACTGGTTCACCAAATCCCAGGGCTACGTCCAGTTTCCAGCCAAATTCCAGCTGAGTTCCACTAGATTGAACGTTTTATAGATTATAACTTTAATCTCACACTCAATCTACCACAAGAACCAAAATTCCAGTTCTTGCACCTAAACCTTCACCAAGAACCAAATTCCAGTTCTTGACCAACCCTGCAGCCAAATTCCAGCCACAGAAACCAGTGCCCACAATTCCAGGCACCCACAATACAGTAAAGAAAGTAAAGAAACAAATAGAAGAAACTTAGAACGCTCAAACCAGATTTATGCAACTCTGCAGTATGAGTTTCTTCTCCAAAAGAATGCAATTTTGCCTCAAGAAAGAACTTCAATGAACTTCACAAAACTAGCGCGATTCTCTCTTGAAAGTAGCACTTATGATTGCTTGATTGATTTGTTAAAGATGTTTTTTAAAAGGTTCAAGCAATACTGTTTATATAGAAGATTTTCAAAACTGCTGGTTTATTTAATCTGTTAAAATAATCTTTTAATCTGTTAAAAGTCTTGTTTTAATCTGTTAAAACTTCTTTTAATCTGTTAAAATGTTCTTGATTATTTTCCATATGTGTTTTAACTGATACGACAACGTTTATATCAATTAAAACTCTTTGTAAAAAATCTTCTAAACTGTTTTAATCGATTGTTTCGTCTTTCAATCGATTAAAATACTGCAAAACATTTTTATAAACTTTTCTAAGTGATTTTAACTGATAACAATATGCTTTAATCGATTAAAACACTTTGAAAAAAAAAATTCACTTAGTTATTTTAATCGATTGAAACGCATTTTAATCGATTATAATTCTGCTAAAAGATTTCATAAAACTTTCTAAGTTATTTTAACTGATAGCAAGCTTGTTTTAATCGATTAAAACATTCTGGAAAAGCCTCTTAGTTGTTTTAATCGATTATTTCACATTTGTATCGATTAAAATACTGACAGAACAACTTTCAAACCACTTCAAGTTATTTTAATCGATTATTTCGAGTTTGTATCAATTAAAATTCTGCCAAAACACTTTTAAAATATTTTAAGTCATTTTAATCGATTATATCAATTCTATATCAGTTAAAATACTGGCAGAAGGTTTTCAAAAATCCTTCTAATGAAAATAATCAATTATTTCGAAAACATATCGGTTAAAAACCTGTTACAAAAGTGTTAAGAACATTTTAGTTGATAAAACTTATATACTATTAGTTAAAATAGTTGATGAAAAACCTTTTAACAAAATACTTTGTTTTTAATCGTTTAAACATTTTTTAGAGGCAATTGCGAGAATCTTTTAAATGAAGAAACCTCATGCAGCAGAGAGATAAAAATGATTATACCTAAGCAGAGATGCAGACTCTCAAATCCCACTACTCTTTTATCTAAGTGACATTTGACTGCCACAAAGTAGCCTTTGACTTCATTTTTTACTTCATCAAATCAAGCAAGATCTTTGCAAAAGCAATTCAATAAGATCTTCATCACTTTCAAGGTCAACAACAGTGACAAGTAGTAAATACACAAGTAATTTAAATATGTGACCTTGACTCTTAACCTCCAATTCTTCGACTCGTCCTTCAGCAACTAATGCACTATCATTGCTTACCAGCACTTGGAAATTGGGAATTGGCTCAATAGGTAGCTTTAAACAATGAGCCAATCGTGGTTGCAAAAAATTATCATTGGAACCACTCTCCAATAAAACCTGCATTGTCATGCTATTTATAGAACCCTTTAACTTTAGAGTACCAAAGCCAGAAGATCCTTTTAATGCATTATATGACAGATGATATTCTTGTTCCAAGTGCAATTCCACATTCTGCTCACTATCCGGAGGATCAAGTTGTAATTCTCCATTATCCTCATCCTGCCATTAAAGATGTAAATATTGTTTGTTGGGACACCTATGAGTAGGGGAAAACTTGGCATCACATCTATAACAGATACCTTTTTCTCTCATTAGTTGCATCTCTGCAAGAGTTATTCTTTTTACATTTGTATTTGGCATGGTTGTGGAAACCGAATGTAGAGGAGGACTAGGTAGGAGAGGTGATAGGCTAGTGAATTTTATGGTTTGACTGGTAGTGTTTACAACTTGTGTTTTGGAAGATGGAAATTATGGTACTGTTTGCATTTGATAACATACTTCTCCTCATATAACTTGATCAATGAGACATATCTATCAGGTTTAGTGGTGATTGAGCAATGACATCTCTTTTAATATAAGTTTTCAAACCTCCCACAAAATAGTCTAATAAAGCTTCAGAAGATATACCTTGAACTTTGTTAGCTAAAACAGTGAATTGAACATAATATTCTTGCAAATAACCTATTTGTGTAAGTTTTAACAAGTGTGATCACGGACACTCATATGGTGATGGTCCAAGCTCTATTTCTAAAGCTCAAGTAAATGCAACCCACGAATGGAAAGAATCATAACGCATCATCATCTGGTACCAAGGAACTATATCCTTTTTTAAATGAATGACATCAATGGTAAGTTCATGATCATCTGGTGTGTTGTACTATAAGAAAAACTGCTCGACTTTGAAAATTTATTGTAGCACATTCGAGCCATCAAAGCGGAGAAAGTCCAGCTTCACATTGCACACTTGAAATGGTGGTGAAATAATTGAAGAGTGATGTTCCTTATTAGTATTTTGCTTCAATAAGGTATCCAATACAACTTCTAACATCTTGAATTGCATGACATTTTCTTTAGCCCGTGTCTCCATTAATTCCAAAATACTCTTTACATCCATTATGAGTTCTTTTGTGCAAGTATTCTTAACCATACTTACGAAAACACTAATGTAACAATCTCACAATATTGTTCAATAACAAAATCAATTATTTGTAGAAGTATTATTAAAACTAATAATGCATATATCGTAGCATGAAGATTATAGAGAATAACCAAAACAAAACATGAACAAAAACTAACAAAGAAGATAATAGGTCCAGATAGAGAATTCAGTAAAAAGTAATCGTTACCCCTTTCTCTCCCCACAACAAATAGAATTTATACTAAACTCTCGACCAATCAAAATCCCTCAACTTAGAGTTAATTATCTTATTTCTCGTGTTTTTCCTGACTCAGTGATCATCAATATTTGTTAATAGGTATCCTTGCTAAATTGCATCAATATTTGTCCTTATTAATTTTTTTTTTACTAGTTTCACTTGTAATTATTCCATTATCACATTATTATAATCAAAATTAATAATGTATATATATCTTTTATCTTTAATAATTATATTATGTAATATGATGTATCATTATATTTTTCAATGTGTACACCAAGTGGTCTTAGTATAATTACAAACAAATTGAGATGGTGACACTCCAAATGCCTGCTTTACATATTTTCTAGTCAATTCTTGACATTAGACAAATAAATTTTTTTTTCTCATATAGCCTATTGGTAAGATAATATTCCATAATATACTTTTGCTGCCTTTTAGTTTATTGGACGAGATATCCATATTGTTTGATCATACTTTTCATTATCATTTAGTGTATTAACCCATTAAAAGACATTAAGTTTTTTCAAAACTAAAAAAATTATTATTTTAAAAAAGATTTTCATTTATTTAAATTTCTATTTTTGGCTCGTCTCTTAGCAACTGTCATGCATGATCAAAATTGAATTTCCTCACAAAGTAAATCTTATATGCATATGGCATATGATGTCTTTCTTAGAGCATCCACTCTTTCTCTGATCATGATATTTTTAAACAACCAACAAACAATTGAATTGCTTTATTGATTCGAAACCATCTACTTGTCAATTGACTTGAATCTTTTTTAAAAATTTATTGTAGCAGCTGGTATAAATTTATTTGATTCTTATCCATAAACTATTTCTCGTTTGATCAACTTCAACATTTAAATCATTTAAAATATTAATCATGATCGAATAAGGAGGTTGACCTCTTCCATTAAAAAGTTAACACTGATTTTTTTTTGTTCTGAGTAGATTTTTACACCTTTTTTGAAAAATATTGAAAGTCTACAAATTTTCATCGATAAAAGGTATACTTGTAAGTACATTAACAAAAATAAAAAAATTTTCATCGATAAGTGGAATTACATTTCATAAAAATTAAATCCAACCCTTATTTTTATTTCTTTCTATAACTTTCTTCCCTTCATTTAATATTTTAAATTTTTCCCGAACAACTATCAGAATATTACCATTTAATTATTTCTTTCATTTTAAATAAATTAAAATACCTAAGTTATAAGATTTAAATATTTAATTTATTAAAAAATTTCGTTTAATTATAATATTTAATGTATTTAAATAGATTTCGGTTGGATATAAATATATAGATTATAATTTACAATCATATATACATAAACAATATGTCATCTCAAATGTAATCAAATATGTTTAAAATATATTCATTAAATAAATAAAAAATCGAATAATATAAATGAAGTTATATTTCACACGTTATTATTATAAAAAAGTAAAAATAAAATGTATTCGTTTATCAGTGTTTCTTATCAATTAATTCATAATAATACTATTATTATTTTATCATATATCATGTTTATATATTAATTAATCTAATTATTAACATATTAGCATATTATTTTAGAAGACACTCAATTACAATAAAAAAATTAAATTCACATTTATAAATGAATATCCATTTTTAATATACACTTATTTTTAATATTTTTAGGATAAGAATTTTACAGAAAAATAAAAGTTTGATAATTTTTAAAATTTTGGATATGACGAATATTAAAAAAAAGTTTAATCATAAAATGATAATAATAACAAAATAAATAATTAGTTGATTTTTTTAATTATTAAAAAGAAAAAATGAAAAATAAATTATACAAAATATAAATATAAATAAAATAAAAATAATTTTTTTATAACTTTTTATTTGTTTTTCATTTCTCCTGTTAAGTAATATTGTTTTTAAGCGACGTTGCTTTTAGCAACTTTCACAGGCACATAAATCAATTCAAACGCAATTACTTATAAAATATGTATATTTCTTATTAGTAACAAGTTAAACATATTGTGTTAGAGATGGTCTAAGATTTATTGTGAACAATTTTTTTTTCTATGAATAAAATTTTACCACACTTTTTTTAATTATTAAAGAATTAATTTTATTTTATCATAAACTCATTTGTTATTATTTTTTTAACTAAATGATTGATATAAAATATTTATTATTTTTTTAATGATTTATCTTCACCAATGGATTGATTATTTGTAACTTTTTTTAATCATCATCTTCTTTTCATTTGTACAACCAAATCTAAAGAAATTTTATTTAAAGAAAAAATGTTAAATAAATTAAATTACATTTTAAAAACAGAGTATATTGTAATGCTCACATTTTTATAAAACGAAATTAAAAAAAATTAAATTAACATTAAAAGACTACATACATTATATATTTTTAATCATAAAAGAGGGTAATGTAATATGGTAAAATTACATTTTGTAAAGCAAAATATTAAAAGGAATTTTATGAAGTGAGGAAATAATAAAATGAGAGTAAACTTTACTTCCTAATGTGTGGCATTACATTGTCCAAGCATCCACCCCAAGGCCACCACCAAACTCCTTTTCATATATTCATTGATTTCGTGTTAATCGTCTTCTTCCTGCTTCTCCAATTAGGGTTCAATCTCAACTTCGCTTTCCTTTCTTCTCGACATGGATGAAGAGTTTCTCGAGCAAGGGAAGAAGCGAGTCCGGAACCCTTTTGTCCCCATTGGTAAAAATCTCGTGTCTTCAAATTTAAACTTTCAATTTCAATTATCAGCATCTTTCATTCGTTATATTCCTATTTAATTCCGCCTTTTTTTACTGAGATGATGATTGATGGATAAAAATTTCAGAGGGTTTATAATTAGGAAAACAGCTGATTGATGGACTTGGGGAGTTAGAAATTGCTGTTATATGACGTTAGGAGGGGCATCCCTTCCATGTTTCTGAGGATAGGTGGTGTGGTCTAGGGTTCTTGTCTCGACTTGAGATTGCTGTAATACAATAGGGTAGAGACATTGTGAGTGATATGCTACTGGGATTGTCTTATGTGAAAGGGAATGGGAAGAAATAAAAGTTTATAGATTTATAATTATAATTTGCTCAGCCACAGGTGTGAGGCATAATTTGAAAAGAAAGAAATGACCTATTTTAATTTTTTCTAGATGTGCCCGATCTGCTTATATGTATGTCATAAGGATTTATATTACCTTGCCATACTTTATGAAGGATGATATGTTAGTGCAAGAAATTTACTTTGGTTGCTGGACTTTTTATGTGCAATGCTTGAATTGAATCAACTAATTTTGGGTGTGTGATCAATCAAGTTACTAAGTTGCTGCTGCTGACCATTATATGCTAATGGGTTTAGGAAATGATTCCTGTAACTTAGAATTTAGAATTTTCACTTTTATAGAGGGAACAAGAGTATTGTTGTTGAAGATTGATAAAATGTGAAGGACGTGGGGTATACAATGGTAGCATTCTGGTAGGGTTTTCCTTTCTAACGAATGCTCTTTCACCCTGCATGCAAATATGCACAGATAAAATTGTCTGTTGCATTTGCAAATGAAGAAGCAAGGAACTTGATAATTTAAATTGTCATTTGTGACGATGGAGTGTATAAATTGGCATCCGGGGAACATCAATTTTACATTTTTGTTGATTGGAGATGGCTGATCTTGAGGTTTTTCTTTTTGTTTCGGTGATTTGAACTGGTTGGTTCTTGTCATTCAATTTATGTTGGTTAAATTTGCTGTGTTAATTTCAGGTGCCCTCGTTACTGCTGGTGTGCTAACAGCTGGGTTAATCAGTTTTAGACAAGGTAATTCTCAGTTAGGTCAGAAGTTAATGAGGGCTCGTGTTGTTGTCCAAGGTGCCACTGTAGCGCTCATGGTTGGAACTGCCTTTTATTATGGGGAAAATCCATGGCGAACGAGTTAAACTTTTAGTGGCCCAAAACAAAAGCTGAAGTTTGTAATTGTGTGTTTCCTTGTTGGTTTTAGTTATATTTTAGTGATAAAGAATTTGGTCATTTGAGGACCAAAACCTTGCAAAACTTCTCATTTTTAAAAGTTTTCTCACAACACATAACGATTGAGTTCATTTGAATGTACTCCTTTATATATAGTTCATTTAGTAAAATAAGCACTCAGTTAACTGTTGCTATCCGGAGAAACGGAATGAAAATGGGGGGCTTACACTGCCACATGATTTTCTACATTATGGAAGCCAGGTTAATTATTCTTGTCGGTTGGATTTGTGTGTTTCACTTTGTTTTAACCCGAACATGAATGGGTGAGGATGAAAAATAAGATTATTATAGAATGAGAGTAGCAGGAAATATATTTTTAAAATCAGTGGTTCTTAACCAATACTATTTTAAAAAATAGGAAGTTTCATCTACTTCTGTTTTTTACAAGAAGGTGGAGGTGCTATATGGTATGAGATGCTACATGATATGGGATTTCAAGGAATAAATCTTATTTTGTGGTATACAAAAAAATATATTTTTCACATTTTCAATTCATCAAATGTTGTATGTTTTTACCTTATTAATACGTGTCATACTTTTTTCTTTTTCTACCACAGCAAACGTCCTTCATGTAGATTATGGTGAACCACTGATCTACATCTTTAAATTCGTCAAATCTACACAATAACATATAGTGTACCTGCTGGGTGATTTCTACGGTGGACAACTGAAACAAGTAGTTCATTGGTGAACCATTAAAATCCACCGTCAGATTAGTTAACAAAATAATTAACGGCTCTTTTTTTCTTTTAACCGGTATCCTTTTGTACAACCTTTTCTCTCGTTTCCCTCGATCATCTTCCTTCATCCAACTTACAATATTCCGGCGACCTCAACCACCATTTTATGATGTAAAAAACGTAAGCAGACTACACAGAGTTTAATTAGATTTAATTTGTAAAACCAATCAATTGCTTTGGTACAGATTTGATGTTGGAGTTGGATTCAAATTTGGAGGGCGCGGATGCAGGCGACGGATTCGTGTAGTTGTTTCACTCACTGGATCTATTGTTCCGTAAAAGGATTTGTGTACATTGGGTTTATATTTGATTCAAAATTAGATTTTTCGAGGACGACACGGGCACAATGGTGAAGACGTGGAGATCGATCTCGTTAACGTAATGTTTTGAAGTGCTGAACTTGCTGACGATGATGGTGCCACAGAGGAAAACCACCAGAAGGAAGAAGATGAAGAATGTCACAGTGCTTTTAAAAAAAAAAAAAATAACTGATAGTATGAAATGATTTTTTTTTACTACATATATTTTTTGAATTTATTTATCCAGTTCTGCTAAATTAATTGAAACATTTTTCTATCTAGTTGACTTTTTTTAAAAACAAATTTCATTAAAAATTATTTAGATTTTATATTGTTGCCTATGATTATAAGTAAAAATAAAAATGGGCAATAAGACAGGGTGAAATAACATATGAAATATAATTGAAAAAGCTAGGTTGGATTAAGGTTGGTGTTGTGTAGTGCAGATGGCTTACAACTAATAAGCGTCATTGCCAGCTGGCTTAGCCCAAATAGACAGTTTTCAAATAACACTCACTAGGTAAATATTACTACTACTCATAAGTATTTCAATAACACTTTTTAACAAATTTTTCTCTTTTTTTCATAATATTTTAATAAATCTTTTTAGTTTATATGAATTGTTTAAAAAACTCACAAGGAAAATATATATTTAAAGATTTTCTTATGATACGATAAAATATGCTGTAATTTGGTTAGTAGAATTTATGTTTAGGATTTCAATTTTGGTATTTTTAGTATTCAAAACTTTGTATATATATATATATATATATATATATATATATATATATATATATATATATATATATATATATATATATATAAACAACACATCATAACATATTCAGATAATTGTAGTACATTTTTAAGTAAAATATTAGCTTTGATTTTGTTATGTACTATTCATTTGCATTTAAAAAAATTGAAAATGCTTTTATCATATATCGTACAGTATCTTATAAATTAATTAAAATCTCTTCAATATAATCCATTCTAAGATTTTACATGACATATCACATTTGTCGGTTAAAAATAATTCAATCAATGCGGAATTGCATTAAACCTAGCTACAATATTTCAATTATTTTATTGGAAAAACTTAAACTGAATTGTTTCACAGTTTTTTTTTTATATTAAATAATTATGAAATTAAACTTCTAAACCCATACTATACTGACCAGATTTAAAAAAAATAATATGATATATTTAGAAATAATTTTGTTAAAATAAAGTATACAAATTTGATATTTAATCATAGTGAAAAACTTTTCTATTTAAAGAATGTGACAATAAACTTAATTTTTTAGGTAACAATCTTTACTTATTGAATTCATGTTAGATTATATATTATATAGTTTTAATATGTGATCTTTTACAGTTCTTTTTTTATATTTTGTCTTATTTAATTCATTTTAGCTGTTAAAAGTTAATTTAAATTGATTTTTTTAAAATAAATATGTAAAAGACATTTTTTACTAAAACTATCACATCTAATAAATTTAAAATTTCTTATTTTAATAAATTTATAAAATATGTATTTTATGAACTAACTAATTATAAATATTTATTTTTGTAAGATATAAAATATGATAGTTTACTATTTATAGAATCCAATTGGATTAGTTAAGTATAGTTTAAAAAGAAATTATAAAATAGTCCAACTTCTTTACAACACAATGCAATCTAGTTTACTTAAATTATTTTATGTTTAGTGTCAAAAACTACATTTTTATTCAACATAATTTTTGATGATTTAGTTAAATTTAGTTCATTTTATCCATCCCTACTTTTGCGCATCAACATCTTAACTTTAGTTCATTTTATCCATCTCTAAACTTGTTCATCCAACATGGCCTGATAATGTTTTATGAAAACATTTTTTTTAATTTAAATATATAAAAACGTTTTAAAAAAGTGATTAATAAAAATAATTATGATGATTTTTTTATTGAAATTTACTTATTATAAAATGGTTGAAATATAAGGAAAAATTCATCAAACAGTTAAATAAGAATAAATTTTGATTAAAATAAATATGATATTATATATATTTGTTTTATGAAATGTGTGATTTGCAAACTAAATATAAATGAAAATTAAGTGAATGAAGTTAGAAAGTTTACTCTAACATGATAAATAACATTAATGGATTGAAGAAATAATAAATGCATTTGAAGACGTGATTTGTATTTTTGCTAGAGTAATAAATTGGAATTAGTTCGGGAATTAATAGGAATTGCACTTACTAGAAAAATGGTGAAACATAAATGCCACGTTGCCGAACCTTTTTTATAACACGTGGTATGTCCCACGTCGACATTCTATCTCCCTCACACCCACCCACTCCCTATATATGTGTTCCTCCTCAATTCCTTTCTCACCTTTCTTCTCTCCAATTACTCTCTGATCACAAAGCCATCACCAAAACGCTACAAGGGTTTCAGGCAAGCCATCGTTTCCCCCAAATTTATAGTTTCACTTTTTGCATGCCAATCCACTTTTCCTCTCTTATCTTCTCTTCCTTTTGATTTTGCACTATTCCAGCGTGCTTAGCAATACCATTGCACACATTCTTTTTCCTCTATGTTTGGTTTAACGGGTCGGCCATAGATCTTTCTATCCGAATCTCTAATAGTTCTTTTGTAGCCTTGTTTCCGGGTTTTCGGTTTTATTCAATTAACGCAAATATGCCTTTTCTCATTTTGCCTCTCGTTGCCGCATTGGTGGCTAGGAAGTTTATCAAGTAAGACAAGGAATCTTGGGTATTTGCCCGTGTTTGAAATGGACGAAGTCGTTTGCAAAAAATTTTAACTATCATGTATTTTGCATTTCGTGCCAAATGAAGCGTGCACTTGTGCTACATTGTGTATCACACACTTTGTATAGCTTTTTTTCTGCACATTCATGAGACCCTTTCATTAGTTACTTTTGCTTGGTGTTGTCCTTTGGACCTGTTAACTTTGTGCTTCAATACTCGGAAGGATGATAATGTTGGTCCACATTTATTCACATAGGTATATGTTTGTCTTATTGTGGTGGAATTTTTCACCAGCTGAAGTATTCTTCTGTCCTTCTGAAACAAGGGGTTGTTTCTGTTTCCTTCATCATAGTTAAGGATTCTTCTGTACTGAGTAGGAATTTGGTTTAAGTTCGCCTGTAGTGTAAGCTTCTACAAGTATGCTCTGTGGAGATGAACAGAGCTATGTAGTATATACCTAAAAAATTATGTCTATGTTTGTGTCTAATTTGCCTTTTCTTCTTTGTCCTTTTCTGTTTGATCCATGAGTAATGTGCATTTATTTTGGAAATAATTGCTTATTTTTTCAAGTGTTATAAGAGCGATTTTTAAAAACTAGTGATGATTTCTCTAAAATTAATCTATATCAGATATGCAATGAAAAACATTGATATATCTTAATCAAGTTGCTGTCCTTCATATATACTGCCTCTAGTTCTTTTTTTATAAGAGTCTTTTGCTAAGTTTCTCCTGGTTCTTTCTACAAGACCCCTCTAAATTGTCAACTGCATTAATTGCTTATCTTAATTTTTTTTATAAAACACCCCAAATCAAGAGACAGTATTTAGATGAAAAGAGATTAAGTGAATGGGATTTCAATAGTTTAAGGTAACTCTGAAGAATTTAAACAAATTGTTGACTAATACCTTTAGTTAAATTCCTCAGTTTTTTGAAAGTAGTCAAAAGGATTCCGCATATAGGTTTAGAGGTAGTATTTTGTCCTTCATTTGTATATCGTTTAACTTTTGTATATCCGTATGTACTTTCTGTTGTCGAATGATATTTTGAACATTCAATAAAAAAAAAAAAATTCTTTGACTCTGTACTATCTTAATATGATTTAGGGTGTCTTTCTTCATAGATGTGACTTCTTTTTATTGACCAATAGAGACACAACAGTTTTGATCCTGATTTTTACATCAAAACTATTTCAAAGTTTTTTATCCCTGGGTTTTCTGCTTCCCTGCTTCATTTATGAGCATATGGTTAATCTTCCTGGGCAAAATTATGTTTTGGTTTGATATGCAGGATACCACCACAAACATATATTGAGTTCCTAATCCTATTTGAAATTTAACGGAAATGATTCGAGGTTGTATATGCTGCACATTGAAATAGGTTTTTGTTTTTATATCTTCTGTATTGAAGAAGATGAGAACAAATATGTACCTTTGGCAAATATTACATCTTATTGATTGTCCTTATTGCAGGTTGAAATAAGTGATTTGTATAATCAAAATGTCATCTCCAAGCAAGAGAAGAGAAATGGATGTTATGAAATTGTAAGCAGATTGTTTTATTCAGTGACGGTTAAATAATTTTAAACTGTTTTTGAATTATTTGTTATATACTTTTTTCTATCAGTCAGTAGCAATCAGTATATTGACAAACTCTTTGGAATATATTTTTGTTAGTTTGTTTTGCTTTTTGGTATGACACGGTGAAAGCACATTTGACACATTTATATGTTTATTTTCTCGACGTATCATTTGACCTTGATCCCAAGTTCATAATGTGGGTGGAGTTGAGTAAGTTTGGTAACTTCAAGAGAACCCTAAAGAGAAGTCTGTTTAAAAACTAAAGTTCAATTACAGAGAAGGACCTGGACTACTTTGTTGAAATAAAACTGCCATTATATATAATAATGTATAAGATTTATAAAGGATTAAAATCCGTCTGACTTGCTTGAAGTGTAGGCCTTTCCTAACTTACCACCTTAATTTTTTGCCTTTTGTTAACCACTAATTTCCATGTAGTTTTATTTTTTGGTGAAAATATCTGTTAATTTATCTGCAAGAAGCTAACATCACACTGAACCAAATTTCAAGGGGGCTAATATGATTGTTAAAAGAGCCTTAATTGTAGTCCCCCAGGTTGGAATATGCTTATGGCGGGGTTGCTATAAAGGTGTGAGTTAATCATGATACAGGGTGGCCACCAGGATGTGACTATTAGATAGTTGAGATCTTGTACAAACTAGAGATATGACCCAAGTAGAGCTTTTAAAGCTTAGAAATTCCTTATTTTGCATGTTGGATTTGTGGAGTTGAGTTAGATAGTAAGTCCAAATTCTAAGAATACTAAATAAACAAATTTTGGGGATTCATGTTAAAGAAAAACTTCTGTTTTAGTGATGGTAAGATCACATGGCATGAAGCATAGTTATTTAACTGTAAGAGTAATGTTTTCACTTAAAATCAAACACGAGGGTTAAGTGATAAAAAATAAACTTTAGAGGCAAGTTGAGAAAGGCAATAGTTCATGGATTTTTTTTTTTTTTTTTTTCATTTTACACATTTATTAATATTCATGACAGAAGACATGGTTATGAATTGGCTCTTCCTGTCATGAAAATCTCCTGGAAGTCAATCAAATTCATCACACATGATATGTCAAACATAGAATCCAACATTAAAATTAAAAAAAAATGCTTATGATTTTACTCCATCACATTACGGTTTTGGCATAATCTGAATTTTAGTCATAATATAGATGTCACCCTTTCTAGTGGGGATAGGGATCTATAAATCACCAAGAACAATTGAGAAAATTTAAAAGAAGAGAAAAATAATATGCCTATTGGCCGTTTATGTTTTCCCCTTGGTGCCTTTTCTGTTGTCATACCATCATCATATTTCCCTGCGGTAGGACTAAAACACTACCTTTTTATGATTTTATTTTCTAGAGAAACATTTTTTTTAATGCTGAATGATTGATATTAAGCAGCAACCATGTAGTACTTTGTCAAAGTAAACTCATTATAAATCCATTCCCTCTACTTTCCTTGTCTTCCTCCAAAAAGGAAATCAGTCTTTAATCACATTGTTGGTCCTGTAATGAGTTAATATAGGTTCTAGACTAAGAAGTGACGGTGATATGCTTCTTGGTGGCAATGTCTTTTATACATACTTTTGTTCCCTAAACAGAAGTTGTTAAGCAGGAAGATGCAGTAGTATTATGTGGTGCAATATGGTACTTATAGGCTATGTTATCGCTATGAACTGGTAGACGTTATAGACACATGATCAGAGAGTGTAGACAAAGTTTAAATTAGTTGCTGAATTTATGGATGGAATAACATGGGCGAAATTGATAACAGCAACTGATAACGAAGGCATATGGCTTGATTTAATTTAGTAACCAGTGCCGAAGAAAAATATCAAGTAACTTTTACATGCTTCAAATGCATTGCATAAATGTTGGGGCTTATGAAGTATATGCAATAAACTTGTATGAATAAACTTTTCAATAAGTACTTATAGGAGAAAGAAAAAGGTAGAATATACCCCTTTCTCTCATAAGCTTAACTCAATTTATGAAGCTCAACATTTTAAAAAGCTCTATCATCTAACTTCTCCAAAAGTTTAAATATATAAAGTTTATTTTTACTTAGGAGAGAAATGTGATTCATTTTATCTCTTATGCTATAAGGACTTGTTAAAAGTTTATCCAAATTGTGCCGAAGCTTTGAACTTTTTGATGGACTTATCATTGATAAAACAATGCTAATATGATACTATCGTCAATTTATAGTTAGAAAGTGTATGCATGTACTAATTTGTAAATTTATGTTCATGATTATTCCCTGCTACATCTGTTGGATGAATTGAGAGTCCAAGACACTCTTTCTTGGCATAATATTTACATTTTACCTACATGGTCATGTATGCTTGATTACTCGCAGCAAAATTTGTTGTAGTCATATTTCTCAAATTCTCCTTACTTTTTTGCAGGATGATGAGTGATTATACAGTGGAGACGATAAATGATGGACTCAGTGAATTCAATGTTGAGTTTCACGGCCCAAAAGAAAGTACTGTCGAAATCTATGGTTAACCTACTCTTTTGTTTCATGAAATTGTATGTGTATGAAGAATTACTTATTAATCAAATTCTAGTTAAATAAATATTTCCTTTTTTTTTCTCCTTTCTTAAGACAGAAAAGAGAGGGCAAGAAGGCTTTTGATGAGAAGCTCCTTTATTTTTCTATCAACATAAATTTCGATATTATATTTGCATGTCATTCTGCATCTTTTAACTTGAAACTGGTTTACTTATCTTTAAATGGGTTGTGAGCACAAAGACTAATTATTTATCTTAAAGTTATTTGGTTATTCCATGATTTATTTAATTTACGTGATTATTGCAGGCCTTTATGAAGGTGGAGTCTGGAAAATTCGTGTTGAGCTTCCTGATGCTTACCCATATAAATCCCCTTCTATTGGCTTTGTGAACAAGATATTCCACCCAAACGTTGATGAGTTGTGAGCACTTCATATGCTATTAGTCAATCTTTATTTATTTATTTTTGGGTGAATATTTCTTCTGCTCTATGTAATTTCTGCACTAATATGAGTCAATCGATTATTACCTTTTTAGATTTGGGTTCCATGATACATGTCAATAATTGCTTCCTTTTGTTCATCTAGAGAACAAAGTGCTTTTCTACTGTTTATATTTCATTGCTTTGGGATTTTGTGCAAGAGGGAAATGATATTTCTTAGGATTATCAAGTCGCTGAAACAACTTGCTATCGATTGATGTTTGTGCACATGTGGATTGTGACTGATTCTGCTTTGAACATTTCATCAACTGTAGATCTGGTTCTGTATGCTTGGATGTCATTAACCAATCTTGGAGCCCAATGTTCGGTAATTCAGTTATATGCTTTCATAGTAAAAGTTTCAAGTATCCATCGGCTGAAGGTTCTATTATTTTGTCATATTTCTGTCTAAGTTCACTGAGGTATATAATAAATTATCTGAACGAAATTCAAAAGGCATATATCATCTTTCATTAATATCCTCGCTCCTTATCTGTTTAATATGTTATGTTTTGGTTTCTTATAGATGACCAACGTTTCTTGTGTTTTTCAGATCTTCTAAATGTCTTTGAAGTTTTTCTTCCCCAACTCCTGCTCTATCCAAATGCTTCAGATCCTCTCAATGGTGATGCAGCATCGTTAATGATGAAGGATAAAAAGTTGTATGACCAGAAAGTAAAAGGTGAGCATATTGTTTGTTACGTGCTACTTTTTCTGATAATTGAAGATACGTATTAAATGGGTTTCCCTATTTGCAATGCCTATGATCTGCTGTTTGCCGGTGTTTGTTTAGTGCATGATTTTGTGCATAGAATGGGAACTGGACATTGGAATTGATTTCTTATTTCTGTTATACCACTACCATTTTCATCACTGTTATTACTATTTTTGCAACTTCCTCACTCCATTGTTCACGTCATCAGCTCCTACTGCCACCGCCAATTGTGGGTCAATTTGTTGTAATTCTAGTCAAAATGGAATTATAATTCAGTTCTTAGCTTTAATTGTTTGCTTCATCCAAAGGTAAGAATCATGATTCTAAGCCAAAGCTGAATTGCATTCCAACTACGATCGTGATGGGATGATCTTAAGGGACCCTTATTGCAATCTTTCGTACTAATCTCCTTAACCTCTTGGGCGAATCACATCTGGACTTTGGTTTGTAATGATAAAACCTTCCTTGTGCTCCGGACTCGTATTTCCCCCCTTTTTATTCTCTTAACACCCGCCCAGCCCAGATCAGGAAGTTGTATCATGCAAATGCAATGCAATGCAATGGTTCAGCACTATATGTTTTGACCGAAGGCTGTAAATTATTCGAATATGATGATAATTTTTGTACCCAAGACTGCTTCATATATTTCTTAACAATTGGATTTATTTCTATAATTATGATGGTTTGGTGAATGGGGGGCTATTAAATGGTGACAAAATATATATAAAAATTGCTCTGCTATTTGTGGGGACAGAGTATTGTGAGCGGTATGCCAAGAAGGAAAACATTAGCAACTCTACAGCTGGTGAGGAGAGTGGAGACGAGGAAGACATCAGTGAAGAAGAAAGTGGATCTAGTGACGATGACATTCCTGGTCACGCTGATCCTTAAATGGGTTTTGTGGTCTTCCATTTATACCTTTAAATGGTCCATGTAATACCAATCAAAACATTATTACATCATTATTACCTGTTCAATTATAAGACGTAGGATTATATATATACACTACTTCTGCTTGTAAAATTACAATTCTCATTCCTCAGTAATTTCATGAAAAGCTATAACATAACATCTAGTTAGCGATTTAATCGAATTTTATATTATGTCGTTCGTTACTTGAAAAATCCAGTTGTTTTCTCTTGTATAATTATCTACTAATATAATTTCCAATAATGGAAATATATTTTTTCTTGCCAGTGGAGTCTTGATTCATGAGCACAAACATATAGTTTTGATAAATTCGCTTAGTCGCTTATCTGTTTCCCTATTAGAAAAAGTTTAGAAGATTAATGTAAATAAAGTTAGAAAAATAATAATTTCTTCATTGAAAAATATTAAGCGACGTAATTTTTATCCCATTATTGCGAAGAAGTTCAATGTATATAAACAAAGTTTATTGTTCCTGTAACAATTATAATAGATATCTTATATACTATCACAATTATAAAAAATACAATTATAATAGATATAATATAAGGAAAATTATTAGTGGATATTGTAATACCCTTAAGTAAAGGTATATTGATAAAAAAATTGAGGCTTGAGGTTTTATAGTGAAGATATCTACTAGTTGGATAATCATGGAAAATAAGATTTACATTGTTTATGGAAAATAGGATTAACAACAATGTAAAGTGTAATCTAATTATTATAATAGAGTTTTATAGGTTATGATAGGTTATGATGATTAGTACCAAAATATGATAAAAGTTCTTTCAGTTATTTTAGCTCACAAATGGTAGGAGTCATAGAACGATATTATGTTTTTGTGGAAGAATGAAATATAATGGGTTATTTCTTAGTTTTTCATGAAATGAATGAATTGTCAAGAAGAATAAATCAACTAGTAAGAGATTTTCTAATCAGAGGACAATTAGTCCAATCTGAGTTACATCAAGCATAGAGTTGTAAATCATAATGAACACTTAACAAAATTCTTTGTCTAGGATTAGTCTTCAAAAAACACATAACATGTAAGACAACATCTCAATGTTCCCGTGGAGGATGTTGCATGAATTGTACAAGTGTATACACAGATTAAAAAAGTTCAAGCGTAGTAACAAATAAGTAAATTATCCGTTCCACCAACTTTCTATACTTGTTATGGATTTGGAAGAAGATCACCTTTAACTAATAATAGGTTGGATGGCAAAACGGGTCAATCCATCCTATTTTGGCCTACCTTTCCAAATAGCTAATTATAATTAATAATTTAAATTTAATTAATTAATTTTTATAATTTAAATTATAATATTATAATATATTTATATATTATAATAATATAATAACAAATATAATATTTTAATTATAATATTTTTTATTTTATTTTAATATATAAATTTTTCTTAAAGCGAATCATTCTCGTCTCGTTACTGCTCGTGGTCCATCGAAATTGGCAAGCTAGGCGGGACAGACTAAAATCATCAACTCGTTCCATCAAGTCTAGCTCATTTTGTCATGCCTAATGTTAGGATGTGTAGAGGATCCCGCTTCATATATAATATGGAACACATATTTGCGTTGATACAAGAAAATTCAAGTAGAGTTATGAGTCACCTCAATGTCTAGAAAAATATTTCAACATTCTAATGTCTTTCATATGAAAACATACACACAAGTATGTTTTGAAGGCTTTGATGACAACACCATCATTACTTGAAATCACGAGATCATCCACATAGACCAATACATGGAGTTGCACATTTTCAAGTTGTAGTGTAAATAGTGAATGATAGGAGGAGGATTGTGCAAATCCATAGTGTTTTAAAGTACCGACAAACCAACATTGAGGAGCTTATTTCAATCCATACAATAACTTCTGAATTTTACAAACTTTGCCCTAAGCTCTAGTTTGAAATCCTAAAGGAAGTTTCGTATACACCTCCTCTTCCAAGTCTCCATGCAAAAAGACATTGTGAATATCTATTTGATGAAACTTCCAATTTCTAGCAGCCGCAATAGCTAGAAATGTACATATAATTATCATCTTTGCAACTAGAGCGAAGGTTTCAATATAGTCAAGACCTTCAATTTTGTTGTTTCTTAGTATTACTAGACAAACTTTAAACCGTTCAACCGAACCATCAGATTTATACTTGATTCAGTGAATCCACTTGTCTCTCAATAGCTTTCTTTCCAAGTGGTAACGACTCTAACATCTAGGTCTCATTATTATCCAATGCTTGTATTTCGTTCTGCATGGCTTGCTGTCATCGTTTATCTTTCATGGCTTCAACAAATGACTTAGGTTCAATACTTGCACTGCTAGAAAATGTATGTGGTGTACAAAGAACTTACCATAATTAACATGATAAGTTATAGGATAAGGTGTACCTGAGATGTGAGACGTAGCAAGTGAGTTGTAGATGATGTCTGTCACAAAACCTCGCAGTTGAGTGCATGGTATTTTAGCACGACATCCATGACCTAAAGGCTGCTCATTAACCTCAATGTTGGACCACCCCCCTTCAGTTGTATCTGTCTCAGTATCAAGAATGTCAGTAAACAAGGTTTCTGGTTTTTGTGGAGAAATTACAGTGTATCCATTTTTAGAATTAACGTGCACAATCTCTATCTCATTGGTGTTATCAACACCCAATTCTAAGTATGGTGTTTTTCCATTTAATATAAATGAGAGTATGTGATTGATTAAGTATCATCCAGTTAACACATTCGTCCCAAAATTTAATTGAAAGATTAGCTTTTTACAATGTAATTCTTGTCCCTTTATTACCGATTAAACTCAATATATATGCAACAAATTTATTATCTCTTAATCTTACATAATAATTATTCTTAAATAAAGTTTGTATATACTATTAAAAGATATCTTAATACCCTTAAGTACCCTCAAATTGGAGTATATGAATTACAAATATCCAACTTTAAAATAACACAATCAATCAAATTGAATATTTCCTATAATTTTGATAAAGATAATGATGATAAAAATATCTGCGAACAAAATAAGACACGTATTAAGGATATCTAAATATATTCATTTACTAAAAACTGGTTAACAAAGTCATGGCCTATTTATAATACCAATCTATGTATTATACACATTAAATAAGTTTCAATGTTGTTGTGTTGGTTGGATTTTTCATTTCTGGGTGAGGCCATGAAATAAATGAATGCTTAGTCTATCAGTAAACATCTAAGAATAGTAAGTATATTAACTATTTTGACTCTTTTTCAAATGTCTAAATATTATTTACTACAAATATTATACACATGGTAGGTTTTTCAGCTTTTGTATTTGTATTGTATTTTTTTTAAATTTATCTAAATAGATAAATTTAAAAAAATATATCATTCATCATCTTAATTTTTATTTTAATTTAAAAAAAAGTAAAATATAATACATATATATATATATATATATATATATATTTATGAAAAATAGTATTATAATACGACTTATATTATATAATAATAATAATATTATTATTATTATTATATTATTATAATTAATAACTATATTTTTTATATTATTAATAAAATAAATAATAATAATAAAGTTTATATTATTTTGAAAAGTAATAATTATTATATTGTTTTATCATTAATATTATTAAAATAAAAATAATATTAATAATAAAATAATATAATTATAATTATTAATAATATTATTGTATTATTATATTAATAATATAAATATTTTTATTTGTATTATTTATTTTATTTTTAAATATAATAATAATAATAATAAAATTATATAATAAAAAAATTGTTATTATTATTTATAATAATAAAATAACACAATAATTATTAATAATAGTATTAATTGATAATAAGATAATAGTATTTTTATCTCATTATTAATAATATAATAATATTTATAGTAATTATTATTATTTATATTCATAAATATAAATATATTTATCCTTTTTTTATTATTATTTATAACTAAAATAATATGAATAAAATAAACTGATAGTATTATTCCAAATATCAATTTTGAGTTTTTACAAATAGATTTGATTTCTAAAATTTCGGTTTATTCTGTAAATTAATGACATGGTCATTGGTTTCACCTCTTATATATTTTGTATTTTTTTCTTTCTTTATTTTTATGTATTTGTATAAGAATAGTTAATGTTTGATATGTCAATCTGATTGAGATATCTCTTACATTAAGCTATCATATGTAATTTGATTAAAAAATATATAAATATATAAATAAAATAGATAATAATTAAATATATTAAAATTATTATGAGTTATAATAATATTATTTTTTATAATATAATTATAATAATTATTAAATTTTAAAATATAATAAATAAATTATTATAAATGTTTTATTTTATTATTATAAATAATAATAATAATAAATTTTATTGTATAATTTAATTATTATTTTATTATAATAAAAATAAAATAAATAATAATACAAATATTTATATTATTAATATAATAATAACATTAATAATTATAATTATATTATTTTATTATTAATAATTAAATAATATAATAATTATTAATTTTAATAATAACATACAAATTATTATTATTATATAATAATAGAAGTGTAGGTAGTGCAACTTCTATATAATAATTTAGTATGACCTAAAAAAAATTGAAATAGTGTTTTAAATTATGATTTATTTGTGAAATGGTGTTTCATAGAACAATGAATAACCAAATTAACTAGTATATCAGCTATCATATTGCAATGACTTTTATGAAAAAAGACAGTGTAAAATTCTTCATACTTCCAACTACAATTTTCTAATCAATGTCGCCTAAACGGACTTTAAATTCTCCCCTTCCTTCCGTGCAAAGCAGTGCTCCTAACGAATTCAGAGCAAAAACAGTGTAATTTGTAGTTACAATTAATTGAGGGACTTTACATGTAATTAGTTAAAATTTTATATTTGACTTAAAAAATTCTTTATGAACAATTTTAACCTCCCATATCACCTTTTATTCATTTCTTTGTAAAATTTTATATAAAATATTTCCTTAGAAATTTTGGTGTATTACATGTCAGTTTTAATAACAAGAAGTTAGAAGTCCTCCAGTCTGACTGTATTTGAAACAAGAAATCAATTAGAGAAAACAATGAAAAAGGAAAAAAAAATTCAATGATTAGACAATGATGAATTGGAAGACTAGCAATCTAACAGCCAAACATGGCAAAGCCAATCCTTTTAAGATGACAATAGAAAGTACAGAATAAATTGTCAATCTCACAAACAATTGATGAAGAATGAAGAGAGAAGTTCTTTGAGAAAGCCGGTTGAATGTAGTCTCAACTAATGGATCTAATCAAATGTTTTTCTTCTCTCTTTGAATGAGGTCAAGATACCAAAGTGGCTAATGGCATGGCAATTAAAACGAAACATGAAGAAAAATATATATATCATGAGCTAGAGTTTAGTTATACACTTTCCATTCTATGTGTATCATAAAATACCCTTTTTTCGTTACGAAAGGAAAAAACTAAGATCACATTTGGTTAATGGATTTCTCACTTTCTGATGCCTAAGAGTTCAAGCACACTCTAAAAATTGTAGGATTTCTTCAAAAGGATGTACAGAGTGAAAACAATAGATAAAAACAACGAATCCAAATTCTAAAAACTGAAGGTTCCGTTCTGCAGACTGAGTTTGTGAAACTAACTGTCTTTACTTTTACTCTAAACAAAGTTTCAAGGTAAAACATTATGCTAAAACCCAGTTTCAAGATGGTTTTTTCAGTTTTACTTTTTAAGCATATGTGATATTAAACTGAAACCAAACTTACACTAAATACTTGCACTAAGCTATTTAATTCTCTTTTCCTGACGAAGTGTTAATGTACTGTTAGTATTATGGTGCTTGATTTAGTCCCACATCGATTAGGATTGTGAGATGAGGTTCTCTATTTTGTTATATAAGCAACCCTATGTAAAGTTTGAGATACACACAGAAATAAAAATTACTTCCTAGTGTAGTCGTGGACGTAGGCATACATATTTTAGCCGAACCACGTTAAAATTCTTGTGTCGTTTATTTTTCTCTCCTTCATTCTTTCCTTTATTATTGTCTTGTTCCTAACAATTGGTATCAAGAGCCAATTTTCTTAGTATGCTCTGTGGTTGCAGCTTTGTCTGATCTTCCACATCAGAAAAGATTTGGTCTTTTTTCTTGGGAATCTCGGTTTAGAGAAGCAGTGGGAGCTTTCTTCGAAAGCGATGAGAGCAATGGCATTGGAAGAAGGAAAGGTGAGGATCGAGAAGTTCGATGGCGGTGACTTCGGGTTCGGAAGATGCGAGATGGAAGATTATCTCGTATCGGAAGAAGTTGTATCTACCCTTGACAGGCGAAGCCAACCGACATGGAGCAGATCGGAATGGGAGTTGTTAGATCGGCAGACGCTTGGTGTGATCCGGTCGACATTAGCCAAGAATGTTGCGTTCAACATCATGAACGAAAAGACAACCGTAGATTTGATGCAGGCGTTGTCAAATATGTATGAGAAGCCCTCTGCAGACCAATAAAGTGCATTTGATTCGCAGGCTAGTCAACCTCAAAATGGGTGAAGGTAACTCGGTTACTAATCATATTAGTGAATTTAATGCAATTATTGCGCAGTTGACATCAGTGCGAGATAATATTTGATGATGAGGTGAAAGCATTAATTTTATTATCATCTCTACCGGAAAGTTGGGGTGCAATCATTCATTGCAGTAAGTAATTCCGCAAGCAATAACAAGTTGAAGCTTGATAACATCCGTGACTTGATCTTAAGCGAAGATGTTCGCAGGAAAAATTCAGTAGAATCTTTCAGTTCTAATTCGAGTTCAAGCATTGAGTACTGAAACTAGAGGAAGAAGTCGCCAGAAAGGTCGTAATCAAGGCCGAGGCAGATCAAAATCCGGAGGGAGATCACAAGCAAAAGTTCGGAATGATATCACTTGTTGGAATTGTCGGAAAAAGGGCCACTTTTCAAATCGAGTGTAGGGCTCCAAAGAAGGACAACAACAACAACAAGAAGCAAGATGATGATCAATCGGCAAATGCAGGCAATCGATGAAGTTGAAGATGCACTCGTTATGTAGTTTAGATAATTCTATTGACTCATGGATTATGGACTCAGGTGCGTCATTTCATACTACACCTTCCTTAGAACTATTATCTAACTATGTTTCTGGAAAGTTTGGGAAGGTCTACCTTGCAGATGGAAAATCTCTTGATATCATAGGAAGAGGTGATATTAACATCGGAACCTCTAATGGAAACGTGTGGACTTTGAATAATGTCGGACATATTCCAACCTTAAAGAGAAACTTAATATCTATAGGGCAGTTGGATGATGAGGGACATTACACCACTTTTGGAGATGGACATTGGAAGGTAATGAAAGGTAATCTTGTTGTTGCTCGTGGAAAGAAGCAAGGATCTCTCTACATGATTGCGAGATGAGGATATGATATCGGTTGCGTGAAGTTGGCAACAATTCCTCCTTATGGCATCGGAGGCTTGGGCATATGAGTGAGAAAGGAATGAAGCTCATGATATCAAAAGGTAAAATACCTAACGTGAAGCATGTTGACGTTGGACCTTGCGAACATTGTATCTTTGGAAAGCAGAAAAAGGTTAGCTTCTCAAAAACAAGTAAGTCGTCTAAAGTTGAAAGACTAGAACTAGTGCATACGAGATGTTTGGGGGCCAACTTCAGTGAAATCCCTTGGAGGTTCACAATATTATGTAACCTTCATTGATGACTCTACAAGAAAGGTATGGGTTTATTTTCTTAAAAATAAATCTGATGTGTTTTCTGTGTTTAAAAGGTGGAAAAAGGAGGTTGAGACTCAAACAGGTTTAAAGGTCAAATGTTTGAAGTCCGATAATGGTGGAGAATATGACGAGTAGTCAATTCAAGGAGTTTTGTTCGGAGAATGGGATCGGAATGATCAAGACAGTTCCAGGAACACCAGAACAAAACGGTGTGGCGAAAAGAATGAACAGAACCTTGAATGAGAGAGCAAGATGTATGAGAATCCAGTCAGGATTACCCAAGGTATTTTGGGCGGATGCAATAAACACAGAGACCTATCTCATAAACGAGAGGACCATCAGTTCCTTTAGACTATAAGTTACCCGAAGAAGTATGGTCTCGGAAAAGAGGTAAATCTTTCACATCCGAAAGTTTTTGGTTGTGCTTCATATGTTATGTTAGACTCTAATAGTAGAGATAAATTGGACCCTAAGGCAAAACGTTGTTATTTCATTGGTTATGGATCCGACATGTTTGACTACGAGGTTTTGGGATGACCAAAACAAGAAAATTATCGAAGTAGAAATGTTACTTTTAATGAAAACATGTTCTATAGAGACAGGATTGCAGAATCCGCAAATGTAAATAAACAACTAGAGCAAGTATCATTAGAAGAAATTTCGGAAAGTGATGTAGTCAACCGAAGGCGGAATATACAAGTAGAGCCTATGTCAGAGCCCGAGACAGAACCTCGAACAAATAGTAGAGTCAGCAACTCCTGAAATCTTGGTTAGAAGATCTAGCAGAACAATTGTAGCACCACAAAGGTATTCCCCTTCATTGCATTATTTGTTGTTGATCGATCGTCGGTGAGCCAGAGCATTTTGCTGAGGCTATGCAGGGAGATGAATCTATTAAGTGGGAGCTAGCAATGGAAGATGAGATAAAGTCCCTTCAGAAGAATAAAACATGGTCTTTAACCAAGCTACCGGAAGGAAAGAAAGTTTTGCAAAACAGGTGGGTCTATAGGTTGAAAGAAGAACCAGATGGCGGCAAAAGATATAAGGCTAGACTCGTAGTGAAAGGGTTCCAACAAAGACAAGGAATTGACTTCACGTAAATTTTCTCTCCTGTTGTCAAGATGACTACCATCGAGTTATCTTGAGTATAGTAGCTGCAGGAAATCTTCATTTGGAGCAGCTTAGATGTCAAAACTGCATTCTTACATGGGGATCTTGAAGAGGAAATTTTTATGACACGACCAAAAGGTTTTGAAGTACAAGGCGGAGAAAATCTTGTATGCAAGCTTCATAAAAGTTTGTACGGATTAAAACAAGCGCCGAGACAATGGTACAAGAAGTTTAATGAGTTTATGAGAAACTCGAGATTTCGCAGATGTGAAGAAGATCACCGTTGTTATGTGAAGAAATATGTTGATAGCTATATCATTCTTGCCTTATATGTTGACGACATGTTGATTGTTGGAGCTAATATGGCGAGAAATTGACAAGTTGAAGAAACAATTGTCGGAGAGCTTTGAAATGAAGGATCTTGGTCCAGCCAAGCAAATTCTTGGTATGAGAATCTCCCGAGATAGAGATAAAGGTATTTTGAACTTATCTCAAGAAAAATATATAGAAAAATTGCTTAGCAGATTCAATGTTGGGAATGCTAAAACCAGGAATACACCTTTGGGAACTCACTTAAAGTTTTCAAAGAGGCAATCTTCTCAAACGGAAGAAGAAGAAAGTCACATGTCTAAAGTGTCATATGCATCTGCAGTAGGAAGCTTGATGTATGCTATGGTTTGCACCGGACCGGACATAGCACATGCAAGTGGGAGTTGTGAGCAGATTTCTATCAAATCCCGGAAAGGAGCATTGGGAAGGAGTGAAGTGGATATTCGGATATTTGAAAGGCACTTCAAAGATGCATTTGTCTTTCAAGAGAAGTAATCTCATTTTATAGGGGTTTTCCGATGCGGACTTGGGAGGTGATCTTGACGGTAGAAAGAGCACAACAGGTTATATTTTTACATTGGGTGGTACAACTATCGGTTGGAAGTCTAAACTTCAAGGAAGGGTCTCTCTCTCAACCACTCGAAGCGAGTATGTAGCTATCTCGTAAGCGGCGAAGGAGATGATATGGTTGAAGAACCTTCTAAAAGAATTAGGAAGAGAACAAGATGGTTCTCCATTGTTTAGTGACGAGTCAAAGTGCTATTTGTCTTGCTAAAAATCCAATCCTTCATTCCGGATGTAAGCACATTGAATTGAAGTATCATTTTATCGAAACCCGATAAATGATGGAGACTTGAGTTTGTTGAAGATTCCAGGTGCAGAGAATCCCGCTGATATGTTGACCAAGACTGTTACAACAACTAAGTTGAGGCTTTGCATTGCCTCAACTGGCCTTCGAGCAAATTGATGATGAAGGCACTACACTAGGTGGTAACGTAAATCAAACTCCAAGTGGGAGAATTGTTAGTATTATGGTGCTTGATTTAGTCCCACATCGATTAGGATTGTGAGATGAGGTTCTCTATTTTGTTATATAAGCAACCCTATGTAAAGTTTGAGATACACACAGAAATAAAAATTACTTCCTAGTGTAGTCGTGGACGTAGGCATACATATTTTAGCCGAACCACGTTAAAATTCTTGTATCATTTATTTTTCTCTCCTTCATTCTTTCCTTTATTATTGTCTTGTGATCATGAGGTGGTTTTGATTTTGTTATCTGTTTTCACATTTTACCCAACAAAATATTTGTCTTTTTTCTTGTAGATGATTATTGTTTAAGAGAACAGGAAGTCAGCCCAGTTTTGTTCGGGGAATAACATATAAATGCTTGAGAGCAGAACCTATCTTTTTGACTTCTTGCTGGTTAGTAAGGGGTCTGAACACCATTTTAGTTGCATTTCACACCTACTTTGGACAGACACAATCATAGGTTTAATTAGTTGCCATGCGTGCAAGAATAAATGACCCTACCATTTACTTTTGTCTTTTCCCGATATCTGTAGTTTCCATCACCTCCAAACATGTGAAAGTTGAATACAGGTTGTCTTTTCCCGGTATCTGTTGCTTCCATCACCTCCAAACATGTGAAAGTTGAATACAGGGAGCCTCCTGAACTTCTCACCCCATAGCTATTATGATTTATGGGAATTAACACTCATCATTTCGACTTTTTTAATGCGGCCCAAATGCTTGTATGATGTAACAAAACACGCCTGTAGGATTATATAATTTTGGAAAAGACATGACAAAGATTTACCCTCTAATGTCTGAGATTACAACTTCAGCCTTGAAGCCTAAAGCTTAGAGCATTTGCAAATTGCTACAGAAATATCTAGAACGCACGGGTCCATTCGAACTAGAATCTTTAGATGACATCCATGTATGAAAAAAATCTCTTTTTTACCTTATATTTTTTTTCTTTGTAGTTATCATGCCAAGATTGGCGTGGAATGGTCATTATTATCTGCAATGATTCTATACTTGAAAAAAGAAGCCACACCCTACAAATAGACAGCTTTGGAGGTTAGACTAATTAATTTGTGTTGTATACAAAAGTCAACATCTTAATCATTTTGCTATTTTTCTTTTCCGTTTTTTCACCATTTAGACATCTGGTGTTTTTGTTACTGTACACGTCAAAATGAAATCTTTGCATAAAACTGTCAATTCACTATGCCAACAATGGAAACACTCTTGCAGTTATCAAAGAAATGTATTTGTGCATCATTCCAGGGCCAAAAGCTTGTAAAAAACATTTATTTTAATCATTTATAATAATAGTAATAATAATAAAAGAATGAAATAAATGTAAAAATAGTTTTTAGATGAGATGAACAATCTTAAAAATAGAGTTGAGGAGTAAGTGGAAGTAATTATTAGCATAACTTATTAAGAATATTGGCATGCCAAAGTTAAAAGTAAGAGGAGTTGGGAAGAAAGAGAATGAAAATTAATTTACCGAGTTTAAATGTCTGATATCTATCAGTATACGTGTATCAGCAAACACGATATTGCTAATAACACACAAAAAAACTTCCTGAATTCAATTCCTAAGAAACAAATACATTAACATGACAGATTTTTATTTATGATAGATTTAACAAAGGGGTTTTGGTATTTATATGTGAGAAGTTGTATATTTATATAATTTTTGAGAATAAAAAATAAGAACTAGGGAAAAAATATAAAAATAATTATGATGATGAAAAAAATATTCATTTCAAACCTATACAAATAATAGTATAACTTATGATGTGTTTATATATAGATAGAGAGGTCCATGCATATAGTCCAATAATTTATACTTTTGTTTTAGTGGTGTAAAAGAAAAGTTAAACAAATTTCCATGTCCACCAACCAACCACTGAACTGATATGCGGTTATGCTGGTTGACTTTATCAAAATCTAATATACACTCTTCCATCTATCATCTCTCACTTCATTATTTTCCTTATAAGCTCTCCATATCTTTTCATCTTAACTAGAAAAAAAGGAAACAAAAGTTTCCTTACTGCAAAATCCACAATTCAACCATAACATACATTTATCTAGTGCTTCTCTTCTCACAACAGTGACTCCACTGCACCAGAATGAAGCTTCTACAGAGTAGTGCTTCATAATCACAGTCTTTGTTCCCTTTTCCAACTCAACGCCAGAAAATGCTCCCTTGACTTCCCACGTGAAAAAACCAATCAGGAATATCAATTTTAAGAATAACCATCTGGTAATCCACCTTAGTAGACCTACTAGCTAGCAAGAATTTGAACAATTTGCATGAAGTGTAGGATACAAACATCATTGTTGTCATTGTACATTGAAAAGAAGAATATTCACCTGCTAAAATGCGCAGCATTCATGGTGGTGTGAAGTACTCATATGAGTCATATTCTCAATCTCCTTTCTCAGCATACCAAGCTCCTAACGATGCAAACACTACCAACGAGAAAGATGCAACAACGTCATCATCACTCAGCAGAATCAGTCCACTCATTTTGCTGGTCATTATAGTTCTAGCAGTTATCTTCTTCGTGTATGGACTTGTCCATTTGGTTCTATGGTTTTTCATGAAAACACCAAACCCTTCATCAATCTACAACTCCAACAGGTTCCACGAATCCACGCGCTCACGTGTTCTTCAGAGGCAGCTTCAACAACTCTTCCGGTTGCACGATTCAGGTCTAGACCAAGCCCTCATAGACGCTCTACCCGTTTTCCATTACCAAGACTTGTTGGGTTCGAAGGAACCGTTTGATTGTGCTGTGTGTTTATGCGAGTTCTCCGAGGACGACAAGCTGAGGCTGCTTCCTATGTGCACACACGCGTTTCACATGAACTGTCTTGACACATGGCTTCTCTCGAATTCCACGTGTCCTCTTTGCAGGGCATCTCTCTCCAACTACGTGGAGAATCAGAATCAGAATCCAATGTTGTTTAATGTTGGCATTGGCAATTCAAATTCTTTGGTTCTGCCAAGTGGGTTCAGAGATGAGGAAGAGAACGGATGTTCAGAGAGTGAAAGATCAGTTGGGAAAAGGGTGTTTTCTGTGAGACTTGGAAAATTCAGAAACAATGGGTTGGAGTTAGAGGGTGTAGAGGGAGAAGGGTATGGTAGTTGTAGTTTGAATGAGAGGAGATGCTACTCCATGGGTTCATATCGGTATGTGGTTCGTGATTCGAATCTGCAAGTGGTGTTGTCTGAATCTCATAATGTGTCAGACAATGAAAATGTGGAGGGAAAGATGATAAACGACTCAACCAAAGGTGAGAGCTTCTCTGTTTCCAAGATATGGCTTTGGTCCAAGAAGACCAGATTTCATGATTCTAATGCAGCTTTCCCTTAGGAAAGGTAAATTTTCTACCAAGAATTGCATGCCAATTATAGTGCTTTTACATATTTTTTAGATCATACCATTAACATACACAGATTTCAACATGCTAGATGATATTTGGCAGTGCTTCTTTTTCTCCCTTCTACTTTGTCACTACACTTACTCATGGAATTGCATTGATCTAGGTTGAAGACAAGGGTTCCAGGGTTGTATAGTGTTAAGAAGATTTGTATTCTGGATTATTGGTATGAGAAAGAAGTATTACAACAGATTTTATGAGCAAAGTTGTTCCGGTTACATTGTGCCAAGAAAATTTTATGCCTTAAAAGTAATAAAGGAAAACAAGACTAAATGTATATTTATGTATTCTTGTATAATTTATATGGAGGTAAGATATTATGTTTTTAAAAATTATATTTTACGAAATTATTACTTAAAAAATATTATTTTTAATTATTTTTGAAAAAATAATTTGGTGACATCTTTAATGGTTTTAAAAATTAAAGTAATTTAAATAAAAATTCGTAAATTTAATGAATGCTAGATAATATATTTTTATATTTCATCTCATTTATGGAAATAAAAATATAGTAAAATTTGAAAATAGTCTTTTAAAGATTGTAACAGATGGTACTTTGTGGTGTTTATACAATGGGAGGTGTACTAATCCATGAAAATGGTGATTTTGCATGGAAGCAGTAGCCAATTGCTTCAAAGAAATATCAAAATTCATGCAAGATAAATATCTTTATAATCAATTGCATATAAAGTTTAATCTAAATAAATATAACAACAGATATATGAATATATATATATATATATATATATATATATATATATATATATATATATATATATATATAAAAATCAAAGTGAAAGGTAATAATAGTATAATTGAGATTAATTTTTAGTTCACTAAATTAAAGAAAACATGTAACAGGACAAAAACTCACAATTCAGAAATTATAAAATGTTAATACATTATATTAAATTGAAGATTATTATATGTTTTTTTTATTAAGTTATAATTAAAAATATATATAATCCAACAAAAAATAATACTTTGCAGTAAAAAGTTATTGATAATAAGTTATAATTATATTAATTAATATTTTTAATTTGAAAAGAACGAAAAATGAATGGTTACAAAAATTAATAAAATAGTGTAATCAAAATTAAAATGTTAAATTAACTAACTAGAAAAATATCCTCAAGAAAATGCCAAAGAAAGAAACATAAATGTTGAAAATTCAGATAAAGCAAAAATATTATATTTTATCCTTAATTAACAAATAAGGCAAAGAATAAATTATTCTTATTGAAATAAAAGGGAGAGAAGCAGGGCGATGATACCAATATTCAATTTATGGAAAAAGTTTTATCTTAATTGGTTTGGATTAGTTTGAATATTTTGTTTGAAGACCATTCATAACCCCAATCAAACAAAGGCTATCATGATTTAATCAAATTATTAACTCAAATAATAAATAATAAAAATCAACACTAAAATAGAAAAAATAAGAATGATGATAATAAAAATTTCAAAGAAAAATTATATATAAATATATATTTTTAATTTACAGTGTACATTCTAGTTCCAATTTTTTTGTATACTTAAGCCCTTGTTTGTTTGAACCGATTTGCGACGAAATACCGTTCACGAAGACAGAAGCACGAGATTCACCCACATTTGGTTGAACAGATTTGCGAAGAAATGCAGGCGAGGAAAAGGGGGAGAGGGGAGAGAGACTTTCTTCGCTGATCTGCGAAGAAAAGAGGTGAAAGTCTGCTGGAAATAATGAAATGGCGAAGTTACCCTCTTCCATATGATAGCGGTTAAATCTTAACCGCTATTATAATAGCACTTCTAATAGCGGTTAAAACTTAACTGCTATTATATATCACTTCTAATAGCGGTTAAAACATAACCGCTATTAGATCCTCCAATTATGATCGATCATTTCGTAAATCTAATCGATTAGAATCATATTTCGCTCGAGCGAGATATAGTCGCTCAAGCGAAACACAACCCAAGACTCAAGAAATTAAAATATGATTGTATATGATAGCGGTTCCACTGGAACCGCTATCTAATATACACTTTAGATAGCGGTTACAGAGGAACCGCTATTATATCCTCCAATTATGATCGATCATTTCAACTTATGATCGATCAGGATCGTATTTCGCTCGAGCGAGATATAGTCGCTCGAGCGAAATACGGCTTATGAGCTCACGCTTTGAGAGTTGTTGTAGCCTACCTAAGCTCCGCTTTTTTCAGTTCAATCCAATCAGCAGTGGGATTAGAGAGCAAGCTGGCGTGGGGGCAAAGGCAATAACATCCGACTCTACTTTCTTTAATCCGACTCGGCACCGATTCAATCAGGAATTGAGAAGCAGCAGGGAGTTGATGGAACACTTTAAGAACCATTCTTAAAGGGAGTTTATAATAGAGGTTAAACCTTAACCTCTAATAAATTTAAATATTAAAATTAACTTTATCAAAAATTAGGGAAACAAAATTTATCCAAAAGAGTTCAAAATGTATAAGAGTATTCTCAATTTTGATGTTTAATTATATTATTAATTCTCAAAGTAGAAAATTATATTGTAATTATTTTATCTCAAGTTAATGTGATGAGACGATCATCAACATTTCAACATTCGGAGTCAGATATATGGGACATCTTCGTCTCTCCCAGTTGTTCATGTTCTTGCACTCAACCTTTCCACCAAGAACCAACTTCCAGTTGTAATTCTTTCTTGGAAAAAGGATGCTAACAGTTGCTTAAATTGATTGCTTTGTTTTTTTAAAAACTGATATGATAAAAGTTCCAAGCAATTCTGTTTATAAAAGAGTTTTCAGAAAAAGCTGCATTAATTAATCTGTTGAAAGTTTGTTTTAATCTGTTGAAATAGCCGTTATAATCTGTTAAAAGTCCTTTCAACCCATTAATGCGTTCTTGTTCTTTAACAGAATTGTTTTAGCTGATACGACCAAGTTTTTATCAGTTAAAACTTTTTACAAACATTTTCTAAGAGTGATTTAATCGATTGATTCGTGGTTTAATCGATTGATTCAGTTTAAAACTTTCTTATAACACTTTTCAAGTTATTTTAACTGATACAAAGAAGTTTTAATCGATTAAAAACCTGCACAGAATTTTTTCTAAGTCATTTTAATCGATTGAAATGCGTTTTAATCGATTTAAACTCTGTACAAAAATTTTCAAGTCATTTTAATCGATTGAAATTCGCTTTAATCGATTGAAATAAGTCTGATCGGTCATAATTCAATTCTGATCGATCATAACCAACGCTGATCGGTCATAAGTACATTCTGATCGATCATCCTGACTTCCAAAGTGGTTTTAATCGATTAAAATAAATCTGATAGCTCATTTTTAAAGTCTGATTGATTATATTTCATTATGACCTGTCATATTCGAATTCTAAGTGATTTTAATTGTTTCTTTTAAAACTATATCAGTTAAAAACATTGTTAAGAAAGTTCTTTGTCAAAATGCTTTTGTTTGATTTGTTTAAAACTATTTTTGAGGCATTTTGCAAATTGAGTGAAGGAGCTTCATGCAGTGGAAAAGGTAAAGTGGTTTTACCTAAGCTTTCTGTTAAGACAGCTCCATTCTTCTGAGTGACTTGTTTGACTGTTGCAGAGTTGACTTTTGACTTTATCTTTGACTTCATCAAATCACTGAGATCTTTGCTAGTCGCTCGAGCGACATCAGTTTCGCTCAAGCGAAAAACAACCCGAGGATGAAAATTATGTGCAGGTGTCTTCGCTCGAGCGAGTTTAGTGTCGCTCAAGCGAAATATAACTTGTAATAGCGGTTTTAGGTGTATAGTCAACTAGTTTAAATATTCTAATTAGTATAACTTCAATGATTTTAAATAGGTAAATACTACTTGGGGGATGCTGGATTTATGTTAAAAGCAAACATAATGACCCCTTATCGAGGCGTTAGATACCACCTTAAAGAGTATTCTCGACGAGCTCCACAAAACCCCCGAGAATTGTTTAACCATCGACATTCGTCTCTTAGAAATGTCATTGAAAGAACATTTGGAGTTTTGAAGAAAAGATTTCCTATAATAGCAAGTGGAACAGAGCCTCATTATTCTTTTGATACAATGACGAATATAGTCCTAGCATGTTGCATTCTACACAATTTTCTTCGAGGGATAGACAACGATGAATCACTGTTAGCTGAAGTGGATCGAGAGTTGATGGAACAAGATGTGGATAATATGTCGACTCAAGTTCGGGAAGAGGATTATAGGGAAGGGTCAAACTTAAGAGATACTATAGCAAATCAAATGTGGATAGATTATCAAAGTCATTAGATTTTGTATATAATAATATATTTAATAAGATGTACTATTGTTATTGTTGAAATACGATTACATTACGATTATCTATTTATAATAATTATATGTTGGTATCGTAATTACATATATTATCTTTCCAATAGGTTTAAAATGAACAGAGGAAAGGATATTGCATCGGATTCGTCACTCGTAGTGCGCGAGTTTACAAAATGGATCGATGACATGGACTTTCGGTTGTTGATCTGCTATGCTTGATGAGGCAAGGTTGGGTAATCGGGTTGATGGTAGTTGGACAACCCAAGCATATAAGAATATAGTTGAATCCCTAAGACAGTCTGGATTAATTGGTATAACTAAAAATAATGTTAAAAATCGACAAAAAAGTCTTAAGGATAGATGGCGGGAGGTCCACGATTTGTTTCATGGACTTAGTGGATTCGCTTGGGATGATATGACAAAACGGTTTGTGGCTGAGCAAGAAGTATGGGATGACCTAATTAAGGTACTATTATATGAATTATCATTTGTTGATATAGCAAAACATAACAATTACGAGTGTTAACCATTCTCATTATTTTGTAGGCGAAGCCTTCTGCAGCTAAATGGAAACTGGCAACTATAAGACATTATGATTTGATGGAAGAATTGTGGGGTGCTGATCGAGCCAGTGGACATATGGCAAGAACTTCGCGTCAGGCCCGAATGAATATCAGTTCTCGAAGGGCAACAGTCGACTTGAACGTTGATGTGGACCCCACACCAGAGGAGCAGCCATTTCACTTTGGCTTTGATGCAGGATTTGATACAGCTTATCGATCACCTCCACGCATGGGTTCCGACAGTCCTGCTGAGGGTGCTCACTCAATTCCATCTGCTGCGTCTACTGGTTCAGGTGGAACCTCTTCATCTCGGGGCACAAAAAGAAAAGCGCCTATGGTTGATGTGATGGAAGGTCAATTTGAAAAACTAACATCGAGGCTGGACACATTTACAGATTACCTCGGGCAAGGTAATACAATCACCCAACGATTATCTGACATAGCTGAAAGACAGGTGGTCGCCATTGAACGCAGAAATGAATTAATTAATGAGCAAGTTAATGTGATGAGACGATCATCAACATTTCAACATTCGGAGTCAGATATATGGGACATGTTAGTCGGCATGAACCTAAATGACGAGCAACTTATGCTTCAGTGTTATAATCATTTGTGTACTCACCCATCACATGTTAGACGACTTTTTGGCTTGCCCTCACATCTTCGTCTCTCCCAGTTGTTCATGTTCTTGAATGGAGGTGATTGAATGATCCGAACCTGGAGGACTTGACTACAAAAGATGGATAACATTATAATTATTTGTTTGAAGAACATTAGTGTGCATAGATTTATAATTTTAGTAATCTTTCCTTTAATTATTATTCTATTTTCACTGTATTTTATATTTGTTTTAAATAATAATGTACAATTATATTATTAGTTTTCATAATTATTTGTTATTATCAGATCAATATTAATTATTATTTTATATTTTATAATTATTTAATTATTAGTCAAATAATTTATTTAATATGTCAACATTATTTAAATATGGATATGCAATGTACATAATTTTGTAATTGTTTATTTATATAATTTTTAATAACTATCTAAAAAAGTTAATTTTTTAAATTTGTTTCCAATTACAAACACTTTTAAATTTGTTTTTTCTTTTAAATATATAATCAATGTTAAAATATGAATAATTAATTAAAAAATTATATTTATAATCATTTGAACCTTTTTTCTTTTAAATATATAATCAATGTTAAAATATGAATAATTAATTAAAAAATTATATTTATAATCATTTGAACCTTATTTGATACAAAGGTAAAATGGTAATTTTCTTAAATAATAAACATAAAATTATAATTTTTATATTTCATATCAATCAAATCATTCACAATTTCCCATAAACTTTCCTTTCACTTTTCAATCATCTCCATTTCTCTTCAAATCCCTCCTTTTCCACTCTCTCAATTCCACTCTCTCAAATCACTCCAACAAAACAAAAGGCTAAAGCCTAAATCCGTATATGATATTTTACCATTCAGGCGTTGATTAATACCACTCTGACCGGGTGGGACCGGACCTGTATCCTCCTCGTATGAAAAAGTGTGTTTGAGAGAGATTTAGGGAACGTGGGTTTTGTTTGTTTTCAAAAACATAAAATTCAACTCCAAAGTCCACACCTTTTCTAACTTGTATACCAACACACGCTTGTTGTGTTGAGTTGTGTTTGTGTTACCCTCTCACTCACTCTGCTGGTAAGTAGCATCTTCATCATCATCATGGGGACGACGACAACACCCCATTCGCACACCGTTAGCGTCTTCAACATACCTCGATCCGTCACCGCCAAGGACCTCCTCTACTTTCTTGAATCCAAGGTGGGTCCTTCCACCGTCTTCGCCCTCGAAATCTTCTCCGACAACACCAACTGGAAGTCCCGCGGCGCTGGCCGCGTCCAGTTCGAGACCCTCGACGCCAAGACTCACGCCCTCTCTCTCTCCCACCTCCAACAACTCCTCTTCCACTCCCACTTCCTACGCCTCTCCGATACCTCCAACGACATCATCTTCCGCCCCCTCCATCGCCTCCAGAACGGCGTCCTCTACGCCGGCTTCATGCTCTCCGATCACCGAATGAGCGTCCTCGAATCCTGGGAGGGTGTCGCAGGCTGGGTCGTGCCCCAAAGTAGGAACCTTGACTTCTTGGTGTGGCATAATGACGACTGTTACCGACTCGAGATTTTTTTTGAGGATATTTTGGAGTCTCATGGCTATTGTTTGGGACAAGCAGCCAAACTCAATGCGCTCCTTTTGAAGGTCCATTTTTTTCTGCATTTTTATTATAATCGGGTTTGCACCATAAAGAAAACACTCAGGGACTGAATATAAATTTTGTCTTGTTCAATGTTAACAAGTATGAATGTTAATTAGGGTTTTGTTTTATGTGATTGACGAGTTTCTTTTCTTTTTCTATTTATTTAATGTTTGCTTTTTCTCCTCTTAGCTGAAATTTGGGCCACGGATTTATAAGAAAAAGACGGGACCAAATGTGGCAACCAAGTTTAGGAGTGATAGGTACCATTTTTGTAAAGAAGATTCTGAGTTTCTTTGGGTGCGGACTGCTGACTTTTCGCCTCTGAAGTCAATTGGGCACTCTACTTCATTTTGTTGGGAAATTGAGGAAGAACATTTGGCTTCGGATGTTTTTACAAGTTTCCCGCTCTACAAGGAAAATTTAAGAGATTTGGCTCTGGAGGATGGGGAAGAATTATGTTCTTCCACGGAAGCAGTTCCTCTTGTAAAGTGTGCGTCGCAATCCAAGTTACCTTATGAGGCGCTTTTCCAGCTGAATTCTCTTGTTCATACTCAGAAAATTAGTCTTGCTTCGGTGGATGATGAATTGATTGACTTGTTGGGAGGCTTAGATGAAGAAACTAGAGCTGTGATTTTTCAGAAATTGCATCAGATGGGCTTCACTTGTTATGACCCTCTCAAATTTGTGAAGACTCAGTTGCATGTGCTGAGTAACAAGAAAAAAAGTCCACCACAATCTTCGCAGAAAAGGTTGACAGATAATAACATTATGAGCTGTCATAGAGCCTTGATTACCCCAACGAAGATTTATTGCCTTGGCCCTGAGCTTGAAACGTCAAACCATGTGGTAAAGCACTTTGCATCATATGCTTCAGACTTCATGAGGATCACCTTTGTTGAAGAGAATTGGACTAAGCTTACAGACTATGCAATAGCAACTGGTGTGCAGAAGGGAACCTTTTCAAAGCCTTTCAAAACTGAAATATATCATCGGATATTGACTATTCTTCGAGATGGGATTGTAATTGGATCAAAGAGATTTGAGTTCCTGGCCTTCTCTGCTAGTCAGCTGCGATCAAATTCTGTTTGGTTATTTGCTTCTAATGACCATGTGAAAGCAGCAGATATCAGACAATGGATGGGATCCTTCAACAATATTCGCAGTGTTTCTAAATGTGCTGCTAGGATGGGTCAGTTGTTCAGTTCCTCCATACAAACTTTTGAAGTGTCCCCTCAAGATGTGGAGATAATTCCAGATATTGAAGTTACCTCTGATGGTGTAAGCTACTGTTTCTCAGATGGTATTGGGAAAATTTCCCAATCTTTTGCTAGGAAAGTTGCTCAAAAGCTTAAGTTGGATCATAGTCCATCAGCATTTCAAATTAGGTTTGGAGGATATAAAGGTGTCATTGCTGTTGATCGACATTCCTTTAGGAAGTTATCATTGCGTAACAGCATGCTTAAATTTGAATCCAAAAACAGGATGCTTTGTGTCACTAAATGGAGTGAGTCAATGCCTTGCTTTCTCAATCGAGAGATTATATCCCTGCTGTCTACCTTAGGAGTAAAAGATGAGGCCTTTTTGGCAAGGCAACAGGACCAATTGCGTTTGTTAGGAAGGATGTTGAGTGATAGTAAGGCAGCTTTGGATGTTTTGGAAAGTTTGAACAGAGCTGATTCAAGAAGCATTCTAGTGAAGATGTTGCATGAATTTAATGAGCCAACCAGTGAGCCTTACCTATCAATGATGCTTAAGGCTTATTATGCATACCAATTATCTGACTTGAAAAGTAGATGCCGAATATTTATTCCCAAGGGTCGAGTCTTAGTAGGTTGCTTGGATGAAACTGGTCTTTTGAATTATGGCCAAGTATTTGTCTGTATAACGGTGAAAAAAACTATGGAAAAGTTTGATGACAACTTAAGGAAAGTGGATGGCGATGATAGCACACGGATAATAGTGGGAAAGGTGGTGGTCACAAAAAATCCTTGCCTTCACCCAGGGGACGTCAGAGTCCTTGATGCTATCTACAAGGAAGAATTAGAGGAAAAGGGTTTGAGGGATTGCCTAGTATTTCCACAAAACGGACATAGGTACGTATATAATGAACTACATTTAAAATCCTATTTTCGTTTATCCCTTTTTTATATACAACATGGAATTAATACATATATCTTTTGTCCTGCGTGGTGTCATTGACTACCATGAGTCATTTAATCATGTGATAACAAAAAATGTGAACTGCAGGTTGAGAGATACAAGGGGAAAGGGGGATGTTGTTTTTAGCTAGGTTATCACGGTCGCACTTGCTGCTAGACTAGAACTTGCTGCATGTACTCTCCCATGCTTTCGTTTACTTTTGCAAAAAAAAAAAAAAAAAAAAAGATTTCATTCATAATATTTCAAGAATTTGGTGTCCTAGTCATCATCAGTTTATTACTGTCTAGTGGTGCCACTTGGTTCTGGTTTGATATGTCTATCATTTTGTGATGGACATTTGGTGATGATATTAGATTTCTGTTGTTTTTCCTTGTTAGATATAAAATTATCTCTAAGCTGTTTAGCCACACCTCGGTTCTACATCAAGAAGTCTTTATTTTCTGATGTTTATTGCTTCTAATACATGGTGGTTGTCCTACAGACCTCATCCAAATGAATGCTCTGGAGGTGATCTTGATGGAGATTTGTTTTTCATTAGCTGGGACAAAGATCTAATCCCATGTCAAACTGAGGCTCCAATGGACTACACTGGAAGGAGACCTCGCATAATGGACCATAAGGTGACCCTAGAGGTAATTTCATCGAAGTTACAATTTTTTCTTTTTTATGCTTTGAAAAATACACTGATAAATGTAGAACTGCTTCCTCATTTGTTATTTCCTGGCTGGGCAGGAAATCCAACAATTTTTTGTGGATTACATGATCAATGATACTTTGGGTGCTATCTCCACCGCACATCTAGTTCATGCTGACCGGGAACAAGAGAAGGCCAGGAGTAGAAAATGTCTGGAGTTGGCAGAACTTCACTCCATGGCTGTTGATTTTGCAAAGACCGGAGCACCTGCTGCAATGCCTAAAGTTTTGAAACCAAAAGAGTTTCCAGATTTCATGGAGAGGGTAGACAAGCCTATGTACATCTCCAATGGGGTACTAGGAAAACTTTATCGTGCCATAATGGAGTCTCAACTACAAATAAAATATAGTTTTGTGTGGTCAGAGAAGCTTGCTGAAGAAGCATATGATCGTAGCTTTGAAGTGAATGGTTTTGAGGCCTTCCTTGAGACAGCCTCAAGTCACAAAGAAATGTACGCACGGAAGATGAGCAGTTTGATGAACTTCTATGGTGCCGAGACTGAGGATGAAATGCTACTTGGTAACTTGCAAAACCGTGCTTCATATTTGCAGCGCGATAACAGGAGGTATGGTGATATGAAAGATCGAATTCTGCTCTCAGTGAAGAATATTCAGCTTGAAGCTAAAGAATGGTTTGAAACTAGTTGCCTACCGCACGACTATCGGCCTATGGCGACTGCATGGTATCATGTGACCTATCACCCCAGTTACTATTGTCAGGAAAGTCCATGTTTTCTAAGCTTCCCATGGATAGTTGGTGACATTTTGTTGCAAATAAAGTCTGTAAACAAAGTACTTCACAGATGAAGATAGTTGGTTCCTCTTATGCTGTGTGGATCCTTTTGTTTTTGAAAAAAAAAGTCAAAATCTGAAGCCGTCTGTGGTGAAGATAACATGTCTATGCTACCTTGTTTTCGCCATTTCCTTTTGTCCAAGTTATTAATTTTATTATTATTAGTCATTATAAATATTCACCAGCTGTATATACGATGCTGGTGTCATTGGCTTGTGTATCGGTATCTCAATCTACATTCTTATTTAAATTCTGGATTAGGTAATTCATAATGTAAAAACTTTCTCTTATTTTCTTTGTTCAAGATTTAGAGGTTTATTTAGAGGATTACTATGTTCACTTAATCAGTTCTTAGAAATGGTTATTTAAAGGATTACTATGTTGACTTACTCAGTCCTTAAAGGATAAGAGAGGCGGATTTACATTCATGCTCATTAAGGTGGAAGTTCTGAAATCTCTATTCTTGAGATTTGAAAACATTATTTAGTATTTTATTTCAAATAAAGTAATTCGTTTTAGTTATTTTTAGAAAAATGATGGTTGTCAAATCTATACAACTCTTATAAATAATTTTTTTTTAATATTATAATAATAATTTTATTTAATTTTTATTTTTATTAAATAATTTTATAAATTATTATATTAATAAAAATGATTTTTATAAATAATTTTTTTTTAATATTATAATAATAATTTTATTTAATTTTTATTTTTATTAAATAATTTTATAAATTATTATATTAATAAAAGTGAGTTATTTAAAAGGTGATATGATTTTTAATTATCAAAATATCATTTCTCTATTTTTTACTGTCATTTTGTAAGAAATAACTGAAATATATGAGAGAGAGGGTATAGGAAAGTCACATGAGTTGTAATATCAACTGTTTTGCTCCTACCTTACCAATATTTACTAATATTTTATATAAATTTTTATTTATAAATTTGTTATTATTTATATTACATTATCCGTTAATCTTTTATTTTCTGTATCTTATATAAAAAAAATTACTTTTAGAGAATAAACCTTGTCCTAAAATTTATTTCCTAATATCATAATTTTGTTATTTTTAAACTTATTTGATCGTTAGAGTTTTTTTTTTTTTTTATTTGTTTGTTTTCAAAAAGAATATCCCCATCCACAGTTTAACAACTGGTCTTATACAGGGTCTTGCCTATATTTATATTTCGACAATATTTCACGTTCACCTCGAGATTCGGTAGAACTTTTCACAACCACGTAAATAAGAATTTTAATTCTTGTATAAACCATCATCTCCAATATAATTATATCTTTTCAACTTTTAAATTTTTTAATTTGTTCACCATCCTATGTATTTTTTTTTAAATAATATCTTCGTTCTCTATACTTAGAATTTCTTTTACATCAACTAGATTTTACCTAAGAAAAGAATTTCCATCACTTGTATTTATTAAAATAATTATATAGATATAATATAATATAATATAATATCATGTAATAATTTTCACTTTATCTTCCATTTTGGAAACTAATATGGATCATTAATGTCATACCAGAAAGAACCTAAATGTGAAAATTTATGAAAAATAAAAAATAATATATATCTCAATATAAATATTTTGATATTAATATATTTTTAACAATATCTTACCATATACATATTTTAATATTCATAAAATATTTTTTTAAGATTAATTTATCTATTCAAATCTAATATTGATCTATTTTCAATATTATCTTATCTCTTAAAATATTATATAAATGTTTTGATATTAATAAATTTCAATATTTTTCAAGACTATTTTAACTACTAAAACATAATGATAATATAATATCATTATTATCTTATCTTTTCAAACATAATATAAATATTTTGATATTGATATTTTTTTAATATCTTTATATAATCAAATTATTTATTAAAATATGATATTGATATATTTTTAATATTACTTATCTCTTCAAACATGATCTAAACATTTTAATATTGATATCTTTTTTAATATTACCTTATTTATTCAAATATAATATTCATATATTTTTATTATTATGGTATCTTTTCAAACATCAAATAAATATTTTCATATTATCATATTTTTAAGATATTAAATATATTTTCATTATTACCTTATCTTTTTTATATATGATGTAAATATTTTTTATATTTATTTCTTTTAAATATATTACAAGCATATACTTATTCATATTACAGAATCTCTTATCCAACATTGGGTGTTGTTCTCAATTATTCCTTTTCAATTTTGGATGACATGATAAAATTAAAAATTAATAATGACTTTTGATATACTTGAATGTATATTTTATTAAGGATTATGAATGTATTAGCTTTGATTGACAAAATATTAATTATGATGAATAAGAGTTATAATCTTTTTTCACAAAAAATGTGTCAACTAATATTGGTAATTTCCTAAATTTTTATTCCTATACAATAATGTCATCAATCACAATATAACATATCACACTGCAAGATTGGTTTTCAATATTTTGGCTCAAGGTATTATGCACTTAACTCTTTATTATTATCTTTGTGTTATATAGTTCACATGTAAAATATAATTATATGATATTAAATTCATAGAAGTCATTAACTTTATTATGAAAATATATTTATTGAGAAAATATTTATGACATTTAATATTTCACCTTCAAAAGTGTTATTATATATGAATTCTATAAATTTTGTTATACACAACAATATAATCTAGAGAAAATACATTTCCTTATGCTATTAATATTTAATTTATTATTATTATTGTATCACATTCAATATTTGATTTTCGAAAATGTTATTATATAAAAATTATAAATCTAATCAATTTGTTATATACGATAATATTTTTGTTAAGAAAAGATTTCTCTATATTTTATTAACATAAAATAATATTATTATAGTATTATTAGTGTAACATATAATATTTTTTATTCAGAAGTGTTATTATATATGAAATGGATATATTTCATAAATTTTGTTATTAAGTATTTAATAAAGAGCAAAACTAACATAATCGATCGTTGAAGAAGTCAAACAAAAGAAACAGTCTTTAAACAAGTCGGAGCTCAGCATTACAATACTCGAGTTGCAAAAAGAATTTTGTAAAATGTTAACTTGGTGTGACGAAAAATAGGACATGCTTATAAAGCACATGCAGAAAGGAAATTCTTTACACGGTGCCTATAAATTACAAAGAGTTAGGTGGAAAAACAATTCATCAACTTAAAATGCATACATCTCAAGTCACCTTATTTTACCACATGTTTTATATGTATGTTGCCCGTATTAACATCACTTAACCTATTTTATATCTTACCTGGATTAAATAAATTAGTAAACTTTCTTCCTTATTTAGTTATATAAACTAATAAATTTTTGTAACTTACTCACAATACACAGATTTATTACCTCATTTGGAGTTACACCAATTTAAAAATTGTATATCTTACTCAAATTATATGAGTTATTTAATTTATTTGATGTTTCAATAGTTATACGAGTTATTCAAACCTAAATTTTAATTAAATACATTATTCCATAATATATGAATTAGCAAATTTTATATTTTATTTGAGGTTATACGAGTTAATAAATTTTGTACTTTACTCAAAATTACATATTTTATATCTTACTTGAGTTAACAAATTTTGTATTTTACTTAGGTTATGAGTTATATACTTTATTTGGAGTTACAAGAGTTAACTAATGTATATTAAGTTATCATGTAATCAAATCTTATATATCAAGAGTTACACAAATTAACTTATTATATACCTTACTCGTGTTTATACGAGTTATCACAATTATATCTCAATTAAACACTTAGTCAAATTAACACAAATTAAAAAATTGTGTACCTTATTCAAAATTATATTAAATTATCAAAATAAAATATATCTTATTTAAGATTATACCAGTTACAAATAATCTACACAATTTAATATACTAAATTGTTCACGTTTATATTAAACTTAGGTTGAAAACAAATAAATAATTTGTACAAAAAGTTAAACTTAAAACATTTACAAAATATAAATACTTGACTTGTAAATAAATCAATGAATTCATGTTCTTGCTTAGAGGATGATAGAGTCTCCTCTTGAATTATCAAATGTGATTATTTGATTTTAACAAAACAATCTTCTATAAACTCAAGTACTATTGAAACCCTAGTCAGCTCAATCCTCTTATTCCAATAATTAAACTTGGGACTTGATCTTTGCACAATAAATTAGAAGCATAATAAATTGTAGGTTTGTATGATAATGAAGTTGACAAAGAAAAGATATTGTTCTTTGATCCTTATTAGAGAAATACTTATTACCTTACAATTTATAGGGTGAGCTAATTTCTTAAGTAATTCAATATCTTCTTTATTTAAGTATTTAAAAATGTTCAACTCGAGACTTAAGTTTTAATGGGATGCATTTCCAGTATAAGAAAAAATGAGGAGTGTATTTAAATAATGGAATAACTTTTTTTAGGATAAAAGGGGAAGTCTTAGTTAAAAAAAAAATTGGAATTTGAAATTTTTGAAGAATTATGTAAGGATGGAGAAAATTACACTATACTAAGCTTTGTTTAATGAAATCCAACTTACCTTGATTTCATAGTTTAATTGGTTGAAGCACATTAATTTGTCCCTCAAAGTGTTTTTTTGAGATGAAAATCTATTGGGTTCCAAAAAGAATACTCTTATCCATAACTTAGCAAAAGAACTCAACAATCAATCTCATCTTAACGTCATGTGTTACGTATTTTACGTGTTTCTTTTCTGTTTTACGTTTTTTTCTTTGTAATATCTTTTCTGTTACGATGTATCTTTCTGTTACTCTCTCTCTCTTTCTATTTTCCTTCTCTTTGTATATATTCCACCATACTTCAATAATAACAGAGACAGAAATGCAGTTGTTGATCATTCTTTTACTAGCATTTGCTTCTTTCTGTTTACATATCGACTTTCATTTTATGAATTTTATTATGGTATCAAAGCTCTTCCATTGAAAAGCTCTGCTGCGTTTTCTTTCTACCCCTTTTTCATTATGGCTGAAGCATCAAATCAAACACCCAATATTTATAGTTTTCTTTACTTACACCCTGGAGAGAATCCTGCCACAACTTTAGTGTCACCTATTCTTGACTCCAGTAATTACCATTCATGGAGTAGATCAATGATTACAGCCCTTAGTGCTAAAAACAAACTGGAATTTGTTGATGGATCTGCGCCTCAACCTCCTGAATCTGATATCAATTACTCAGCTTGGAAACGATGCAACAACATGGTTGTTTCATGGATCGTACATTCTGTATCTCCTTCAATTCGACAGAGTGTGCTTTGGATGGACAAAGCTAATGAAATATGGAATGATCTCAAATCCCGCTATTCTCAAGGCAATCTCCTATGTATTTTCAGATCTACAGTATGAAGCATCTTCCCTCTAACAAGGTGATATGTCCATTACCGAGTTTTTCACTAAACTTCGTATCATTTGGGATGAATTGGAGAATTTTCTACCTGAGCCCATATGCACCTGTTCAATTAAATGTTGTTGTAAGGTTCTTCCTTCCATTACACAAAGAAAATGAGAGGATCAAGCCATGCAATTTTTACGTGGCTTGAATGATCAATACAACAACATCAGATCTCATGTCTTTCTTATGGATCCTATCCCTCAAATTTCCAAGATATTTTCATTTGTTGCTCAACAAGAACGCCAATTAATAGGAACCGATTTTGCTGATAATGTTTCTTCCAAAATGACTATGGTTAATGCTGCTACATCCTTGCTTGGTTGCACTCATTGTGGACGTGCTGGTCATACGGAGAAACTTTGCTATAAGAAACATGGTTTTCCCTCTACGCATGATAACAAAGGCTCTCGTTATTCTTCTAACAAATTCAATAAAATTTTCACTTATTGTGGTAGAACAGGTCATACCATAGAAGTTTGCTATCACAAACATGGTTTTCCTCCAGGTCATAAATCTTCTCTAGGAAAGAATTCTGCTGTCAACAACACCGTGACTGATGCTTGTAATGTCACTCATTATGATCAACAACAATCCACCAATGGTAGCTCAACTCCTTCTTCCTCTCACACTACTATTGGTTCTGTCAGTTCTATCTCTGCACAACCCTCCTCTTCAGGTAAATGTTATTTTGTCACTTCTCGCCATCTATCCTCTTGGATCATTGATTCAGGTGCAACTGATCATGTGTCTTCCTCCCTTTCTAATTTCTTTACATATACTTCTATCGATCCTGTAGTTGTTAAGTTGCCCACAGGCCATCATGTTCATGCTACTTATTCTGGCATAATCAAATTCAATGAGTCCTTCCAATTAACAGATGTTTTGTATATTCCTGATTTCATGTTTAACTTAATCTCTATTTCTAAATTGATTTCTTCTCTTCATTATCAACTTATTTTTTCCCCTGGGTCTTGCATTATACAGGATGTGAACACCAAAGAGAAGATTGGTACAGTTGATGTGCAAGGAGGACTCTACATTTTGACCATACCTATTATCCAAATACCTTCAGTTTCCTCTTAATTCTTATATTTCTTATGATCGTTTATCTCCTTCTTTTCGTCATTTTATCTTGATAATTTCCACTACCACCGAACCTTCCTCCTATGCTAAAGCCTCCAAAAGTGATTGTTGGATTAAAGCTATGAAAGACGACATTATTGCACTCGAAACGAATAACACTTGGGTCATCACTTCATTACCTCCAAACAAATATGCGATTGGGTGTCGATGGATCTACAAAATCAAACATAACTATGACGGGTCTGTTCAAAGATATAAGGCGCGTCTCGTTGCAAAGGGGTATACGCAGCTTGAAGGTCTTGACTTTCTTGACACCTTTTCTCCAGTAGCCAAGCTTACTACTGTGCGTCTTCTTCTCTCGTTAGCTGTCATTCATGACTGACATCTCAAACAGCTGGATGTTAATAATGCGTTTCTTCATGGGGAACTTAACGAAGTGGTTTACATGCACCTCCCTCCTGGTGTAACTTCATCCATACCGAGTCTGGTTTATCGTTTGCAACGGTCTTTGTGTGGGCTAAAACAAGCCAGCTGACAATGGTATGCTCGTCTCTCCACTTTCCTTATATCGCATGGCTATCATCAATCCTCTGCAGACCACGCATTATTTTTAAAGTTCACAGAATCAACTTGCACTGCTCTTCTAGTTTATGTAAACAACATCGTCCCTGCTGGTAATGACATTTCTGAAATTCGTGTTATCACGGTTCTTCTTGATAACGCTTTCAGAATAAAAGATCTAGGTGATTTAACATATTTGCTAGAAATAAAACTGGTATTCACTTGTCTCGACGCAAATATGCGTTAGATATTCTCTCTGACACTGGCATGCTCGCTTGTTCTCCTTCATCTACTCCCATGGACTATTTTGTTCGTTTATCTGCTTCTAGTGGTGAACCTTTAGTGGATCCTTCAGGTTATAGGAGACTCATTGGGCGATTGATTTATCTAACAAACACACGTCCTGGCATTACTCATGTTGTCCAACATCTCAGCCAATTCGTTGCCAAGCCTACTTCAGTTCATCATCAAGCCGCTTATCGTGTTCTTCGTTATTTGAAGCATGCTCTTGGATATGGCATTTTCCTTGCTGCTGATAACCCCCTTCAGTTGAAAGCCTTTAGTGATTCCGATTGGGCTGGATGTATCGATTCACGTCGCTCTATTATGACTTTTTGTGTTTATCTTGGCAGCTCTCTCATCTCATGGAGATCAAAGAAGCAACCAACTGTCTCTCGTAGCTCTTCTGAGGCAGAATATCGTGCCCTTGCAACCACTTCGTCTGAGCTTCAATGACTCATTTACCTATTGGAAGATTTTCGCATCCAATTCACTCGACCAGCACTCCTTTTCTGTGACAATCAATCTACCTTACAGATAGCTTCTAACCGGGTGTTCCATGAGCGAACGAAACATATTGAACTGGACTGCCATTTCATTCGAGAAAGAGTTAACAAAGGCTTGATTAAACTGCTACCTGTATCCTCCTCTCTTCAATTAGCTGACATCCTCACCAAGGTTTTATCTCCTTCTATTTTCAAACATTTTTGTTCCAAGCTGGGAATGACAAACATCTATTCCCAGCTTGAGGGGGGCTCTTAACGTCATGTGTTTTACGTCAGCATCATGCTTTTTACGTCCTTACGTATTTTACGTGCTTCTTTTCTATTTTACGTCTTTTTCTTTGTAATATCTTTTCTGTTACGATGTATCTTTCTGTTACTCTCTCTCTACTTTCCTTCTCTTTGTATATATTCCACCATACTTCGATAATAACAAAGATAGAAATACAGTTGTTGATCATGCAAACTTTTGCGGACCTCTACGATTTGACACAACCAACATTCTATTTTTAACGATAAATAAATATATATATATATATATATATATATAATATTTTCAAAATAATTATTTTCTTTTTATTAAAAATAATAGTTTAAAATATCTCTAGCATAAAGTACTTAATTAATTGCTTAACAAAAAGTGTGTGTATTCATTCTACAAGTAACAGTCTTGATTTGATCTAGTGGACAGTGAGAGTTCTTAAAATTTTAGCAATATTGCTTAACACTAAACAAATAAAAAAATATATTTTACAAAAAATCGTTCATTAAACATTCTCAATTACCATAAAATCCAACATATCAAATCATATTTATTAAAATAAAATAAATTTAAAAATTTGCTGACTTCAATTTTAAACCCATATATATATTTATTTTATTTACAAAATAACAATATTGATATATAATATTTATTTAAATATTTTTGAATTTTTATAAAAAACAGTTTAGTTGTAATTTTGATCTAATAATTTATTTAAAAAAATAGTTTTATAAAAATTGTAAACCCTTTATAAATTTATAAGTTAAGATATTAGATAAAAATAATATTCAATTATAATAATTAAATTATTTTTGAGTTATCAAGTGAAATATAAATAAAAAATTATAAAAATATAAGTATTTTTAAATTCATTTAAAATAAAATTTATAAAGTTTAATATCACTTTCTTAAAAATAATGTAATCTAACAAATCTTATTTAATAATAAAAAATGAAAAGGAGGTGATTATAGAAAGGATGAGATTATTTGAATTAAATTATTTCAAAAAGTAGTATATTTATTATTGATAATAACCTTACTCAACTGCATTAGCTTCAGGATATGGTGTGAGGACAATGTTTAGAGTGGGGCCCAACGATGATTTTTGAAATATATAAAACTGTCATAATTTAGAAGACTAATTTGAGGTTTTACTTCATTTCATTTCAAGTCCTTACTTATCAGTAGTGTCAATTCATTGCCCATCAATAAAGCTAACCATATTTTCATTCTACAAAGCATGGCAATATATTTATTGTGTTATGGAAAGTTTAATTACTGTTGTCATCAGACTGTGTTGAATTATAATTATACTTTCTGTAATTTTAAACAATTCTCTTATCCTTTATTCTATTTAATTTTTGTTCATATATTTTTTTAAATTTTTATACTTTAAAACTTAAAATTTATATATTTCAAATAAAATAAAGTAGATGAATGTGAATTTATTTAAAATAAACAATATATGTTATCTATTAAAAAGTGAGCGATTGGGACTTTTTTACTAAAATAATATTATTATATTATATATATACATAACATAACTTCTGATCAAATTATTTACTAAACTGAACTTCTCATAAAATTATTTACTTAACTGAACCTCTTTTATCGTTATACTTGGGATTAGGTTTTCAGTAAACCGAATTCTAACTTTAAACTTACCACTTTTTTCTAAGTTATATATTTTTTTATTATATGAATTATTTAAGTTATAATTTTAGAAAAAAAATAGAATAAATAAAAATTTAATTTAGATAATATATTAAAAAATTAAATATTATATTATAAAAATTTATGTAATAGTTTTTATTTGATAAATTATAAATATTATATTAAAAAATTCATGCTAAAATTATTTTTTTAAAATAATAAAGCAACAATATTATTTAATTAGTTAAAAATTATTATTATTAATATAAAATAAACTTAAAAAATAAAAAAATAATAAAAATTGACAGAATTTAATGTATAATATTAAAAATAACATAATCATTGATAATAAAAATTGAAAAATAAAATTATTGACAATAATATTAAGAAAATTTTAATGTCAAAAGTGGTGTTCAGTTCCACAACGAGGACGACGTCTATTACGTTTTGAATTTCGTCGGTTGTTCTTGAATTTCAGGAGAAATTTGTGGAGGGTTTTTTTCTTCATAAACCTTTATTATTTTCACTCTATAAAAATCTTTCTACCTTTATTATTTTTCTTTAATATCATGTTCTATAATTTTTATTTTGCTACTAATAACTTATTTTTAATTTTACTTTTAATATTTTATATATTAAATTTATCAATTTTTTCTAAAATTATAACTTAAATAATTCATATAATAAAAAAATATATAAATTTCAAATTTCCTATTCAAAAATAAAAAAATATAAAAAAATTATTATTTTATATTTTTAATAATTATTTAAATATATTTAAATAATTTAATATATATTTAAATAATATATTATTTTTATTATTTTTTATATAAATATTATTTAAATTTTAAAATTTAAATTTTATTTTTAATATTATTTTTAATTATATATTTTATTTAATTTTTTATTTAAAAAAGTAGTAAGTTTAAAGTTGGAATTCGGTTTACGAGAAACCAAATTCCAAGTACAATAGTAACAAAAGGTTTAATTAAATGAATAATTTGATGAGAAGTTTTGTTACGTATATATATAATATAATAATATTATTTTAGAAAAAAGTCGCGATATTGGTGATTAAATTAAATTTAAAAACTAAAAATATAATTATCATTTTATTAAGTAGATAAGTACTTATTTTAAAAATTTGAAGAAATTAAGAAAGATACAAGTTACATTTAATATAATCTAAGGAGGCAAGTGTAATTTTTTTCTTGTATTTTATAACCAAAATGATTTTTTAAAAATAATGTTCGTAATTATGCTAAAATTAATTTTAATGCTATATAGTTAAGAATTTGAATATTTTAATTTTTGAAATAATGATTTTTGTATTATTTTTTTAATGACTAATTAACATCCACAACAATATTCATGTTTTTATTAATTTATCAAAATGTGTTCAAAACCACTTAAATGCAGAAAAAAGGTTTAAGTATAACATTATGGAAAACTAAACTAGTAGCAACTAAAGTAATTAAAAATATTTTTATAAAATATTTTCTAATTTTTATTATTAAATATTATATTATATTATTGGATAAAATCGATTCTACTATTAATTCGATATCAAAAGTCTTATCTGAAATATGTGAGATTGAAGAAGTGTGTATTGCTCTATTTTATATGATAGATAAATCTTATCTTTGTTTCACAAGAATTAGGAGTTTCAATAATTTCTTGAAATCGTGAAATTGTGTATTATTATAGGATTGATAATTTAAGATATACGAATTAGAATTTAGGATTTAGTGTATACAACACTTACATGTCAATATACAATATAGGTTTATGTTACATAAAACTTATCTGAAGTTTAGTTGATCGAGATACCATAATGGATGGTAAAAATCTTCTTGATCATACTGAATATTTAAAATATCTACTACTACTTGTTAATAAAGTGAGTATGCATATTATGATATTCAATTTGTGGATACCGTTACCCACTAAAAGAATTTATTTAATATTTTTTTTAAATTATTTATTTAAATAAAATCCTTGACAAGAAAAATATTAAAAAATTACTTAGAATTAAAATTTATATATTTTTATTTTTATCTAAATTTATAAAATTAAAGTTGTTAAAAAAATTAATATTATTTAAATTTATTTTTCATACTACAACTTATTAAAATTAATATTTTAATAAAGATTAATTTTATTTATAATAATTTTTATAATTTATTTTTATTTAAATTATATTTTTAATAAAAATTATTAAAAACTATATTTAAAAAATAATCTTAAATAATTATATTTAAATAAAAATATCCATAAATATTTACAAATATTAAAAGAAAAACTCAAAAATATTTCTAAGCGAATATACGACGAATAACAAACGGAACGAACAACAATATATTTCTTTTTCTTTTTCGAATGGATAACGGATAGATAGTATCCGTGCCCGCCCTATTACCATCCTAATTCAATTATTAGGCATCATAGATAGACTTTAAAGGTGCAAAATTTGATGGATCCACTAACTTTAACTCAGTAAAAAGGTAGGGTTACGACTACAAATAACCTACACTGTGCATGCTGCTGCTCAACAAAAGCATGTCTACAAGTAAGATAAACCCATTAATGGACCTTGAATCCAAGAAAATCAGTTTTTCAGAATAGCAGCGATACGTTGAAAACCGCTGCAAAAGAAACATGATCCAGACAATCGTTTTTATTAATATAATAATTATAAAATGATTTAAAATTATTATTATAATATTAAACCCTTAGAAATATTGGTGACAAAATAGTTTCTTTTTAGTACATTAAAAATATATCCTTTAAACATAAATTGAAATTTATTCCCGAACAAATATCATGAATATATATTTTGTATATATGAATAATAAGAGAATTTTTTAAATTATTAATAATAAAGGTTAAATTGTCCGGACAGTTGTAGATGTTAGGATGTGTAGTCTTTGTAAAATTAACATCAAGATTTTTTTAAGTATATTAATGACTTTTTTAAGAAAAAGTAAACTAAAATTAATTATTTATATATGTGTCAGTAGGAAATCGAGAAAAGCGATCGAAAAATGAAGGAAAGAAAAATCGAGAAACATGTGATTGATCGGTAAAGCGAAAAGGTGGATGAGAAACCATTCGATGTCCAATTAGAAGGGCATGGCACATAAAATCTCAGAATCGGAGAAATAATAGTCAAAAGTTTATTGTGGAACAAACCAAGAAATTAGAAGTATATGATGCTAAGGTTAAAAGGAATAAAAAATAATCCAAAGTTCTCGATAAAATCGAAGTCTAAATCGAAAGAAAGGTTAACCCGCATAAATATCAAAATCGTGGCCAGATCATAAAGAGAAGGAGTTAAACACGCACATAGGAAACAGTTTCTAAATCGTGGCAAAGGTTGAAGATCATGGGAACGTGGGTGCAGTTTTGACACCACAGAAGAAGAAACTGCAACGCGCACGAAGAACGTGGTAGCAGTTTTGTTAACTGCTCCTAGAAGGCTTGAATGATGCCCTATAAATAGAGCAGAGGAGGAAGGAATAGGGGGGCGAAAATTGGCAGAGAACAGGATTAGTAGTGAAAAAGTCTACCGGAGAAACGACGAACACCATGAAGCTTCTGGCAATCTGGATTTCTATGCTCACGGAGTACCTTTATCGCTTTCTTTATTTTCCTTGGTAATTTATTTTGATGCAATTTATATTCAGCAATTTTATGTTTCTGTATTTTCGATTCTTCGTCATTTCGATTTAATGCAAGTTAAGTTTCCGTATTTAAATCCCTTGGTCATTTTTGCAATTTTTGATTCCCAGTCATTTATCGCACCTTTGATTTACTGTCCTTTACATTTCCTGCAAATTCGATTTCTCGTATTTACATTGTTGCTGTTTCGATTCCCTGTCTTTTACACTTAAAGCAAATTTAAGATTTTCGTAGTTTACGTTTCTTTGCAGTCTAAGTTTCAGCACTGTCTTTCGATTCCATATATTTCCTGTTTTCTTTACTTCGAGTATTCTTAATACAAAACACCAAAAATAGTACATTTGAAATCGGATAAAATTCGATCCTCATACATATTTTGATTGAAAATTAATTTGCTAGCCTAAGCAAAAAGAACTTACGTGGTAGAATTTTGATTAGGGTCAAAATATCTTAAGAGTCGAAATCGATCGAAATTCCACCAGAAACAAATTGGCGCGCCAGGTAGGGGTCTGACTTGTGTTGAAAATACACAATTGGTTAGTTCGAAAGTGTATGAGATTAAGGAGTGGGAGGGTTATAAGAATGAGTCAAAATTCTTCAAATAACCAGAGTAATAGTGAGGGTCTAAATGGTGTACATTCACCAAATACTGGGGGGCAAAGTCATAATGGGAATATGCCTGTAACATCGACAACTGCGAGTATGTCGACACCTGCGGGTAATGAACAAAATTCAGGCACCTTAGCAAATACCCAAGTAGGATCTAGTGTGGCGGTACCAAATAATATGCAAACTGTGGGAAACCCCACAACCACATATGTAGGGCCATATATGAGTGTAAGACCTCCCGGGTTTTCACTTAATAATATGAGCGGGGCTGGAACTTCTTCAACACAGAGGAATTCGAGATATAACTTAGGAATGCCTCAAACACTAGGTATGCCGCAGAATTTCGGAGTCCCTCCAAATTTAGGGACATCTCAAAACTTAGCAATCCCCCAGAATGCAGGAAGTGGACATAATTTAGGTACACAACAAACACCTCCAAATCTAGATCATAGAGGAAATCTGGATCATGGGAGACATATATTCGATAGAGATCGATCCAATTTCGAAACTATCAAAAAACACGGGTACCGGAATATCTAGTAATTCATTAGGGGTACTTAGACAACAAATGGATGAGAGTAATTTTGAGATGGTGAATATGTTATCACAACAGTTGACTACAGTCCTAAATCCATTAGTTCAAAACACTACCGCTAGTTTCGAGATATTAGCAGACCAAATGTCACGAATCGGGGATGCATTGACTATACCTCGACAAACAAGGGTAGAAAATCATGCTAACCAGAATACTAATATCAATCCCCCGTATCTATTGAGGAGAAATAGAAACAATGATCAACATCAGCATATGGGGAATGAATACCAACATGTGAGGAATGATATTTATGGGAATTTGAACGAGGGATTTCAAAATATACACAATCAGAATAACATGTTAAGACAGAGGGTGAATTTACAAGGGATGGAATTTAGACCACCCAATCAAACATACTTTGTGTCACCCTTTCCAAATGCGATTCTCGAGATGGAATTACCTCGAGGATACAAAGTACCTAAATTCACCAAATTCGCTGGAGAGATTGGTGAATTAACTATCGAGCATGTAGCTCGATATCAGATCGAATGTGGGGATTTAGCGATGAGTGAGGAATTAAAAATGAAATATTTCCCTAGTTCTTTGACTAAGAATGCTTTTACTTGGTTTACTTCGTTACCACCCAATTCAATATATAATTGGCTACAACTGGAAAGAAATTTTCATGAGCAATTCTTTAGAGGAGAAACTCAAGTAAGTCTCATCGACTTGATGAATATAAAAAGATACAATCACGAAAGCATAGATGATTATTTGAATCGATTTAGACAAATGAAATCGAGATGCTTTACTCAAATTCCTGAATATGAATTAGTCAGAATGGCCTCTGCAGGCTTAGAATTCTCGATTAGGAAAAAGTTAGTCAATTTACCATTGAATGATATGTCTCAGTTAGCTGATAAAGTGAGAAGAGTAGAACAAATTGAATATGAAAAACAAAGATATAAGAAATTTGAGAAACCGATGAAGAAAGAAAGAATAGCATATATAAATGATGTGTATGAAACAGATCCCACGACAGAGAATGATGTGGAAAAGACTGTCGATGAGAAAGTAAATATAGCAGAGCTCAAAGTAGGAGCTCCATATATTTGTAAATTGCTACAAAAGAATGAAGTAAAAGATAAGATGGCTAATCGAACATATACTTTCGATGTGACAAAGGCTGATAAAATCTTCGATATTTTATTAAAAGACAAACAAATTAAGTTGGGTGAAGATCATAAAATGCCTACGGCAGAACAAAGGAATGGTCGAAAATATTGTAAATTTCATAACGTTTTTGGACATTGGACTAACAATTGTATACATTTCAGGAATACAATCCAAGATGCGATTGACCAAGGAAGACTGAAATTGAAGAGATGTCGATGAAAGTGGACACGAGTCCTTTCGAAGTGCAAGTGAGATACATTGAATCCCAAACGGGCATGAGTGAGGATGTCCGAATGATGAATTTTGCCTTTGTAGGCATGGTCGATGTTACTGAAGACATTGATCCTAAACATGTTAGAATGGACGTGTCTGAAGAAGATATGGAATTCGATCTGAGTGAATTCGAGAAGGAGTTCGAAAAGGAGATCTACCCTCGGTCAGGAGATTCCCTCATTGAGTTTTTGAATAGAAAGAAAGAAAAAGACGAAGACGTGTCGTTATGCCCACGATGCAGTGTGGTGTTCGATAAATCGGCTGCCAAAGCTTTCAGATTAGAACAGATAAAGAAGATCGAGAGTCAGAATAAAAGGAAAAATGACAAAGTGGATCAAACGGCCCGACCAACGATCGAAGAAAGTCAACAGAAATCCGTTGGTTCTGGTGTTAGCGGAAATCAAAGGCAATGGGTCAGAAGAGAGATGTATCCTTCTCGAGGAGGAAGAGGCAGACTTCAGAGCAATGATGTCTTCGAGAGATTGTCATACGATGAATGATCGAACATTGGATTTCCAACATTCCAAAGGAGATTCCGAGGAAGGCCCTGGAGAAGAGGAGGAAGGATCCCTTATTGGAATAATTATAGAAACTTTGAAGAGAATATTGTGTCGATGGAGAGTCAATATGCAAGAGAATTTTTCGATGATAAGAATGAGGGTACTTGGGATGAACATCAAATCGGGGTAATATCAATTCTACCCGCGGAATATGTTAGTGAATATCAAGAGTACCAGGAACAGAGTGATGCCGATCGAGAAGATGACTTCTACTCAGAAAACATAAAGCCAAAGGTAACATGGGTTACACAAACATCATGTGAAGTACCTAATAGAGATGCTGCTTTTATTGATCCTCCATCCGAGGAAATGAGGTTCCACCTGAAGCCCCTATTATTGAATATCGAGATTCAAGGACAAATGGTGAATAGAGTCCTTGTCGATGGTGGAGCAGCGGTAAACATACTGCCAATTACTATGCTAAAGAAATTTGACATTGAACTGAAAGACTTAGTCAAACACAATATTATGATTTCCGATTTCAGCGGAAAAACATCAAGTTCAGAAGGCATGATTGCCTTAGATGTGAAAGTGGGCACTTACTCGAGGCCTACTATGTTCGTTGTGGTCCAATCACATGCCAACTTCAATGCATTACTTGGCAGAGAGTGGATTCATGGAGTAGGAGTCGTGCCTTCGACGACTCATCAGAAATTATTTATGTGGAATCGAGACGGACATCTCGAAGTAATCCCAGGAGACCAGCATGAATTTGTAACATTCGTATCTCAGGCTGGTCGGGCACTGCAGAACCTGGCGCTTGCTCAACCATTCACCTTCGAAACTGTCGAAGATTTCAATTCAAAGTTACATGAGGAGCGATTCTTAGAGATGAATGAGAAGAAAGGATTTGTTATGATCAAAGAGGGGACCAACCTCAAAGTGGCCGAGGAAGATGAATAGAGATTACGAAGGATTCTTGGCTCGATTAAGACAATACGAAGATGAAAAGAAGAGCCAAGAAAGTAGTAGTAGTAGTAGTAAGGTAGGACTAAATAAATCGATTCATTCGACTTTAGTTGCAAATAAAAGCGATCAAGTTATACTTGATTGTATTTACGATAATTCTCCGTTAGGTTTTGAAAAATCTATTACATCCAATCACAAAAAGGTTGAGGCTCGAGACCCGTTAGAAGAGATTAACTTGGGGAATACCGAGGATCGAAGCTTACGTATATCAGCAAATATCTCGAAAAAGAAATGAAAGAAGACATGATCTCCTTGTTAAGAGAATATAAGGACTGCTTCGCTTGGGAATATGAAGAAATGCCTGGATTTGATCGAAGTCTAGTCGAACATAGACTTCCTATCATCGAAGGTAGAAAGCCAGTTAAACAAGCACCGAGAAGATTTGCGCCTGAGGTGATGAGTAAGATCAAGGAAGAGGTCGAAAGACTCTTGAAAGTAAAATTCGTCAGACTGCCAGGTATGTCGATTGGATTTCTAATATTGTACTCGTTATTAAAAAGAATGGTAAAATGAGAGTGTGTATTGATTATCGAGATTTGAATTTAGCTACTCCTAAAGATGAATATCCTATGTCGATAGCTGATATGTTAATATATGCAGTAGCTGGTAATGAAATGTTAAGTCTTTTAGATGGTTATTCAGGATATAATCAAATATTTGTGTCTGAGAATGATATAGCCAAAACAGCTTTTCGATGCCCGGGGGCATTAGGTACGTATGAATGGATAGTAATGCCATTTGGATTAAAAAATGCTGGTGCAACATATCAGAGAGCAATGAATCTAATTTTTCATGATTTGATCAATGATTTTATGCAAGTTTACATAGATGATATTGTGGTTGTATCGAAAGAAAAACATCAACACTTAAGCAATTTGAGGAAATCTTTCGAGAGAATGAGAAAATATGGATTAAAAATGAATCCTTTAAAATGTGCCTTCGGTGTATCTGCTGGTGAATTTTTAGGTTTTATAGTACATGGAAAAGGTATTGCGATCGATAAAAATAATGCAAAAGCTATAATAGATACTTCCGCTCCAAAAACTAAGAAACAATTACAGTCATTTTTGGGAAAAATAAATTATTTGAGACGATTTATTTCTAACTTGGCTGGTAAGACTCATGTTTTTTCTTCTTTGTTAAAGTTGAAAAAAGAAGCAGAGTTTAAGTGGAAGGAGGAACATCAAGAAGCCTTCGAGCAAATTAAAATGATGTCGACAAATCCTCCGATTATGATTCCGTAAAAAGAAACAAGTTATTGAAGCTATATGTATCAAGCATCGATCGAACAATAGCGAGTCTATTAGCACAGGAAGATGAGAATGGTGTGGAATGTGCTGTGTATTATCTAAGTAGAATCTTGAACGATGCTCGAGACTCGATACAGTTGATATCGAAAAGTTAGGATTATGCTTGTATTTCTCTTGCACAAAACTCAAGTATGTAATGAAGCCTCATGATGTAATGATTTATTCCGTAAATAATATTTTGAAGTTTCTTTTGTCGAAACCAATTATGCACAATAGAATAGGAAAATGGGTGTTAGCTTTGACGTAATTCTCATTATTCTTCGAATATTTAAAATCGATAAAAGGCCAAGTAATCGCCGATTTCATGGCCGAGCATACAGTTGGTTCTACTCGATAACTTGTTTATTGAAATAAGTAAATGGATAATGCATTTCGATGGTTCAAGTACATCGAATAAATCTGAGTAGGAGTTCTTATTATTTCTCCAAATAATATTCCGACTAAGTTATCATTTGAAGTTCAACCCATTTGTTCGAATAATGAAGCCGAGTATGAAGCTTTGATAGCGGGTCTCGAAACTTTAATTAAGTTAAAAGCTCGACATGCGATTATAAGAGGTGATTCGCAATTAGTGATCAAACAAGTGCGAAAAGAGTATAAATGTATCAATACCAATTTGATCAGATATCTGGAAAGAGTGATGACCTTAAGTAGAATGTTCGATGATATAACATTCGAGTATATTTCTCGAGAATTCAACCAAGAAGCCAATGACTTAGCACAAATAGCATCTAAATATAAAATATCTCCGGAAAATTTACAGGAAATGATTTAAATTAAAGAGAAATTACCTCAGGAAAATGAGATTTTACAAATTAATGACTTAGATGACCAAGATTGGAGAAAATCGATCATAGAATACTTGCAAAACCCCAATGGGAAAACTGACAAGAAAATCAAGTATCGAGCGGTAAAATATGTGTTGTTAAATGATGAGTTATATAAGAGAGGAATCGACGGAGTATTACTTAGATTCTTAGGGAATGATGAAGCTTACTTAGCAATGGCTGAAGTACATAATGGAATATGTGGCGCCCACATGATAGGTCAGAAAATGAAATGGACATTAATTCGACAAGGTTATTATTGGCCTTCGATTTTGAAGGATTGTATCGAGTATGCTAAGTCCTGTGAAGAGTGTCAAAAGTTTAGCCCTATACAACAGGTGCCCGCGAGCGAATTACACTCGATTATCAAACCTTGGCCTTTTAGAGGTTGGGCTATAGACTTAATCGGACAGATCTTCCCACAATCATCGAAAGGACATAGATATATAATTGTTGCTGTCGATTATTTTTCAAAATGGGTACAAGCAATACCATTAAAGGATGTTGAGCAACATGATGTAATTAATTTCATTGAAGAATACATCATTTTTCGATTTGGGATCCCACAGTCTATCACTACAGATAGAGGGACAGTGTTTACTGGTACAAAGATAATTAGATATGCTGAATCGAGAAACATTCAATTATTAACATCAACCCCATATTATGCTCAAGCTAATGGGCAGGTCGAAACAATTAACAAGGTAATTATTGGGTTAATAAAAAAACATGTTGGTAATAAACCCAAAACATGGCACGAAACGTTGTTGCAAATTTTATGGGCTTATCGGAATTCACCTAAAGACTCTTTACAAAATACCCCATACAAGCTGGTGTATGGACACGATGCAGTTTTGCCCATCAAAATAAATATTGAGTCGAATCGAATACAGAGGCAGAATGATTTACCCAGTTGTGATTATTGGAACATGATGTATGATGAATTAAATGAACTCGATGAAACAAGGTTACAGGCATTGAATAGTATGATTTTACAAAAGAATCAAATTGCTCGAGTTTATAATAAAAGAGTTCGAAAGAAAACGTTTAACGAAGGTGACTTAGTATGGAAAACAATTTTACCCATGGATAAGAAATGTAAAAATTATGGTAAATGGTCGCCGAATTGGGAAGGACCTTTCGAAGTTATTAAAGTATTATCGAGCAATGCTTATTCGATCATCAATTGGTATAACAAAGATAAAGTGTTATCGATAAATGACAAGTACTTGAAAAAATATGAGCCTCGAATAAAAGAGATAAACATTCAATATTAAGTGAAATATGGTAATGTTTACAAAGAAATATATCGAGTTCTCAACTCCTCAAAATCTATCAATAGTTGTGTCCAGGACGATGAAAGCGAAGCCTCTTCAATGGTCAGCTTATGTTTATGCTCCATGCTTTGACCAAGAGATAGCGACACCTCCTTCGCAGAAGAGTTGATCTTGTCCAGCTTCGACGTTAGGAACCCCTTCTGCGACTTCAGCTGTAGTAGCCTCTTTTCCAACTCTCCGATTTCTCTATCGACTGAAGCCATCTCTTTCAGCGTCTCCTCTCGATCGAGCTTCTGGGTCTTCAATAAATTCGACTTCTCGATCTGGAAAGAAGAGACGTCAGACAACTTAGTCGTTACTGACTGCTTCTTCTTCCTCACAACATAGGCCTGGTTGAATAGATCAGTGGCTGCCGCAACCTCTGCGTCGAAGCCTTTTGGAAGAGCCTCTTCGGGGAAAGTCTCGATAGAAGCCAAAATCTCTTTGAAAAGTCGTTTCTTTTCAAAGGACTCTACCAAAACCTCCAGAGGCGAGGAATAGAAGAAAGTCCGAAAACGCTGCTTCAGTTGATATACTCCTTCAGTCGAGGAAGAAGGCGGTTGAGAGGAATGGCTTGAAGGGGTGGCGCCGCTCGATACCAAAATATCGAGGATCGAGAAAGGATCTTCCTCGATGGCAGCTCGATACTCGGGTACGTCGCTTGAAGTAGGCTCGTTCAGCACAGGCAACGTAGTCGAGAGCAACTCAAATTCGGGCAAAGCGAAAGGAGGGGAGCCCACTTGCTCTGCGGAATTCGGGGAAGGAGAGTCCTGGACATGAACTATTGGGATATTTTCTGAAATTAGAAATCGAAAAACAACAGAAATATGTTAGAACCCAAATGAAGCGACTATAAATGAAAGGTTAAAATAAACAGAGAATCGAAAAGAACCTTCGATTTTTTAGAAGAAGAAGAAATGGTGGCCGAGCGTTTGCGCTTTCTAACAAGGGCCGAAGGATCAGACTCATCAAAGGACTCCCAGTCCTTCTCCTTCCCTGCCTCAGCAACGACAACCTTAGAGGACTTTGAAACTGTCGAAACAAAGAAGACAATTAGCTTATAATATCAAGAATTAAAAAATATCTAAAGAGACAGTAAAATCTCACCAAAAGGTGATGGAGTCAAAATTGTGACTCGATCGATATGTACAAGCCAAGATGGTAGGAGAATTTGAGGGAGATGTAAGTAAGGGAAGTAAGATAATTTCGATACAGAAATATCTTTGTTTTTTGGTTTAGGACGGAGTGTTTCTTTCGAGGTTCTTAATTCTCGAACCCATTTGGGATGAGTTAAAGGTTTGGCAACCCCAAAGGGTGTTGTAGGGAAAGTAGGAAGGCGATCGGGACAATACATTTCAAAAGGAGTTTTTCCTAAGGGATTGACTATTTTGTGGTTCGATCGATTAGTGTCTGTTTTATAGGATAAGGAGATAACAGCATCGTAAAAGGTCGATTCTAATTTCAGTGGGTTATAACATATTTGATAAAAATTCTTGAATCGAGATATTTTGAGATAGTGGAAGTGTATACCTTTCTTCGATTTCGATTTGTCCTGCAACACAAAAGAAGGATGAACAGTCAATTTATGTCGGACCTCGTCAAAAGCAGCATGATTACTCGAGAACCAAATAGCCCACCATTGAGAAAAACCCACAGTCGATAAATAATTTGATTCAAAAACATAGGGGTAAAAATGCATCGGAGTTTTTGGCAAAAACTTGACAAGTTCCCGTCCGATTGTCGATTCAGTTAACTTGGACCTTGGGGAAATATCTAAGGGGAAGAAGGGTAAGGACTGACTCAGACCAAATTGCCTCGAGAAAAGTTGAGGGTAGTAAGTAATGAACTTGAAATCTTTGGATTGGAAACCCGATACTAGTATATCATGAGTTAAATAGTTATTCCATACATCTATCAACTCTAATTGCAACCCAGGAGTTGAAGCAGGGAATTTCGACTTAAACCAAATTGGCCCCCTGAGTTGGTCACTTATTCGTCCCAGATGTACGGTAAAAGGAGTCAAAGTCGAATCGAAATTAACTTTAGTTAACAAAAAGTTGAGGTATCTACAATAAGCAGCTTCATCGGACTTTTGGTGAGGATGGCGAGAAGACAATCGGGCCCCTTCTATATTTACACTTGGGGGGACGGTAGAAGTTGGGGGAAGGATGCTCTCAAAAATCGAATTTAGCCACAACTGTATAAACCAAATAGGGCCAGAGAAATTTCCAGAAGCTTTAGGAGTACTCAAAATTTCGACGGCCTCGTCGAAAGCAGTATATACATGTGCTAGTAAAAATTTGGCCAAACATATTCTAGGTTGGCCTAGGTGAAGAAGATATGCAAGGTCAAACAAATGGGAGGAGATTTGGATCGATCGAGGGCAAAAAACGTGGGTACACAACCAATACACCAAAAAGGCGATATGCTCTTCATCAGTTACAGTTATCGATTCATCATCGACGAAATGTTTCTCAAGGAAATGCCCATAAGCTTTCGATTCCCAATCGATTTTAGATCTTAGAGAGTTATCCGAGGGACATGCACCTTTAAAATATCTTCCCCTATAGGTTCTAATCCAGTAATGGCCGCGACTTCAAAAAAGGTAGGCGAAAGAGGACCGCAAGGTAATTCCAGGGCATGTATTTCCTTATTCCACAAGTGAACGGTAGCCAAGAACATAGCCATGTCCAAATGAGATAAGTCACATCGGGACAGGTGCAAAAAATCAAAAATTCCCACGCTTCTCCAATGATCTCCGAATTTAGCTTTAACCCTATCAAACCATCTAATGTACAAAGGTTTTTTGGAAGGAGGGTCTGTCCGATACACCTTAGAGACAAGGTTCAAGAAATCAATCCTAACTTCAGGTTGGTGTACAAGAGCCGAACTATTCGAGAGGTTGAGGGGAGAAAAGGTTCCATCAATAGGACGAAGAGGACCCCCAAAAGCGTAATTAACACCATCAGCAGTGTAAGGAATAAGTACCTGCGTCTCAGCAATTTTCCGAGAAGCTTCCTCCATCAGAGGGACTGGAGCGAACTTCTGATTGTTGATCTCCAGCAGGTTCGATGCCAATGAAGGAAGGGGTGGAGCGGAAAAGTCAGAAGACTTGGAAGAAGTTGCCATTTCAGTAATTGGTAGATTAGAGGAAAGCTCAAGGAAGAAGATGAAGTTGCAAAGGGATAAAGGTTCGCGTAAAAAACCAGAGTAAAAAACCAATAGAGAGTTTAAAGGGAAAATAGCCTAGGGGGCTGGAAACGACGGAGGTGAAAGGTAATTAATGTAGCGTGTACAGTAAGACAGCAGACTGACGCGATGGCGACATAAAGCAAAAGGAAACTGGAAAAACCTGTAAACCCTAGAACCCCAAAAACCCTAAACCCTAAGTTTTGTGGGCCTCCAACAAGCAAAGGCGGGAATCATGTTGAAAGAATATAAACAGAAACTATTTATATTCTTCCAAGGGGGCATTTTGTTAGTAGGAAATCGAGAAAAGCGATCGAAAAATGAAGGAAAGAAAAATCGAGAAACATGTGATTGATCGGTAAAGCGAAAAGGTGGATGAGAAACCATTCGATGTCCAATTAGAAGGGCATGGCACATAAAATCGAAAGTTAGAGTCGGAATCGGAGAAATAATAGTCAAAAGTTTATTGTGGAACAAACCAAGAAATTAGAAGTATATGATGCTAAGGTTAAAAGGAATAAAAAATAATCCAAAGTTCTCGATAAAATCGAAGTCTAAATCGAAAGAAAGGTTAACCCGCATAAATATCAAAATCGTAGCCAGATCATAAAGAGAAGGAGTTAAACACGCACATAGGAAACAGTTTCTAAATCGTGGCAAAGGTTGAAGATCATGGGAACGTGGGTGCAGTTTTGACACCACAGAAGAAGAAACTGCAACGCGCACGAAGAACGTAGTAGCAGTTTTGTTAACTGCTCCTAGAAGGCTTGAATGATGCCCTATAAATAGAGCAGAGGAGGAAGGAATAGGGGGGCGGAAATTGGCAGAGAACAGGATTAGTAGTGAAAAAGTCTACCGGAGAAACGACGAACACCATGAAGCTTCTGGCAATCTGGATTTCTATGCTCACGGAGTACCTTTATCGCTTTCTTTATTTTCCTTGGTAATTTATTTTGATGCAATTTATATTCAGCAATTTTATGTTTCTGTATTTTCGATTCTTCGTCATTTCGATTTAATGCAAGTTAAGTTTCCGTATTTAAATCCCTTGGTCATTTTTGCAATTTTTTATTCCCAGTCATTTATCGCACCTTTGATTTACTGTCCTTTACATTTCCTGCAAATTCGATTTCTCGGTATTTACATTGTTGCTGTTTCGATTCCCTGTCTTTTACACTTAAAGCAAATTTAAGATTTTCGTAGTTTACGTTTCTTTGCAGTCTAAGTTTCAGCACTGTCTTTCGATTCCATATATTTCCTGTTTTCTTTACTTCGAGTATTCTTAATACAAAACACCAAAAATAGTACATTTGAAATCGGATAAAATTCGATCTTCATACATATTTTGATTGAAAATTAATTTGTTAGCCTAAGCAAAAAGAACTTACGTGGTAGAATTTTGATTAGGGTCAAAATATCTTAAGAGTCGAAATCGATCGAAATTCCACCAGAAACAATATGGTATTATGTAAAAAGTGTGTTATATGAAGAATAAGATAGAGGAATTTTCTTAACGCAAATATGGGAACAACCATTTGAATATCCTACTCCATCGTCGTCATCATCATCGAGATTGAAATCAAATTAACCAAAACTGGATAAAAGATCCAAGTAGCTGGGTAGGGGTTGATATTGCTATTCACGTAAAAATATTTAAATACATATGAATATATTGAATATGTTTTTCTTCAATACCTATCCAAAGGCAGACTCTTTATTTCAGTATTGAAGAAAAAAAAATAATGTGGTGATAGTTGATTATGTAAAAATGAAAAAATTGGTGAGAAATTAAAAGAAATGTCTTAATCTATTTATTGATTGAATAATATCTTTACAGAGTGTGGCTATAAGAAAGTATCTATCCCGGAAGGAAAACACCACTTGCTCCTGTTTGTCTAAATGGGTAACTTGTACACCGCACAGTTGTGGCGCATATTGCTTCAACAAGCTGTCAAGCTCTTTCACTATTATTCATCTCCCTCCCTACGTCTTCTTTCACTATTATTCATCTCATGAAAATGACAATTTCTAAGGTTGAACAAGACCACACTCCCAACAGACAATAACCCAATTTCTACCTAAGCCTCATTTATTGATTGCAATTGCCAATTCCAAAAGCAAACCCCCACTTCAGGCCCATCCATACCACATTATACTTATAATTATAATCATAATCACATAATTACTACCTAATGCTATTATCAATTCAAATGGAAGAGAGAAAGCTAAGCCTTCTTTATTCCTCAACCCTTCACCCACTCAACCCAACCTCCAACCATAAAAAAAATAAAAATGAATATGTTATGGTACAAGAATAGTAAAAAAAATAAAAAAAAAAGAGGGTGAATATACACAATAACAACCATTGGAATTCATATGGATGTATAAACTATAAGGAAAAGAAATAAAACTAAATAATTGCGGATATGAAATGAAAACGGAAAAGTGGGGCGAAGGGGCAGCCTCAGCCACCAAACAAACACCGACCGCGTGTTTAACGCGTAGTGGCGTGCCCACTTCAGCACTCATACCAAAACGGCGTCCTGGGTGTCACGGGCTCTGGGGGAAAGCGATTTGGCGTTGACGGCAGCGTAGCGCGTGGAGAAATTGCGGAGGGCAGCGTCGTCGTTGAAATCCCCGTTGTGACCCTCGTCGAAGTTGAGGGCGTAACTCATTGGGTCATACTGGTACTTGGGCATGCGCTTGGAGGCGCGGTTACGGTTGAACTTGCGAATGAAGGTCTTCCACCTGGGACCGGCCACGATCTCGGACCACTCGCGAAGCTTCTTGAGCGCCCTGAGGCCACGTGACCACCACCGGTCACCACCGGATGAAGCTGAATTGGAGTGGGACCAGGAGGTGGAGCGGACGCGCTCCCACCATGAGGAACGACGTCGCTGGCCGAGGCAGCACGAGGGGAATAGCAAGGCGCAGCGAGTGCTGGATCTCTCTTGGGCTTGGGCCGTGGGGGTGGGAATGGATTCAGATTCAAAATCGACGGACATGTCAGGCACTGAGATCAGATTTTGGTTATTCAGAAGAAACACAAGAGGAGAGGGTTCTTCAGATTTAAATAGCTATCACACGTTGCCACCCTCCCACGCTCTATTTAATTCCAAAACTTAGTTCTCTGTCTCTTCACCCTCACTACTCACCATCCACTCACCCCCTTTGTTTTTTTTATTATCCTTTATTATTGTTAATATTATTATTAATATTATCTCTATACCCAGTTTTGGTACAATAATAATATTCTAACATCACTTTTTTCACAATTTCATTCCTCCATTTTTTTAATCTACCTGTCACACTTTGTCTATTTTTCTACTTATTGTAAAATTAAAAAAAAAAGTTTTTAAAATAATTTTAAGAAGGAGGCGCCCACAGAAAAAGAAGACGAAGACGTTAAACGCAATTTCCCATTGGGCTGACTGCTTGGACTCAAACACTGAGATCTTAAAAGCAATATGTATATCCATCTGCACTTTCCCTTCAAGATCACAATTTCAACCCACCTCACAACGTCAAACTACATTTCATGATGCATGCAATGCAAGGCTCAACAAAAATTAACCCTTCCTGTAAGTCAAACTTAAAGATAATGAAAATCTTAAACTATTTGACAGGATTTTATGTGCAACAAAGAGATGGTCAAATAGGTCACCCATTTCTCAAAGGAAGCAATGTTGACTTAATTCATTAAGTACATATAAAATATAAAATACTTATTTATTTTTTAGAATTATAATAACATTTAAGTACTATGTGTTCCTTATTTTTTTATAAATTATTTTACTATTATTTTTTATTATTAAAATGATTATATCTATTTTTTTAAAATATTTTATTCTCTTTCATAATATATATTACACAGATAATTTTATTTTTCTTCTTGTTAAAAAATTGAATATTCAATAATATTTTATATAATCTATTGTTTCTATAAATAATTATATTTACAAAAACTTATTAACAATCCTTTAATATTTATTTAATTATAAGTTATTTGAAAACTAAATTTTATTTATTTATGAATTTGGTGTGAAATTCACTGACTATTTGTCTCTTGATTTCTTTCATTTCTTCTTATTTTCGTATTTTATCTTTTTGTTTCTTAGATTTGTGAATTTTAACATACTTCTTACCTCAATTACATGGATCTAGATATGTTAATATGCAAACAGTAAAAAGCAAAATTAGATATCTGAATATATACTTGTTGTCGTAACAAAACATGAAAAACCTATATATATATATATATATATATATATATATATATATATATATATATATATATATATATATATTAAAAAACTTATGCTTGACTACTTTTGTTTAGTAAATAATAAATTATATTATTATTTAATCATTTTAAAAATACAATTAATATGATATTCTCCTAAAACTTATGATTAACATGCATAAATAACAATACTACTTATAAATTGATGAAAGTTTTTCATAGAATGTAAAACTAATGAGGTGATGTTTATAGATTTGCGATTTCTTGCTATATCTGTCATGTATATATTTATGATCTGTTTAATGGCAATGAATATAAATGTTCAGCTTGTTTTTGATTCGTTTTATCATACACACTAATTATTATTGAATAAATTTAATGAGTCTCAGTAAATAATAATTGAATTTTAGTGAAAATAATGATGCATCTGATGCTATTTGGTAATAACTACTCAGTTTAGAATCTAAGTAATGTATACAAGCAATCCAAATTGGATTTAGATTACAATCCACACTTTTTTTTAAATATAATTTTTAGATTTGAATGAGATTCATGCCCACCCCTACTTTTAAAGATATTTAGATTTGGATGGGATTCATGGCCACCCCTACTTTTTCAGATTTTATATTATCGTGCACCTTATCTCACATTATACTTTTCTATCATTAGAACAGTTTATTTAAATTTCAAATAAGTATTTCCATGATAAATAATTTTTAAAATAATTACTTATTTTGAAAACATACCAATATAATAATACAATCATTTTAGAAATAGTGTTAATAAAAAATTAAAATTACTTCATTCATATATATCAGATGTAAATTATTGTCATTATAATTTGCTTTTTAATATTTAGATATAATAATATTATTATTAATCTTATTATATTTTAAAATAATTTATAAAAAACAATTTATTTCTTTCATGACACTCAATTCATCATAAACTAACGGGTCACATAGGTCAGAGATATGTCCTGTTCCTTAATTTTTATTTTATTTTAGATTAATTAACTCATCCACACATCTTTTTCTTCACCCATTCGTAATCAAGTAAGATAAATTAGATTATTAAAAAAAAAAAATCAGAATTAACTCCGGTCCAACTCAATCTCCTTTATCACATAGATTAAGTTAACCAAATTCATTTTGCCTATTTTAAAATTTTTTCAACTCAATCCAATTCAAACTCGTGTACGAGTTTAGTCTTGAAACTCTCAATTTTTTCTATTCAATCCCAACTCAAACTTGTGAGGCAGTTTAGTCCTTGATACTCGTATTAACACCCTAATATCTGAAGACTCTGTCATCATAGAATGTTATATTGGTATTTGATAATCCACGTTATTCCAAAAGCCACGAGGATCACTCGCTCTTACTTCCCTTATCCACATTTAGGAGGTTTTAAGAGGGCTTAAGATGAAAATTGAGTGTTTGGTTTGCTTCGTGAACATAGCTTCTATTAGTTTATTTCAGTGAGCTTCACAGAGAAACTTAACAAATTCAGCTTATTGTATTCAACGCTTGTGACTTAATCTTTTTTGGATAATCACTTAATTATGTTATTTACCTAAACACACCCCTTAGAAGTTTCCATCTAAAGATAAAAGGCTAAGTAAAAACAATGGTTCTAGTCCCAGAAAACCAGTTTAAGAATGGTGAAATGAAACAAGTATCAGCTTTAAGTGATAATTTTCACCCGTTATTCCTCCCAGCTTCATGAGAATGTACCTCATGTAAAACTAAGGAAGATTTACCCAAAAGAGACCAGTGCAAAGATTAGAAAAAGAGACAACAACCTGGTTAAAATATGAGAAAATACTTAAATCTGTAACGTTACATCAAAGTAGGTCCTGCAAAGATTTAGAACAGCATTTTATCTTTAGTAGTGTAAATAAAAAAAATAAAATCAACTAAAAGACCAAATAGATATCCAACTCCAAGGGTATTTCGAGGAAATGTCCAAAATCTTGACACTCGAGAGGACAACTTAAAAACCCACATATTTTAAGAGGACCAATTCTAGTGTTCATCCTTAAAAAATATTATTGCTGAAAAGAACAAAGGACAGTAGCCATCAAATCTTATTCCAGCATACTCGAGAGGACCGATTAACTATCCTCTGTGTCTTTAGCAAGTCAAGCATTAAGTTTTCACAATGCCAGCAGAAGTTTTACAAGTTCATATATCTACAGCAAAAAGAAAAAGAAGCTACATAGCTAGCTTCATAACTCATTCAATTAACAAACAAGTAGTTATAGCATCACACTAGATTATCATTGCTGCTTCACAACACAATTAATGGTCCAGCACTAATAACAGTAACTAGATTCACTTAAAAATCAGCTACAACCAACCAACACACAAGTCACTAAGAAGTATCTTAAGCAACAAACACAAACAGAAGAAAATTTGAAAACTGAACACACAGTTCAAAGGGCGACAGCAGCTCCTAGGTCACCGCCATGAAGGTTCCAGAAAATATTACCTGCATCATCGGATTTGCCGGTGTCAATAGAAATGGCACCGAATATTGCTCGGAACGCGCCGCAAACGACGGCAGGGGTGGACGAATTGGTCTTGGGCGAGACGCGAACGATCTTGTGCAACCCTAATCGGGTTCCGTCAACGGCGCAGGAAGAGTCGACGTTGGTGATTTGGGATAATCGACGGTTCAGCTCTTTGGGAGAAATATCAATGTCTTTGGAGAGCAAATGGAAAGAGACGGAGGTTTCGATGACAGTGGCGCCCAGAATGGCGAAAGCTTTGTTGTTTTCTTCGGAGAAAGAGGCGTGGGTCATGGCGCGACGGAGAAGATCAATGCTCTTGAAGTTGTACCTGCCATATACAACAACAGCTTTAGCAATAATAATAATTATAAAAAAAAAGTAAGAGAAAAGGGAAAGGGTTTACCCGAGTTGTTTTTGGAGGGTTTCGAGAGCGGTTGAAAAAGGAGAAGAGAGAAGTTTATAGGTTGTTGCGTGTCCCTGCAAAAGGAGAAGTGTAAATTATGTTGTGAGATAATAAAGGAAAGGATAGAGAAGGGTGAAGTCGAACATGTGGGAGGATGGCGATGAGTAACAGGGTGAAGATGGTGAAGCAGCGAATGGTTGAGGATCGCATTTTGGAATGAAACTACGGTGAAGATGGTTGCTTGCTTTTGCTATAGCTCTCACGGTTGAGTTCAGTGTTGAGGTCTTTTGTCCTTTTGTCAATCACAACTGTTGCATAACTTAGCTAGCAAGAACTTTCATTCTGCTGTGTAAAGTCTTCAAACAATTTTATAATGATATTTTGGGATGGAGCTTATATACAGCAAAAACATCAAACAGGTTTCATTTATGCTAGAAATTATTAAAATAGATAATATATATATATATATATATATATATATATATATATGTAAATTCAATAAGTTATTCTTGAAAATATCAATTCATTAAAAAAACTGTATATTAACCACAATTTCAATTTGTTTTCTTTAATTTTTATTGAAAATCTTGTTATATAACATAATTTTTGTATGCTGTATGAATTTATATATATTTTTTATCTAGTTAGAATTCATGCTTCCTAACATGATCTTACATTCTAGTGTTTCCTATTTTAAGTTAAAAAAATGCTAAATTTGTGCTTTGGTTGTTATTTAAATTTTGATACGGTAGGAATTATAATTAAAGTTTATTTTGTTTAAATTAAATTGAAGGATGAAAAAAATGAACTAAGAATAATGGTCAATAAACTAAATTATAAATTCAAATTAATATATATAAATGAAATATTTAATTAAAATAATTTATTTGTGGGAGTTTCTTCTTGATAATCTATTTATTTATCATCAAAGTATTTCTTATGATTTGTTCTTGATGATGTATAATTGTTAAATGTCAATTTTCATATTATAACCATTATTATTTATCACATGAGTATTTTTGTATGTTTCTTAGTAAATCTATGTCTTGTTGGTGTAATATATTTATGATCGGTTAAATCACTTCTCATTCTATAACTATCATCTTCATTTTTATTATTTTTCTCTTTTTTATTTCAATTGTGAAAACATTTGTGTCCATAAAATTGGTCAATAACAATTCAATAATGATGTTTAATTAAATATTCAAATATTTTTAAACCAAACCATTATAATTGTCATAATAGTGTACCTCCTAGGTGTTGAACTATAGTATTCTTGTTTGCATAATAAAAAAAATTATTGAAAAATAATATTAAAGTAAGAAAAGTTTGGTAAATTTCATTTAGTCATTCATGCATGCAGGTGAATACAAATATAATAAAATTTGTAAACAATTATTAAATCGCCACTTTTGACACCGTATTTTCCATCAACGAGAAGAAATCAAGTTGTAAAGTCATTTTTTTTAATGTCACACAATGACTATTTTAAAAAAAGTGAAATGTATAATTTTCATTCTCAACCATTCTTCTAATTTAGAATTGATATAAATATTAACAATAATTAATAAAGATTTAAACCTTATTTTACATTCTTTTTATTCAATAATTAAATATGTAAAAATATTTTATTTATTCAAATAGCATATCGTTTTCAACAAAATACTCGTTCATTTTTTTTTTCAAATTCTCTTACCGGCATAATAAAGAGATAAAAAAAGTTAGAGATTTAATGTCATTTTTGCAAAATAGAAGAATGAAATAGGAACATAATAATAAGAAGATGAAAAAAAAAGAAATAATGAAACTATGTAAAAAAAAAGATTTAATAGATTGTAAAAATCACAAAATATATATACTTATATATAATTTAATTACAAAACCTTTATTTTAAGAATAATTATATATAAATAACAAACATTAAACATCTCCATTTAATAATATAATAATATTGTATTATTATATTATTAATTGGAATTGTCTATTTATTATATTTACAAAATCTAGTTGTTTTATATTTCAGTTGTAATTTTTTTTGTTAATGTTGCGAATATTAGTAAGGAAAATAAGTAAATATATCATTTATAAAATTTCTAATAAGTTTAAAATACAAAAAACATTGTATTGATATGTTAATATATATATATATATATATATATATATATATATATATATATATATATATATATATATATATATAGATGCAATTAAACCCGTACTCGTGGGACCGACCCGTCCCCGCCCGAGTTTGACGGGAAACCCCGAGTTGACCGGGCGGGTCGGGTTCGGTTTTCCCGCTTTAAAAGTCGGGCGAGGCGGGATGGGTAATGCAATCTCCACCCCGACCCCACCCCCGTCCCCGCCCCGACTTTATATTTAAATTTAAATTTTAAAATATTAATATTTTAAAAGTATTTCATTTTCTTTTTCTATTACATATAAGGTTATTTTTTTATATTTCACCAATTTTTATTTTTCTTCTACCCACTTTTTAATTTTTTTTATCTTTCTCAATCTTTTATATCAATTAATTTATTATATTATTCTCTCCCTTATCTTTCAGCTTTTCACATTTTCTTAGTCTCTCCCATCAATTTGTTTTTTTTTTCAATCTTTTCAACCAATTTGATGAACACAAAGTTAATATTTTTTTTATCTTTTTCTAAATATTTTACATCAATCTTAGTAGTAACTAATATTAGTTTATTTATAATTTATATTTATTATGCCATATTTTTTTATCTTATTATGCTTATTTATCATATATCAAATTTTATCTTAATAAAATAATTGCATTTTAAAGGATTAAAAGAAATTAATAATTTAAACTTTTATTACTTCAAACTAATTAAATAAGAATTAACTTATTAAATATTTTCTTATAAACTATATATTGACAACTTAAAAATGAATTAACTTATATGTATAATTAAATATTTGAATACAGTATTATAATAATAATGTTATAAATATTCAAATATTTGAATACAGTGTTATAATAATAATAATAATAATAATAATAATAATAATGTTATAAATATTATATATATATATAAATAAAAAATAATTAAATATTTCTTTTACATATATATTTTAATATAAATATAATAAATTAAAATGTATATTTAATTAATAATAACTATAAATTATAAATATTTATTTATATATAAAAATACATAGTAAAATTAATTTATTATAAATATAATTATCTTTTTAAAAATAATATAAATTGGGGACAGGGCTGGGGAACCCGAAACCCGACGGGACTGGGATGGGGACTTAATTCCTAACCCCATGGGATCGAGGGCGGGACGGAGATGGTTAAAAAGTCGGGGCGGGGACGGGAGGCAAAACCCGCCCCGCCCGCCCGCCCGCCTCGTTGCCATGCCTATATATATATAATTAGTTTACACATAATTGGCAAAAGAAAAAAACTGTCACTGTTATACTATATTCTTATTATATGGCTGTCCGTTGTGAATGGATGTTGTATTATTACAAAAAAAATCCAACAAAACATTACAGCAACTTGCAAGGAAAATTCTTACTCTTCGTACATGTGTGATGGAATTTATTTATTTTTATTAAAATTTCATACAATAAGAAAGAGTTTATATATAACCCATAAAACAGAAAGGAAAGAAAAAAAACCCACAACTAAACATAGTATAAAAGAGAAAAAACAAGATTTGTTATAGAAAAATAATTATGCTAATACCCCTAAAGTTGGACGGTGGATGTCACAAAGATCCAATTTGAATATAGAATTGTCAAAAACTGTATAATGAAGAGGGTGAGTAAAAATATCCTCAAGACGAAACAGAAAAAATATGAATTAAGTCTTATTGAATTTTCTCACGAATCACATGACAATTGATCTCAACGTGTTTAATATGCTTATGAAACACAAGATTATGAGTTAAGTAAATAACTGACTGTCACAATAGACTGCAGTAGGATCCAATGAAACATGAAGATCACGGAAAAGATAATGAAACCATTGAATCTCACAAGTAAGACTTGTTAATTCTCGATAGTCTACTTCGGAGGATGAACGAGAGATAGTAGATTGAACATCAAGAGGCTGAACCATGAATTAATTAAGCTGCTGGACAAAAAAGACAATGTTAAGGCGCATAAGTCTGAGATATAACAGTTTAGTGACTAATCTGCGACAAGCAACAATATCGAAATAAGATTGTCCATGATTAGCATCAAGTTTAATAGAGGGATCGGAAGGAGTGGTAGCAGATTTGAAACAAAGTAAATCATTATCATCAAGAAGTTCAAGAGTGTATTTACGTTGGTTCATGTGAATGTCGGACTTGGACCGTGCAATTTCCAATCCCAAAAAAAATAATGAAAAGCACCAAGATCTTTAATCTTGAATTTAGTATCCAAGACACATTTGACAGAATTAATTTCATCCATATCATCATCAGTTAAGACAATGTCATCCACATAAACTAATAAAGTTGTGAAAGAAGTAGAAGTAACATTGACAAACAAAGATTGATCAGCGGAAGATTGTTTGTAATTGAGAGATAAAAGAGTGATGGAAAGAATACTGTGTCATTACTTGCTGGTTACCTTGAGTCCTTACAAATTGCAAACTTGAGAAGAACTAGGTAGAAGCAAACCAAGTGGAGGACCATATAGATTTCCTCATGAAGCTCTCCATGAAAAAAGACATTATTCACATCAAGATGATGCAGAAACCACCATTTAACTGCTGCTATGACTAGAAGAACACGGATAATGGTGATTTGGCAACCAGGGAGAATGTGTCAAAATAATCCACTCCCTTTAACTAAGTGTAGCCCTAAACCACTAAGCAGACTTTGTATCTATCAATAGTGTCATCTGAATGATATTTAACCTTGTAAATCCATTTACAACCAATTAGACTTTTTTCTTGTGGGAGATCAACAATAGACCAACTGTTATTTTGCTCTAAAACCTGTAATTCAACATTCATAGCCTTTTGCCAACAATACAATTTAGATGCTTGAGAGAAAGTAGTAGGTTAAGAAATGTTAGTAACAACAAAACAAATTTTTTTATAAAAGGAATTGCATTTAGAATAATCAAGAGTTGAGGATAAGAGATGCAAACAAATACCCTTAGGAGGATGTGTGAAACTACTAGAAACAACCACTAAATGACAATAAAAATCTATTAGGTAAGAGGGTGGTCTGCAAGATCGGATGGAGTGTCTAATATGTGGAGAAGGCGGGGCTTGAGAACTAAGGTTCTAGTTAGAGTTTATAGTATATGAGATGTCTACAGCAGGAGAGTGATGAATAGGCTCGAGCAAGGATAAAATATTTGTAGGAGAGGATATATTGGATAATAGAGGAAAATAAGTTGAGAAAGGAGTGGTGGAAAGATGAAAACAAAATACAGTTTCATAAAGAATGACATTTTTTAAAAGAAAAATTTAATGGGTTTGGAGATCATATAGAACATAGCCTTTAGTACCTTCTCTATATCCCAAGAAAACAGTTTTGCTGACGCGGGATTGAAATTTAGTTCTGTGATTTCTAAGGGTAGTAACATAAACAAGACAACAAAAAACCTTTAAATGGATCATACTAGGTGGTTTATCATATAAAATTGCATAAAGACATTTAAAATATAATAACGAAGTACGCAGTCTATTAATGATATGAACATTTTGTTAAATAGCATAAGACAACAAAATGTTAGGTAGTTGAGTTTGGTAAAACAAGGCTCGAGCTACATTTAAAAGATGTTGATGTTTGCATTCAATAATACCGTTTAGTTGAGGCGTTTCAACACAAATTCTTTGATGAAGAATACCTTTGGAGAAAAGAAATCAGTTGATAAAAATTTTACTCCATTGTCACTTCGAAAACATTTGAGTTTAGTATGAAATTGAGTTTCAATCAATGAAATGAAATGCATTAAATGAGTGTGGGTTTAAGATTTGAATTTCATAAATTTAACCTAGGTAAAATGTGAGTAATCATCAACTAAAATGAAAAAATATTTGTAACTGCAATTAGAAGGTATAGAATATGATCCCCATATGTCTCCATGAATAATATCAAATTAGTGATCGTATTTCACTACTATGATGAGACAATTTGTGTTGTTTAACAAAATAACAAATGTCACAAGGAGAGAAATTTACAGAGTAAGAGATAAAAAGATATTGTTGGAAAATAATACGAAAAATAGAGTCAAAGACATGACCTAATCTATGATGCCAAAGAGAAGCATCTTTGGATTTGGTAGTAGTGATATGAGCAGAAACAAGACTATGGTTGTAATAAGAGTGAGACAGATTTACCACATACAATCCTTTGTGCAAGCTAGCTGAACCAATCATCCTCTGGGAGGTTTGCTGCAAAATAACACAAGAATTAGATTAAAAAAGTGGATGACAGTGCAAGATTTGGATCAATTTTTGAACAAAAACCAGATTTACATGAAAATTGGGAATGAAAAAAAACATCATGAAGAATTAAGGTATCTGACAACATAACAGTATCAGGTATAGAAGTGGAAACTTGGACAACATTTGACAAAGTAATGAAAATAGGTGGAATAAATTTATGAGTGACAAAACTGTGAAAATCAAAATTAATATAATCAGTGACACCTATATCCAGAAGCCACTGAGGAGATGTTTTACGTGGAAACATAAGGAGTATTAGGAAGAGGGGAAAAAGAATTAACCAAAGAAGTGAACACCGAATTTGTTGTATGTGCAAGAGATTTGGATTGTTGCAAAAGAGTTAGAATGTCATGATACTGCTCTTCATTAAATTTAGGCACTGACCATGAGATCTCATGAAGGTTAGAGACATTAGTAGTAATAAGGTCAGATGAAAAAGTATCAGAGGCGGCATTATTGGCCAAGCGAGCAAACTTGTTTTGATATCCATGGAAATTTCTCTCTCCATTATTTTTGCCATGGTTCCTTGGAAAGTAATAACCTTTGCCTCGTCCTCCTTGGTGTAATTTATATAAATCTTCCTACAAATCTATAAAAGAAAAATATCTCCTAGATGAAAGTGATGATACCAATTTTGCTAAACGTCGGAAGCATGTTTGATCCAGAGAATGAATTTAACAATGGTTTCATGCACCAATCGTTGAATATAAGAAACAACCATTCTATTGCAACGATCCTAAGGTTCGTGAAGAGGGTTGGTTGATGATGGTTCGGAGAGAGTGTCATCGACGAATTTCAGCTAATTCTTGGATTTGAGCACAAGTTTCATGACGTAGGCTCAGACGTGATAACTCTTGCCATACAACAAGGTGGAGACAAAAAACAAGAGTAGGATTTTCATTGGAAAGAAGAAAAAAATGATTCGAGGGATTAGTGTGAAAGTCAATATAGGGTTCGAACGCCGTAGGAACGAATGAAGAAATAAAAAAATAACATCTGATACCATCTTATTGTTCATATACATGCGATGAAATTCATCTATTTTTATTAAAATTTCACATCATAAAAAGGAGTACGAGCATGATATATATATAACTCCATATAACATAAAGGAAAAGAAAGGAGAAAATCTATCACAACTAGATTTGTTATAGAAAAATAATTATGCTGATAAAAATGGTACAAATAATTTTGAATTGTAAATGCCTTGCAATGGGAAATTGTAACCAGCTAAGCTGCACAAACAAACAATGTATTCTCATCTCTACATTCAGAAGCTAAGATCAAAGGTATGGCTAAAAGACAGCATATACATCCATTTGCTACAACCTAGCAATCAAAAGCAAAAAAGACCTCTTAACAGTCTAACAACTCTAACAATGTCCTTTGATCATACCTTGAAAATCAGATAGTAAACTACTGTGAAGCATGACTGCTTTATAAAAATAACAACTATGAAAATAGACAGGATGATTCTGTTCTTCCCCAACAGTCTTCTTCGGGCCATGCTGAGTTAGACATTGAAACGTTACCAAGAGCTCGAAGTAGCCTCATTACATCCTCAGTATCATCTAAAAAGTACCTAGCTTTACTTTGTTTTTGACCCACAGTGCATGCAAAGATTTCTGGTGCAGAAGAGGTTCGACTGTAACCTTTACTCAGCAAGCTCTCAAACATATCCTCATCAGATCTATCATCCCCTATGCACAGTACAAAATCTGGCGATTTCCCTTCCATGGTCATCCTGGACAGAATTTTCTCTACAACTAACCCTTTAGTAATTCCCTGTAATGTTGAATAGCCATTATTAAAAACATGAGAATAGTCATCTGTTAATAACTGAAGAGATAATTACAATATACCTGTGACTTGACTTCAATAATATGCTTTCCTTTGTTTACAGTTATTGGTTCGTTTGCAAATAAACATTCCAGGTGATCCAACAGCTGCTTGGCTTGCCAAATTCCAAAATCCGGATCAGCATCATAGTAGTGCCATACCAAGCCACTCTCTTTGGTCTCTATATAGGAGCCATCTGTTGCCTGAGTATACATTCTCATCACAGGCTCAACAATCTCTTTCCAAGAAGAAATTATACTAGTATTATTCATTTCCCAATTTGACTGTTGATTCCATCTGTGACAAAAAGACCAGAAAAGCATGTCAGTTTAGAGAACTTGCTAAAATGGGAAAAAAAATCACTAGATAAGAAGCAAATATATGCATCATGAATGTATGAAAAACCACTATCTATTCATTCTCCCTCCTTTAGTCCCCTTCCTTATCTTTCTTGATAGAAATTAAATAGAGGATTTCCATTGTAAATATCAGCAGAATTGCACAAGACCGACTATTAAATTGAGGAGTGAAAACACTCACTTTAGAAAATAACCATGCTCAGCTGCTATACAGAGATTCTGACACTCATCAAACCATTCACTCAGTGTGGTTTTCCCCCTACCACTTACTATGAAAACAGTGTTCTTAGGGTCACTGCAAAGGTTATTTAGAACAGCTATAATTTCAGGACTTGGAGTATTATCAATGGATGGGACAACCGTGCCGTCATAATCCAAAAATAATGCCCTGCAATTAGCCCTTTCATATGAAGAAACAGCATGGCCTTTGTTAAGCTTCCTGAAAGAAGGAGAAAGGGACAAAACTCTGAAATTAAGGCCAAAGCCAATCCCCCAGCAATTTTTACTGTGGTGATCCTTGCACGAATACTCAAGATCTTGCACAAAACTTTTGGCCCAGTATGCTACATCATGAGAGCTAACGTATCGGTAGTTCTTCTCATGCCGCAACTGTTTCTCTCCACAGGGCATTCTGATGGCCAAATTTAGTGCATCAGCAACAGCATTAACATCCCATGGGTTTACCCTGATTGCCCCACTTAGAGAAGGTGAGCAACCTATAAACTCAGAAACAACAAGCGCACTTGTTGGAGGGGGAGCAAGGTCTAAAGCTTCACCCATTTTAGGAGCCCCCTGCCTGCAGACAATGTACTCGTAAGGAACCACATTCAAACCATCTCGCACCGCATTCACAATACAACATTCTGCTAAAGCATAGTAGGATGCCTTCTCGTATAATGGAACATGACGATCCATGATGATGATAGGTTCATAATCAACAAAGCCAAACCTATCATTTATCCTGTTGGCAATAATGTGCATCTCATTCCTTGCCTCATATACAGCCTTACCAGTACTCCTTGGTGGATTAACAATCTGGACAAGTATTAATTCACCTAGAAATTCAGGATATTGCTGAAAGAGTTGTTCAATGGCCAATAACTTTAGGCTGATACCTTTAAAAATGTCCATATCATCAACTCCAAGAATAAGTTTTTGCCCCTTGAACTTCTCCCACACTTCTCTTACACGGAACGTAAAAGAAGGGTGATTCAAGGCAGATTGAAGTCGACACAAATGAATCCCCACAGGCAAGATTTTGATGAATACTGCGCGGCCAAAGTATTCAAGCTTGATGTATCCCCTTCTGGATTCATATTTTAAGCCAAGAATTCGGCTGCAGCAAGAAAGAAAATGCCGAGCATAATCAAATGTATGAAAACCAATTAAATCTGCATTAAGCAGTGCTTTCAAAATTTCATCTCTGACAGGTAAAGCACGGTAAATTTCAGATGAAGGAAATGGACAGTGGAGAAAAAATCCTAGCTTGATCCAATTGTATCGCTTCCGTAGAAATGTCGCAATAATCATGAGATGATAATCGTGAACCCATATATAATCAAGCTCTGGATTAATAACCTCCATGACTTTATCAGCAAATATTTTGTTAGCAGAAACATAAGCTTGCCACAGTGACTTGTCAAAGCGATTGTAGCAGTCTGGATTGAAGGGCAACATGTAATGGAATAGAGGCCACAAATGTTGCTTGCAAAATCCATCATAAAATTGTTTCTGGATGTCTGAAGGAATAAAGGTAGGCAGGCAGTTGAATTTCGCCTGTAGCTGAAGAGAAACATTCTCTTGTTCACTAGCATCAACATGAACCTTCAGAGATCCCACATAAAAAACCTCAGTGTTAGACGAGAGGCCATCCTTTAATGGCAACAAGATTGAATCTTCATCATAAGTGAAGCACCATTTGCTAGATATTTCATCCTTTTGAGCTTTAAGAGGAAGAAAATTTGCTACTATAATGATCTTCTGATTTTGTTCAGATGATACAGCATTTGAATCATCATTGTCCCTCAGTTTGCCATCAAGATCAGACATAATTCCTGGAACAGACAGGGTGCGAGGAAGAGCTCCTGGAGTTTGAGGGGAATTCAAACTGTCCTCGGACACCAAGTCAGACAAATTCGAGCACGATCTTACCACCATCTTAGCTCCAATTATGAAGTCCTGAGCTATGAAAGTGAGCTGTTATTATGATCCAGTAGTAGTCAGAACTGCATATTCTTGAATACGGCCCAACGAAAAGCAGAAACCTGTGAAAATGGAAGAGAAATAGATATAACTAAAACATGAAAGATCACAGCAGCAGTACAACACACAGGTAAATAACTAAAGCAAAATCTTCACACACAATTATTTGTCTGCTTAAATGCAGATAGATAATCACTCTGTTAACAAATTCGCCCATTGAAAATAGTTCAATTGACAAACTAATGAATATTAGTTGTATGGATATGAAATTGTCTTACAAAGCAGCTACATGATCGATAAGCATTTTCTAATGATTAGTTACCATGTTCAACTCCATTATAGATAATTGAAATAAAAAGTCCAACTAGTAATTAAATCGCTAAAAAACTACAAAAATAGTATTTATTACCAAAAAATTGCAAACGAATGGTACGAATATAGGTTACTATCTTGAACATGTACCATGGCAGAAGCAAACAAAGTAAGTTATCACATTCCCCATTTTCTTTCAGTAATCACCAGCAAATTATATATCACAGTAGAAAGAGAAACCTCAACTTATTTTCCAGACACTAATTGTAAGAATCAGGTAGTCAGAGGCAGAATCGCTCAGAGAAAAAAAAATCATTAATTGAAATGAGCCATTCCACTATCTATGCAACAGGAGGAAAAGCACAACATACATTATATCATAAATGGGTATTATGATTGTGATCCTACCACCTATAAAATTTCCTTTTAAGTTCAAGATTCTCTAAATAAAAAACAAATAGAACTTTCTTCAGAGAAAGGTAGAAAATTGAAGAGAATCTATTTAAGGGTACAATGGCTTCAGTATTTTAATCTTCCATTCATACAATTCTGTAATCTGTGCAGTTGCAGGCAGACTTGATAAGAATCACAGAATCACAAAACTAAACCAAAAATCTATCCTAAGTAGAAGAGAACATTAACAAGCTTATATATGGTGCACACATTTATACCTTGGATTTAATTCATTCATGGAGCCAATCTCATGATCTATTTATACTCAATCTTTGAATCATCCAATTCTAAGCAATGAAAGTTCCACTCAAATCAGAAATACAGAATCAGAAACTAAAAAGGAATGTTCAATGGAGATCAACAACCATACACTATAAGGCATGCGGCGACATAGCTGTATCTAGACCGAAATTGAACTCAAACTCTAACGGTTAATCTCTTGAACATCTGTAATCGGTTACTAGTCTTTCATGCATTTCTTCAGTGCATAGCTCATAGGACGCGTTATGATAGCGAACGGTTAGCCAACTAAGATTACCATGTACAGAAGCATCTTGATTCACATTCTTAAATTCTTCGCTAACCTCCAACAAATTGATATGATTGCTTACATCCCTTTAACAACTAAATACATTAATCAAGTGTACCTACACAAGGAGAAACTCCCTAACCTCAGTAAACAATGAAAGTATGCCTAAAAAATAATTAAAACATAACAATGTTCAACCATCAAATAACATCATAGCCACTGAATAGATTTCAAATTAATGAAACAAAAAGAGGAATATTAATTCATCCTTATCATAGAACATTGTTCAAATTTGTCTTTCTGCAACCCGTATACAGTAAAAATACAAAATCCAAGCAAATCCATTCTGGAATTTGAATTCTATTTTTACTACTATACTGAAGTTACACGTTACTTGCACTTGCGTTTTTTTATAAAAAAAATTATCTTCTTGTCCCTCTTAACATTGAGTATTCCAATTTTATACATTTTCCAACATGCTGCACATCCTGAGATACCAAAAACAGCCAACTAGCTAAACAATATGAACCGTTATTATATTGAATATGAAAGTATTTTATAAAGAACAGTATTAATGATAACAAATTAACAACTGATTAGGAAACCATCAGTTAAAGAATAGAAAATCAGCTGCTAAAGAGAGTGTGAATCCCAGAGTTGATAAAATTCACTCTTTGACAATTCAACCAATGCTATAACCTTAGATTCTAACGTGCATCCTTAGCAAGATCCAAACATGGTCTTATTACATTCTTGCACATGCAAAAATAGTTTATCCCTGATCAAGATACTTCCTCACCAAATAAACAGCTCCAAAAATCAATGTAAATACCAATGCCAATGCTAAAGGATCCCAAAGACCCAAATAGCAAGAAAGTAAAGACAAAGAGTGCATTTACCTGAAAAGCAGGGAACTGATCCAAGGAACCAAACATTGATCCTGTGTTAGTTAGGTATTGAAAATGACCCTGCAAGAAAAATCGGAATTCGATGTTCAAGAATGTTTCCCTTTGATAGTCCAAGAATACAAAACAATGAAAATGAAAGGAAGTTTATTTATGCACTGAAGGGTAAGGGGAGGAAAAGAAAGAAAGAACAAAGTGATCAATGGCTGGCAAGTGGTCAATTTACCTGATCCTTGACTTGTCTCAACAAACTTACAGAGGCAAACAAACACAAAGAAGAGAATATGAGATGACATTAAAAGAAAAGTGGATAATTTGAAACAGAAATGTGAGTAGGAACAGAGGTGGCTTGAGTATGTGAAAAGTTGCAAGTAATTTTATTTAAAAAATTTCTTTTCTTTCTAAAGACAATGAAGGATAAGTGTGTTAAAGAATTAGAATCAACATGGTGGTATTTTTGGGAGTTTTAGAAATAGACTTAATAAGATGATCAATATCCAATTGTAACAATTATTAGTAAGGTGAAAATAATAAAATGTTGAAAAAAATCTTATTTTTTTTTAATTAAGATTGAACTTGTCTGTGAAAAATGTAAAAACTAAAAAATAAAAATAAAGATGATATATATATATATATATATATATATATATATATATATATATATATATATATATATATATATATATATATATATATATATATATATAGTACAAGTATCACATTGGACTGCATCTCCCTTGAGAGTACAACACTCTCTTTTCAAGATTTTACACTTTTTACAAGTGTTTACATGAAACTAAATTGTCTGTCCAAACAGTAAACAAATTTATAATTTTTGTTTTAATATTTAATTTATATTTTTGTATTAAATTTTAATATAAATTAGTCTTTTATTTAAATTTATTTTCATTAAACCTAATTTCTGAAACTATCTAAAACTATGTTCATAAATAATAATTTAAATATTCATTTAATCCAAGATTTTTTGGAATAATATTATGATAACAACACTTTGATCTTATATTTTTTTTATGATACTTGTTGGTGATATTTCAATAATAACTTTCTAATTCTACCACAAAACACACTGACTATCTAATGTCTGATTATCTTAAATTTGAATCTAAAACGTATGACTCCATTCAAACTTAAAAAATAAATATTTTGTCGCTTAGAACAGTTTTAACTTATTTAAATAAAAAGAGTTTATTTCAAATTGATTTTTGTATTATGACTTAAATTGGCCTTTAATTTATTTATAACTTTTAAACTCAAATTCAATGTAATTATGGCTTAATAGTTATAAATAAGCATTCATAGTTTCTATTTTTTTTACCTCCACCAAATTCCTTGGACAAAATTTTCTAGTTAATATGATTTGGCGCATGTTAGCTTAATGTTTTTCTTTTCTTCTAAAAGTGTCTCATCCTGTCCTTTGTCTCTTTGCAGTCAAAGAATGATCAGATCGAGACTCCATAGGGAGAAGGTGTGTGCGCCTAAAATTAAAGGGTGGTGCCACTACAATTTAAAAGTTTCTTACAACATAAAAATTAAATTTTACTTTATTTTAAACAAGTATTATAATTTATATTAAATATAATTGATACAAAATATTTATTAAAATAATTAAATAAAATATTAGTTATTTTAAAATAACATTTTATTGAAGAATTTTTCAATAATACGATAAATTGTTTTAAAAAATTGTTTCATCAAGAAATAATAATTTTAAAAAAATCTATTAGAATTTTTTTATGAATGATTTAAAATAATAAATTTATACTTTGTATTTTTAACATGAGAACATTTATTTTTATTAGAGTAATAATTTTGTTCTAATTTATGAATTTATAAATTTATTTTTTATTTAACAACTCATTTCAACAATAATTGTAGAAAATCATTGATTAAAAATAGTTTTCACAAACTAATATTTTCAAAGTTTCTTAATTCTTGTAAATAAATAATAATGATTATAATATAAATAATAAATTTTTGGATATTAATCGATATATATATATATATATATATATATATATATATATTATTTTACTTATTTAGTAACAAAGAAAATAAAAAATATATATTTTTTTTAAATTAATCTCATTAATATATTTAAAAAAATTATTTAAATATCTCTAAATTTATTCAATAGATCGATTTATTATTTATAAAAAAATCAATAATAGATAATAAATTGTTTCATATAATATAGTATTTTCTCATTTTCTTTATTTATATTTTTATTTCTATCTTCATTTATTTTTTATTATTTTTTTAAATGTCTATTTTGTTTTTCAATTCCATCTTGTTCTTTTAACTAAAAATCTCTCCCTTTTTTTATTCCATCTTATTCTTTTAATTGAAAATATTATATTAAAATTTGATTAAATAGTCTTTTATTATTTATGAAAAAAATATTTTAAAATATTATAAATTTAATATTTTATATTTTAAAAAATATGATAAATTTGATATATGACAATGGTATACTTATTGAGAAAAAAATAAATATTTATTTTAAAAAAATAAATATTTATTTTTAAAATATTTAATATTTTTTAAAATATTTATTTTGAAGTAACTTTTTAATAAATATTTTTTAAAATTACCCAATCTATCTAATCATTATTATTTAACCTAATTATTATTAAATTAGTAAATAAAAATTATTAATATTTGATATTTTTAATTAAATTAGTAATTAGTTTATTATGATGAATAATTTTAAATTAATTATTATATTATCATAAATAATTATTTATTGTCATGATAATTTAAATAATTAGTTAATATATTTTTTAGTTTTAATATTAATTTTAAAAAAAATATTTTAATATTTTTATTAAATTTTAATATAATAATTTTAATTAAAAACTAAATAAAAGAAAAAATAAATAATAAATAAAGAAAGAAAAAATATAAAAAAAATTATGAGATGATTGACGGTAGATGCTTCACCAACTCTAAACAGAATTGTATGGGAGTCCTCATCGGAGGAACTTACCGAATGACCGACCCCTCTACTGTACTCCGTGCAGCTATTGTTGTTGATCTGCAGAGCCTGCCCAAAGGTTCAGCTGGTTTGTAGGGGGTGGGCTTTTTGTGTTCCTGTGAAAGCTTTTCGGCACCCACGATACCCGCTAGTAAGTTGTAGGCACCCACGTTATGTTCAATTACAATAATTTTTACAATTATGTATTTATTTATTGTTATTGTGGTGATATGTTTTATGAACTTTAATATTCAACTTAATTACAATAAAATATATTAAAATAAACCAATTAAAAAATAATTATATTAGACAAATTAATTTAAGAATTAATATAAAATATATTTATAAATCTAAGTTATATTTGAATAACTTGATATATAAATTGTAAAAAGAAAAATTTATTTACTGAATTAGATATATTATACCTCTTATAATTACCTTTTATTTTTTAATAATCTAATAATTTAAAATAATATTTTATTTTTAAAGTAAATTAATCATTTCTCAATTAATTCGTAATACTAAAACAAATATTTACTTTAATAAATATTTTTGTTTTAAAAATATTATTTTATATAATAAATTAACCTATATTAAACACATTTAAGTTATGAATTAAATAAATCGAGTCACAATTAATCTAATTTTCTTTAGCCTAATCTTGTCTTTTTTTTTAACTACTTTGACATCTGGTGATGTTACAGTTACATCAAGATAAGAGTAACAATTATTTATTTCTAAAATCAAGGTTAAGATAAGAAAGAATGAAATTAGTGTCTAAACTTAATATTTAAATATTATTTATTGATTATATGAAACTAAGTGCTATCAAACTCGATTGTTTTAAACAATGTATTAGATTCAAATTTTATAGAAAAAAATTTATTTAAAAGGGAAATTCAATTAAGATAAAGAGTTATTTTTAAAAGTAATTTTTAATTTTTAATTTTTGAAAATTTATTTGATAACTGTTTTATTAAAACTATTTTTAATTTTTTTAATTTTTAGTTTTTGAAAACTAAAAAAACTAAAATTGATATTTTCTGTTAACTTTTTTTTTTTTACTTTTGTCGTAATTTTTTTTATCGATATCATTTTTTTCATCTAAAAATGATTTAAAACTATAGACATGTGTTTGTTAACTTATTTTAAAAAAGACTTTATCAAGATTACTTTAAAAACTGGTTTAAAAACCAAAAGTAAAACTAAATCAAACAAATTATAATTCTCATAACCCTCTTTCAACTATTTTAGTTCTGTTTTATCTCTCAATCAGTCCAAAAATAAAAATGAGTATTATATTTTACTAATTATAATAAGAAGCTTAGATCCATTTTCTTATGAGTGGAATTTGTGTTTTTGGATTTTCTTGCAAGAGAAGCTGAATGTGGGAGAGAGATGATAAGAAGGAGTTCATGAATGTGCCCAAGTTGTAGGCTTATGTGCAACATCTGAATGTAGTGAATTTGGAATGACAGCGATGCACAGTGATACATATTAATGTCATATCTGTTAATAGACAAATTTAGGATACCGACTATAATGGTTAGCGTAATTATAGCCTAGAATGTTTCTGTATTTCATGTATATATTGTACTATCATATTCAATACAAGAAAGGGATTTTTGGAAATATTTTTATCATGGTATCGGAGCGAACCAAACTCGATATCCAACGGCTGAGAACACGATCGTACTTCTAAAATGGCGGAGAGAGGAGAGACGGTGAAGAAAACACCATCGCCATACGATCCGAGTGCCGGTGATAATCCTGGAAATGTGATTACACGAGTACAATTACGAGGAGAGAATTACGAGGAATGGGCAAGGGCGGTGAAGATATCTCTGCGGGCTCGAAGGAAATGGGGTTTCATAGATGGAACTCATAAGGAACCTGAAGAAGACACATCCGAGATAGAAGATTGGTGGACAATTCAATCGATGCTTGTATCTTGGATACTAAACACTATAGAACCTAGTTTGCGTTCCACTGTTGCATACATGGAAAACGCAAAGGACCTATGGGATGACATCAAGGAACGATTCTCGATCGTGAACGGACCAAGAATCCAGCGGCTAAAGTCGAGTTGGCGAGAATGCAAACAACAAGGAATGACTATGGTTTCCTATTATGGGAAGTTGAAAACGTTGTGGGATGAGCTGGCAAATTACGAGCAAATCCACGGTGTAGATGTGGGGGATGCAAGTGTAATATTATGACGCAACTTGAGAAACGAAGAGAAGAAGAAAAATTCATCGAGTTCTTGATGGGGCTAGATGATGAGGGCTATGGAACTGCACGGTCAAATGTTTTGGCAACGGATCCATTACCCTCGTTGAATCGGGTGTATGGCACCATGGTGCAAGAAGAAAGGGTGAGAACAATCACCGAGGTCTAAAGAAGAGCAAGGAATGATCGTGGGAATGGCTATGCGAGCGGAAACCGAGGAACAAGTTGCGCAATGAAGCGAAAGAAAAATCGGTTGTTTGCATGCGGTGTGGAAGGAAGGGACATGACAAAGGCAATTGCTTCAAGATCATTGGTTACCCGAGAATGGTGGGGAGAGAGACCACGAGCCGATAAAAACGATGAAAAAAATCAACAAAGAACAGGGAACCTTCGAGGAAAAGGAGGAACGACTCGCGTCAATATGGCGCACAGCGGGTGCGGATAACGTTGGTTCAACCGAAAAACCGAAGTCGCGGGGCCGAGTAATGAGCAATGGCGAGATCTTGGCAGACAATGTTGAATTCTCGCAAGGCAAATGAAGCGAAAAGATGGCTGGTAAGAAAGCATGTGACTTGTGGATTATTGATAGTGGCGCCTCTAATCATATGACAGGAACACTAGAAAACTTGAGGGAGAGTCGAGCCTTGGAAGGGTGCCCGGTGGGACTACCAAATGGTGAATTGGTGCTGGCAAACAAAGAAGGATCGGTTTTCCTTGATGGAGGATCGAAACTTAAACATGTTCTATATGTTCGAAATTGAATTGCAATTTGATTTCGAGTATCACAATTGACGAATGAAGTAAAATGTACGGTACATTTCTTGATAGATTTTGTGCAATGCAGGACCACACTTCGAGGATGCTTGATTGGTGCGGGTGAACGAAAAGAGGGACTCTATTGGTATCGTGGTGTGAGTGGCATAAAGGCGTATCAGACCAATGCAGAAAATCAACTAGAGATTTGGCACAAGCGAATGGGACATCCTGCCTACCAGATTGTTAGAAAAATTCCGCATCTGAACAGCGTGAATAGAAATACGGATACAACTCGTGTGTGTGAAGTGTGTGAGAGATCAAAGCAATGCAGAAACACATTTCCTTTAAGTGATTTTCAAGCATCCAATATATTTGATTTAATACATTGTGATGTATGGGGTCCATATAGAACTCCCTCGTCTTGTGGTGCATCTTACTTTCTCACTTTGGTTGATGACTATTCTCGAGGCTGTGTGGATATATCTCTTGAATAATAAGAAAGATGTGTCACAAACCTTAATGCATTTCATCGCCTTAATAGAACGACAATACGAGAAACAAGTCAAAATATTACGAAGTGACAATGGAGACTGAGTTTATGTGTCTTCAACGATATTTTCGGCAACATGGGATACTCCATCAAACCTCATGCCTTTGGAACACCTCAGCAAAATGGGAGAGCCGAACGAAAACATCGACACATCCTAAATGTAGCTCGTGCTCTACGATTTCGAGGGAGAACTTCCACTTCAATTCAGGGAGAATGCATTTTGACCATGAGGATACTTGATCAATCGTACACCCTCAGCCGTTCTCCATGGAAAAACTCCATATGAAATATTGAATGGGAAGCCACCCACTTATGACCATCTACGGGTATTTGGATGCTTGTGTTATGCACATAACCAAGATAGGAAAGGTGACAAATTTGCAAGTAGAAGTCGCAAGAATGTATTTGTTGGATATTCAATCGAAAAAAGGGCTGGAAATTGTTTGATGCTGGAAAGAGAAGTTTTACTGGACTTCGAGAGATGTTAAGTTTGTAGAGCATGAATTCCGTTTGCCTCTCTTGCCCACAGTAGACATTCAGAGGTAGGATTGCCTCCTGTTGATGTTGGCATTGTCGAGGAAGCATTGCCTGGACTTGGTGTAATGAACAATGCGGAACACGTTGTGGAGGTCGATGACGTTAACCCCACAGACGGAAGATGTGCCCACAACCGAGTTCGGGGAGGGCCACGGCTGAATGCCATGAACAAGAGCCTCCCACCCGGATCGATCTCCCACGAGAACAAAGCCGACTCTATGATGACGGAACTAGAGGTTCCTGAGGAGCATACTGTCCCTGCATCCCTGGGGAAAGGTCTTCGTGTACGAAAGCCATACTGTGAAGCTTCGTGATTATGTCACTAACACCACTTTACAACTCGGTCCCTCGATTCGCACTCCACATTCGAGCTTCCTCGGGTATGCCTTACAGGTTTGACAAAGTACTTAAATTGTGCTAAATTCTCCTTCCCCCACGAACCTTTCTTGCAACCACTTCATGCGGAGAGAGAACCTGTGCATTTCTTTGAAGCTATTCGGGATGTTAGATGGAGAGATGCCATGACTAGTGAAATTCGGGCCCTCCAAAGTAATGAAACATGGGACATTACTCCTCTACCAGGCGGGAAGAAGCCTCCGGGTTGCAAGTGGATTTATAAAATCAAATATCATTCTGATGGGAGCGTTGAACGCTTCAAAGCCCGATTAGTTGTCTTGGGAAATCACCAAGTTGAGGGGATTGACTATGACGAGACTTTTGCCCGAGTGGCAAAGATGGTCACCATTCGGACAGGTGTTGGCGGTGGCGGTTGCCAAAGGCTGGGAACTTCATCAAATGGATGTTCATAATGCTTTTACGCACGGCGATCTTGAGGAAGATGTGTACATGAAAATGCCGCCGGGGTTCTTGGTGTCTCAAAAGGGTATGGTGTGTCGTCTCGCAAGTCCCTTTATGATCTTCGTCAAGCTCCTCGGTGTTGGTTTGCCAAGCTCTCAAGCTGCTCTTGTTCAATATGGGTTTCAACGTTCTTCGTCGATCACTCCTTGTTCATCTTTCGCAAAGGAGATGTCGAAGCTGGTTGTGTTAGTTTACGTGGATGACCTAGTCATTGCTGGCAATCATCATGAAGACATTGCGCAATTCAAAGATTATCTTCATCAATGTTTTCGTATGAAGGACTTAGGGAAATTAAAATACTTTCTTGGGGTGGAGGTTGCCGGATCTCCTACGGGAATTTTCTTGTGTCAACGGAAGTATGCGTTGGACATCATAGCTGAGCGGGATTGCTTGGAGGGAACACTGTGTCCACGCCAATCGAAGAAAATCATCGTTTAGCATTGGGCGATGGCGAACTACTTTCGACCCGAGTCAATATCGATGTCTCGTCGGTCGCCTTATTTACTTGTGTTTTACACGACCTGAATTATCTTACGGTGTTCATGTCCTATCTCAATTCATGCACCAACCGCGTCGGGAGCATTGGCGGGCTGCACTCAGCGTGGTACGCTATTTAAAGGGCGGCCCAGGTCGAGGTGTGCTTTTAAAAAGAGAGTGACCTTCGTCTTTATGGTTGGTGTGACTCGGACTGGGCAAGTTGTCCTCTAACTCGAAGATCTCTCACTGGTTGGTTTATTTTCCTTGGTCAATCCCCGTTTCCTGGAAAACCAAGAAGCAACATACGGTTTCTAGATCATCCAGCTGAGGCGGAATATCGTTCTATGGCCAACACGACATGTGAGTTGAAATGGCTTCAAGGCCTTCTTTCGAGCCTAGGCATTACTCACACCGACCCTATGACTCTCTCCTGTGACAACCAAGTCGCCCTTCACATTGCCAAGAATCCTCGTGTTTCATGAACGGACAAAACATATTGAAGTGGATTGTCATCTTATTCGTGATGAAATACAACACAATCATATCCAACCCTCCTATGTGTCCACTCATCATCAACTGGCTGATCTCTTCACCAAATCTCTTGGCGCCACTAAATTTGGTTCTTTTTTAGGCAAGTTGGGCATTCACAACCTTCATACTCCATCTTGAGGGAGGGTGATAAACATAGAATATACGATTACAAATACCGTATCATGCCATGATTCTACATGATTAATTTTTTCCATATTTAGCTTGGCATGACAGCGATGCACATTAATGTCATATCTGTTAATAGACAAATTTAGGATACCGACTATAATGGTTAGCGTAATTATAGCCTAGAATGTTTCTGTATTTCATGTATATATTGTACTATCATATTCAATACAAGAAAGAGGTTTTTGGAAATATTTTTATCACTTATGAGTGGAATTTGTGTTTTTGGATTTTCTTGCAAGAGAAGCTGAATGTGGGAGAGAGATGATAAGAAGGAGTTCATGAATGTGCCCAAGTTGTAGGCTTATGTGCAACATCTGAATGTAGTGAATTTGGAAGGCTTTTGTGTTCCCATGAAACGAAATCGATTTAAGAATTTAGAATGTATGAACTGAGTTTTCCTTTCCAACCCAATGTAAAGGTTGAAGCAAGATTGATGAAAAATGGCCCAAGATTGTAGATTTTGGTATGACTAGTCTGTTCCCTCGTCACATACTGGTTTTGCTCCTTTCTTGCTTTTAACAATTGAGAGATCCAAAATAAAATCATTATAAATAAAATCAATCATTTAGCAAAGATTAGTAACATGAGAGAGATGAATGAATACTTGGTGAGAGAGGAGGAGAGAAGGGAAGATATCCAACAACTCAACCAAGAAGAAAAATAATAAGCAGACAAAATTCATATATAAACATAAGCATTTAAGTCCATTTCACTTACACCTTTGTACTTAATATATCACTATTACTAACATTTATTAATCATTAAAAATGATTAATATATTCAATGATTAAAAACTTATAAAAAGATTAAAATGTCACCAAATTTCTTTTAGAAATGAGTTTACTTTCTCTAAATAATTTTTTAATAAGCATTTAAAAACAAGCAAAATATCTTTTGTAAAATATACTAATACTATTTTTGTTTAATTTCTTGATAAGCACGTGTTAAATTATTTTTTACAGGTTTCTATTAAGGGGGTGCTTGGACAAATTAAGAAGGCTTTATATAGTGGCTGGGGTGGAACCTGCAGGGTTAAACCGGTAAAAAAAGAAACCAAAATGAGTATCCAACACAACTAACAAAGTGAGATTAGATTGATGCTATTTAGTATTTATTGAGGCGGCTAGTTTTGTAGAACAACCAAAACCTGTGTTGCGTGCAGGTGTGTGCTTGATTCGAGTATAACTAGGTTGGAGGCAATGCCAGGCCCTGGTCCTCACCTCATGTACGCCATGGCCTCTGGTTTGGCTCTCACGAGCATCACCAATGGAAAGTTTAGTCCTCACCACACACTAACCTACACAGTAAACGCCTTCTTTGGCCCTGATATTGGTTCTTTCTCGGAGTGGCTAGGTTCACTCTTTGGTGGCCCTTTTGATGCTTTGGGATCTGCTCTTGCACATCTCATCCACCATCCTTTCTACTACATCCTTGTTTTGGGTCTTCCTCTCTCTTTTCTCTATTCTCGGATATCCTCCTATCTTCTTCACACACACCTTCTTGATTCTGTCTCCAGGGTCAGTCTCACTCTTTCTATTTCCTCGAAGCTGAAAATTCAGGATCTGCCAATTTATTAACCTCGGATTGCAGGTGCCCCTTACGAGGATGCAATGCTTTTTCTTGATATCTGCTGGCTCTTTTACTCACTTCTTTCTTGATCATCTGTTTGAGGTAATATGTAGACACCTTTTATGTTGCCAGCATTTTATGTTTGCTTCTGCACATGTATGGTTTTCTATGATCAAAATATATTAGTAAATTAACCCAAAAGCTTTAGTTCAAGCGGTATCAAGTCTTTATGAAGATTGTTTCATCTTTGGATATCGGATCTTTATGATGGGTATCAAGTCTTTTTGGGAGATTACTATACTATACGCCTTAGAAATCTTATGAAATCCTCCATCAGAAGAGAAGAAATTGTATGATCAGGGACTAAGGATAGCTGTATCAGCGTGGCATGTTTTGTTTGTCCTATGTGAAAAGGAATCATTGTCTAAAGGGTTAGTGCTTTGTTCATTATATAAAATACAAAGCATAATTGGTTGTTGTTAATAAGTTCTGTTTGACTACTTTTCCCCATTAATATTGGCCTAATTGGTGCTACATGGGAAACATCCATTTTCGTTTGATTTATATGTTTTTGTTATTGTGACTTTTGATTACTCATCCACTGGGTAACTTAGCATGAGAAACTTGAATAGTTTGTATGAGCTTTTAGATTCAAATTGTATAAAAAGAAAGAGATTACATCAGCCATTCATTGCCACTTTAGCTGCATTGATGGTTAACTGCATATTAACCGTGACTCTTTAACTTTCGTTTTTGTTACTAGATGTCTTAGATTTATCATGAACCTAATCTAGAATGTTGGAATCTTAAACACAAGATTTGTATTTTACAAGACCTTGTACTAAAGGGAAAATATTTTTTTCTAGTATGTTGGAGAACAAATTCTTCTCCTGGAACCTGAATATGTCAAAAGTAAGAGATGGTGGAAGAAGGAAAGAAGACTGCCGGACTTACAAAATGTTATTTAAGATGTTAAAGTGAGATTAACCGCTAAAGTAAAAATTAGATGAGATCTTTTAGAGATTTTATATCTTATTTTACATGGAAAATCCACCAAAAAATTGCGCAAGAACTCAAACTAAGATATTGTACTAAAGATGTTCTACAAAATGATGAGAATACAGATAAAAAAAATGAGGGGAAAAATAAACTAAAGTTTTCCATCACATGTTGAACAATATAAAATATAATTTTTATTTACGTTTATGCATGTGATTAAGAAAAGAAAAAAATATTTTAGATGTTCATGTCACCCTGAAAACTTTAATTTAGCTTCATCAACATTTTTTTGTTTGTTTCATAGCTACAGGAACATTCTATTATTCGTTAATCAGGTCTTTCAGCGTATGATAGAGAATCGTTTGTGCTTCACTGTAATCTCTCACAATTCAGTAGTACAAAAATATATATCAGTTTCTCTTTTATCTCTCCCTCTCTTATTTCTAATAAGGTAAAGTTTCAGTCGAGTCTTAAATACTAATAAAGTTTCAGTAGTACACAACAATGAATAAATGTTTAGATTCCAATTATCAGTATGGACATTTAAAGTTAAAACTAGATTTTCAGATTATAAACCCTTAACAATTAGACCCTAACATCCTCACGGTCTGCCCCTCTGGCGGCGGTGTGGGATGCTTGTGCATTAACCTGTTTGATAAAAATTTATGAGAATCCTGGGAGAATCCATCGCACCACAAGATGTTAATGTGTATGGATTAAACATTTCAATACCTTTACATATTATAAACTGTTAGACCTTGACTTGACAAAATGTTATACACTTAAGTCTTTTTTGGTACAAAGTTGCTATATGTAGAAATGATTAAAATGAATTACATTTTACAAAGTTAGCAATATCTTAGGATTAAATGTCTGATCTATATAATCTCAATTGTAAAAGACTAATTTAAGGGTTTACCTCGAGCAAAAGCTTTGTTTCCTGGGTGTTTGTAGTGAAAATATTGAACTACTATTCTTCTTGCCTATTTATGATAGCATTTACAGATATAGTGCTGATAGTTTTTTTTTTTCTTTTAATGGAAACAAAGGAAGAAACCTGGAATTGATCTGAATTTTACTGGACTGCAAATTATCTAATGGTGTCCATAGAAAAGCCAAATGCTGAAGTCACTTTGTCATAATTTGTCCTGAACATTTACTCTTGCACTACAACTGATTGATAAATATATATTATCTCCCAAATCACTCAGGAGAATGGGAAAACAACCACGTACACTTGGATTTTGAGCACTGGCTGGTGGCAAAGTAGAGCACCAGTGAACCCAGATGCTGTTGTTATAGTTGGCTTCTTATGTGCTTGCTTAATTGGTGGCTTTTTTTACCTCAACAGGTTTTTCTCTTTGCAACTTACCATGTTAGTCATCAAGATATAGTATAAACACTGCATGGTTTTGAGTTCTTTTCATCTCCTTAATTTCCACGCAGAGCAAGTTCCTCAAACTCCATAAAGAAAAAGTCATATCAGTCGATGCTACTTATGATCTCCATTGCTTCCTTGTACTGTCTTTGGTGTGCAATCCAGATATACTGGATCAGTCCGCGTCGCCCAGCAGTTGGTGAAGAGGCCGATCTTGGTGTTCTTGTGTTCTTAGCCGTATACTTTTTCTTACCTTACGGTTTGTGTATAATGTCCATGTCCCCAAAAGATCCTGATCCAAATCAAATTCCTCTTTAATAGAGTTTACACTAATACAGATGTCTTCTGCTTTTTGCCAACGCTATTCAGTTGCGAGGGTAGCAAGAATCTTGCCCCCAGTATTTATAGTACTATCAATCACTAGAAATATGTAAAGAACTGACATTCGTAGTTATCTGTATCTAGTTCCACTGTTCCAAAAGAAAATACGTATCTTGTTGCAAAGTGATCGAATGTAGAAGTTTGATACTTGATTACTGTCATTATGGACGACGATTCAGCTGTTCGAATAAAGGCTCTTGTAAGTGTTAATAAAGTCAAATTTGTTTGGATCAATCAGAAATTCTGCAGTATATATGGTAAACCATAAGAAACATTTTTCATCCATTGTTTTATTCACAATGCACAAGCAAATAAATGTAAGTTGAATGTGAGTTGCATTATTCATCAATTGTATGTACAGTGATTGGAATCAACTGTAAAGAAGATATTTGACAGGTTATCAACTTCCCATTAAATATGCAGAACGACACAAACACAGTACAGAGGGTAACACAATTGAAGTCCAAGAACCATAAGGATTTCATAATAATTAAACGGACAAAATACTTAAAAGTGCTTAATTTCATGGAAATTCCTTCAACGTGTATACCGTCAATTTAATGAAATCGACCTAATGTTCATGGCATGAGGATGAAGGCATCGATTAACTCTCACACGGACTTCTAGTTCAAAACGCGAAATCATGGGTGACAAGGACCTACTTTACATAAGAGCAGTGTCTCAACCAAATGGACTCCTCGCGGTAGAGATCGTGGATATGGTATATGACACTGATGGTGGTGGAGGAGTTTTGGAGAAGCATATGACACTGATGGTGGTTTGTAGGTATTGGTGGAGGCTATAGAGTTGTGTTTAAGGAGCAAACTACATGATGGTTGATAGGGTGGAGACAATGGAGGAGTTTCTGATTTGGGAAAGGATAATCCAGTGTAAGATGCATGGTAGAGCTATGATTAGATAAATCTTACCTGCATTAAGATAGTGCATGCACTATGAAGTACTTAATAAAATTGGTGCCCAGATGTTGATGGCCAAGTATACCTGAAAAATAGAAACAATTTATATAATTTTTTAAACTTTGAAACTTTGTTATACCTTGAATTATTAATTTATAAAGTAAAAAAAAAATGTAAGATACTAAAATGGTAACTTTTGATACATTTATTTTGAGTAGTTTGGTGATGATACAGGAATAAAAATTTATAAAAGAACTAAGTGAAGAAAAAAATTTAAACGAACCCAGCTTTTTGGAAATTTGTTGAGTGGATTGAATTAGCAAAAATTGGATGGAGAGCATCAATTTTCGGTTATATCAGTCATTCTAATGGAAGCCATATTATTTAAAAAAATAATAATTTTTATTTTGTACGATTATATATAAATTCATTATATAGTTTGGTCCATTTTATTACAATTTGGTATTTTTCTATATTTTAATTTTTTTACACCATTAGGTATTGTAACGACTAGGTAAACCAACCTGAATTTGATCAGCTAATTTGAGTAGAGTGTGGCATCTTTTATAATCGCTCACCAAAAATATGTGAAGCTAAGCATCCATTCCTTGTAGGAACTGGATTCATTTGGAATCAGGAGTAATAATTAAGAAATAACATGGCAGATTATCAACTTCTCATTTTTATAAACTTACAGCAGTTTTGCATGTGCAACCAACCACTCAGCCATAAATATACAAAACGACACACTTAAAGGGTAACAGCAAATTCTTATTACTACTTCTGTGTTCTTTATCAATATCATTTTGAATCAACAACCTTGTCCACAAAAGAAGGAAGACAGAATGCAGCAGCATGGATCTGTAGTAACAAAAATAGAAGGCAAGAGAGGAATTAAGTCTTAAGTTGGAAAGAGAATAAAGAAAAACAAGTAGGTTAATCCTTGAACTTGAACTGAAATCGTTTCAATGGTTTACCTCTGAATTATAAAACTTCGGAGGTCCCTTTGCGACACCATTTTGCTCTGGGTTCAATGGATTTATTGGGTGTTTGAAGTTGACTTGGGGACCCTCCGTGGAGCAAAGCATGAATCCAATCACCCCACTGGTAAACAAAAACAAATAAACACTGCTCACCAAAACCTTCTCTTAATATCTGGAGTTCAAAAAAGTAAGTACATGGTTAAATCAGAAATGCCTTGCATATGTAGGAACTGTGGTCCAAGCATAGTTAACAGAGCCTTTGAATATATTCTTGCATTTTGCTATGGTATCCGCAACTACAAAGTTCTTAAGCCACAAGCTGTCTGCTGGAGCAGACAACACTCCACCAGGCCGAAGAGCCTTTGCTACTGATTCTAAGAAGCAGTTATCAGCAAGAACTTCCGCAATAGGTCCTGCATCACATTGCAATCCCTCATATCTCTGAACAACTTCTTGTTTCTTTTTAAGGCAAAAACATGCATGTTCTTTTCTCACTTCAGTCCCAGTTTTAAATAAACATTTGATAGAAAGAAGGCTTTTTTACCCATGGGTTGAAAAGCATCCAATATAATGACATCGTAAGTGCCCTCAGGAACATATTTGATGAACGCAATTCCTGCATATGTTTGTCCGAAATTTGGTAAAAGTATGTTGAGTGATGTAACTCTTACAGCAAATTCTTACAATAATTGTTTTTTTTTTTTTTCGTTTCAGTACCTATCTTATAACACTCTTCTCTTCTCTCTCTTCCTGTTTCTCTTTCGAGAGTGGAAATCATTATAATTTTTTTTCTATAAATAACATACTTGTACAAACTCGTATGGTTCATTTATATATCATGTTTGTTCTGTAAGATGAAAACAAGTGGTTTAAATTTTTACCATCTCTGATATGAACATGCACTCGGGGATCCTCGTAACCAACAGCTATATCTGGGAAAAACTTCTTATAAACCTATATAGTGTATAATCAAAAGCATAAGAATGTAGCATGATTATAAGAACATTCAATGGAAGCAATAACAGAAGATTTGAGAGGGGTTCTTTTTTATTTGTTATTTATTTCGGTGAAAGTTCATTAAAAGTGGATGTCAAGAATGTTAACCTGAAGACTTACATCAATCACCATTTTGTCTATTTCACATATATCAATATGCTCAACAGAAGAATGTCGTGATATTTCCCTAAGAATTCCACCATCTCCCCCTCCAACTAGCAGTACCTGTAATGTTCATCAACCCTTAGTTTAACAAATTTGGCAATCACACTACATTTTCTGTGTTGTTTCAGAAATTATTCTTTCTCCATTAGATAGGCTGTTTAGTTCATGTACAAGGGATACAATGAAGAACAGAAAACCTTCTTTGGATTTGGAATGGAACAGAGTGCAAGGTGAGTGAGCATCTCTTGGTAAGCAAACTCATCATTCTCTGTCAGCTGGATATCCCCATCCAGAATTGCAACCTTGCCATGTCTGGATGACTGCACAACTCACAACACCCAAGGATGTCATCAATATTTTATTTTATTGGTAAAAATCAGAGAAAAGTATGATAAAATTTCTTGAGTGTTATAGCCTCTAGAATACTACAACCAGAAACAGTAAACAAATTGTATCCAACAATAAATAAATGTGATGATATACATGACCAGATACTAGAATTATGCCTGTATATGCTTTGGTAACCTATACACTGTAGAGATTATCAAATGAGGAAGGAATGGATTATAAAAACAACTAGTAACAAAATTATAAAAACAAATCGAATGATTATAGAGTATATGAAATGCTAACAAAGAATAGGTACCTCAAATACAAGAAGCTCTTGGAATTCTGATTTCCCTTGGAATATGATTTTTTCCATTTTATATATGTGTGCTTCTCCTGTATTGATTGATAGTGTGGTTAGTAGTACAAAAGTTACCAACACTGATAGTAATAATATATTATTGTTGTTACGCTTTTTACACCATTCCTTATTTTATAATAAGCAAAAAATTGCATTCCAACATTATTTATAATTGTAAAAATAAAAAAATGACATGTGGATATTGGTATACAGTAACAAAAATCAAGAATATATTTTTCTGATTTTAAAATTCATTTATATATTTGGAACAACTTCACAGAATTAAGAAACTCAGTAAATTTGATTATGATATTAAATTTGTTAGTAATTTGTATGATCTTTTTTAATTGCTACAAACATTAATAAGAGGCCATTATTTTTACACAACCATTTCTTTATTTCTTTCCTCTGAATAAACTATTCCTCCCTTTTACTGTTATTTTTTAAGAAAATGGCTCTGGAATAACAACCAATTGGTAGTGTGAGAAAAGCCCACGCAAAACTCAGAAAGTTAAACACCAAATCTAAACCATTGACCAAAAAAGGCACCAAATTAAAATCTAAAATAAAGCAGATATGAAATCAAATAAAAAAAATGAATGAAGTAATAGAATGTGAAGCCTCCTTACAGAGAGTTGGAAAGTAATAGTACCTGGCCAAGAAACATCAACGTACCACCCAGGAATCACAGGAGATGTGTCTTTCGGTGCTCCATTACACTCCTTTCCATCATCATCAGCTGCTGATGTTACAACCATTTCATCTTCAAAATTCTCATCCTGCAATTGTGATTTGCTCGGATATTGACAAACAACACTTGAGGCCATGTTGGTTTTCAGTTCTTATATTTTTCTTTTCTTTGCCTTACGCAGGTATTTTACAATGGTAAATTAACGAGAATATGGGCAATTAGCACTTACGAAATGAACCACTTTGTTATGCACTGCAATTGGTTTCGTAGTAGCCAGCTTAGTTGATTCAATATTTGGTGGAAAAACTTATGAGGGAAAGAGAGTAAACATAGTGATGGATTTCCTAGTCTTCACCAGGTACTATATATATGTATATAGCGATGTTGGAGCTAGGAAATAAAAAAGTGGGACATGTCATAATCAAAGGTATAGTATAGAATCCACTTCTTTCTGTTAGTAGTTTATTTATTTTGGTTGATGATCTTGATGGTTTTCATTTTAAATTTAATCTTTTAACTTTTTTTAATTGTTATAATCAATGTTTTTTATTCTAACATGTAAGTTGCCTTCCTTGTTTAAAATAAATTAATTAAACATTATGAACATTTTTATTCAAAATTCATCAATCAAATTACCAATATTTGTTGGTTCAAATATAGGGAGTTTGTTTCCTGGCTAAAATGAAATTATAAATTCAATTAAAATGAATTTAAAAAAAAATTTGACTACGTGTTGACAATATAAAATAAATTTACATCTTCATCAAATTATAAATGACAAATTTATTAGTTTTTATAATAATGATCTTAAAATTGGTTTTGAACAGTAATTTATGATTAAATGACAGTGTAAAATTATTTTTCATTGTCAATATATGATCATTGATTTCATTGAAATAGACATTAAAGACGTTTTTATCCTCTTAATTGTTTAGAACTTAATAATACGGTTGTTTCTAAATATAATAAAGGTTTAAAATTATTAACCGGCATTACATTAGTACGTGAGATGAAATAGATTCAAAACTCTGAAATAAATTTGATAGGAAAAGTTAGTAAGTCAGATTTTTAATAAAAATTAATCGGCAAAATTAAATATTTTAGTAGCATAAATTTAGATAAATTCTATATTATAAATTAAGATTTACAATGTAAAGAGTGGCGTGGTATTCGCAGGAAAAAAATATTTTGTAAATATAAAAAAAAAACATCAAACCCTTTTTAATAAGATAATATATAAATATAACTATTCAATAATAATAAAATATTTTATTACACATACGTTTAATATCTCGAATAATATTGAGTAATTCGATCGGTTATATTATTTATGCTATATACATCTTAATTTAAATTTAAAATAAATTATAATCGATACACAAATTTAAGTTTATAATGCATAAATTCATATTGATACATTATAATTTTATTTATTTTTTAAATATAAAAATAATTAATGGGACCAAATCTTGTTAAATAAATAATATAGAAAAATTAATGTAATAATTTGTTGGAAGTTTGAAAAGGGTTTCAAAAGTGATTAAAAAAACAAATATTTTACTATAAAGAAAACTTTTTTATTTAGTGAATACTAAAAAGGTGGTTAAGTAATATACAAAACTAAAAGTTGTAGCCAAAGGGGTGCCTGCAATATAAAGTTTGACTCCACAGAAATACGAAGAGGAATAACTTTACTTAATGAATATAATATATTTTGTTATTATAATGAAGGTTAACAATAAATAATATTTTATTATGAGTTAAAATATATTGAATATAATGAAGTGATGTAAAATTCACTTTTTTTTCAATAAAATTTATTTATAAAATTAAATTGTATCATCATAACCAATAACAAAATAATGAGTATCAATTGTGTTTCTTATATTTCATGATGTTTATGTTTTAATTGATTTACCCACATTATTTAATTTTAGTATATATTTTATAATTATGATTTGGGTTGGTTTTTAACCGTTAAACTGAAAACTAAATTGATCGATTATAAACTGTTTTAATAAAAAAATGGTTTTAATAGGTTTTTGAATTCTATATTAATTTTCAAATTTTTTTATTGATTCAATTTTTAACACCCTAATTTAACGACTTTGTCAATGTGACCAAACCAATTTTGATAGCTAAATTAACGTGTTGAATAGTTTTTCTTTAACATCTTTGATATGGAGAAAATTGTGTCCAGATGTATTTATTTATAAGAAAAATGCAAAGAGAGGGGATGAAATAGACACCTCCACTTTCAAGCCTCAACTTTGTTGTCGGAGAATGTAAACATGGAAAGAGGTAATATTTAGTGTTTAAAAACGTTCACATGTCTCGTCGTCATAAACATTTTTTTTAATACTCTTCCGACATTCTGACACTATTTGACTTTAATACTATGTTAGGAATTGCAACATTTTTTTTTCTGAGAAAACACAGGAAAATTTATTTAGTACTTTAGTGGCTTATGAAAATTTTGAGGGGTTTAAGTTTGGAAATCAAATCACCGTAACTTTAACAGTAGATTATATGACCCACATTCCTGGATCTTAAATCTAATCATTGACCCTTATTAAAACCGTTATAATACCTAAAATTAACTAGTGCGTGTATTTGGCATATGATAGTGAAATTGCCCGGTTATGATATTTTATTTAAAACGGGTTTGTAATATTTCCAGGGTTAAGAAAACAATGAATTGTAATTAAATGTAAAAAAAAATACAATTATTTTAACAGAGTAACAATTATATAAAATATTATTAATTTTATTTGTTAACATGGGACTTAAGCAAATGCGTTAACAAAAAAGAAAAAATAATTTAGAAAAAGAAAACATAAGATATATTGAGTTAAGAAGCTTTTCAGTAAAATAGAATCTGATTGGTGACATGCACAGCATCTAATTAAAAAAAATTAATGGACATTGTATCCGTTGCACTGATTTTCTTTGTTCATTGCACTGATTGTTTTGGACACAATACTTTTTAAGTGTAGTGGGTTCATCAATAGGGTTATAAAAGCAGACGGCTCAATCTGTTCAGTCTATGGGCCAAAACTTTTTACTTAGTGTGGATTTATGACAGGTTTTAACGAGTTATTTTTATCTTATTAAAATTAATTTTTTTATTTATATAATTATTTTTTAATTAAAAAAAATATATTATTCATTTGTTTATTTAAAATTAACTTATAACCTATCTAGACAAAGGTATAAAATCATATAAATGAGTTGATACACTAGTGGAAAAATAGCATTCTATGACGAGTTTTTATCACGGTCATAGTCCACCCGTCATAGTATGTAGCGCGGTGACAATTTTGTAATAAAATCATAAACTTTCTATGTCGGGTAAATTTTAACCGACATAGTAAGTGGAAAGTTCACTTTCTATGTCGGGTAAAACTTAACCGACATGGAAAGTTCACTTTCTATGTCGGTTAAATTTTACCCGACATAGAAAGTGAACTTTCTATGTTGGTTAAGTTTTACCCGACATAGAAAGTGTATTTGATGACGGGTGTTAGGACAACCGACATAATATCCTCTGTTTTACACCTGCCGCGACACTCCATTTCTCACTTCACTCATAGCAGAGCTCCCCGTTCTCTCTGTATCTTCTACGAACGTCTTCGCCTTTGTACATTTCTCTCCACCCAGCTTTGCTCGTCATGCCACCTGCCAACTCTGTACGTCGTGCCGCCTGCTGCTACTGTCGTTGGTGCCCGTCGCCTGTGTACGTTTCTCCCCACCCAGCTCTGCACGTCACGCCACCTGCCACCTCTGTAGGTCTTCAAGAGGTAAGTTTTCGTGCTTGCTTTAGCCATTGTAGGTTTACATTTTTGAATCTGGTATGTAATAATGTTGTCAAGAGATGGAAGTTCACGGGTGCCTTTAGCTAATTTAGAGACGTATTGTAAGTAGTTTAGTCATTTGAATGTGTTTCTGTAGGCATTCTTTCGTGATTTTGATTTTGAAAATTAGATTTGTATTATAATGTAGTTATTTCATTTTAAGTGAAAACTATCATCGCTTATGCTCACCCTAATGTGAGACAATACGGTTAGCCTTGATTGGAGTCAGTCCTGAAATGATCCATTGTAGGACAGAACTTCCTATTGAAAGATTAAAATATCCAATCACATGACATCGCAATTTCAGCAGAACATGTTGGATGTTATCATCCTCAAACTATGCTTATATGTTGTGTTATGTGACAGAAGGTAACAATGGATCGGAGTTGAATCAATTATAGACGAACAACAAATGAATATGAGAGTGGAGTAGAACAATTCCTTGAATTTGCTAAGATGAATGTTCCGGATAATACCGAAGAACCATTTATCATGGCATCTCAGGCAAAACAAGTGTTTTATGTCACTGATCCCGCTAACAAAGGATGGTCAGTGGTTCTACAAGGAAAACTCATATATACTTCTCATGAGAATGATGAATTAGTACTTGATATACTAGAGACACCATGTTTCTCTTCAAATATGCCAAACTTGAGTGTTAATGTAGAAATGGATGATGTGCATGCCACACGTTATGACCATATGGAAGGATTTTGGGAGAATGTTCCAACTTGATAATGTATGCACTTTTTTTAATGTTTTATTTTCTAATGTATGCACTTTTTTGTTTATCTTCAGTCATATTGTCTAAATTAATAACTATTATTTTTTTCTTTGAACACAGATATGACAGATTCATCTGGTACCCCTCCTCCTACACAGTCCCCCTCCTACACAAGGTGGTGATCGAGTCGACCGTCTACCAGGAAAAAGGGTAGGCGTGCTACACGGTTGAGGACTTGAATATCGGTCGTAGCTCCGATCGAAATTGTCTATCCAGTTTGACATGCAAACGAGTAGAGCCACAGGAGAGCACGGTGCTAGATTCACTAGCTATGTGACCTTGCTTGGGAGAAGCAAGGTTAGTATTCTTATTGAGGATTGGGACCATGTTCCAGAGACACTGAAGACGCAGATTTGGCAGAGTATCCTGGTACCTACTCTTATTAAGCATTTAACATGTATATATATTTAACTTTTTGGGAACTTCATGTTATTTTTATTGTGTAGGTCACATATGATGTCCCTAACACCACTTTGTTGAGGACAAAGTGGATCTCATATGCTGGGGAACGCTAGAGAGGTTTTAAGAGTGATCTGACTAGTCGATACATATATGGGGCATTGAGCAACAAGAACCCATGTGACCAGTATCAGTTTTTGGATGAGGAGACATGGCAGGCATTTCGGACTCAGTGTTTAGACGCTAAGTTTCAGGTTAGCACATTTGTCATTTGTTTGTAGTCATTTTTTTTAAATAGAGGTTTTAAATCTGGTATTTAACATGGAATGCAACAGGCCAAGCGGCAGAAGGCACAGGATATTCAGAGAAAGAATATCCACCCCCACAGGTTGTCTCGTGGGGGTTATGAGAAATTGGAGGAGAAGATGATGAAGGAGACATCTTCAAGTAATCGTTCAGATGAGTCGGTTGTGAGTGTTGTCACTCGCCCTTCACGCCATGATAAATGGAAGAGAGCTCGCCAGAACTCATCAGGGAATTACTTATCTGAGCAAACTAATGTTGTAGCTCAACGTATTGTAAGTAGCATATCCTAAACTAATTATATATGTTATACTACAATAGGCATATGTATTTGCTAAAAAATCCTTCCTTTGTGTTGTAGGATGAGTTGGTTGAGCAGAGCACTCAGGGATCATTCCACCCACATGGCCGTCAGGATATATTGGCAGTGGCCATTGGTACCCCAGAGCATCCTGGACGTGTTCGTGCTGCTGGACGAGGGGTGGGCATCAGACAGTACTTTGGTGCCCCATCCGTGGCAACTCCTACTTTGAGGCATCTGAATGAGTTGGAGTTTGAGTCCCTCAAACAACAAATTAAGAAGGAGATTCGAGATGAGGTGTACTCTGACTTGAAGGCAGAGTTATTGAGCTCAATGCGAGCAGAGTTGGCATCTTTGTCCTCTCAACCTTCTGTCCCCGCACAAGAGGCATCCCCGATTCATGTCAGCACAAAGGAGAGTTGTGATGCTCCTGATAGAGGGGCAGAGGTTGCTCCTACTGACACTGCTGACTGTGAGTTGTATGTTGCGGGTCCTCCTGAGCATTTGGTGGCATATGGTACGTATTATATCTTTGACATGTATTTGGTACACTGTTAAGCATTATATAGTCTAAAATATTTTATCATTTGTTTACCTTAGGGAAAATGTATGCATTGGGGTCAACCATCCACCACCAGAGTATTGGACATGATATGATAAGAGTGGTGGTTGTAGATGTCCGGGATGCTGCTGCCCCAATCCCTATTCCCACTGAGGAGGTTCAAACAGTGGGATAGGCACCTGGAAATTTTATCTTATGGTCAGTTTCATTAACAAGACCCATCCCAACACATGCACAGGTTGTGTCATGCATTTATCTCTTTTACTTATTATTTTTTGATAGGTTGATGTATATTATGAAAGAATTAATGGTTGAGTTCAAGAGGGGGGGTGATTGAACTTTAAAACTTTTTCGCAAAACTTACTTTCTTTTGGAAGAATGAGTTATCTTTATTCAATTTTTGCAAAGATAATTTGGTTTAAACACAGCAAGTTTATAGACAGAAAATAAAAGAGATGAAAGAAGAAATTTAACACACAAATTTATACTGGTTCACTCTAATCCAGAGCTACATCCAGTTCTTGACAAACCTGTCAAGTTCCACTAATTCCAAGTGAAAATTACAACCAGTAGATACTCACCAATCTACCCCAAGAACTATCTTGCAAACCCACAAGACAGAATCTTGAAAACCACCCAGTAACCAAATCCAGTTACTGTACTAAGTGCAGATCACAATCCAACCTGCACAATCACACTTTTACAAAAGAGTATGAAAAGAAAAAACCTGGACTTGAAGTTCTAATTGTCCAGAACAAATTCTAACAACACTTTCTCTCTTTGATTGACCACAATTCTGATCACAACACTTTATGATATGAAAAGATTCTTGAATGCAGAGAAAGTCACGTATATGAAAGTTTCACAGATTGATTTCACAAGTTTTCTCAAGTAGTGTGTTGTATATATATTTCAAAAGATAGATCAATTCTGTATATATAGAGTAAAACAAAGAATCAGAACGTTTCATCTGCCAAAAACTGTTTCAGAGAATCACAAGATCGATTAGTTTGAAGTATAACAGTTTAGAAGAGACTCTAATCGATTAGATTTGAAGTATGATCGATCAGACCGAGTTATGATCGATCAGAATGAAACTATGATCGATCAGATTACATTTCAATCGATTGAAACCACGATTCAATCGATTGATTTCATTTAAAAGTTCATTCAATCGATTGTTTCGAGTTTTCAATGGATTGAAACAGCTTTAGAAAAAAATGATAGCTCTCTGTTTTAATCGATTGAAAATCATTTCAACAGATTGAAATCCTGCAGTCTTTTAAACAGAAAAATAACTTCTCTGTTTCAACAGATTGAAAAGTATTTCAACAGATTGAAAATGCAAAACCATGATATTTGAAAAAATTCACTAAGTTATTTTAACTTGTTGATTCTGCGAATCAATCAATTGAAAATACGATTATGTATGACCACTTATTCTGTTAAGTGATTTTAACATATTGAAAATCTTTTTCAACAGATTAAAAAAAAGTTTGTTCTTTTAATACTTTGAATGTGAGTTTTTCATGCAGAAAATGATTTTCAATGAGATGCAATGTTTTAAGGTGCTTATCACAAAATATAATGGACTATCAAGAGATTAAGTGCTTAAACTAAAAACCTAATCATCTACACACCCACAACCTAAGCTATATCTATGTCTTCATCAAATCCACCAAGTGCTTCATATTAATGTTATTTATTTTTGGTACTTGTATAGAAAGATGCTGAAAAAGCAAAGGAAGTTGTGCATGAATCACCACCACCACCGACTGCTTTACAGCGACTCGGTGCACTAGCATCGACTATCGGGACCACTCCCATACAGTTAGATATGCCACCCGAAGTCGTATGCAGGACCCAGACGATCCCTTTGTTCTTACTCCAAAGGGATATTTTTTATCTTCTCGCTGGTACTGATATGCTATGTGTATCAGTGTTGCAGCTTTGGGAATTGTAAGTATATTTACATATTTTTTATATTCTCACTGGTACATTATTTTATAACTTTATTTATTTTCAATGTTGAAGGTATTTATATCGTTTGTGTGTTGAGAGGAAGATTGCCTTTATCTATGGATTTGTTGACCCTGTTGCCATTCAGTCCGTTGGAAATAAAGCTGAAGAGGTGCAAACGTACTTAATAGAGACATTTCAAAATGGGGGCAAATAAGTCTACTTAGCACCTTACTTGCATCAGTAAGTATACATCTTATAAATTAATGCACATATATGTAAAACTGAAATTTTACTAATATTATTTCAACGTGCAGGGGTCATTGGCAGCTCCTAATCATTGTTCCTCGGCAATTTGTTGTGATTCTCTTGTGTTCATTACACAAGAAACCAAATCATTTGGATATTAGAAAGCACATAGACGCGTAAGTTTGGTTTTTTTAATTGTTTTATCATATGTGCACTTACACCAAAATTATTTGTCCTTTTGTAGAGCTTTGGAAGCTCACCTAAGGTTGCAAGGCCTTCCATCTCATGCTAGAAAGAAGTTGACGTATATTGCACCAAAGGTGACCAAACACCTCTTACTATTGTTCAATTTGTCATTTAAAGTTAATCTGACATGTATTTAACTTGTAGTGTCCACGCCAACCAGGAAGCCATGAGTGCGGGTATTATGTGATGAAGCACATGCACACCATCGTAGCCAAAAATATTATTGGCTCATGGAGGGAGGTAAATATACTATAATTAAGTCAAATATGCCAATTATGTAAATGGTTTCTAAATCTGAAATGTTTCAATATGTAGGAATTTACAGACTCATCTCCAATGAAAATTGAAGTGTTAGACGATATTAGAGAGCAGTGGGCTTCTTTCCTTTTAAGTATCCAATCTTCATAGCAAATTTGACTTGTAACAATTTTGATTGAATTGATTTAAGTTAGCAAATTTACATTCGTTTAAGTAAATGAACTGTCTGGAACTGAGGTACATATATATATATATTGATTTCAATATGTTTCATATGTACATATATGTCTGGAACTATATATGAACTGTGCATATCTGTCTGTACAAGTGTTTGGATCTGTGAATATTTGTCTGGAACTGTGATGAATAGGCAGGTCTACTCGAAGAAAGGTAGCATCTGTGAAGAAAATGCAGATACTGTAAAAAAAAATAACACTTTCTACGTCGGTTATGTCATTACCCGACGTAGAAAGTACTTTCTACGTCAGTTAATGACATAACCGACATAGAAAGTTTAACATTTTATGTCGGTTATAGGAATAACCGACATTGATAACACATACAATCACGGTTACTGTTAACCGATATAGATATTGGGGTTATAGAAAGTTAGAAAGTAAGACTTTCTATGTCGGTTATCAGTGTTAACCGACATAGAAAGTAAGACTTTCTATGTCGTTTATCAGTGTTAACCGACATAGAAAGTAATATGACAGATCAGAATCAGTTATGATCGATCAGAATAGCTCTATAACCGATCAGAACCAGTTATGACCGATCAGAATAGCTCATAGAAAGTAAGTCTTTCTACGTCGGTTCCCTGACTAACCGACGTAGAAAGTCTTACTTTCTACGTCGGTTATTAGGAACCGACGTAGAAAGACTTACTTTCTATGACCCCCGTATCTATGTCGCCGCTTTAACCGACGTAGAAAGCCCATTTTAACCAACGTAAAAAGTCTTTTCTGCAGTAGTGATATAGTAATGTAACTTGAAAAGATAGTATATTTTTTAGCTTTTTTTTTAAATACATATTATAAACCTTTATAATTAAAGTGTTTCTAGTAATTTGTTTAAAATATTATATAATACATCTTTTAGTTTTTTTTTTAAATATACGTTATAAACTTCGTAATTAAAGTGTTCCTAGTAATTGGTTTAAAAGAAAAATTCAAAATTTTATTTATCTTTTATACTCAACATAGTTAAATTGAATATTATGTTTAATAATGTATCTAACAAGTGCATCTCGGTAAATTTTAGAGTCAAATTTTCATTACTTCAACACGTTAGCTTTATTATCCAACATAACTTTCACATCATAATACTTTAAAAATACACTACATTTAAGAATATATATATATATATATATATATATATATATATATATATATATATTTATTTAAATATTATTTTATTTTATTAGTAAAATAATTATTATTTTATGAAACGGGTCAACCCATAAGCTTACGGGTTCGTCTATCCTAAATAGGTCGGACCAAAATTTGTCTGATTTTATTTAGACCATAAATTTTTTTACCTAACTTAATCTATTTTTTGGGTCTTTCAAACTATGTCTATTTTCACGTCCCTATTCATGAACCAGCAAGCCTGATACAAAATTGATTATATATACTTTGATTTATAAGTTTCAAAACAAGCCCTTCAGACTATTTTAAAATATGGTTTAACTAAAAAAATTAATAGATTAGTATGATCTATTTTATTTTAAAATAGACTATGATTTTTAATATAATATGATCTTATATTTGAGTTACCGAATTTAATTAAAAATTTAAAAAAACATATTCATATATTTATATAAAAATAATTAATTAAAAATATTTAAATAAAAATATTTTTAAAATTTAAATTATAAGAATAAAATCAATTTTTATTTAAAATATAATTATTTAATATATAAATTATAAGATAATGTATAATAAAAATTATAAGTTTCCTTTTTATTATTATCATTTATTTTTTTATTAATTTAAAATCATAATTAATCTTACTATTAAATTTTGGAACAAGTTATTTTTTGATATTTATTTTGATATTTGTTCTTATAATAACTAAATCTCTTGTTAAATTAATTTATAATATTATTAAACCTAAAAGTTACAAAAATATCGAAAGAATGAATCGAGCATGATTGAACATCTGATGGTTGGAAGGAATAAGTGTAGTAATCAATGAAGGTGTATTATTGAAATAAAAGAGTATTTAGGATTGAATTTTTTGAGAAAAGACAGAATATCGACAAATTGAGAATCGATAAATTAAAAGTGAAGAATATCAAAAGATTAGGAATCAAAGATTTAAAGAGTGGATAAAGTCGACGCGGATATATCGAGAGGAAGTTATATGGAAAGATCTTTCTAAGGTAGATCAAAAGACTGATGAAGGTATTAAGAAGCAAGTTCCATGGAATGTGTAAGTTATAAGTAAACGTGTGTTAACAAGGTGAAACAGATTACAAAAAGATAACCGTTTGAAGATTCTAAATTGTAATATTTTATTTTTATTTTTATGATTGTTTTAGCGATTACAAAAAACAATACATATAGGATAAAATAAATGTAATAGAGGTGATTGTCAAATTGTATAACTTACAATTTGAAAAGCATTGGGAATAAGTATTTTCAATGGAGTTCTTTGCAATTTAGATTACCACTTTTGTTGATTTACTCTATTAATTTCCGTTTTATCTTTGGTAATGAGTTAGATTTATCTTTATGGTATTTAATTTCTTGCACATTTTTTTTAGTAATTTACTTTTATAGTTCTTTATGACTCTTGCGAGTTTTTAAATGTTTCAGATTGTATTAAATATAAAAATTGAATACGAACACTCTTTAATTGAAATTCATTGTGTATTGAACTTTGAGAGAGATTAGAAGAATTCACATAATGTTTAAGTAATTTAGTGTGTAAACTATATTAATTTTATCGAACAACGAATTATCTACACTAGAAACAAATTGACACGCCCAGTGAGACACCATTCATTATATTAATGCATGATATTAAGAAGCGGTAGAATCATAATGACAAATCAGAATTCACAAGCTTAAATACCAAACTCTATGGTAATACCAAGTGTTAATACTAATGAAAATCAAAATGTGAGCTAAAGTGAAATGGTTTAGGGCGAAGGAAGTCAAAGTGGTCAAGACTCTATTAAGTCAACACATAATACTAGTAGAGGATCACATATGAATAGTAGGAACATATCAAACCATAGGAATAATCGGGGAATTCCAAAAGCAGAAAGATATCCCTGGGGAATGTCACCATGACAACCAACCCCAAGTTCTAATAGGGTGAATGATTAAAGTCAAGATCACTTGAGATTGGTGAATAATGATAGGGGGAATAATAGAAATGGTCAAGATGATTATAATAATGTAAACAATGGAATATCCAATAACATGTTAGGGGTTATAAGACAACAAATGGATTATAGTAATCATGAAATGGTCAATATGTTATCCCAACAGATGACTGTTATTTTAAATTCATTAGTATAAACAACTACTGATAGTTTTCAAAGGTTAGCAGAACAAATGACAAGGATAAGAGATGTACTTATGATCCCTAGGAGGAATAATATAATAAATGATGATATGCTAGCAGGAAATAATAAACAAAATGAACCCCCTGAAAGACAAAACAATAATAACCAGGATATGCGAAGGAACAATGGTAATTGGCAAAGAGATGTTAGGATGGTCAATAGAGGTCAGTATACATATCATATTTTGCATGTTTGGGATAATATAAGAAGGAATCAGAATAATGGTGGGAATTATCAACAAAATGCTTATAATCAAGTAATCGAACATAGGAATCAACTGAATGAGGAATTAAGATTGTATAATAAGTCATATTTTATTTCTCCATTTCCTGATTTTGTGTTAGAAGCAGAGTTTCCTAGAGGACAAAAAATCCCAAAGTTTACGGGTGATATTGGAGATTCTATTGTCAAACACATAGTTAGGTATCAAATTGAGTGTGAAAACTTATTAAAAAGTGAAAGTTTAATGATGAAATATTTTTAAAATTCTTTAACAAAGAATGCTTTTACTTGGTTCATTATATTGGCTCTGAATTCTATGTTTAATTGGACACAATTAGAGAGAAATTTTCATGAGCAATTTTTTAGAGGAAAAATCCAAGTTAGTCTGATTGATTTGATGAATGTGAAAAGATATCATAATGAAAACATAAATGATTACTTGAATAGATTTAGACAAATGCAATCAAGATGTTTTACACAAATCCCTGAAAGAGATGTAGTGAGAATGACAGCGATAGATTTAGAGTTTTCGACAAGAAAAAAGTTAGTAAATACGCTTTTGAGAGATATGGCATGGTTATCAGATAAAGTTTGGAGAATCGAACATATTATATATGAAAAAGAAAGGTATAATAAATTTGATAAGGTGGTAAAAAGAGATAAAGTCGGATATGTTGGATTAGATAGGTTTAAAGAATTGTCGAATATTATAGAAGAAAATGAGGAAGGAAAATTAAGTGAAAGTGATGAAGAAATAAATGTAGCTGAAATCAAAATTAATCCTCCTTATGTATGTAAGATGTTACAAAAAAGTGAAGTCTCTGATAAAATGGCAAACCGAACTTATAGTTTTGATGTAACAAAGACAGATAAGACAAACAAATAAAATTGAGTGAGGATCATAAATTGTCTTCTTTAGAGCAGAGGACAGGTCAAAAATATTACAAGTTTCATAATATATATAGACATTGAACTAATAATTGTATTCATTTCAGGAATATCATATATGATGTTATTGAACAAGGTCTATTGAAATTTGAAGAGAAGTCAATGAAGGTGGATACTGATCCTTAGGCTCATGTGGGGTACGTGGAAGTCAAACTTAACATTACTGATGGTGCTGAGAATTTGGTGAATGATTTAGGAATTCATATGGTGGACATCACTGTAGAAGATATCAACCCACGTTATGTTAAATTAGATGATGATGATGATGATGATGATGATGAGGCTGATTTTGAATTGAATTAGAGGATTTTGAAATTGAAAATGAGATATATCCTAAGGTAAAGGATATGATGGTTTATTTCTTGATTCGTAAGAAATGAAAAGATGAAGAAGTAGCATTATGTCTGAGATGTATTGCGGTATTCGATAAAGTTGTGGTAAAAAAGATCGAAGAGAATAAAAAAACAAATAGTAATGAGAAGCAAAAATAAGGTGTAGAATGTCACGATCAAAATCTACAAATTTCACTAAGGGATGACACTAAACACTATGTGCATTATCACCCATATCCACATACGAGGAAAGAAGAGTGGGTTGGAAACAAAGCATTTAGTCGTCGAAATACATATGGTCCAAGGAACATAAATGCTTTTGACAGATTGTCATATAATCCTGATTTTTATAATGGATATCCTAAATTTCCAAGAGGATTTCGTCGTGAAAGCCCTTGAGTAAGGGGAAATGTGGCGTAACCCTTTTGGAAAAGGATATAAAGAGGGAGACCAATGGATCAAGGAGGATCAAGTTGAGGTGGTCAAATGTATACAAGTACCTTAATTAACCAAGGAGAAGGATTAAGTGAATCTTCAATAAGGAAATGTGAATATAGGGGTGATATCGATTTTTCCAAATGAATATGTCATAGAATATGAAGAAAATAAGATAAGGCACGATTCAAACCGAGAGGATTATTATGAGTCTAACCTTCAACTAAAGGCAGTATGATCAATCAAATTTCATGTGAATCACCTCATAGGAATGCAACGGTTATCATTCCTCCAAGCGGGGAGATGAGGTTTCATCTTAAACATTTGATGCTAAAAATAGAAATTGAAGATATTATAGTGAATAAGGTGTTTATTGATGGGGGAGTTGCAATGAATATATTATCGAAGTCGATGTTGAAGAGATTTGGTAAAAAAGAATAAGATTTAATAAAGAACAACATTTTAGTGTTAGACTTTAGTGAAAAATCATCGAATTCAGAAGGAATGATAACCCTTGATGTAATAGTAGGAACATATACAAAGATTATTATGCTTGTTTTGGTGAAATATCATGCCAATTTTAATGTGTTGTTGGGTAGGGAATGAATACATGGTGTGAGGACAGTACCTTCAACTGCTTATCAGAAACTTTATATGTGGAATAAAGATGGACAGTTGGAAGTAATTTAACGGGATCAGACAAACGTTATGGCTTATGTTTCACATGCAGATAAACCTTTAAGAAATTTGGCTATGACAAGGTCATTTACTTTTGAAACACCTGAAGATTTTAATTAAAAAATGCATAAGACTTGGTTTGTTGAAATGCATCTTGATAGGATTTGTGCTGGGAGAGGAGGCCAACCTCGAAATGGCCAAGGACAATAACTAAGTCTCGTTATGATAATTTCTTAACTCGATTGCAGAGTTACGTTGGTTCATTGCATTTGTTGGAGAGTCAAGAGACAATAAGTAGGAGTAGGATTGAGTCGAATAAGTCGATATCATTGATAGTAATATGTAATAAAAATCCGCTCAACGAGGATGTTAAGTTAGATTGTGTTTATGATTTTTCACCTTTAAGATCTAAAGAATCGAATACAACAATGAATAAGAAAGTAGAGGTTCAAGATTCATTAGAAGAAGTGGATTTAGGTGATGGAAAAGAGAAAAGACCTACTTATATAAGTAAGTTGTAAAAGGAAGATATGAAGACATAATCGACTATGATGCTTAAAGAATATAAAGATTGTTTTGCTTGGGAGTATGATGAGATGTCGGGTTTTGATCAAAGTTTAGTAGAGCATCGATTACCCATGAAAAAATACCTATCAAACAAGCTCCTCGAAAGTTTGCACCAGATGTCATGGATAAAATAAAAGAGGAAATCAAAAGATTGTTAAAAGATAAATTCATTCACACGATCTGGTACATGGATTGGATCTCTAACATTATTCCTGTTATTAAAAAGAATGGAAAGATGAGAATATGTATTGATTTTCAAAATTTAAATAAGGAAATACCTAAGGATAAATATCTTATGCCTAATGCTGAAATGTTAGTAGATGTAATGACAGGAAATGAAATGTTGATCTTTTATATGGATATTCTAGATATAATCAAATATATATTGCTGAAAATGATATCCTAAAAATTGTTTTTCGATGCCCTTGGGCATATAAACGATTAGTTATGTTGTTTGGTTTAAAAAATGTTGGAGCGATGATATAATTATTAAATCTGAATTGGAGATTTTATGCAAGTTTATATCGATGATATAATTATTAAATCTGAATTGAAGGAATCTCATTTAAATAAGTTAAAGCAAGTTTTTCAAAGAATGAGATATCATAAATTGAAAATGAATCCTTTAAAATGTGTTTTTGGTGTTAATACAGGTAAATTTTTGGGATTTATTGTTCAAAAAAAAGGAATAGAAATCGATAGAAATAAAGCAAAGACAATAATTAAAACTGAGTCTCCTAAAGATAAAAAGGAATTACAATCTTTGTTGGGTAAAATTAATTATATAAGAAGGTTTATTTCGAATTTGCAGGAAAAACTTGTGCATTTTCTCCTTTATTGAGATTGAAGAAGGAAGGTGAATTCTAATGGGGTAGTGAGCATCAGAAAGCTTTCGATGAGATAAAGCGAATATTGAGTAATCCACCTGTGTTGATTCTAATTGATCGAAGTAAGGTATTGAAGTTATATATCTCATCATCGGAGGATACTATTGCAAGTTTATTGGCTCAAGAAGACTCGAATGGATAAGAACGTGTTGTATATTATTTGAGTTGAATGTTGATCAATGCTAAAACTCATATAGTTCAATCGAGAAGTTAATGTTGAGTCTTTACTATGCATGTCGCAAATTAAAACATTATCTTAAACCTTGTGATATAATCATTTTTTCGAAGAATAATATATTGAAGTTGTTACTGTTAAAACCTATTTTACATAATCAAGTGGGTAAATAAATGTTAATGCTAACAGAATTCTCATTACAGTTTGAATCTTTAAAATCAATTAAGGAACAAGTTGTTGCTGATTCTTTTGTAGATCATACGCATGTGCAAGTTGAAGAGTTATGTTTATTGGAAAGTAATAAATGGATTTTATATTTCGATGGTTCTAGTACCACGGGTGGGTTTGGAGTAGGAATTGTAATCATTTCCCCAATTAATGTTCCTACTAAAATTTTGTTTGAAATTAAATTGACTTGTTCAAATAATGAAGCAGAATATGAAGCATTAATATTAGGATTAGAAATGTTGATTAGGTTTTGAGCAAGAAATGTGTTAGTTCGAGGGGATTCCTAGTTAATTATAAAGCAAGTAAACAGGGAATATAAATATGTTTGAACTCTAACTTAATAAAGTATTTGAATAAAGTGTTTAAACTAACAAGTAAGTTTGATAATATTCAAGTCAAACATGTACCTCGAGAACTTAATCGAAAAGCAAACGATTTAGCTCAAATAACATCGAGGTATAAAATGTCAAATAAAGAATTTGATGAATTGATTCAGATTAAAGAAAAGTTTACTCAAATAATTGAAGTATTACAAATAGACTCATTAAAAAGTAATGATTGGAGGTATTTGATAATAGAATATTTGAAAAATATCAATAGGTTGACTGATAAAAACCCTGTGTATCGAGCCAAAAGTTATGTTTTATTAGACAATGAATCATACTGTAGACCCCAAATCTTGCCCCGCCTCCAAATAAAGAATAAAAGACTTCCTATTCGAAGATGGACGAAGCCTAACAAACCACTAGGAGAGACTATTAGGCCCCATGATAGGATAGGAGGGATTTTTGGCACGAAAATAAGGTTTCTCGCCTTTTTGGGACGATAGCGCCGTCTCGAAATCGAGACCACCGTCTCGCCTCATGCAAATGGCGAGACCGTTGTCTCGCCAAACGAGACGGCGGTCTCGCCACCTCGAATGGCGAGACGGCGGTCTTGCCACTTTGGCATGGCGAGACGGCGGTCTCGTTTGGCGAGACAGCGGTCTCGACCCTGTCAGACGAGAACGGCGGTCTCGCCACTGTCAGGCGCGAAAACCTATAAATAGGGGCTCCCCCGCCCCCTCATTTCCACACACCACACAGCTTTAGCTCTCCCTTCTCTCTAAAACCTCTCTCTAGAATTCCTCCGACGCATTTTCGGAGTTTCTGAGTGCCTTTGTTAGCGTTTTTCGGCGTCTAGAAAAGTTTTCAGCGCTGTGTAAAGTGAAGGGCTGTCATAAAGCACCCTCTTTTTTTAAAGAAATAAAAAGAAAGCTTGCTTAGAAGGTTTAAACTCTCCCTCTCCACTTTTACTGCTTTAATTTTAAATTATGCAATAGATTAGGGCCATGTAGTCATAGTTTTAAATTCCGCAAAATAAAAGGGCAAAAGCGTGTTTTTCCGGTTTATTTATTAACAAAATAGTTGGTCTGTCATAGGGAACCCGAAAGGGGCGTCGTAAAGGAACTAACACTTCCTTTACACGTAACTAACTCCCTTACCCAACTCTGGTTCTAATGACCAAAGTTGGTTTTTCGAAAACCAACGCCTTTTAAACTCCTTTTCCGATGTTTCCGGTAAAAACATCGGTGGCGACTCCACAAAACCCTTCAAAAATTAGTCATTGGGTTAGCCCGGTTATCGGACAACCCAAGGACGACCTTTCGAAAACCTCGCCCCTAGGTTAGCCCGGTTATCGGACAACCTAAAGGCGTTGTAACCACCCATAAAAAACACAAAAAACAAGAGGGTCGAATCCATCACGTCGCTCCGACCGCCTTCTCCTTTTTTAGACGGCGGTGACAGATGGCGACTCCACTGGGGAAGCCTCGAGAGTTGATCCCATTTAGTGATGGGCCGGCTTAAAAATAAATAAACCAAGAAAATAACGCTTTTGCCCTTAACTTGTATTATAACATGTTTTACGGTTTGGCTTTAATAATTGTTGTTTGTTTATACTTACGCAATTGTGTGAAATACAAATTGTACACAAACCCTTGCACACTATAGTTTCCTCTATACCCGAGGGCAAGTGAGAAATCCATAGGGAGTGGGTGGCAGGTACGGTTCGCTGTAGTGAGGGCCTTGAGCCCACCAGTGTGATCGGAAACCACCACTCAAGGTGATAACCGTCCTTTTTTGGCAACAAGACTGACTATGGCCTTAGTGCTAAGCATGGTCGGACGGCTAGAGAGTGGGGACCCTATAATGGGGGCACCTTGGGGGCCTTAGCCTGGTGAGAACAGTTAAAACCAACCCTTGCCAATGCACTTTTCTGCAGGAAAACCCTACCTCGTGATAAAAACAAATTCTCACCTGTTCGCGGATGATTGAATTGTGTGCGCATATGTTTGTTGCATTTGTCTGTTGCATAGCATAAACAAACAACAAAACAAAAATCGAAAAAATATTTTCGCAAATAAACACCCTTATCTCGGACAGTCTGCCTTTTAGCTAGCCTGGTTTCAGGTTCTTTGTAAGCTAAGTAGTCACGCAGTTCCGACAGAAGAGATAAGGGAAGCTAACTATTCTTTCATAAAGCCACATTTTATCTCGGACAGTCTGCCTTTTAGCTAGCCTGGTTTCAGGTTCTTTGTAAGCTAAGTAGTCACGCAGTTCCGACAGAAGAGATAAAAGGCTATAAAATAAACAAATAAAAATAAAATTTGTTTCCAAAACAATAAATGGGACCTGAGTCATAAACATCCCAAACCATTCATATAGGTAGTTTATTTTTCGAAAAAATACGTATCATACAAAACATGATAAACAGAAAATAAACACTCACATTCAAATAAGCATCCTTTTCATCAAACATGCATTTTGGTTTTAGAAATGGAGGGGACTAGTAGACAGCCAAAGAAGGTGGATATTCCCCATTTCCATACTGAGAGGTTGGAACGGCTGAGCGCGGCAATGCCATCAGAGGTCCGCGCTGACTTTGAAAAATCCTATGGACGGATTTTGGACCTGCTAAAGATCTGTGTCGATCAGGTGTTCCTAAGGGCACTAATCCACTTCTGGAATTCCAATCTGCGATGTTTCAAATTTCCGCAGTTTGACATGGTGCCCACCCTAGAGGAGTATGAGACCATGTTGAAATGGCCCAAATCAGCCGGGGTCCATGTCCGCCACGAGGCATATACTCCTGCAGCACCAGTCGCTGCCCTTATTCAACTACCATTCCGGCAGAGTACCCTGATAAGGAAGGGGAACGCCCAGGGTTGGAAAGTATCAATGTTAGAAGACCACCTGTCCTATCTGGCTGAAAGGGCAGAATGGGTCGCCTTCAACAAAACCCTGACCCTTATCATTTTTGGAACGATCTTGTTCCCCTTCCACTTCGACACAGTAGATCAGGCCGTCATGGACGCCTTCTTCGCCTGGGACGTGAACTCGAAGAGTCCCCTGCCTGCAATCCTTGCCGACACCTTGCTCTCGGTGGAATTCTGCCACCAGAAGCAAGGAAAAACACTCCGCTGCTGCTCTTCATTACTATTTGTGTGGAGCGCCACACACCTTTACGCCTCCAGCCACATGGGGATATTCCCCGACCCTTTAAGGAGCTTCTCCAAGATCCCCCTCCAACGACGCCTGACTTCAGAATGGAGGGACGAGTGGGAACGAAAGGACGCCAACAGTTTATCCTGGGTCTGCCCTTGGTTCCGACCCGGCCCAGTTCTCATCAGATGTGGGGACTATCCGAGCGTACCCTTGATAGGACTCAGGGGTTGCATAGCCTACTCACCTAGAGTAGCTATGAGACAGCTCATGAGGACCCAAACTACTATCTCTCGGGGAGAGCTCGGAGGACTGTGTTTCTTTGGAGACCCGTGCACAATCGCCAACTCACTAGCTGTGAGAAAAGCATGGGAGAGGCCAGTCTATATGGGGGACAGAGAGCTAGGAAAAGCTTGGGTGGCTGTCACCAGTGACTATGAGGCGTGGAGAAAGAAAAGAGGGATGGCTCAACCATCCACCACACCCACTACAAGCGCCAATGATGAAGGGCTGCAGGCTCAAATTAATGCCTTGACCCAGAGGATGGAAATCATGGGAGCCCAGATGAGGGCCCTTGAGGAAAGAGAGCAAGCATCCATCCTCACAATTGACGGTCTGCAAAGGCAAGGCAAGAAAAAGGATCATGAAATAGAGCGCCTCAAGGACCAGTGTGCTGACTCCAACGAGCAAGCTATCCGAGCATCCAAAACTGCCAGAACCAGTTCGGATAGCCGACTTCAAGAAATAACCGCCAAGTCAGCACGCCTTGAGGCCGAATCATCAAAGCAGGCTCAAACGATCAAGGAGTTGTCGCAAGAGCTCACCAAGACTCGGTTAGATATCCGCCAAGAGCGAGAGGCCAACCGGAGACTCAACAAAAGTCTCGCTGAGCTACGCTGCAAAGAAAGAGATGGGCTAGCTCAGTACGGCCAGCTACTACAAGAGAAAGACCGAGCCGTTGAAAAGCTCGATGAACTACAAGTCTTGGTCGTTCATCAAGAGGCGAAGATCAAAGAGGCTTAGAAGTACAGTGAAGATATGAGCCAGGCGGTCCGCAAATAGAGCGAAGCACTTGCTCGTCACGTCCGGGAAGCTGAGAGAGAACTACAGAGGGATCAAGACCCGCCTGTGGGTTTCTTTAAAGTTTTCCGCTTTTGCCAAAAGTTACTTCGCAGTATAGAATAGGGGAATGTACACCTTCTGTCGAATAAATAAAATCTTCTTTATTCAAATGATTGTCTACTTGCATGCATAAACATTCATTTGCATATTTAATTTTCCCTCCTTCACACTTAATAAATAAGATAATAAAAAGGAAGGATTAACTAACACGTCTTCTAAATCAGAAGAATGGAGAGAAAGCCGCTCCTAATAAAGCTTACCCCAACGGTCGACTCACCGCAAGAAGAAAATAAGCCTCGGCCGTTGGTCCTCAAGAATAAGGAAGAGGGGACAAGGACTCCAGTGCGACTATTTATGCCACACCCTTTCCCCTACGAATCGAATAAAGATGTACCGTGGAGATATGGAGAATCTCCACCAATAAAAGAAGAAATAACAAATATAGCCGGCATTGGGGGCATGACTAGAAGTGGAAGAGTCTACTCCCCCAAGGACTCACAAGAAGAGGTCCTCAAAAATAAAGGAAAAAATAAGAAGACCGAAGAAGAAAAAGAAAATAAAGAATCCAAGGAGGAGACAGAGGAATTACTCCAGTTCATAAGGCAAAGTGAGTATTCCATTATAGACCAGCTCAATCGCACACCTGCAAAGATAACATTATTATCTTTAATATTGAGCTCGGAACTGCATAGAAACGCCCTGCTGAAGGTCTTGAGCGAGGCGCATGTACCTCATACTATATCCCAATAAAAGGTTGAGAGGATCGTCGGTCACATTACGGCAAGCGATCACCTCACCTTCACAGAGGAAGAACTCCCCCTCGAGGGGTCAAACCATAACAAGCCCTTGCACATCTCAGTCAAATGCAAGGAGTACCTCATCGCCAGAGTTCTTGTGGATAACGGGTCATCCTTGAACGTGATGCCCAAGTGCACACTGGACAAGTTGAATATCCAAGGAACCTATTTGCGCCCAAGCAGCACCATCGTTCGAGCCTTCGACGGATCCAAACGAGAAGTAGTGGGAGAGGTTAACTTGCCAATTCAAGTCGGACCCACTATCTTCGACGTCGATTTCCATGTCATGGATATTACTCCAGCATATAGTTGTCTCCTCGGCAGGACTTGGATTCATGACGCTAAAGCAGTACCTTCAACACTCCACCAGAAAGTCAAGTTCACAGTGGACGACAAATTGATCACGGTCCAAGCAGAAGATGATATCCTGATCAGTGGACCGTCCACCCAGCCTTATGTGGATGCGGCTGAAGAGGCCCTTGAAACATCTTTTCAAGCGCTCGAAATTGCCAGCATAGAGCGACTTCCCAAAGACACAAAGGTAGCCCGCATGATGTTGAAGCATGGTTACCATCCTAGCCAAGGACTGGGGGCAGATTCCCAAGGCATGAGGGAACCCCCAGAATTCAAAGATAATCCTTGTAAGTATGGCCTAGGATATGACCCTACTAAGGGTCGGGCAGAAAGAAGAAAAGGGAAGTCTCCCCTCCGCACACTCAAACAAATTTTCTGAAGTGAAGGAGTGCAAGCGTCAAGAGCCACCTTAGTCATTAGGAAATCTTTTTCTTCATTTAAGGGATGTAAAACCCCATGATCGTTAGAGATTATCCCCCGGGGCTAGCCCGACCCCCGGGCATTTCAGGGCACATATTCCCTTATTAATTAATAAAGAATGATTCTTACTATCTGCTTCTCTTCTCTCTATTTTGGACTAGACCTCATGAATAACCCTGTCTAAGTAAACGAAAAAAGAAGAAGAGTAAAAAGCGCATTCAAATAATCAACATTTACCATTGCTATTATCGTCAAACTAGTTGATTAGAAGCACATAAAAATAAGACTTCACCTCATCCATAAAGAAAGTCATGCTTCGCCAATATTGTGAACAAAAATAAATACACAAAAACAAAAACAAAAAAAGAGAGAAAAGCCCAGAGAAGCCAAAGGCCAAAGAAAAGGGCAAAATTACCCGGTAGGAAACCCACTAAGGGGGCTACGCAAAAGATAGGGTCGACCCGGTAGGATACCCAAACAACAATAAAGGGTAGCCTAGGCAAAAGTTAGGGTTACAAAATAAGGTCTGCTAGAATTCTCCAAAAATTACAAAAAGAGGGAACCTAGACAAAAGTTAGGGTCAAGCACAATATCCTAGTTCGAACACCCAAAGGGCGATCTAGGGAAATCAGCTAGCCATTTAAAAGCAATAAGGATAAAACCAAAAGGGCGCAAGTACAAAAAAAGGGAGAAAGGAAACTGTTTGCTTAGACAAAAGCTTAAACACCTAAGCCTAACCCTAGCCAACCATGCTTACAAAATTTCTAAATAAAAATTAACCCTCTAAAACTCAAGCCATTGAAATTTACCTCTTTGTTTCTTTTCTCTTGACCCTCACATCAATATTCTAATAATTAATTTGGGAATATGGAGGCGTATAGTCAACAAGAGGATTGAAATCCCTAAAGCGAGGAAAAAGGGGCACTACATGACAAAGAGTGTGCTGCAAAGGAAAAAAGAAGGAAAAAAGGAAAATAGGAGAAGAAAAACAAAATGACTCTTCGGTCACAAAAATTCTGGCATGGTATAGCAAGTACGAAAGCACAGATCAGAGGGCACTCGGTGCTACAAGACACGTCAGTTAAATCCTTCTGAAAATTTAATCAAAATAGGCATTATAGGACATCAAACATGAAAACATTGCATGCATAAAAATGTTTTTGAACCAAGTCCTATTTTCTCTTAAAAAAAAAAAAAAAACTCTTCCGTAATTCGAGACCGCCGTCTAGATCTCCCAGACCGCCGTCTCGGTCCCCCGGCAAGACGAGAATGTCGTCTCGACCCACAAGACGGCCGTCTCGACTTACCCAAAATCGAGACCGCCGTCTCGATGACCCAGACCGCCATCTCGATTTGAAGGAGACTCGAGACCGCCGTTTCGCCTTCCCAGACGGTGGTCTCGAACTGGAAAAATGTGCTATATATAGGGGGCGCGCTTGGGGGGTTCTTCACAACTCTCCTTGCCTCCAAAACCTCCATTTCCCAGTTTTTGCACTCCCAAGCACCCCCCTAGTCAAATATGTTTGGTAGAAGCGCCTCCAGAAAGAGAAGGAGCACTGCTGGTGCCAGTAGTTCTGCGGCACCGCCACCCCAGGATCCCTCTCAGTTGTCACCTCAGCACCAGACCCTCCTCGACAACATCCAGACTTATCCGTGGCACCCGATGCTGAGACTTGACTTTAGCATCCTGGCTGAATTTGGGTGGGAGGACGACGTCCGAGCCCACATAGACAGCATCGGGTGGGGCTTTCTGCTGCAGCCACCACCTACACATGTGTACCCACAAGCGGTACTGGAATTCTTGGCCTCTGTCTCCTACTCCGAGGTCCCCTCCACGGTCCCGGGCCTGCAGCCCACTAAAATGGTGACCTATTTCATGGGTGGAAGATACTAGGCCACCACCCTCGACGAGTTCAACATGGTCATCGGATTCGTCCGGCCCGAGGACACATTGACCCAGGGATCTTGTGAGGCCATCTGCTCCCGGCCCACCAACCTCACTGCCGCCGAAATGTGGCATGAGCTCACAGGAGCCACCACGCTGCCCACGCTGATAAGGGGCTCCGCGCTGCCCCCAGCACTCCGCATCTGCCACAAGCTGCTGGTAGGAACCATCCATGGGAGGAAAGAGAGTCAGGGTAAGGTATCCCTCCCTGACCTCTCCGTACTTTATTGCATGAGCCAGAAGCGGCGCTGCAACCCCAGCTACTTCTTCCTGAGAGCCCTCAAGGACTTCGGGAACAGATCAGTGGGGGCCATCCTCGTGGCTCCTCTCATCACTCCCCTGGCAGAAAGATGGGGGTGCCCGGGCCGGGAAGAGCTGGCCTCCAACCTGCGACCTGAGTCCATCAACGGGTCAGTCCTGGTCAGCATGGGAATGCTGATACGTCGAGGGACCCAGCTGGCCCTCCATCCCACACTGGATTTTGCGCTGGACCTCCAGGGGCTTGTGGCGATGCAGGATATCCCCACGCCTCCCGAATTCCAGCAGCAGCAGCAACAACAACCACCACCGTACACGGACGATTTCGCCGGCATGAACCGCAACATGAACGATCTGCGCTGGCAGCTCGACCAAATGACGGTGCGGCAAGAAGCCTACCACACTCGGCAAGAGAAGATGTATAGCATCAGCAGGTGATGCGGCAAGAATGGACAACATTCCAGCAAGAGTATCGCGACGAAGTCCGAGAGCAAGCGGACTTCCGGTATCACCTCTACCAGCAATTTGCCCGCGGATCATCTCCAGATGATAGCCCTTAGGGATGGTACTTGCCTAAATAAAAAGTGGTTGTAATAAAATTTCCCTATAAATAAAATTTTATTTCACGCATCTCTTTGCCACCCTTTGCAAAAGCTAGCGTAAAACAAAAAAAGCTTAAAAAGGAAAAAGGCATACGCTCAATAAGAAAAACCTGAATCCTAAATCGCGAGAAAAAAGAGATAAAACCGCGAGAAAAAGGCAGGATTAAGACAAGTCATCACCTCAACCAACAAAACTTCGACTACCAAGTAAAAATCGAACAACAAACAAGAATCATCCGACCAACCCGCAAGAATCGGACAATCACCACCAAAGATCAAAAACAAAGAATCCCCAGCAAACAAGCAAGCTGGATGAGCACCCACAAAATCCCCAGCACAACCCGGATGACCGTTCAAAGAGGTCTAAGTACATCTACCAACACAGAAATCACTCCCCAAGGAGTGCTTGACCGGCGCATGAGCTACCCGAACAGTAAGCCGCCACTACCACCAGTCCTACGCAGTGGACTGTACCAGCCAAATAGGGGGTTTATACCTATCAACCTGCGCCTGATCTGCGCTCGAGCCGGATCAGTAAGTCGCACTACCACCCTGATGGGGGGTTCATACCCATCCAGTCCCACGCAACGGACTGCAACTACCAGCCTGATGGGGGGTTCATACCCATCAACCGAAGGATCGGCTACCGTCAGAAGGAGTATCCTGAGGTTCTACCATGTGTCCACCGAAGGGATCGTCTACCATCAGAAGGAGTATCCCGGAAGTGCACGAACACCAACATTTTCCCCAGAAGATCAGCCGCCGCAAGACGGAGCATCTGAAGGGTGACCGGGCAAGTAGGTCAACTCCTTTACCTTCCTGTCAATCTGTCTGGCACAACAGGCCAATAGTTGACTAGTCAGGTAAAGGGGGGGCAGCTGTAGACCCCAAATCTTGCCCGGCCTCCAAATAAAGAATAAAAGACTTCCTATTCGAAGATGGACGAAGCCTAACAAGCCACTAGGAGAGACTATTAGGCCCCATGATAGGATATGAGGGATTTTTGGCACGAAAATAAGGTTTCTCGCCTTTTTGGGACGAGACCACCGTCTCGCCAAACGAGACGGTGGTCTCGCCACCTGCGAATGGCGAGACGGCGGTCTGGCTTTCCCAAACGGCGGTCTCGCAACTTTGGCATGGCGAGACGGCGGTCTCGACCCTGTCAGACGAGAACGGCGGTCTCGCCACTGTCAGGCGCGAAAACCTATATATAGGGGCTCCCCCCCCCCCTCATTTCCACACACCACACAACTTTAGCTCTCCCTTCTCTCTAAAACCTCTCTCTAAAATCCCTCCGACGCATTTGCGGAGTTTCTGAGTGCCTTTGTGAGCGTTTTTTGGCGTCTAGAAAAGTTTCCAGCGCTGTGTAGAGTGAAGGGTTGTCACAAAACACCCTCTTTTTTTAAAGAAATAAAAAGAAAGCTTGCTTCGAAGGTTTAAACTCTCCCTCTCCACTTTTACTGCTTTAATTTTAAATTATGCAATAGATTAGGGCCATGTAGTCATAGTTTTAAATTCCGCAAAAAAAAAGGACAAAAACGTGTTTTTTCGGTTTATTTATTAACAAAATAGTTGGTCTGTCATAGGGAACCCGAAAGGGGCGTCGTAAAGGAACTAACACTTCCTTTACACGTAACTAACTCCCTTACCCAACTCTGGTTCTAATGACCAAAGTTGGTTTTTCGAAAACCAATGCCTTTTAAACTCCTTTTCCGATGTTTCCGGTAAAAACATCGGTTGCGACTCCACAGAACCCTTCAAAAATTAGTCCTTGGGTTAGCGCGGTTATCGGACAACCCAAGGACGACCTTTCGAAAACCTCGCCCCTAGGTTAGCCCGGTTATCGGACAACCTAAAGGCATTGTAACCACCCATAAAAAACGTGAAAAACAAGAGGGTCGAAACCATCGCGTCGCTCCGACCGCCTTCTCCTTTTTTAGACGGTGGCGACACATACAAAAAAGGATTGGAAGGAATTTTACTTAAATATTTAGACAATGATGATTCTTATATAGTTATGGCCAAGGTACATAGTGGAATATGTGGGTTGCATACGATCAAGGAAAAGATGAAGTGGATTTTATATTGAAGAGGTTATTATTGACCCTTGATTTTTAAAGATTGTATTGGATATGCATAATCTTGTGAAGAATGTCAAAAGTTTGGGCCTATACAAAATGTACCAACCACTAAATTAAATTCGATAATTAAACCATGACCTTTTAGAGGGTGGACAATTGATTTACTAGGACAAATATGTTCTCATTCGTCAAAAGGTCATAAATTTATAATAGTGACAGTTGATTATTTTACTAAATGGGTGGAAGCAATTCCTCTAAGGGATGTTGAGAAAAAAATATGTGATTGATTTTATAGAGGAGCATATTGTGTATCGATTCAGAATTCCAAAGTCAATTTGTATAGATCGAGAAACAGTGTTCATTGGTAAGAAAATTTCTAGTTATGCGGAATCGAGAAATATTAAATTATTGGCGTCAACTCCTTATTTTGCTCAAGCTAATGAACAAGTAGAGGCAATTAATAAAGTTTTAATTAATTTGATTAAGAAACATATTGGAAATAATCCTATAAATTGGCATGAAACCTTGTCTCAAGTGTTATGGGCGTATAAGTTAGTTTTTGGACATGAGTGGTTTTACGCATCGAGATTAATATAGAATCAATAAGGATTCAAAGGCAAAATGAATTATCGAGGCAAGACTATTAGGATAAGATGTATGATGAGTTGCTTAAATTAGATGAAGTTAGAATAATGGCTTTGGATCAGATATTGCATCAGAAAAAAACAAATTGCTAAGTCTTATAATAAAATAATTAAATTGAAGAGTTTTGAAGAAAGAGATTTGGTTTGGAAAGTGATACTACTTATGGATCGAAATTCTAAATATTATGAGAAATGGTCACCTAATTCGGAATATCCTTTTAAGGTTGCAAAAGTATTATCTAACAATATTTATGTTATTGTTCATTATTATAACAGTCAAACAAGATTTCCGATCAATGACAAATATTTAAAATCATACAAAATTCATCTGGTATAGGTAAATGCTAGATAAATTGAGAAAATAAATTATTATGTATATACAAGAAAAACTAGGTACAAAGTAAAATTAAGAACTGTGTTCTTATCTAAGTTTGTTGAATTTAGCAAGAACAGTTTCCCATTCATTTGATATGGAAGCTTTCTAATGTTTGATGTTTGCAAAATTGATCATATCATCACGAAGACTAATTGTTATATCCTTAGAGGTGGCTAGAAGACTAGAAGATTCTCCTTCAATGGTTTATTTGGAATGAGAAAGTTCGAAAATCCTCGTTTCAGAAGTCTCGATTTGATGTTGGATGTCGAGCAATATTTGTTTAAGTGTTGCACATTTGTCTTGTTCCTCGATTAACAGACTAGTAGACTCAGATTAATTTTTCCTCAGCTCTTTAAATTTGGATTTGTTAGAATTCAACAATTTGATTTTGGTAGCATGAGCGAGTTCGATTTCAACATTCTTGGAATCTAGAGCTAGGCGTTTTTTCCTTAAAGCTCGACTTTGATTAAATAAATTTGTAATCGTGTTGACTTCTTCGTCGAAACCTTGAGAAAATTGCTCAAGTGAGATTGCTTCAATTTTGTGTAAGATCTCTTGAAGCTCTTGTTTCTTGTGTGACATCTTGATGATAGTTTCAAGAGACGAGAAATAGATTCAAGATCTAAATTCCTTAACTAAGTTCACTACATCGGAGCTTAGTGAGGGAGGGGACGAAGAGCTAGCTGCAGTCTCAAATACTTCCCCATGTGTTGTCATGAGATCTAAAATGTTGGATGGGTCTCTTTCAATTTCATCCATAAATATGTTCTGACTTTTGGAGTAAGTTCTAGATGAGAGACCCATTAAAGGAAGATCAATAGTCTGGGGAGTTTATTCGATTGTGGATGGAACCGCAACAATTTCAAGAGATTCTGTAATGACATGTATAAGAATTGCTAAATATTGAAATATTTTATTATGTTGTGAAAATGAATTTATGAACAAAGGGAATTGGATTGATACCTGGAATAGTTGGTTCAGGTTAAATCTCGACTAAAGTAAGTTGACTTTTGGCAGAAGCGGGAGTGCTATGTGCAATGGATGTTTCCAATTTTTCGTTAAGAAGCCAAGTTAATATTTGAACCAATTGAAAAATGATTGAAAGAGACAGTAAGCATCATACCTTGTTTGGAGAAATGGAACATGTTGGATTAGCGGAGACTTTAACTATAGATTCTAGATTGCTTGAAATATTGGTTGAAGTCTCTTTTTGTAGAAATCAAGATAATTATGGTAAGCCTCATATTATGTATTAAGGAAGGAGTTTGAAGGTTGTATGGAAGTTATACAAAATTTAACCTGGATTTTCTTTTTGATTAGACGGGTGAGTAGGGTGTTGTTCTCATCATCAAATTCCGATTCTATGATGGTAGGTGTTATGAGAGGAGTTTCGGTGGTAGGTGGTGCAGAGATTTGATGATATGAAATTTTTTAGTGTTGATGCAGTCAAAGAAACAACTTGTCTTATGAAGAGGTGATTATTACCTGTACATATGGGATTGAAGTAGAGGTCGAGGATGTTGTCTTTGATTTGGATTTTTTTTAGAATAATATACAAATTAATTAGAAAGAAATCAATGGTCTAAAATTGAGCAAATAAAGGATCGAGCGTATGCTTAATAAAAGAAGAAATTGAAACATGCTAGGAAAGGCGCAGGGCCTTTTATTTTCCTTTTTCGTTGGGTTTTGGGAGATGTAGGAGTTGTGATGAGTTCAGAAGTTTCTTATGTAGGTTCGATAATTTGGATGGAGGAAGAAAGTGCAATAAGAATATTACAAATAAGCATAAGAAAGAAATAAATGAAAGAAATGATAAATTTGAAAAAAAAAAAGACTTCTCACCATAGAAAATATTATTTAAAATAGTAACATGGTCGATGTGGATAAGCCAATAGAATAAAGCTGAATCAGGTAGGCAGAGGTAGGGATAATAGGATAATTTGGATATAATAATGGTTTTATTAGGTGGTTTTTGGTGTAGTAATTCATGAGGATATCTAAGTTCGTGAACCCATTTGGGATGTGTTAAAGGTTTAGCAATACCAAAAGAAGCATAAGGAAAACTTGGTAAGTTAATTGGGCAAATCTCTCGAAAAGGGTTTTACCTAATGAGTTTTTGGTTTTCCTATTTTCTTTATTCTGTCGAACTTTGTTTCTTAAGTAATACACTACATTTCTAAAGGTGGATTTTAGTCGAAGAGGATCGTAACATCTTTGGTAATAATTCTCAAATGCAATAATTTCAAGTTAATGCTCATATTTACCTTTTGGAGTCTTTGTTTTGTCTTGTGGAGGAAAGTCAGGATGAATGGTTATTCAAGATTTTAAAGAGAAAAAGGTAGATGTTTTGAGGATAACCATTGATCCCACCAGAAATGAAAATCGAAGGTGCTTAGAAAGTTGGTTTCGAAAGGGAAAAGGTGATATTCGATGGGTTCTGTTGGCATTAGTTGTGAGAGGGTTTCTTAAAGGGTCAAATTGTTATAAGTAATTCCTTTGGGAATGAGTTGATGGAATCTTGGGGTAAGTGGGGCTTGACTGGGTCCAAATTGGCGCAAAAAATGTTGAGGAATATATGAAAAGAATTGAACGTCTTTCATTTGAAATCCAGTGACCAATATATCCCAACTTAGAAAATTGCTCCAAACTTCTATAAGTTCGGCTTGAAGTCCAAGGGTGGTGGCTGGAGGTTTGGATTTGAGCCATGGTGATCCACGAATGTCTTGAGGGTTATAGCCTATTTTTGAGAATGGAGCAAGAGTATGATCAAAATCTGTATGTGATAATAAAAATTTGAGATAGGAATTGTGAAATGTGAGGTCTAGTTTATAGTGTTTAGAATGACGGGTGGCTAATCGAACGCCTTCTAAAGGGTATGAAGGAATGAGGGTCAATGTTACTGAAGGGTGAGGGAGTCACAACTCATAGATGATTGTTAGCCATAGTTGAATGAAGCATAATGGACCTGAGAGGTTGCCACCAGATCGATTAGATCGAAGAGCATTAACTGCATCACTAAAAGCAGTATATATGTGCGCAAGTAATAACTTAGCAAAACAAATATTGGGAGTTCCTTGATGAATTAAGAAAACCAAGTTATAATAGTGGGAGGATATTTGGATAAAACGGGGGAAGAAGACATGTGTACATAGCCAGTAGACAAGGAAGGCAACATGTTCTTCATCAGAAACTTCAACTAAAGGGTAATCGATCAAATGTTCTTGTAAGAAATTGTTTTATGATTTCTTATTCCATTGAATTTTTTATTCGATAGTTTTATCTGCTGGGAAAACATTAAGATAATATTTCTCTCCAACAGGTTTAAGACCCGTTATTGCAGATACATCAAGTAAGGTAGGGGAAACAAGACCACATGAGAGTGCGATGACATTAAGGCTTTTGTTCTAGAGTTAGACCATTGGAAGAAACGTCGACATGTCCAGGAAACCTATATCACAGCGGGAGAGGTAAAAAAGGTCATAGATACCAATTTTTCTCCAAATGTTTTTTAAACTGGGTTCAACTCAGTCAAGCCACTTAATGTAGGAAGCTTTCTTTTGGGGTGGACAAGAGCGATAGACTTTGGACGCTTGGGGAAGAAAGTTTGTTCTGAATATTTCATAGTTGTGTTGCTGAAGGATGGAGTTATCATCGTTGGATGTAAGGAAATCTTGAGGATGTTCGGAGTTTTGGATCAATGGCCCTCCAAAAGCAAGTGAAACACAACCAACGGAGTATGGGATTAATACCTGGGTGGAGCAAATTTTTTGAGATTCTTCTAATGCACCAAAAACAGGTGCAAAAATTTTTTCATTTAGTTCCACAAACTGAGTAGTTATGGGTTGGATGATGGAAGTTTGGGAAGTTGTAGATGACGAAGCCATTTGAAAATTAGGATATAAGGTAGCGTACAAGCGTATAAGCCCGCGACTTGCTTTACTAATAATTTTTTTATTATTGTGATACAATACAAAGAGTCAGTAAAGCAATATATAGTATAAAGATTTATGAAAAGAGAATTCTAAAAGTCTTACTGTCTCATAAAGAGAATTCATAAAGTCTCAGTATCTCTCTATTAAGAGGATTAAAAAAGTTTTATAATTACTTAAACTTACATAACGAGAAACACTTTCATTTCTCAAGCACAAACCCCTCTCTCTACTCTCCTCTTACTCATCATCTCATTTTTGCTCATCCTTCTTCATAAGGTAAAAATCATATATATATCATATTTTTTAATATAAAGATTTAATAAATTTTATTGTTACATATATATATATATATATATATATATATATATTTATTATTATATAAATTTTATCTTAATTTAATTGTTCTAAAATATAATTTATTAAAATAATATATCAATTTATATTATTAACTTGTATATATATATATATATATATATATATATTGAATTATTGACAATGATAATTTTATTATTAAATTTATTAAATGATTTGATTTAAAAATAATAAAATAAAATAAGAAATATGACGAGTCAACCCGCCAACCCGTCCTTTAGCGTGGAGGGTCAAGATCTCGTAGCCCACCATGACTACAGTGGACTAGCCTGTCCTACCCCGCTTTTGGCGGGCCAAAGGTGGGATGGATTGACCCGTTTTGTCATCCCTAATGATCTTAGGGGGCATTTTGTTAAACCTAAAAGTTACAAAAAGATCGAAAGAATGGATGAAGCTTGGTTGGGCATTGGATGGTTGGAAGGAATAAATGCAGTAATCGATAAAGGTATATTATCGAGGTAGAAGAGTAGTTATGATTGAGTTTTTTTTATAAAAGACAGAATATTAATAAATTGAGAATTGAGAAATTAAAAGTGAACAACATCGAAAAATTAGGAATCGAAGATTTAAAAAGTGGAGAAAGTCGACCCGGATATATTGAAAGGAAGTTACACATAAAAATCTTCCTATGGTACATCGAAAGATTGATGAAGGTGGTTTAAAAACAAGTTTCGTGGAATATGTAAGTTACAAGTAAACGTATGTCAACAAGGTGAAACAGTTATAAAAAGATAATTGTTTGAAGATTCTAATTTGTAATTTTTTCATTTATTTTTATGATTGTCTTAGCAGTTAAAAAAAAAGATAAAATAAAAGTAACAAAGGTGATTCTTAAATTGTATAACTTATATTTTGAAAAGTGTAGCAAAGTGGGAATAAGCATTTTCAATTAAGTTCTTTATAATTTAATATCGTTATTTTTGTTGATTTTCTCTGTCAATTTTTGTTTTATCTTTGATAATAGGTAAAATTTATCTTTATGCTATTTAATTTCTTGCACATTTATTTTGTCAGTAATTAACTTGTACAGCTTCTTTATTATTCTTGTGATTTATTTTAAATGTTTAAGATTGTATTAAATATAAAAATTAAATACGAACAATCTTTAATTAAAATTAAATGTGTATTGAACTTTGAATGAGATTAGAAAAATTCACATAATATTTAAATAATTCAGTACGTAAATTATATTAATTTTACTTGAACAACGAATTACTTACACTAAAAACAAATACATATATATTTTATAATAAAATAATATTATTTTTATTAAAAAAACTATTAAAACAAATCAATTCATAACCTTATAAGTTAATCTTATTTATCATATAAATTATGTATTAAATGAGAAAATAAGTTTGATTAAATTTAGATGAGAAATTATTTTATTTTATCTCTCAAATTTTTCAAATTAACACTATCTGAATATTCTCATTATTATATTATGGACCAACGGTATTCTTTAAATAGCACTCGTGAAGATGTAATTATTACTATTCCTTAGTTTTGAATTGAACGTAATCCATGTATGTTAATAAGATTTATACAACTATTATTACTTTTATAGGTTACTTGTATAGAATTTGTAATTCTTATTTTCCTTTGCAAAAGATGTCAAAGTCCGCAGTCAAGAAATGGCACGGCACGTAGTTTATTTTTGCTTTTATTAAAAGATGTTTGAATACAAAAGAAATGCCTTTAAGTCGAAGGTTTCATACATCCTTTAAAGATGAAGACTGAAAACTTAAAGTAAAGAAGTTGATTAATTAGTTGAATAGGGGACATTTCTTTTCATCCAACGTGATCCTCGATTTGTCGTTTAAAGCTTTTATCAAGTTTAGTTTCTATCTTGAGTTTTTATCACTTGTAGATACATGGATGAATAAGAGAGTATTTCAGTATTATAATAATATAATTAGATTAATTCTTATATCTAATGTCTAGTCCATTTTAAAATTTTAATCTAATTTATTTTTAAAAATTATCTATAATATGTTAAGAAAAAAATTGTGTATATAAATATACGAGATTCTTTCTAACTATTTCTAATATACTTATTAAAAAAAAAAGTTGTAACCAGGGAAAAGCAATAGAGAAATAAAAAAGAAGAAAGAATGAGGTAAAGATTATGTGAACGAATAAACCCCAAAGTTCATAAGTAAAATGTAAAAAACCTTTCAATCGATCCATCATTTTTATTCAATTCCAGATTTTCAACTTTCCATACGTCATTTTGAGTCTTATATCGTTATTGCTTTTTAACTTTTCACACTTGTTCACTCACCACCAATATTCAAACGGTGATATTTTAGTTTTCCACATTTATATTTTACTTTTCGTATTCAACATTCTTCAATAATGATTATGATTTAAGGATACTTTTAGGAAGATTTGTTTAAAAGGATTTTTAAAAATAAAATATATTATTCTAATACGAATCTAATAATTAAAATTACTTAAAATTGTTTACGTAGATAATTTTAATTTATTTTAAATAATTCTAATTTTAAAATTAATATCAAAATGATATATTTTAACAAAAGAAATTCATGAAGTTGTAGAACACAATTTTTTTAAATTATATATTTAAAATATTAAACGATATTTGAAATTTTAATTTATTTATCATATGCTATTTTATAAGATATATATTATAAGAGACTATATTAAAAAAATATTATTAATATGTCTGTATTAAAATAATTAATTAAAAAAAACATATTTTTAAATTTAAATTTTATTAATGAAATTAATTTTTATTTTATATATATATATATATATATATATAAATTATAAAAAAATTAATTATTTAATCTTTAAAAATTTATTATTTTTTATCATAATTTATTTTCTAATAATTTATGAGCCTAAAATAATAATTAATATTAATTATTAGATCTTAAAAATAAATAATTATTATAAATTTATTTTAATTTTTATCTTAAAATAAATGAATTTTTATCAAAATTATTTATAATATATAATTTTTTAATAAAATAATATCATTTAATTTTTATTTAAAAATAATTATTATTTTATAAAACGAATACACTTATCATTTAAATGGGTAAAATAAAAATATGTCTATTTTAATTTAGATTATATATATTTTTATTTAACCTATTTTTTTATAAAATTAAAAAACTTATATTAACAATTCTCCTTACACAAGATTAATATAAACTTAGATTTATTTTCTTATAATTCTTTTAAGCTCTATTTGTTTAGAATGATGTAATAACTTTGCAATTTTTACAAACTCACGAACCATTAAATGTATAAAACAATCATAGTGATTCCCTTAACATCACAGTTAATATTTTAAATGCAGCAATGTAATAAATATTCATCTATAATTAATTATTATAATATAATAAACATGTGAACAAAAATAATTATAACATTATATTGAATCTTGAATTTTTTAGAAAATTAAAAAAAAAACTCAACACAAATAGCAAAAAGTTAACTCGAACCCAAAAAACCTATAACTTGCATAAGTATGGGCTTAGATTGGGTCTTATGGGCCCAATATGTGTAGCATGTGACAATACCAGTTGCCCTATAATGCGTCGAAATCCAATTAGTCACATAACATTTACTTCTTTTATTTATTTTGATGACATTTAACCATTTAACATGCCTCTTAATTATATGTGAATTTTTAAACAGGTTTCTAATTTTTTTTATAAGACTTAAAATAATTTTAAAAACTATAAGTATTATATATTTTTATTTTTATGATGAAATGTATTTTTACTTATCTTTATATTTTATAAAAGTACATCAATGATAACAATGTGTTGATATTACTTTTAAAATATATATTAGACTTGTGTTATTTATTTCCTTACTGTGAATTTTTAAATAAACCAATATTAACATGTGAAACAAACATACATAAACAAAAAAAATTTATTCAAGATGAATATAAAAGAATAATATTAAAATTTTTAAAAAAGTACATAAATACAAAAATCTAGAAATAAATTAATGAAACTCATATATATATATATATATATATATATATATATATATATATATATATATATAAACACATATTTAACTACTCTTTTGTTTTTACAAGGATAAATTATATAAATTAATATCTTGTGAATTATAGGAAGATGAGTACTACGAAATCATCACTTTCTTGTTTTAAGTCTATTTTTAATGAAAAAACACATAAAACGTTAAATTAGTCTTATGTAGTTCAAACTATTATCTATTTATATTATAATACTAAATAATAAATTATTCATATTATTTCCATTATATATATATATATATATATATATATATATAATAAAAAATAAAAATTTATTGTACTTTTAACACATCATTATAGTCTATGTATTAATTTTTCTATTTTTTTAATTCTATATTTTTATAGATTATGTTGTGTAAATACAATAACTTATGATAAAAAAGTTTAAAAATTTATAAATCACTAGTATGAAAGACAAATATACAAATATTTTATTAATTAAATAATAATAATAATAATAATAATTTAATAATTTATAATCCGTTGTAGTTGAGTTACAGTAAAATAAGATATTTTATAAAATAAAAAAATTGAATATATATATATATATATTTATATTTCTTTTTTTACAGTCTTAAGATTTTTTTAATATTATATATATAATTTTATAACATAACTAATTTATTATTATTAAAAGTACGAATTTTTTATAATAATAAAAAAATATTTTTTGGGAAAATGTTTTATAAAATTGATGTTTATTATAAAAATTATACAAAATTCATAAAAATTAAATTAACAAAATAATTAATAAATTTGATATGATTTTGAACATTAGGTAATTATTTTTTAAAATGTTAACAAAAATTACAGTCTTGATTGAATTTGAAATATTTAAAAGTCCTGTAATACTTATCAAATAAAATTATTTTAAAATAATTTGAAATATGAATTGAATACATCTTTTTTTTTTAATTGAAGCACATGATTTTTAAAACAATTCACAATTTATCATTATGTGGTGTTATATATTTTAAACAAAATTTAAGAATACTTATTTATATTTAATAAAAATAATAATTTAAAGATTTATTTAAAATAAAAATATAATTAACGGTTTTAATTTTTCATTTTGTTGTATTTAAGGATGTCAAAATAGACTTAGTTTGATGGTCAACTTAAAAGACTTAAGAAATAGACAATTAAGTATCATTTTATGTTAATAAATTATTAAAAACTAAATAATTATAATAAAAAGTCAATTTTTTATTTTTATTTTAAAATTGAAGGATGTATTTTCTTTACGGGATGTCAAAATAGGCTTAACTCGCTAGATCAAGCTAAAAAGTCTAAAAAATAAGTTAGGCTAGAGAAAAAAATAGCCTAAATAGAATTAGGCTAATTTTGACCCGACCTATTTAGATCATGGCCTAAATGGGTTTATGTCGGACTAACCCGTAGACTTATGAATTGTTTCGTCTTATAAATTAATAATTATTTTTAAAATAAAATAAAAGTAATACTATTTTATTAAAAAATATAAGTATAATAAATTAATTTGATAATATTATATATATATATATATATATAATTTACAAAGAATAATAAATATTTTATATTTTATATTTCTAAAGTATCATTGGTCTTATATTGGATAATAAGACTAACTTATTGGAAAATTTGGCTCTAAAGTTTAATGAGACACTATATGTATTATTAAACATGATCTTCTATTTAACTTATACTTGCTAGATGCATTATTAATATTCTATTTAACTATATTACCATTTAGCTTACACTTGCTAGATGTATTATTAAATATTGAGTATGAAACACAATAATGTGTATGGACATATGACATATCTTAAACTCGTAATTGGTTATTGATAGGAAAAAATGTCACGAAACTACCGGTTTCGCTTGATGGGCTGGTAATGTTTGACTTATCAATTTATTAGATAAACTATTAAAGGTCCATGTTGTTCATGCTGGATTAATAATATTCTAGGCCAGAGCAATAAACCTTTTTGAAGTGGTTCATTTCATACCTGAGGAGTTCATGTATGAACAAGGTTTAATTTTACTTCCTCATCTACCTACTCTAGGTTGGAGGTAGGTCCTTGGAAAGTGGGAAGTTATAAATACCTTTCCATACTTTGTGTTTGGGTAGGTCTTGGGAGAAGTTATAGACACCTTTCCATATTTTGTGTTTGGAGTACTTCACTTGTGTCTGGTGTTTGGTGTCTAGGTAAGGAGGAAGTTATACACACCTTTCCATACTTTATGTTTAAAATACTTCACTTGTGTTTGATGTCTGGGTAGGTCTTGGGAAAGTTACATACACCTTCCATACTTTGTGTCTAGAGTACTTCACTTAATCTTGTCTGTAGTATTTGACAATATTTATCATGTACTTCTGGACCTGAGACTCAACATCAATAGAGAAATAAGAGAAAAACAGTAAAAACTCCAAAGCTAGAGAATAACACTATTTGAAAATTAACATATAGACTACCCTCTCATGCCATTTGATCCCAACTACACTCGCACTTTCTAAAGTAATAATTTAAACTAAATATCTCAACACTCTACTATAAGAGTATAAAAAAAGTAAAATACAAGCTTAGAGTATTTTTTATTGGGGTAAAAACATCATGAACTTTAAGTCCATTATATCATTCATTTCATTGTTTATAACGTGATAGGACACTTTTTAAGATGTATTAATTTTATTTTATCTAGATAAGTTATGAGTTAATTTTGAATAAACAAATGAATTGACATTTTTTTAAACAAAATTTTAAAAATTATTTAAATAAAAGACTTTTTTTAATTAGGAAAAAAAAGGTCTGTTAACCATTCGTCTAACATCAAACTAGACTATACAAAAAAAATTATCCATTTTAAAATATAGGTAAAATTAGGTTATTAGATTTTTTTAACTTAGTCTTAGGCGGAACGAGATTGGATCACTCATTTTGATAATCCTAATTATTTTATAATTATATATTAAATTATTATATTTTAAATAAAAATTAATTTATTAATATAATTTTAATTTTAAAAATATATTTTCATTTTTTATTTTTATTTAAATATTTTTAATTAATTAATTTAATATAAATATATTAATATTTAAAAAATATTAATCAAATAAAAATGAATTTATTAACCTACTGACCTAAGTATCAAAATTACTTTTTTTTAATACAGGTAACCTGGAACACCGCTTTTAATAAGAAAAATTATAATTTGACACTGTTTCTATATCATACATTCTACAACCAATTTTAATAATATAATATTAATAAATTTTAAATTTTATAAGTTTATTATTATAAGAAAATATAGATTGAAACTAGAGATAAATAGTATATCAACTAATCACTACTCTTCTAATAATGCAAAAAGGTTTTGTGTTTGAACCAGCGCTACTTTTTATTAAAGAAATAAGAAGAGAGGACCACCAATATAAACCTATAAATAAAAACTATTTTAGATTACACTCTAGAGGACCACACACTAAATGGTTTATTGGTTTTATCTGTCTATCCAAAGAATGGATCTTGTGAATTTCCACTGTCCCTTTCTACCCACTTGCGTATGCCTTCATCCGCTTCACTAGGTTTACTTCACCTTCACAATAATATTATTGCTTAACAGAAATAGAAGCAATTCTTGTATGAGTTATCTGTAGACACAATTAATTACAAATTCAAAATAATTTTTTTTTCTTTATCATATCTGAAAGTCAACAAATTCATGTCCTTTTCACATCCCACAAGTGGAGCATACACAAAAGGACACTTCATTTCATTTGCTTCTTTTATTACGGTGTAGATTGATGATGATAACGTTTGCCGATACATGGTGAAACCAATCTAATTTTTTTAAAAGCCTCTTTATTATTCATAAGAACAAAGGAGAAGCCCAAGAAGCAGAAAAAAAATCGGACTTGCTTTCAAGATGGCTGCTCGCAGAATTTCCTGGCTACTCTCTCGCTCTCTCTCTTCTTCCCATTCTTCCGGAGCTGCTTCTCTGCTTCACTCATTAGGTGATCAACTCAGTTTCAGCCTCATCTTTCTGTTAATTCTTAATACTTAATTGGTTTCCTACTCTTCAATGAATATGGCCATGAGTTTCCCAGATTTCAAAGCATATGAAAATTCATTTTTGTTTAGAACCGCAAATTTATTTTGTATAATTATACAATTCAAGTACAGAGACCCTCCTTTCTCTTACTGTCTATATATGTAACTTGTAATGGTATATAGAGTAGTTAATATCAATATAAAATTAAGTGCTTCAAAACTAAATTATCAGAATGTATTCTTCAATTCGTTGCATGAAACTTTCCACATGATTTTTTTTGTTTCCCTCAGGAAGAAACTCTGGAGGGTGGAGAAACATTAACAGATTTAGCACGGCGGCAGTAGTTGAGGACCTAATAACTCCACAAGTTCCAATACGTTATACACAGCACCTGATAAATGGGCAATTTGTTGATGCTGCATCAGGTGTGTCTAGCTTAAAAGAAATCTTGTTATTGCATGATCGGATTCTTGTTTGACTCCCGACAAATAACCTTATGCTTAGATTAGAGTTGAGAAAGCATTTTTTTTCCAATTTCAATGCACAAACTGAAGAAAGAAGAATTTGCTGCCATGAGACTAGAAAAATACTTCTGAACTCTGTCACCTGAAATCTAAACACGTACTACTAACATGTTTAACAAAATCATGGTTAGGTTGTGTTTAAAAATGAATATTGGGTCTTAATTCAGGATTGAGTGGAAGTGAAAAGAGGTTAGCTTATCCCACTTGCAAAATCATGTGGAGAACCTTATCTTCAATTTCTTGTGGTCTCAGGGAAAACATTTCCAACTTATGATCCACGCACAGGAGAAGTGATTGCTAATGTTGCGGAAGGTGATGTTGAAGACATCAACCGTGCAGTATCAGCAGCTCGCAAGGCCTTTGATGAAGGACCTTGGCCTAAAATGACTGCATATGTAGGCTTTTTCTGAGTATCCTCCTTTCTTGCTCAACCTTCAATTACTGTTTGATAATGATTTATTCATAACTCCTTTAGGATGTTAGGTAAACCTTAAATGCATGTGGTTGAAAGGTAGTGGTTATAGAGGTAGTAGTTGAGAGGTACTAGTTATATTGAATGTATGTAGTTGAGAGATAGTGGTTGTATTGAATATATGTAGTTGAAAGGTAGTAGTTGTATTAAATGCATGTAGTTGAGAGATCATATCCAAAGGCCTATAAATTGAACATGTATCACTCATTGCAAATACATCAAGTGATAATATAAAGAGTGTTTTATTTAGATACTTGTTTGTCAATAAATTGGCATCAGAGCTTGAGAGCCTGAGTGTCTGAGTGCGTTAGAGAGAGTGTTAGAGAGTTTGTTTGAGATGGCAAACTTAGCGAACAGCATGCCCCTGCCAAAGTTATCAAAAGGCGTAAGCTATGATAACTGGAGCCTGCAAATGAAGGCTCTCCTTGGTTCCCAAGAAGTATGGGATGTGGTCGAAAATGGGCACCAAGAACCAGAGAATATTGAAGAGCAGACGATTGCTCAGCTTGTTGCATTGAGAGCAACACGAGTAAAGGACAAAACGGCTTTGTACGTACTATACCGAGCTGTTGATGAGTCCGACTTTGAGAAGATAGTAAATGTTAAATCTTCAAAAGAAGCGTGGGATATTCTGAAGAAGGCATATAAAGGGGATAATCGCGTGAAACAAGTCAGGCTTCAAACTCTTAGAGGCGAGCTTGAAAGCATGAGGATGAAAGAGGTCGAAAGGGTTGCCGAGTACATCTCCCGTGTTGAGACCATGGTGAATCAACTCGGAAGAAATGGAGAGACGCTGCCCACTTGTTGAGTGGTGGAGAAAATCTTAAGGTCGTTAACTGACGACTTTGAGAATATCGTTTGTGCAATAGAAGAGTCTAAGGACTTGTCACTGCTCTCGGTGGAAGAGCTTGTCGGGTCGCTTGAAGCGCATGAGCAGCGGAGAAGGAAGAAGAAAGAGGAGTCCCTTGATCAAGCACTCCAAGCAAAGGCAACCTTAAAGGAAAAGAAGGTTCCTTATGCTCAGAACACTCAAGGCCGAGGTGGTAGAGGCAGAGGAGAATATGAAAGAGGCAAGGAGCAAGTCAGTCAACAAAACTGGCGTGGCCGAAGACAAGGTAGAGGTTGTGACGGTAGAGGTCGAGGTGGTCAGTCAAGCAATTCCGGAGTTGAGTGCTTCAAATGTGGGTAGTATGGTCATTTTGCTAAGGACTGCTATTCAGGTATCAAATGTTATAATTGTGGGAAGGTTGGGCATTTCGCGAAGGACTGCCGATCTGAGAGGAAGAAGGAGACAAACCTCCTCTCTGAGGACACTGAGGAAGAAGGAGTATTGATGATGTCGAGAAGTTCGGATGTCGAGCTAAGTCCGAGTTGTTCTGACAACTCAGTTTGGTATCTTGATACAGGAGCAAGTAACCACATGTGCGGGGACAATAACCTTTTTAAGGAGCTCACTAAAGTTGAGGCCGGACACGTGTCATTTGGAGATGCATCAAAGGTGGCAGTAAAAGGCAAAGGTACAATCTGGTACCTGCAGAAGAATAGCCGAGTTGGAGAAATCAGAGATGTGTACTATGTACCCGATCTTAAAAACAACATATTGAGCATGGGCCAGCTGATGGAGAAAAGCTACTCGGTTCTGATGAAAAACCGAGTACTATACCTGAAGGACAAGTCAGATCATTTGATTGCCCGAGTTGAAATGAAGAAGAACAGAATGTACAAGCTGGACTTGAAGATAGTCCAAGAGAGGTGCTTGAAACTTGACGTGAAGGATGAAGCAATGATGTGGCACTTTCGGTTTGGCCACTTGCATTTTGGCAGGTTGACCGAGTTGGTAAAGAAAGAGATGGTGCGAGGACTCTCGTCTATGAAATTTGAAAAGAAATTTTGTGAAGAGTGTGTGATCGGAAAGCATTCGAGGACCTCATTTCCGAGGACGGCCGAGTACCATGCAAAGGAACAACTCGGATTGATTCACACAGATCTTTGTGGACCGATTACCCCTGAGTCCTTCAGTGGAAAAAGGTATTTCATTTCTTTTATAGATGATTTTTCAAGAAAAACCTAGGTATATTTTTTAAAGGAAAAATTCGAGGTGTTTGAGGTGTTCAAGAGATTTAAAGCAATGGTTGAGAAAGAGACTGACATGCCTATCAAATCTGTTAGGTCTGATCGAGGAGGCGAGTTCATTTCATCCGAACTCATGAAGTATTGCGAGGAGCAAGGGATAAGGAGATTTCTGACAGCACCATACTCACCCCAACAAAACGGAGTTGTCGAGAGGAAGAATCGAATCATTCTTGATATGGTTCGAACAATGTTGAGAAGCAAAAATGTGCCAAAGGAGTTCTGGGCAGAAGCAGTGCAATGTGCCATCTATGTGCAAAATAGATGTCCACATGCTAAGCTGAACGAGAAGACACCGCAAGAAGTCTGGAGTGGAAGAAAACCGAGTGTGTCTCACCTTAAAGTGTTCGGTAGCATAGCTTATGGTCATGTTCCAGCTCAACAGAGGACCAAGCTCGAAGATAGAAGCAAAAAGTATGTGTTTATTGGGTATGATGAAAAAACCAAGGCGTACATATTGTTTAACCCAATAACTAAGAAGGTCATCATGAGCCAAGATGTTCAAATTGATGAAGAAAGCGAGTGGAGTTGGAACAACCCGGAGAAGGATTCCATAGGAAGTAGAAGCTCGGAAGTTGATACACCACATACTGTGAGAGTTCATGAGACTTCTGATGAAGAAGATGAACCTCTACAGCCCAGAGCGCAAAGTTTACAAGATATATACAACTCCACTGACGAAGTGCATGTTGTATGTCTCTTGGCAGATTCAGAAGACTTAAGTTTTGAAGAGGCCGTGTAGGAGAAAAGGTAGAGAAAGGCAATGGACGAGGAGATCGGAGCAATAGAACGCAACAACACATGGGAGCTGACTGATTTGCCCAAAGGAGCACGGCCTATCGGCGTAAAGTGGGTGTACAAGAAGAAGACAAATGCTGAAGGAGTAGTTGAGCGATATAAAGCTCGACTCGTAGTGAAGGGGTACAAGCAGAAAGAAGGAATAGACTATGACGAAGTATTCGCCCCAGTGACGAGAATGGAAACAATTAGGTTGCTGATTTTCTTAGCAGCTCAACACATATGGACAATCTTGCAGATGGACGTGAAGTCGGCATTTCTGAATGGAATCTTGGAGGAGGAAGTATATGTTGAACAGCCACTCGGATACATGCGAAGAGGAGAAGAGAAGAAAGTGCTGAGATTGAAGAAGACACTTTATGGCTTGAAACAAGCTCCACGAGCATGGAATGAAAGAATTGACACTTACTTCAAAAGGAATGGATATGAGCAGTGTCCTTATGAACATGCTCTATACATAAAGAAGAAAGGAGAAGATGTGATGTTTGTTGCCCTATATGTTGATGACCTTATCTTCATGGGGAATAATGGCGAGCTAATTGAAGAGTTTAAAGAAGTGATGAAGAAGGAGTTTGAGATGACTGACTTGGGTCTTATGAAGTATTTTCTTGGCTTAGAAGTTGTTCAGGGAAAGGATGGCATCTGTGTCGCAGGAAAGGTATGCTGAGGAGGTCTTGAAGAAGTTTAAGATGACAAGCTGCAACCCGGTTTCCACCCCTATGGAACCTGGTACAAAACTTTCTAAGTATGCAGATGGAGACCGAGTTGATGAAAGCAAATACCGAAGTCTGATTGGAAGTCTTAGGTATCTTACAAATACCAGACCAGATTTAATGCTAAGTGTTGGAATAGGAAGTCGATATATGGAGGAGCCAAGGTATATGCATTGGAAGGCACTAAAGAGAATTCTAAGGTATGTGAGAGGAACAGTGTCACTTGGCCTAATGTATACTAGGACGGATGATTATCGACTAGTAGGCTACTCGGATAGTGACTGGTATGGAGATGTTGATGACCGGAAAAACACGTCTGGATATGTATTTTTTATGGGAAACATAGCATTCACCTGGCTTTCAAAAAAGCAGCCCATTGTAACGTTGTCAACTTGTGAAGCCGAGTACGTTGCAGCATCCTGGAGTGTCTGTCATGCAGTTTGGCTTAGAAATTTTCTAAGCAAGCTGGAGTTGAAGCAAGAAAAAGGGATTGTGATTCGAGTTGATAACAAGTCGGCCATTGAATTGGCAAAGAACCCGGTCAATCATGAGAGAAGCAAGCATATTGATGTTCGGTTTCACTTCATCCGAGAACAAGTGAAAGAAGGAAATGTGGAGTTAGAGCACGTCGGAACCCGAGCACAAGCTGCAGATATGTTCACGAAGCCACTGTCAACCACTATGTTCGAGAACAGCAAGAAGATGCTTGGAATGAAGGACAAGAAAAACATTTAAGTTTATGGGGGGATTTTGTTAGGTAAACCTTAAATACATGTGGTTGAAAGGTAGTGGTTATAGAGGTAGTGGTTGAGAGGTAGTGGTTGAGAGGTAGTAGTTGAGAGGTAGTAGTTATATTGAATGTATGTAGTTGAGAGATAGTGGTTGTATTGAATATATGTAGTTGAAAGGTAGTAGCTGTATTAAATGCATGTAGTTGAGAGACCATATCCAAAGGCCTATAAATTGAACATGTATCACTCATTGCAAATACATCAAGTGATAATATCCAGAGTGCTTTATTTAGATACTTGTTTGTCAACATAGGAAAGAAGTCGGATATTGCTGCGCTTTGCTGATTTGGTTGAGAAACACAGTGATGAACTTGCTGCTCTGGAGACATGGAACAATGGAAAGATTTATGAACAGGCTGCCAAGGCAGAACTACCAATGTTTGTGCGTTTATTTCACTATTATGCGGGTAAGACCTGTGACAAGAGTTGGGTGTTTATTATGTGAATCCATCGTCGTTTTTTTTTTTTTTTAAGAAATTTTCTGTTGACTCCCTCATCCCAACAAGTATTATTGTACAGGTTGGGCAGATAAAATTCATGGGATGACCGTCCCAGCTGATGGAGATTATCATGTTCAGACATTGCATGAACCAATTGGTGTAGCCGGACAAATTATACCTTGGAACTTTCCTTTACTAATGTTTGCTTGGAAAGTTGGACCAGCTCTAGCATGTGGTAATACTATTGTCCTGAAGACTGCTGAACAAACACCACTAACAGCTCTCTTTGTGGCTAAACTATTTCTTGAGGTCAGCTCCTAACCCAAGCTATGCTTTCCCTGTCTCTTAAGCATGGACACAGTCAAATATCTAGTCATGAAGACATAAACTGAACATTGTTAGTTGAGCCTTTCATTGCTTAGTCTCCTGAAACATAGCTCTAGTGACAATTCATTCTACTTTTAAGTACCAAAAAAATTGGAAAGCCAATGATGCAAGATCACGTTTTTCTAGTTGGGGAAACCACCTCTTCACCTACATGGTCAGAATGGAGGGAACCTCTTTTCTAATTAATAATTTCTACCTAATTGGATACAGGCGATGAACTTAAAAATATACTTATATTCCCATTTTGCTTTGTCAATGTCTACTTAATATATGATGTCTGCACTATATTTATGAACAATCAGAAAATATTCATGAATTTTTTTTTTTTTTTGAAGTCATGTGGTATATTCATTACCTCAATAGTTTTGGAGCAATGTTGCAGAATCTATAAAGAATTGCAGAATGCTTTGATATGATATGTCGATTGTCAATGAAGTACTCTGGCATTTAGTTCTGCTGACCATTTCAGTTACATTAGTGCTTCCCAAGATAATTTGTATTTTGTAATCTTCACCCTTTTGGGCAGGCTGGTCTTCCAGAAGGTGTTCTGAATATAGTTTCTGGGTATGGTCCAACTGCTGGCGCAGCTCTTGCAAGTCATATGGATGTGGACAAGGTATTTTGGAACCAAGCAACTTGGACTCTCTTATTGCTATGCAGTTTTGCAATGAGTCAAGGATGAACCTGTCTTGATGTTAAACATTTTTTTGTTCTAATTCTAATCTTGGCAGTCCATATTGCTAAACATGTTAAAGGTACTGTCTGTCATAGTGCATTTTATTTGAGTATGGTCTGAATCCCACCCATATAAGTCTATTTCATGTTTGCTTGTTGCCTGCTACACAGAATAATGACTTCATCATCTTCGAGGGACATTAAATTAAAACTGATGAGATATTTGGGAAAATTGGTTCTGTGATACTGTCTAGTGTTAATGTAAGAACTGTGGCATCCATTTGTTTATTGTCTGTGTGAGTGTGTCCTTCAGCTTTGAGCCTACACTTTACATAAGGGGTAACTAAACCATTTTTATCAACTTATTAAGTTAAAATATATATTCTATTTTTGCAGCTAGCATTTACTGGCTCGACAGATACTGGAAAAATTGTACTTGAATTGGCTGCAAAAAGCAATCTTAAGCCAGTGACGTTGGAGCTTGGAGGGAAATCACCTTTCATAGTGTGCGAGGATGCTGATGTTGACAAGGCTGTTGAAGTTGCACACTTTGCTCTGTTCTTTAATCAGGTTATTCAGTCAGATTTCATCGCTTCCTTGAACCTAAATATGCACGTCACAGAAGAAAGCTTATGCCTAATGTTGGTTCTTTATAGGGGCAATGTTGCTGTGCTGGGTCTCGCACTTTTGTACATGAACGTGTCTATGATGAGTTCTTGGAGAAATCAAAGAAAAGGGCTTTGAGACGTGTTGTTGGGGATCCATTCAAAAAAGGTGTTGAACAAGGTCCTCAGGTAATTTTCTTTCAAAGTGACCACTGCGTTGTGCTTAACTCTCTTGTCTTTTCCTTCTTTCTTTATTTTACTTTCTTGTTTCCTCCTTACTAATCACGAGTGCATGAAAAGAAGTTGACGTTTAAATAGAACAATACATTCTTGATCATACTCTCTGGTGTAACTAAAGAACACACTATTTCACGGCCTTCGCAAAATTCTCAGATTGACCTGGAACAATTTGAGAAAGTCCTTAGATACATAAGGTCTGGGATTGAAAGCAATGCTACCCTTGAATGTGGGGGTGATAGATTGGGCTCAAAAGGATTCTTTGTCCAGCCAACTGTCTTCTCAAATGTTCAGGTATTGATTATTTGCCACAAATAATTTGCATAAAGGGAGTAAGACAAGATTCTATGTAGAAGCTTTTTCTAACACGGGCTAATGATTAGGATGACATGTTGATAGCACAAGACGAAATCTTTGGCCCAGTTCAGTCCATCTTGAAATTCAAGTGAGTGAAATTTGATGCTCCACTTGCTTACATAAAAATTTTAATCAAATAGATTCCGCAGATATACGGTGAAACATCATCCTATTATTGGTGGATTCTTTTAAATAAACTATTTTCATCCTCCATCATTAATTCATGCTGCAAGTGACCCCCATGAATAAAAAGACAGCCATTTTATAAAATCCTAATACAATATACAACAAAAACCAATTATATTGATTTTAATGTAGCATCATGGGATTTTTGTAATAAATTTTACTTATGCTAGGGACATTGATGAAGTAATTGAAAGGGCAAATAGAACACGTTATGGTCTAGCGGCAGGCGTGTTTACTAAGAACGTGAACACGGCCAACACATTGATGCGGGCATTGAGAGCTGGAACTGTGTGGATTAATTGCTTTGATGTTTTTGACGCTGCAATTCCTTTTGGTGGGTACAAGATGAGTGGTATTGGCAGAGAGAAAGGAATCTACAGTCTTCACAACTACCTCCAGGTGAAAGCTGTTGTCTCACCCTTGAAGAATCCTGCCTGGATATAGACACCATACCTGTGCTTTTTGTGAGTCCCACATTGTCCAATATTTTAAATTTCTTTAGTTTCAAATACCACTGTTTCTGTATCTTTTGAACTTCATCACTTAACTTGGTTTCATTTAAATTACTTTTTTTTTTTTAATTTATCAAATTTCCTACTGGTTTAATAGTCTTTGTAACTTGTGTAAAGTCCACAATTGAAGTAATTCTGTACTAATTGCTCTTAATTATATTTAGGAGTTTGTTGAAAAAATAGTTTTAAAAAATAAAATAAAAAGAATTGAAAGAAACATAAAAGCTAACAAAAATTCTTATTTTAACGGAGTGGAATATTTATTTTCGATTCTCGTTTAATTTGCAGTTATATGTTTTATATTATATTTCTTTACTCAAATCAATTATCGTTTTAAATAATTTGAAAGACGGTATAAAATTTAGTTTAGTTAGGTACAGTAAAAGTCCTTAGAGCATAAGAAATAAAAGGAAATTTTATTGTGGGTTTCATGTTTGAGTTGTTTGAAAGGGGAGAAAATTGTTTAAAATTAGAAAAAGTTATTTGAATAAGCACTCTGACCATATTTATATGTTCCTTAGTTTTTCTTATCAATTTATTATTTGTATGATTTGGTAGAAAGATACAATTGTAAAAATAATCTCTCATTCAACGATTTCATTTAATATTATAATAATTATTATAAATTTTTATAAAAAAATTATTATTATATTATTAAATATAATTAATATTATAATAATTATTATAAGCTTTTATAGAAATAAAAAAAATTATTATTATATTATTAAATGTAATTGTTAGATGAATGTATGTTAAAAAGTTGAATTAATATTTATCCTTTGCTAAACTTCTGTATTCATATGTTCTCTCTTTTTTTTTAAACAACTATATTTTATGAAACTCGATCTTATTCGCGTTTAAGACTATTATGAATGAAAATCATCCTCTCTAGATATTTAATATAATTATATATTAAGATTTAAACTCAGTATCACGAATGTTAAATAAATTCATATAAATTAATTCATGTTTGATACTGATAACTGCTTCCTCTATTTTTGACATTTTTTTAATATCATTTTGTTTTGTTTTATAACAGTATTTAATAGATTTTTAAATTACATTTAAGAAAATTAAGTATAATGTAAAGAGGACAAATTTTCCATATTTTAAATTTTTTGGGCTATCCTTGCTCTGAAATAGATATTTCAAAATGTAATTTAATATTCCTAAACGAAGGAAAATGGTCCAAGAATATTTAAATGTATGAAAAATAACCTTAATATACCATTATGATATAAGATATATTTGGATCTTTATAAAAAATTTAAACTATTAAATATTCTCTCATAAATTTTTTAATTATTTTGGTTTCTCTAAAACATAAATATATGTTTATTAAGTCTATATTAACGACAGATATGTTTTAACTAAAATTCTTAAAAGTTTTAATTAATTCTAATAGAGTAAATATTTGCCTAAAATAAAACCTAACTTTAAATATTTATTTTATTGATTTGATTTGTTTCAAGTTAATAGGTTTGGACATTGATATCCTAATTAAATGACATGATTCTTGGTGCAGAATTTTTTACTACTCTTAACTAAGTGTGATTTAAAGGATAGATGATATCTAATAGAAAAGAAGTGTAACATCTGACCTTATTCCAAGCCCTTAGATGGGAATGTGAACCGAGGTCCAAACGCTACGCAATCCTTCAACCTTAAAATAAAGTTGTTGGGACTCTAAACTTTTTAGATTGTGGATTGATCGGACCTAAATAACTTAATTTTAAGTAAAATATGTGGTAACAATTTTTAATTATAGACCAAGTTTTTGAAATATATGATTTCTACTCTTTAAAGCTTGTTTTATTTATAGAGACGACTAAGGACGAGACCTATAATTTAGACAATACTGATAATAATTTGAATATGAAATTTTAGAATTAAAATTGATTTGGTTTGATTTAATTAGATGTATATACATATACAAGAAATCACAATTTTAATATGAAATATATTAAAGATATCGATAAATTTTTATAAATTTAATATCTTGAAAAAAGTTACATATACCAGAAATCGTATTTTATCCTATAATTATCGGAAGACGATTGTAATTTACTCAGTTGACCGAATCCAAGGACATATGGAATGGGTTGAACATTGAACAGCAATCCCGAGAGAAAAGAAAGATAAACTTGACTAAAAATTTTGTTGTATCCAAATAAATATCTGCCACTGCGAGGACCACGCCGACCAAATTGTTGTGAGGATGATATCAGGGGCCACTGCTTCGCGTTTCTGCTTCAACAACCCACCTTCTTCATTTTTTGTACTTAAGTTGTTAATGCGCTATGTAGATATTAAAAACACCCACATAATTGAAAAGTTTTGTTAAGTGTCTAAGCGTGGAAGGGTAGTAGTTGTTTCTTCTAAATTATTGTCCAATTTCGTGTGGTGGTGGCAATCCAAGAATGAAAGCATGGAGTTACGTCTTATGATAATAAATATGAGCGCGTGATTATGCCTAATATGAAAACGACACTGCTTAATAATGGTTAGTGATTTTCCAATTTCCAAGCATGAATGCAATTGCATGTATGTATATTCGTTATACGACAGCTCTCCCAGTGGACCCGGTGCAACTAATGATTTGAAAGGACAAACAAAGATTTCTAACTAAACTACATAAACCACGTAAAGTCTTTTGACAAATTAAGAGAACCCACCTTGCCCTGTTTAACTTCTTTCTCCACTGTGGACCTTAATTTCTAGCCCCTTAAATCATACCTCCCCAGCTAACTTATGTCCCATCAGAATGTTTTCATTTGGTTTTCTTTTAGAAGATGTATCAAAAAAGTAAAATAAATTATTTTAGTTGAAAGCATTGTCATTTTCTCGGTGCAATCGTCAACGTGACTTTTTCCTTTCTTTATTTTAATTCAGATTTCCGAAGGATAACACTTTTCTTGTCATATAGGCCTTAGATCTTTCTTCTTCTTTTTTGTTAAATAATTGTGATATAGAAAGGAAACGCGTTATATTAGGCATAAGGTGATTGGTCCACGTGAAGCCTCGGATTGTTTAGTCAAATATCATAATTCAGTTTGCGACTGATTCAAGAACCCATTGCATGAAATTGTGACCGCAGTTAACATGAGCTGTGGGAAAACGGAGGATTTTTCATCATTTTATGTACGTAAAAATTATTTATTTTCTTTACTTAATTTTATTTCTCTGACATAAATTCGCAAGGTTGATATTAACAAATTCAGATTATATATATTCAATTTTATTATGCTATAAATATCCCCTCCCGAGTCTCTGTCTCCTGCGAAGTACAGACAAGTTCATCGTTTTCGTCGTATCTGGTTGTGGATGTGTTCGTTTTTGTCTTCTGCAGCATTTCTCAACCTCAATTAACTTTTTTAAAAATGTATAACTAATATATAAAATTCAGAGGGTTATCTTAGGTACTTTTTATACGGTTTCAGTGTTTCTTGCGTGAGGTACGTGAAAAATGCTTTTTAGAACAAAAATATTATAACAATTGTCGAGAGTAACTATTTTCAAGTTATGATTGAGTGTTGCATGGCTATTAGATGAAAAGTTTTTGGATACATATATTTGTAGTCGAGTTTTAATCATTGACAAATAACTTTTGTTACATCGGGTTTGTACGGTAAATATTTATCTAAGATTCTCGTATATCCAATTAAAACATTGAAATATGAATTGTACGTTGTTAAAGAAAAACGATGAACTTTTGCATCAAAGTAAGTTTGATATTTAAAAGTGAGATAAAAGCAGAATAATTAGACTCATTAATTGATAATGGAATTTGGCTAAAAAAACTTATATTTCTATATTACTAATAGATTTTTTACTAGGAGAAAGGAAAGTACACTAGTATTTACAGGAAAAAAAATTTAAATTATTCATATCACACAATCTAATTACATCCAGAAACTAAAACTATTTTCTGTTGGCTCTCTCTCGTTGAATTACATATATGTTTTTTTTTCATTTTGAGAATGAGGGAAGGCTTCAATTTATAGTAGAATATGAGTTCATATGCTTTGCATAAATTAAGGAACGAAACATACTCCATATTTCATGGCTTTTTTCTTTTCCACCTTTCCATTCTTGCTTTTGTGATGATGGCTCCTTCTTTCATGGATTTTCAATAATCTCCCACTTGAGGACTGATTTCAATCTATCATCACACCTTGATTAATGCACTAGTCTTCTTTGATCTGTTATTCTAGCAGATCAACTGAAGTTGAGTACAACTTCAGTTTGTCAATGATCACCACCTTCATTAGCATATCTGTTGGGTTCTTGTTTACCACAATCTTCTTTAATGTTAGCACTTCATCCTCAAGCAAAGATATGATGAAATGATAATGTATGTCAATGTGCTTAGTTCTAGAGTGAAATGCAGAATTCTTTGTCAGATGTATTGCACTCAAACTATCACTGTGCAAAACACTCCTTTCTTGGATGAATCCCAGCTCTGCCAACAATCCTTGAAGTCATATCAATTCTTTGTTGGCTTCTATTACTGCTACATACTCAGTCTCTGTAGTAGATAAAGCAACAATGTTTTGTATCCGTGACTGTTGTCGCCGTCCTCCAATATATGCGAGCGGTCGCGACGCGATAGTTTGTGACTCGCATTTTCTAAAATGTGGTTATCACTCTTAGGATGTTCGATAAGCGAACTACCCTTAAGAGTGGGGTTTTCGTAAAAAGAGGTTTTTATTGAGTCGCCACCAATGTTTTAACCATAAACATTGAAAAAAAGAAAAAGAAAAGGCGTTGGTTTAAAAAAACTAACTTTGGTCATTATAACCAGAGTTGGGTAAGAGAGTTAGTTACGTGTGGGGACGGTGTTAACACCCTACAACGCCCCTTTCGGGTTCCTATGATGGATTAATTCTAAAACAAATATACATAAATTATGTTTTTACCCTATTTATTCATCTATTTGCAGTATTTATTAAAATATCTACATGACCGTAATTTTAAATGCACACAAAGGAAAGCAATAAAAGGAAAGCGATAAAAGAGAAGGAATTGAAAAGAACCTCCAAAGCGAGTTTTTATAAATTTTGAAATTTGAGGACGCTTTTTGGAAATCCGCTTCTACTACACGATCACTCCTCCCTCGAATAATAAATTTATTAAACTACTGAGAGTCAGATGTCTCAAAAGGAGACTTCCTTAACCAATTTTGCCTAAACGGACTATTGGAAAGACTACTCGGACCTCTAGAACAGTGCAAAAAATGTCCATAAGTGTCTCAGAGCATGAGAGAGTCTGGAAAGGTGTGTGAAATTGTCAGAATCAGAGTCTTATTTATAGGCTCGCTCACCCAAGATGCCGGGACAGCTGTCCTGGATTTTGTCAGGCAGGATGACCGTCTGGGATTTTGGGACGGTCATCCCAAACTTCCAAAGAGGGTGGGAGGACCATCTGGAATTTGGGACAGTCGTCCCAGACCACTAAGAAAGTTGGAACGATCGTTCCAAATTCGGGACGACCATCTCGAGCTAGTCAAACAGGTGGGACGATCGTTTGAGATTTGGGATGGTCGTCCCGGCTTTTTTGACAAAATTTCTAATTTTTATTTTCTAAGAAAACCCTCATTTTCTTAAATGAAGTCTAGCTAACATTACTAGGGGTCCTATGAAGCCTTGTCCATCTTCAAAACGGAGGATTTCTGAACTTGTTGTATGGTCGGGCAAGATTTGGGGTCTATAGTGACATCCAACTAACAGTTGTAGTTCCAATCGTGAAAACAAAACCGGTGGTGCTTCTTCGATGATCAACTTCACCTCCAAAGTCTGCATCTATATAGCCCTGTAATTTTATATCTCCTTTTTCAAAATATAGACATTTTTCTGTTGTGCCTCGTAAATACCTCAAAATCCATTTGACTACTTCCCAATGAGCTTTTCCTAGATTTGCCATAAATCTGCTTACAACTCCCATTGCATGGCCAATGTCTGGCCTCGTACAGACCATCGCGTATATCAAACTTCGAATGGTTGAAGCATACGAAATCTTAGCCATAAACTTTTTTTCTTCTTTTGTCTCAGGGGACTGATCCTTCGATAGACGAAAATGACTGGCCAAAGGTGTACAGACTGGTTTGGCCTTATCCATGTTAAATCTTTGTAAAACACGATTGATGTATTCCGCTTGAGATAACTGCAAAACTCCTTTTTGCTTATCTCTCGTGATTTGCATTCCAAGAATCTTCTTTGTTGGGCCTAAGTCCTTCATGTCAAATTCTTTTAACAACTGCATCTTCAAATTTCTGATATCTTTCATATTGGAACCTGTTACTAACATATCATCAACATAAGGTAACAATATGATATAGCTGAACTTATACCTCTTGAAGAAACAATAGTGATCAACATTGCACTTTTGGAAACTTTCCTTGTGCATGAAACTTTCAAACTTCCTATACCACTGTCTTGGAGCTTGTTTCAGACCGTACAAGCTCTTCTTTAATTTTCACACCATGTTCTTCTTCTTTTCTTCTAAAAGACCTTCAGGCTGGTGCATGTAGATCTTCTCATCCAAATATCCGTGAAGAAATGCAGTCTTCACATTTAATTGATCTAGGTAGAGCTCTTCACTAGCCACAATACTTAACACAATCCTAATAGTATTGAGTTACAATTGGAGCAAATATTTTAGTGTAGTAAACTCCTTCTTTTTGCTGAAATCCTTTGACAACCAGTTGGGCTTGTATCTCTTGGAATCATCATGGTCTTCCTTAACCCGATACACCCATTTGTTGTGAAGTGCTTTCTTTCTCATAAGTAACTTGACTAGTTCCCATGTCTGATTAGAGATTAAAGACTTCGTCTCGTCTTTCATGGCAAGTTTCCACTTGCTAACATCCGTGGTTTAACAAGCTTCCATATAATCTTCAGGCTCCCCTCCATCAGTCAACAACATGTAATCCATGTATCACCTGTTTGGTACATGAAGGCGGGATGATCTTCTTAATTCAGGAGTTGGAGTAGAAGGTTGTAGTTGCACATTTTTTTCTTCATTTGATTTCGTTGACTGAGGACTCCTCACTATAGGCCTTTCTGGGACATCTTTCACAACTCGACTCTGAGTTGCTGAAACTTGTTTTATGCATGTCCTTGTGAAAGAATTAATGGTTGAGTTCAAGAGGGGGGGTGAATTGAACTTTAAAACTTTTTTATTCTTTGTTTTACTCTATATATACAGAATTGATCTATCTTTTGAAAGATACAACACACTACTTGAGAAAACTTGTGAAATCAATCTGTGAAACTTTCATATACGTGACTTTCTCTGCATTCAAGAATCTTTTCATATCATAAGGTGCTGTGATCAGAATTGTGGTCAATCAAAGAGAGAAAGTGCTGTTAGAATTTGTTCTGGACAATTAGAACTTCAAGTCCAGGTTTTTTCTTTCCATACTCTTTTGTAAAAGTGTGATTGTGCAGGTTGGATTGTGATCTGCACTTGGTACAGTAACTGGATTTGGTTACTGGGTGGTTTTCAAGATTCTATCTTGTGGGTTTGCAAGATAGTTCTTAGGGTAGATTGGTGAGTATCTACTGGTTGTAATTTTCACTTGGAATTAGTGGAACTTGACAGGTTTGTCAAGAACTGGATGTAGCTTCTGGATTAGAGTGAACCAGTATAAATTTGTGTGTTAAATTTCTTCTTTCATCTCTTTTATTTTCTGTCTATAAACTTGCTGTGTTTAAACCAAATTACCTTTGCAAAAATTGAATAAAGATAACTCATTCTTCCAAAAGAAAGTAAGTTTTGCGAAAAAGTTTTAAAGTTCAATTCACCCCCCCCTCTTGAACTCAACCATTAATTCTTTCAATTGGTACCAGAGCTGGTTCTTGTAAGCTACTAAAGAAATCGGTCCAATGGCTGAGGGAAAGATGAATTTTTCAGAAGGAGCCTCCATAAACAGGCCTCCACTTTTTTCTGGTGTGAATTATTCTTTCTGGAAGGTTAGAATGAAAATATTTATTGAATCTCTTGATAGAGGCATTTGGGAAACAATTGTTAATGGTCCTTACAAACCAACTCATACAGTAGATGGTAAAGTAGTTGAAAAAGATTGGGCTGAATTAACTGATGTAGAAAATAGGAGAGTCCAATATGATTATACTGCAAAAAATATTATTACCTCTGCTTTAAATCTTGATGAGTTTTTCAGGGTATCTCAGTGTGCCTCTGCCAAAGAGATGTGGGAAATTTTAGAGGTCACACATGAAGGAACATCTGATGTGAAAAGGGCAAGAAAGCATGAGTTAATCAGGGACTATGAATTGTTTAAAATGCAGCAAGGAGAAATAATTGCAGATGTGCAGAAAAGGTTCACGCACATAGTCAATCATCTAATTGGGTTAGGAAAGATTTTTGACAAAGAAGAGTTGAACATCAAAATCTTAAAGTGTTTGGACAGAACGTGGCAACCAAAGGTGACAGCTATATCAGAATCAAGAGACTTGACTGAAATGTCTACCGCTTCACTTTTTGGTAAGTTAAGGGAACATGAGTTGGAAATCAATCGGTTCAAAGAACAAGAGAATGCAGAAAAGAAAAGTAGAAATATTGTTCTCAAGACGATTGAAGAAAACAGTGGATCTGAAGAAGATGAATCAGAGAACCTGACTTTGTTGGTTAAGAAATTTGGGAAATTTCTTAGAAGAAAGAACAAAACTGGCCAAGTAAAAAGGTACAATGATAAAAAGACTGAATCTGTTCAAAATACTATTACTTGTTATTCTTGTGGTAAACAGGGTCACATAAAGAGTGATTGTCCGGAAAAGACCAAGAATCAGAACAAGAAAGAATCAAGATACAAAGGGAAAAAGGCCTATATAGCCTGGCAAGACAATGATTCATCTTCCAGCTCTGAATCCGAAAGTGAAGAGGTGAACCTGTGTTTGATGGCTGGCTGTGAATCCTCTTCATCACATGTAAGTTCAACTCCTACAGAGAATGAAATGAATTACAACACATTACTAAATGCTTTCAATGAAATGCATAGTGAAGCCAAAAATTTATCTCATACAAATAATCGGTTGAAAGGTTTAAATAACTGGTTAGAAAATAGAGTTAAAGTTCTGGAAAAAGAACTATTAGAAAGCAAAACAGATTTAGAACATCTAGATATTATCTATTCATCTGCGGATAATGTTGCTGTTAATAAGAATTGTGAAAAGTGTATTGTTTTACAAAATAAGGTTGATTACTTGACTAAAACCTTGACAAAATTTACTCAAGGTAAAGAGAATTTAGATGCACTTCTTGGGTCTCAAAACTGTGTGTTTGAACATTCTGGAATCGGGTACAAACCTAAGAATGGGGTAAAAACTAAAAAATATTTGAACTTCTTTTCATACAGAAAAACAACAGCATCCCCTTTCTCATCTTGTCATTACTGCATGAAGAAAGGACATACTATAAAATTCTGTCATGCTAGAAAATATTTTGTGCCGCAAGGTAGGAAGAGATGGGTTCCAAAACATGTTAAACAGAAAATTTGACTCCTAAGGACCCAAAATACGTAAGGGTACCAAATACTTGATGTTTGATCTTTCAGGAACAGCAACAAGAGTCCCTTTGGTACCTAGACAATGGATGCTCAAGGCACATGACAGGTGACATTTCAAAATTCCGAGAAGTTGAAATTGAAGAATGGAGATCATGTGACTTTTGAAGACAACAACAAGGGAAGAATTCTAGGTTCTGGAGATATTGGAGATAGTGAATCAGTAACCATTCACAATGTTCTTCTTGTTGAAGGTCTCAAGCACAATCTGATAAGCATAAGTCAGTTATGTGATCTTGGTCACAAAGTCATTTTCAAACCGGAAAAGTGCCTTATCTCGTGAGCCAGAATCTGACACGGTAATGTTGGTAGGTAAGAGGTTAAATAACATATACATGTTAGATATCAAGCAGTCTATATCATCTCAAAGTTGTCTTCTTACTAAAGAAGAAGAATCTTGGTTGTGGCATAGAAGGCTTGCTCATATACATCTTAACCATCTTGACAAACCGATTTCAAAAGAATTAGTTTCTGAGTCGCCTAAGCTTCAAATCTTGAAAGACAAAATCTGTGAAGCTTGTTTGAAAGGCAAACAAACTAGAAAATCTTTTTCAAACAAAAACATTGTTTCAACTTCTAGACCTTTAGAACTGCTTCACATGGATTTGGTTGGTCCTTCAAGGAATAAAAGCCTAGGTGGTAATCTTTATATCATGGTAATTGTTGATGACTTTTCCAGATTTACCTGGACTATTTTTCTTAAAGCCAAATCTGATTCTTACAAATCTTTCAAAAAGCTTGCCAAGGTTTTACATAATGAAAAAGGGTATTTCATTACATCTATTCAAAGTGACAATGGTGGAGAATTTGTAAATGAAAAGTTTGAATCATTTTGTGAAAAGTTTGGCATAAAACACAATTTTTCTGCTCCAAGAACTCCTCAACAGAACGGTGTTGTGGAAAGAAAGAACAGATCCATTGTGGAACTTGCTAGAACAATGTTGTGTGAAAATTCTTTACCTAAATACTTTTGGGCAGATGCAGTAAACACTGCTTGTCATGTTTTGAATAGAGTCTTGATTAGATCCATGCTAAAGAAAACCCCATATGAACTGTACAAAGGAAGAAAACCCAACATAAACTATTTCAGGGTTTTTGGATGTACATGTTTTGTTTTAAACAATGGGAAAGAAAATATTGGCAAGTTTGATGAAAAATCTGACAAAGGAATTTTTCTTGGTTACTCAACTCACGGCCATGCATATAGAGTTTACAATTTAAGATTGAAATCAGTTGAAGAATCAGTACATGTTGTGTTTAATGAGTCTCCTCTAGTGGTGCAGAATAGAACAACAGGTACTGTAGATGAAGAAGAATTAACTGATAATTCTTATCAGTTGAAACATGCCAGAAACACAGATCAGTGTACTGTTGAAGAAGATGATCCATCAGTGGACCCTGCAAAAGCTGAGTCACCAACAATTACTGAAGAACAGGAAGAAGATGTTCTGGAAGAGCTTCCTAAAGAGTGGATTGTCCCAAGAGATCTCTCTCTAGACAATGTCATCGGGCAAATTAATAAGGGAGTATCTACTAGACATTCTCTTAACCAATTCTGTAATCATATGGCATTCATTTCACAAATAGAGCCTAAGACAGTTAAAGAAGCATTAAATGATGAATACTGGGTTAGTGCCATGCATGATGAGCTTAATCAATTTGAAAGAAATAAAGTGTGGGAATTAGTTCCTAAAATCAAAGATATCAATGTAATTGGTACTAAGTGGGTATTCAAAAACAAGCTAGATGAACACGGCATTATTACTAGAAATAAAGCTAGGTTGGTAGCCAAAGGGTATAACCAACAAGAGGGTATCGATTTTGATGAAACCTTTGCACCTGTAGCTAGACTTGAAGCTGTTAGATTATTATTAGCTTATGCCTGTATAAGTGGTTTCAGATTACTACAGATGGATGTAAAGAGTGCCTTTCTTAATGGACTCATCAATGAAGAAGTATATGTTTCTCAACCTCCTGGGTTTGAAGATCACAAGCATCCTGACCATGTCTACAAATTGAAAAAGGCCCTTTATGGTTTAAAGCAAGCACCTAGACAATGGTATGAGAGGTTAAGTAACTTCCTAATTGATCAAGGGTACAAGCGAGGTGAGGTTGATAAAACTCTATTCATTAAGAAATCTGGAACTGGCATTATTCTGGTGCAGGTGTATGTGGATGATATCATTTTCGGTTCCACTAATAATGCCATGTGTAATAAGTTTGTAAAAGAAATGCAAAGTGAATTTGAAATGTCTATGATGGGAGAATTGAATTTCTTCCTTGGTCTCCAGGTTAAACAATTAAGAAATGGCATTTTTCTTAGTCAATCTAAATACTGCAATGAATTGTTAAAGAAATTTGATATGCAAAATTGCAAGGAGTCCTCTACACCCATGTCTACTAACTGTTGTCTAGACTTAGATGAAAAATGAAAACCTGTTGATCAAACTTAATATAGAGGTTTGATTGGTTCACTACTATATCTAACTGCTAGTAGACCTGACATTATGTTTAGTGTGTGCCTTTGTGCAAGATTTCAGGCAAATCCAAAGGAATCACATCTTACCGCTGCCAAAAGGATTCTGAAGTACCTTAAGGGAACAGTTAATGTTGGACTATGGTATCCTGAAGGTGCATCCCTTAAACTTGTTGGATTTTCTCGATTCTGACTTTGCAGGATGTAGATTGGACAGAAAAAGTACCTCTGGTACTTGTCATTTACTGGGAGCAGTCTTATATCGTGGCACAGCAAAAAGCAAGCATGTGTTGCTCTGTCAACTGCAGAAGCTGAATACATTGCAGCTGGGAGCTGTTGTGCTCAAATCATCTACCTCAAGCAACAACTGACAGATTATGGAGTGACTCTAAACAAGGTACCTCTGGTTTGCGACAATACTAGTGCAATAAACTTAACTAAAAATCCTATTCAACACTCTAGAACTAAGCATATTGAAATTAGACATCACTTTATTAGAGAACACGTATCTAGGGGTGACTGTGAGATATTATTCATTGAATCTGAAAAACAGTTAGCTGATTTATTCACTAAACCACTTCCTAGAGATAGACTTAATATGCTTAGGACTGAATTAGGAATTCTAGATATATCTAGTATTGCATAACTGATTCTTTACAGTGATTGTATGCTTTTTAACAGGCTGATAACAAGTTCAATCGATTAATAATTGCATGAATAACTTGATATTATTTGTTTCAATCGATTGAAATTGCGAAATAATCTGTTGATTTCCTGATTCTTACTCTCTGGTATTGATATGTTATCAGTTCAATCGATTAGATAAGCTTTTAATCGATTTATTTCATTAACCTTGTAGCTCTGCATACTTTCTTCTATAAATCAATCGATTAAATCTTCGATTCAATCGATTGAATTTACTTATGATACTCTGCATGATTGTTTCTTACAATAACAATCGATTTAATTCTCGATTCAATCGGTTTATTTTACTTCTGAGTATCTGCGATTACAAAATCAATTGGTTTCACGGAATATCAATTGATTATTTTTTTTGGGCTAGTTGTATGTACTTTGTCTCTAAACAATTTCTGCAGAGTAAATTGAAAGCATTTACAACAAGATAAACTTCAGCTACTCTCTTTAATATCTAAGATTTCCAATAAAAGCTGATTGACCCTGATTGGATATCTACTGTAAGGGTAATTAAAGTGTACAGTAGCAATTCTCTCTCCTCTTTTATCATCACTGTGCGGAAGCAGTAATGCAATAAAGACAAAACTGTAAAGTTGAAGAGTTCGTGTGCTCTCATTTCTAAAGAAAACAGTAGTATTTTTTTCTTCTTGAATCATCCTTTCTTCTCGGTTCTTTTCTGTTCATTCCAAAAATTCAAGCATGCTCAAACGTACTAAATCCGGTAGGAAGAAGTCCAGCAGAGGCGAGTCTTCTAATGCAAGGCAAGAACCAAATGTTGGAGGTCGAATTGAAACTTGGTTCAATGGGGACCAAGAGAAAATGGATTTGTTTATCCATGAATTGAGCAGGAAGCAAGTCAACATTCCGAAGATGTTAAAGTTCTCCTGGTTTGATGCCGAAGGATTCAGAGGCATTCGAAAGCTACTGCAACACCAAAAGCTTCAGAAGTTTCTGGAGTTAAATGGTAGGATTTATCCTGATTTGATTAAAGTTTTCTTCACAAATTTATCCTTTGAAGGTTCCACTTTGAAAACCCAAGTTAAAGGTGTAGACATTGAAATTTCACCCAACATCTGGAAGGAGGTTGCTGGAATAAAGGATGTTGGTGTAAAAGTCACCAAAGGATACACTTCAGATGTGGACGAATTTAATAAAGTTCAGTACTTTCGGTCATGCATGAAGAATACTCGTGATTCTGTTAGCTCTTTCAATACTGGGAAGCTAAAACTGGAAGAAAGAATTCTCGCTTTCATTGTGTCGTGGCAGCTCACACCCAGGGGGAGCAATCATGCGGTGCTAAACGAAGGAGATTTAGTACTGATGTACTGCATTCACCACAGGATACGGGTGAACTGGGTCTTCGTCATCAAGGACCACATGATCAAAGCCAAGAGACTTAGTGATTTCAGGTATCCTTATGCTATTCTGATTTCTAAGTTTTCAACACATTTTGGTGTCAATGTAGAAGGAGAACTTGTTGAAACCGTCCGACCAACGAATGAAATAAATAATTATGTGCTTCACAAAATGGGATTCATTAAAATTAATGGTGAATGGATCTCGAAAGAAGATGCTGGGAGAAGTGAAGAAAGTAAAGAAGAAGAGCAAGAGGAAGGAATCAACACTGATATTCCTGGAACTTCTGCAGCACGTCCGTCTGATCCAATGGAAGAAGTGACCCCACTGGAAATGATTCCATACAATCCACCGCCTGACCGTGGCACGCCTCTGTCTCAGTTCGAAAGAACAATGTTACATCAAATGAGCGAACTGCATTCAGACCAAAGGAGGCATATGCAGATGACTGCTGCTCTGAGGGCTCGACAGCATTATTTGGATGAAAATTTCATTGCAAGGTTCCAGCATATTGATAATCAACTAGAAGACATTTACAACAGGATTGTGGAACTACAATTCAATCAAGGCCCCGGGGACGAATGAAGACTTTTTATGTTTCTGTTATTCTGTTTTCTTTTCTTAGTTTTTAATGTTCTGTTTTATATTCGGGGTACCCACGTGGCCCCATTGGACTGTAACTAAAACAATCTATTTGATGCAGTCAAATAGGGGGAGAAGTATTTTGCTTAAAACTGTCACTACACACACACCACAAAATATATGTCTCTGGTCTGTTATTTTTTATGCAGGTGCAGTGGTTATTTGTCTCCATCAAATAGGGGGAGATTGAAGCACTTGGTGGATTTGATGAAGACATAGATATAGCTTAGGTTGTGGGTGTGTAGATGATTAGGTTTTTAGTTTAAGCACTTAATCTCTTGATAGTCCATTATATTTTGTGATAAGCACCTTAAAACATTGCATCTCATTGAAAATCATTTTCTGCATGAAAAACTCACATTCAAGTATTAAAAGAACAAACTAAGTTTTTTTTTTAATCTGTTGAAAAAGATTTTCAATCTGTTAAAATCACTTAACAGAATAAGTGGTCATACATAATCGTATTTTCAATTGATTGATTCGCAGAATCAACAAGTTAAAATAACTTAGTGAATTTTTTCAAATATCATGGTTTCGCATTTTCAATCTGTTGAAATGATTTTCAATCGATTAAAACAGAGAACTATCATTTTTTCTAAAGTCTGTTTCAATCCATTGAAAACTCGAAACAATCGATTGAATGAACTTTTAAATGAAATCAATCGATTGAATCGTGGTTTCAATCGATTGAAATGTAATCTAATCGATCATAGTTTCATTCTGATCGATCATAACTCTGATCTGATCGATCATACTTCAGCTTCTAATCGATCGAGTCTCTTCTAACCTGTTATACTTCAAACTAATCGATCTTGTGACTCTCTGAAACAGCTTTTTGACAGATGAAACGTTTTGATTCTTTGTTTTACTCTATATATACAGAATTGATCTATCTTTTGAAAGATACAACACACTACTTGAGAAAACTTGTGAAATCAATCTGTGAAACTTTCATATACGTGACTTTCTCTGCATTCAAGAATCTTTTCATATCATAAGGTGCTGTGATCAGAATTGTGGTCAATCAAAGAGAGAAAGTGCTGTTAGAATTTGTTCTGGACAATTAGAACTTCAAGTCCAGGTTTTTTCTTTCCATACTCTTTTGTAAAAGTGTGATTGTGCAGGTTGGATTGTGATCTGCACTTGGTACAAGAACTCGGATTTGGTTACTCGGGTGGTTTTCAAGATTCTATCTTGTGGGTTTGCAAGATAGTTCTTAGGGTAGATTGGTGAGTATCTACCTGGTTGTAATTTTCACTTGGAATTAGTGGAACTTGACAGGTTTGTCAAGAACTGGATGTAGCTCTGGATTAGAGTGAACCAGTATAAATTTATGTGTTAAATTTCTTCTTTCATCTCTTTTATTTTCTGTCTATAAACTTGCTGTGTTTAAACCAAATTACCTTTGCGAAAATTGAATAAAGATAACTCATTCTTCCAAAAGAAAGTAAACGTTTCATCTGTCAAAAACTGTTTCAGAGAGTCACAAGATCGATTAGTTTGAAGTATAACAGGTTAGAAGAGACTCTGATCGATTAGAACTGAAGTATGATCGATCAGACCGAGTTATGATCGATCAGAATGAAACTATGATCGATTAGATTACATTTCAATCGATTGAAACCACGATTCAATCGATTGATTTCATTTAAAAGTTCATTCAATCGATTGTTTCGAGTTTTCAATGGATTGAAACAGCTTTAGAAAAAAATGATAGTTCTCTGTTTTAATCGATTGAAAATCATTTCAACAGATTGAAAATGCGAAACCATGATATTTGAAAAAATTCACTAAGTTATTTTAACTTGTTGATTCTGCGAATCAATCAATTGAAAATACGATTATGTATGACCACTTATTCTGTTAAGTGATTTTAACAGATTGAAAATCTTTTTCAACAGATTAAAAAAAACTTAGTTTGTTCTTTTAATACTTGAATGTGAGTTTTTCATGCAGAAAATGATTTTCAATGAGATGCAATGTTTTAAGGTGCTTATCACAAAATATAATGGACTATCAAGAGATTAAGTGCTTAAACTAAAAACCTAATCATCTACACACCCACAACCTAAGCTATATCTATGTCTTCATCAAATCCACCAAGTGCTTCACCTTGTACATCACTCTTTCATTGAAGATTACATCTCTGTTGCGGATCATCTTTTTGTTTTCATTATCCCATATGTGGTAGCCAAACTCATCTTCACCATAACCAATGAAAGTACATTTCTTTGATCACTGATAAGGACATATGTTATACAACCTAAAACTCTAAGATGTGAGAGTTTTACCACTTTTCCACTCCATACCTTTTTTGGTATCTTGTGCTCCAATGGCATCGGTGGACCTCGATTGATCAAGTAAGCTGCTATGTTGACTGCTTCCGCTCAAAACTCCTTTGGTAAGCCTGATTGCACACGCAAGTTTCTAGCTCTTTTAGTCAAAGTTCGATTCATACGCTCAGCTACACTATTGTATTGAGGCGTAACTAGAACGGTCCTTTCCATTTTGATTTTGTGCTCATAGCAAAACTTCTTGAATTTGGTGTCTACATATTCACCACTATTGTCGGTTCTGAGCTTTTTAATCTTCAATCTTGTCTCATTTTTTACCATAGTTTTCCATATCTTAAAAGCCTCAAATACTTCAGACTTATGCCTCAGAAAGTATACCCATACCTTTCTAGAGTGATCATCGATAAAAGTTATGAAGTATTGCTTCCTACCAATGGATGAGACTGTCGTTGGACCCCAAACATCATAATGGACAAGCTCAAGTTTTTCTTTCTTTGGGGTTCTTTTTCCTGTCTAAAAGTTAATTCTCTTTTTCTTTCCAAGTATGCAGCCTTCACACATGTCAATTTCTACTGATTGAAGACCTGGTAGTTTTACTTTTGAGTGCATGATCTTCATCCCTTTCTCACTCATATGCCCAAGTCTTTGGTGCCATAGATTGGGATTTTTATTTGCTGCGACTGCAATAAAATGACATGCTTCTATTGTCTTGTAAAAAGTACCACTCTTTTTGCCTCAAACAATTTTCATCGCACACTTTGAGATCTTCCAATCATCACTATGGAAGATTGTCGTGTAGCCTTCACTGGCTAACTGACCCACTAAGATTAAGTTCTTTGTTAGGTCGGGAATATGTTTGACATTTTTCAATTCCCATATAAACTCGTTCAACTTAATCTTTACAACACCCTTTATCTACAATTTCGCATGATTGCTCATTACCAAGGTAAACTTTACCAAGGTTTCCGGGAACATAATTCTCGAACAGTTGTTTCTGTGAGGTAGCATGAAAAGATGCTCCAGAGTCTAATACCCAAGACTCTTCCTTGTTTTCTAGAGAACATATCAACACATCATCTTTCCCTAAGGTAGAGGCAACGTTTGCTTCATCTTTTGCTTCTTGATTCTTTTGTGCACCCTTGCACTGATTTTTTCTCGATTTTCCCACAATTCCAACACTCAATTTTCTTCAAGTTTTGGGAACTACAATTATTTCTGGACTTGGATCGTCTGCCCTTTAATTTTTTGCATCCGTTTTCTTTGGTCGAACTTCTTCCTCTTGACTCTGTATGCAATACTGAAGAGGTTGATGATTCACCCGACTCTTTTCGTCGGATCCCTTCACTGAGAACCAAATTACGAACATCATCAAATTTTAACTTATTGCTTCCCGATGAGCTACTCACAGTTGTGACAGCAACATTCTAACTTTTTGGTAAAGAAGACAAAAGTATTAAAGCTCGTACTTCATCGTCGAACTCGATCTCAACTGAACTTAATTGGGTTGTAACAATGTTAAGTTCATTGATATGTTGCGCCATTGAAGTGCCTTCAATCATCCGTAGGTTGAACAACGTCTCATCAAATGAACTTTGTTTGAGGCTGATGGTTTCTCGTACATGTTGAAAAGAGTATCCATAAGATATGTTGTCATCTTTTCTTTTACAATGTTAAAAGCAACATTACGGGATAACACCAACTGAATGGCTCCAAGAGCTTTTCTGTCGAGAAGAATCCATTCCTCCTCTTTCATATCATTTGGTTTCTTTCCTGTAAGTGGTTGATACATATTCTTCTGATACAGATAATCATCGATCTGCATCTTCCAAAAGCCAAAGTCTGCACCATCGAACTTATCAATTTTCACTTTTCCTTCATCTGCAGCCATCACTCCAACTTGGATCTGAATTTTCTAGATCGTTTCTGACAATTTTCTTTTACTATTCACAAAATAACAATTTCACTATTCATGAATAGTAGCACCTCGAAAAAAATTGCATAATTAACAACCCGCTCTGATATCAGTTGTTAAAGAAAAATGGTGAACTTTCCCATGAAGTTAGATATGTGAAAGTGAAATAAAAGCAGAATAATTAAACTCACTAATTGATAACGGAGTTCGGCAAAAAATGCTTACATCTCCTAACTAGTGCAGATCTTTTACTAGGAGAAAGAAAAGTACGTTGGTATTTACAAAAAAAACTAACACCCCACAACCCAATTACACCCAGAAGCTAAAATTATTATTTATGCTTCTTGCTGGCTCTCTCTCAATGGATTGCATATATGTTTTTTCTTCATTTTGAGAATGAGGGAATACTTCAATTTATAGCAAAAAATATGTTCGTATGCATTCCATAAATTAAGAAACGAAACATGCTCCATGTTTCATGGATTTTTTCTTTTACACCTTTACATTCTTGTTTTTGTGTTGATGACTCCTTATTTTACGACTTTATTGTCCGGACATTAAAGCTAGGTTACTTATTGTCTCGTAATTTTATAACATGACATATATATCATTTCGAGATTCACTCTCCTTATGATAATGAAATAATCACTTTCACTATCTTTTTTTTTACAATAAGCTTAATATTAGATATCACTTTATAAATAATATTTTTAGATAGTACCATATTAATAATAAATATAGGTTTTTATTAAATTATATATACTTTTATGTCTAAAGTAAATTATGGAATAAAAGGTAGCAAAATATTAAAATCATTAAAATTTTAAATTATAGAAAACGTGTTTTAAAAATGGTCTCTTAGAACCAAATAAATTAATTAATTTGACCAAGTCTTAATTAGTTATAATAAGTTTATTGAAGTCACTGAAAGTAGTAACACAAAATACTTGTCAGAGAAAAAAATATCATTTATTAAAAATATTTATATTATACATACAAAGAAAAATATTATTTTGTTCTTGAATGAAGAATAAAAATGAGAGTTATTTGAAATTATATGAAGAATAAATTAAATTTGTGAAGCGATTTTAATTATTCTATTGAAGAAATTGTGTATTGACACCTGTTGTGCCATTTAGCGGCTGTTCTTTGCATATTTCCATCCTAATTAGCAGCATCTAGTTCCCACCTGTCGGCATAAGGTTTCTCCACCTGTCAGTCAGGTGAGGGCGGTTAATGGGACCCACCACCCATCACTTCAAACTCACTGTGTAAATCCCCACCCAAATCTAAATCCGCTTACGCATTTGTTACCTGACCTTCCCATTTCCCAAGAAACTAACAACCCACGCAAATCGAAACATTCAAGTTAAAAGAAAATCAGCGGTATTACTCTTACACTTCCACGTGTACCGGTTCTATTAATCAAACGAATCTTCCCACCTTCCCTCCCAGTCCCAGACAAGTCATACAATCCTCTTTTTAGATAGACCGCCACGTGTCCAGAACATTCTCCACTCACCACAACACAACAACACAACTTCCTCTCCCTATAATAATTGCTTGCGCCACCTACTTTTGCCCATACCTATTCAAGTCCAACTCCGAACAGCACAAACTTCTTTTCCCTTCCTTCATTCATTCACTTCAATGACTCCAAGGGATCGCCGCATCCTATCATTCCCGGCGGTTCACCCCTGCGATGGCATATCTCCGCCCACACTTCTCGCCTCACTCATCACTCTCTCCCAAACCGTATGCAATTTCCAACCTCGATTCTTCCTCACCCAACGTCACAACGCACGAGAAACGATACGCCAAATTGGCATACTCTTAATTCTCCTTCAAGAAATTCGAGACCGCGCTTTATCAATCCCTAACTCCACCCTCCTCTGCCTCGCAGAACTCCACTTTGCCTTACAAAAGATCCACTTCTTGATGCAAGATTGCACACTCGAAGGCGCGCGCCTATTAATGCTCGCCAAATCGCAACACGTCGCATCCCAGTTCCGCGCCCTCATTCGCGCCGTCGCCACCTCCCTCGACGTTTTGCCTCTTCACCAGTTCGATGTGTGCGCAGAAGTCAGGGAATTGGCGGAGTTAGTTACGAGGCAAGCGAGGAAAGCCAAGTTCGAAGTGGACCCCAGCGACGCTCGTGCGTGCAAAACCCTCCATACTGCTCTGCGCCTGTTCGCGAGGGGAACCGAACCTGACAACAGTTCCATTCAGGGAATCATTGACTACCTCGAAATTAGAACCTGGACGGATTGCAGTAAAGAGATTAATTTCCTAGAAGAAGAAATCAGCTTAGCGTGTCGCGATCGTGACGAGCGAGAGGTTCCGTTGATCAGTAGCTTGGTAGGGTTCTTAAGTTACTGCAGAGGTGTGATTTTCGAAACCATGGAAGACACGAATCAATCCGAAGGGAGATGCAGCACGGAGATGACACCGTTATCTGTATCATTACTAACGTCTGTTAATCCAGAGGATTTCCGCTGCCCGATCTCCCTCGAGTTGATGACCGATCCGGTGACGGTGTCAACGGGTCAAACCTACGACCGAGCCTCCATTCAGAAATGGCTCAAAGCTGGGAACACCACATGTCCCAAAACAGGGGAGAAGCTAACAAACACAGAGTTGGTCCCCAACACAACGCTCAAGAGGCTCATCCAACAGTTCTGCGCCGATAACGGCATTTCACTCAACAACCCATGTAACAGTAACCGCAACATCGGCGCAGTTAGTCCCGCGGCGGCGCACGCCGTGCAATTCCTGGCGTGGTTCCTGACGCGGAGCCTGGCATTCGGAACGCAAGAACAGAAGCGCAAGGCAGCGTATGAGATTCGCGTGCTTGCAAGAACCAGCATTTTCAATAGGGCTTGTTTGATTGAAGTGGGAACAGTGTCTCCTCTACTAGAACTTTTAGCTTCTGCATCTAACGACAAATCCACTCAAGAGAACGCAATATCCGCTCTATTGAAGCTCTCTAAACATCCGAATGGACCAAAAGATATCATTTCCAGTGGTGGCCTAACCGTAATTCTTTCCGTGTTGAAAAATGGAGTTAGCATAGAAGCTCGTCAAGTAGCTGCTGCTATCATGTTTTATCTCTCTTCGGTGAAAGAGCACCGGAAAATAATAGGTGAGAACCCCGAGGTGATTCCGGCTTTGGTGAAGCTAGTTAAGGAAGGAACAACCTGCGGGAGAAAGAACGCTGTGGTTGCGCTTTTCGGGTTGCTTTTACTTCCTAAGAATCACCAAAGGGTGGTCGCTGCAGGTGCGGTTCCTGCGCTGCTTGACATTTTGGCTTCTTCGGATAAGGAGGAGCTGGTTACTGAATCATTGGCGGTTCTTGCAGCGCTGGCTGAGAATGTTGATGGGGCGCGGGCGATATTGAAAGGTTCGGCGTTGGTGTTGATTACGGGTACGCTGCGTTCTGCCACGTCACGCGCGGGAAAAGAGCACTCTGCTTCGATTTTGTTGTCGCTTTGCGTGAATGTTGGGGCGGAGGTGGTGGCGGTTCTGGCGAAGGATCCTTCGGTGATGCCTGCGCTATATTCGCTTGTGACGGGTGGGAGTTGTCACGGTGCGAAGAAAGCGCGGTTCCTTATCAAAGTTATACAAGATTTCCACGAGACTAGAACTTCTGGACTCAAGGGTTCCTCTCCTCCGCAGGAACCAGCGCTTCACGTTTGGTGATTATTATTCTCATTCATGAGTTCCGACCTGGAATGGAACCAACCTCTTCTCCCTCTGTGAATACGCGGAAGCCTTTTTTGTGTAAATACTAAACACTGTAATAAGTTACATTGGTTTTTTGTCAGATTTGTGAAATTAGCTCGAGGCTCTCTTTTTTATTGCCAGTGAGCTAATTTCAATAAGCGAGCCTTTTGCTTAGCTCATACTGAAAACTGAATTTTTTTTTCTTATATCTCTGGTTATGAATAGAAGTGGTGTGAAATTATACGATGAAATTTTTTGTCTTGATCTCTTCATTAAATTCTTTTTTATTTTCCGAATTTGGTTTCTCTGTTGAGATATATAAAACTGTAAGTCATTTAACAATCATAGATTTCATATTCAATCAGAGAACCACTGCAGAGAGTTTCAAATAAACAAGAAGGGCAAATCTATTTTATGTTTTAGTCTTTGCACATCACTTTCGGTGAATATTAAATAACAAAACAATTTTGTTAAGAGTACGATATTTTCACACTTCAAAAAAAAAAAACAACTATTCAATCATTTACTTTTAAATTTTTATATTATTATTTATCTATTTTTTTCATTCTTTATCACTTAACCAAAATATTATTATTTATATATTTACTCAAAAATTAAAATATTATTATTTTATGATTTATATGTTTAATTTTTTGTATCAAAATGTTTTTTTTTCTTGTGTTAATTAGAACAAGAGTTATTCAATTATGTATTCTGTTAAATATGACGTGGATAATAAGAGTTATTCAATTATGCATTTTGTTGATGTGAGATAGAGATTTGATACTATTATAATATATATAAATATAATTTTTTATTTAAAAAAATAAATTAAAAATCTCATTAATTAACTCATCAAATTCTGTAAATATGATAATATTAAAATATATAAATAAATATTAAATTAATTTTATAAAATTAAGGTAAGGATTTCATTATTTTTAATATTATATTAAAATTTTGAAATAGGGTTCAGAGACACCTAACAAACTTAAATTCACCCATTCAACCTTTTTCACTCTCATGTTTTATTATAAAACTAATTTTTTTTTAATTTAAATAAAAACAGGAAATAATAGATGTTTGAGGGTGTACATCAAATATTTTCCTTTAGAATGTATATTATGGTAAGATTTTAAAATGTACGGGACCAAAAGAGTGAATGAGAGAATTCTCCCAGGTTGAAGAATATGTTACCTATATCAAAGAGTAAGCGAAGCCTTTGATTTCAGGAACTATGTTCACCTGCTATTCTCCAATATTTATCAGCGCTATGCAGTTCTGATTTTCTGTCTGTAATTGTAAGAATAGGTTTTTTTCTTAGACCAGAGTATGCAGTTGTTTCTGATTTCTGACAGTTCTACCAAGAAAAATAATACATAAAAACCTAAAATACTAAATAATACTTAGTGAGAAAATAAAAAGTACTACATATAGGATAATTTACAAATTCTTCTTCTAAATTAAACACTTTTAGTTTTAAAAATATATTTATATAAAAAATTTATCTATTCTAAAATATGTAATAACTTTGCATCAAAAGTTGGAGAAGATGAATAAATATATATTTTTAATCTAGCATGTGCTATTTTTTAATTTTGAAATATTTTTTAATATATTGTAACTTCTTCTTCTTCTTTTTTCATAAGTAAATCATGAGGTACTTGTTTATGAATTTTTGAAACTTTAGAACCGGATTGTCCGAGAACAACCTGTGGTTGGATTAATAGCATGGAGAGTGAGAGACACCAAATCAATTTATTTAATTTCGAAATCAGTGCAAACTAATTCAATGGAAAAAGTATTTTTTTTAATTTAATTTTTTATATTTTTATAATTATAATTCAATACTATGATTATTCATATTTATATTAATTTATTTGATAATTGTAGTTGTCAAAGAATATTGTATATTGTTGAATTTAATGTTAACACACTTGATTTTGGTTTCACATCTATTTTAAATATTAGTAAATAAAAATTTCAAAATTATGTATATATATATCAATCAGAACTTGAGCTACACCATGAGCGTACATGATCATATCTGATCTAATTGACCTCATAACACGATGAAAAAAAAAAGTATTCTAGTGGAAAAATCCTATGACCCATTTGAAAATATAAATGTAAATTGTCATACCTCCTGATTTTATGTGGTGTGGGTAAACGGGGAAGTTAGTTGGACAGAGTTCCGAAGAAAGAGAACATGCTTGTGGCTGAGAGGCAAGTTAAAAGTCAGCATTTCAAACATAGTTTTTGGGTCATCATAAACCATATTTGGTTGAGTTTTGGGATAATTATGTATATATATACTATCTTAACTAAAGATGCTAAAGCAGTTGCATCTGATTACTTCACTTTCTTACTTTGTTTTTCACCATCTGTGTCACTTTCTTGTTTGAACGTTCCAGCCATGGTTAACACCAATGCAGCAAGAACTGCCGTTGGAATAATTGGTTTGTGCACGATCGAAAACCTCACAACATTTCATGTTTTTATATTCATATTATTTTTGCCATAAGACAACAAGTAGTTTCTGAATTATTATTTTTTTTTGAAGTAGTCCTTTCCATCTATTAGAATTACGAAAAACAAAAGACATTTAAGGAACAATTTAGTGAACACGAGATCTAAATTCATTGTATCCTTTTCTACTTGTTATAGCAGTTGATGAGTTTAATGTTTTGATGAATGAGTATCCTATGATGTTGCCATTTAAAGGGTATATAATGGGTGAAAATGGTTATGTATATTATATTTACAATTTGTTGAGGATACATTATAATATAGGTAAAGTAGGTAAAGTATAAATATCATAGAAGTTCTGTTATATTTATGTGAGTTAGTATCTCTGCTCAAAATTAATGTTTATATAAAAGACATGAAAAACGAGATGACAAACAAAGAAAAGATTATTATTTAGTATGAAGTTATATGGTTATTTTTGGAAGTACAATGCTTGTGAAGTTAGTGCACCTGAGGTACTGGGAATAGATTACATTAATGGGAGACTTTATTTATTCCTTTACTAACTGACTCAAGATTTAAAGGAATGTTGTGGATTATAAGATATTTATTTTATTTTGAGTGTTATTTCGGAAAGGAGGGAGATGAAATTAAGTTTAAATGGTACATTGAAGTTGGTTTTTATCATGATTCTTGCAAGAGGTTTAGTTGATTATTGAAAGCTTTGAAAGCATATGATGTTATGGAACATGCAAAAGTGTAGGTGACAACTTATGGAATTATTGTGAATCATTCAAGTATTTAAAGTTATGAGAAATTTGGTGTGTTATGTTCAGATTCAGAAACTGTTTTATGATTATGATTTTGTATTGAATACATACTTACTGATAATAATTATGGTGACCAGGTCTATCAAAAAATTTAAAACTAATGATTGTTATTATTTTATATGTTTTCAGGAAATATCATCTCTTTTGGGTTATTCATGTCTCCAGTGTAAATATCTCTTTCTCTCTCTTCATTGTTGATAATGTATTAGGTATAACAATGGCTAATATACATATATTTGCAGACCTACATTTATAGCAATATTTAAGGCAAAATCAGTGCAAAATTTTAAGCCAGATCCTTACATTGCGACTATATTGAATTGTGGAGTGTGGTTATTCTATGGTATGCCCTTTGTAACACCAGATAACACTCTTGTCATCTCAATTAATGCGTTTGGGTTCTTCCTTGAAATCTTCTACAGTCTCGTCTTCTTTATATACTCGAGCTGGGGCAAGAGGGTGAGCAAAAAATAACAATTATCTTAATGTGATTACATATTCTTAATGCCCTAATTGGCGTTTGGATTAATCGATGAATTTAATAATTTCAGAGGAAGATCCTCCTAATCTTCCTTGGTGAAATCATCTTCCTTGCGTTACTGGTGTTTTTAGTGATGACCTTTGTTCACACCCCGAAACAAAGAAAGGTGATTGTTGGACCTATCTGCATAGTCTTCAACATCCTTATGTATTTTGCACCCTTGACTGTCATGGTACGTCGTAGCCCTAATTCTGCAAACATACTTCTCTCATGTATTCATTCTTTTCCTAAATATTTAAATAATTTTTGGTGATTTCCTTCTCAACCCCCCAAAAATGAGCAGAGACAAGTAATTCGAACGAAGAGCGTCAAGTACATGCCTTTCTTACTTTCATTAGCCAACTTCGCCAATGGAATTGTCTGGACGATCTATGCCTTACTTAAGTGGGATCCATTCATTGTGGTAATTATTATCAACACTTTTTTTTTTCCGTTTTTGAACAGTATAGTTAGATTTGTGCATGATAGAAGATTTTAGGTTAATGTTTAAATTTCTGAAATGGCAGATTCCAAATGGCTTGGGAACACTTTCTGGGTTGACGCAGCTCATCCTGTACGCCATGTACTACCGAACAACCAAGTGGGACGAAGATGATATGTCTAACCCGTGATTTTCTGCTTGGAAACTCAGAGAAGACACAAAGATAAAGGACAAAAAAAGAAACTGCACCTCTCTTTAAAGAATAAGAGTTTGTCTTTAAAGAATAAGAGTTTGTTTGAGCAAATAAAGTTAGGAGGCTTTCTCAATGTTTTTGACAGTATTTTTAGTTAAACGGATAGAAGAAACATTCTCGAGAAAACTCCTAATTTGTATTGAAACATGCCTTCATTTATTTTGCACTTTGAAAATCACAGCATAGGATTGATCTCTTAGAGGGAATCCATGTTGTGTTGATGTTGGCTTTAATGATGTATATGCTCATTTGAGCTGATCAGAATTTTTTTGGAATGAAAATCAGCTGGTGACAGGCGACAAAAATTTTCAACATGCTTCTTCTTAATGATATTATTACACTTTCTACACATAAACGATCAAATTTTGAATTTCGTGCAATCTACCAGATAAATCACTTCCCATAACAAAAACTAGAAGCAACTATCTTATTAATTAGATTTGAAATTGAGTGCATCAAGTTTTCAGTGCTTTATTATGTGATTCTCACTTTTGAATGCAAATTTAATGTAAAATCACCCTATGAATCTGATTCTCAATCACATTCCAAACATAAGTTACAGCTATAAGATCATCCTATGAATTTGAAGCTTATATCCTTTTTACATCAGACATCAAATCTATTCATTAAAATTAGCAAGTCACACAATCCTTCCAAATAAGTTTTCCAGTAGTGTTTTCACAATTTTCTTTGACTGCATGCAAAATATTATAATTTGTAATGTCACAACTAATTATATAATTATCTGCTTGCTTCAAAAATATTCATGCGTGAAGAAAAAGAAAGGAAGGTTACAGTCGTCAAGTGATTCACTAATACTATTGTCGTTTTGGCTTAATTTTTAGCTTATGATTGATATGAATGATTGATTAGCTTGTATTTATAATAATTAGTTTCACTAATATTTCATAGCTCATAACAATTTTTTTATTCACAAATAGTATGGTTAGAATTAAAATTGTATGTTAGAATTTATCCTACAAATTACAATTTCTGTATCTTCCCATCGTTTAGTTTGAATTGTATGGTCAGAGAAGAAATATTATTCATGCCAAAACTCATTTATCTACTGTAAACACATTTTTTTTTTCTAATCATAGCTAGGAAGTATAAAAGGCGTTTTCTTAGTTGTTGGAATTTGTGACCACTAATTAGAGATCAAAGAGAATTTCACATATCGTATGTTCTCCTTTCCATCATATCAATCTACAACAACAACCATCTGGTAGAAATAGGAGAACCTTTACTTGATGAGATCTCTAGCAATCTATACTCGTCCAAAAGAAAAGCTCTATACGTTCAAGACACAGTTCATGTGAGATCATTTGGCTGAGTTCAACAAGGTCATTCATATCTTGAAAATGTTACACGGACATCAAGGTTGGAGATGAAGATCCGATATCACTTTGCTAAATCTTTAAAACAGGAGATACGAGAATCTTCATGCACGTTGGCCTGTGAGCGAGATTCCTATACATTAAAGGAGGTCCAGTATGCTATAAAGGATTTGAAGAAGTCCAAAGAAAGAAATTATTACACTTGTGAAGGGTCGTGGGGAGAGACAGAAAAGATCACATGGATTTCAAGCAAAATTTGAAGATCGAAGTTCAAGCCAAGAAAATGTTCCTAGTGCAAAAAGGAGGGTCACTTGAAGCGAATTTTCTCTAATAAGAGGAAAGATCGATAATCAGATTCTAATGATGAATCCATAACACTAATAGAATTGTTCTTCGAAATCATTAGAATATGGTTTTCATTCAGTATTATAGATGATGACGAGGAGGAAAGTCCAAAGAACGCACAACACTAATGTAACTCTAAGGGCTATTTGTTCTTTGACATCATGATGGAATGGACAAGAGAGTAGTTGAAGAATGGGTGTTAGGTTCATTCAAGATGTTCCTTCCACACGTGTCTTATGAAGGAATAGTTTCATTCTTATGGAAATCTGGATGGTGGGAAAGTGATCGGGCAAAATAACACAGCACGCTTGGTTACTAGAATTGGCAACATAAGACTAAGAACTCATGAAGGCAGACAGAGAATTCTCAATAAAGTATGGTATGGCCCAGAATTAAAGAAAACTTAATTCTCTTGGAATGTTGGAGAATTCGGACGTTCTTATTACAAAGCAGATAATGAGAATTGAATTTATTTATGAATTATTCAACTCTCTTATTTTGTTTCAATGGGAATCTAGCTCATATTTGAATTCCAACAAGGACTCTCAAAGAATACATCAAAATGCTTATAGTAAAATGCAAAACTCCCTTCTCATTTTTGGGGGTGAAGTTATTCATACAACTTGTTATTTGGTGAACAGAACACCATTAATTGCATCGGATACATGTCCCTACGAGAACTGAACTATGAACAAGTGAACCAACCGACTACACCAATTTTGAAGATCTTTGGATGTGTGACATACCATGTGAATGGACCACGGGTGAAGCAGGGTCAAAGGGAACAAATTTGGTAATTAAAGTCTAAAAATGTGTGATAAGCATGGATGTGAATTTTAAAAAGCAAAGCTAGTTGGGAACAAAAACAGGTTCAAGCTGAATTTGAGAAGAATCTCTTGAAGAAAAACACAGAGAGTAGTAATGGTGTGTCTGAACCATGGAAGAGGATCAAAGTCCAATTACAAAAGAGCAGTCCAGTATTCGTCGCTACAGGTTGGTTAGCTATAGAGAAAAACTGGATATAAGGCCACCTCAAAGAAGGGATATTCAAGTCCCATTGCTTATGCTCTAACTATTGCAGATGAAGTAATAAAAGATGAGCTAAGAACTTTTTAAGGTGTTAAAATCAGAAGAAATCTAACGCACAAGATGACATTTATTTGTTTGTTTATTTTGATGATATGCTGCTTGCTTAAAGGAAAAAAATGGAAATAAACAAGCTCAAGAAGCATTTCAGATCTAAGTATGAAATGTCGAATCTAGGGGCTACCTGAAGGATTACTTGAACAAAATTGTTTCTATGTTTAGCATGGAAAAAAACGGCAAACCCTGATACAACACCCGTTGCATTTCATTTTTCAAGTTATCATCTGTCCAATTTCCACAAACTGATGATGATGATGAGAAGGAAAAAAATGTCTAGGGGTACCATATGGTAGTGCCATTAGAAGCATAATGTAAATTATGATGTGTTCCTGGCCAGATTAAGCTTATGGATTGGGTTTGATAAGTATATTTATGGGAAAATCTAGGAAAGAACGTTGGAGGGTAATTACGTGCATATATGATAAAGAAATATTTAGTAGGGACCAAAATCTTTAGACTTCTGTATAGTAAGTGTGCTGAAGGAAATCGGCCAACAAAGGGCTTTTATTGATTCAAACTTGGGGGAAACTTGGACGGGAGGAGATCAATGACAAGGTTATTTTTACCTATTTGAAAATGCAATCAATTGAAAGACACTCTACAGCACAGTGTTGCACGTTCAACCAGAGGGAGAGTACGTAAATGTCATGGAGGTGATCGAGGAAGCTTTGTGGATTAAAGAGTTTATCAATGCGCTAGGAATTGAGCAGAAAAAACATTGAATTGCACTGTGATAATCTAAGTGCGATCCACTAATGCAAGAGCCGTATTTACCTTGAGCATAGAAAGCACAATGATATCATATTCCAATAGAGATGTGATTGAGGGTGAGTCGGTAAAGGTGGTAAAGATTCACACATTTGATAATCAAGATGACATGATTACCAAAATGATTCCATTGATGAAATTTAGGATGTCTTGACAAACTAAATGTAAATCAGAAGGTGCTCGATTAAAGAACAGGACAAGACGAGAACTGTTAAGTACGGGTGACACCACTTTTCTTCCAACAGCTAGTTGAATCATGGCAGAAGTTAGTTTCTTTCTATTCATGCAAAAACTTGTCGTGTCTCCGTAGAAACTCATTTTTCTTATGCGAAAACTAATGTTTTTTGTATACTTTTATCCGATAATTATATAAGGCCCAAAGAGTATCATTGGCGATTGAAAACGGAAGAGTACAGTGGTTCTTTAAGCTATTAGAGTTATTTTACAGATGAACTTGTATTCAAGAGAACAAAGAGGTTTTACTTCCGGTTTAATATAAGCTAGTATTGTTTACAACAAAGCAAATGGATCCAACTTAATAACATCAATTATGATTGGGAGTACGTAATAGTATAATGAAGATCCTGCAAGTTACAAGTCAAATCCGGCAACATTGCCAAGCAGAAAGTAATACTCATACCCACAGAACCCAAACCAATGTGGGGGAAAAAAGGTAAAAGAAAATCAGAGGTACAGTTTTACACACCCAACATATTGACATGTCACCAGCTCCTCCTACCTGTACCCCTTACTGTGTATTTGTCTCATCTAGTATCCAAATACTGCTTTCTCACTATAGATACAAATTGATTCTTCAAATAGTGAAAAATCACTATAACCAAATCGTTTGCAAGACTAAAGAATAAACTTCAAGGCCCTCTATGCTTGCGGAAGCAAAAACAACCCTGCTGCTGATCATGGGGGATCATACCTCCACCTTTGGTTGTGTCTATGGCCTCCAGCATGGAAACTACCTCATCCATCTCTGGCCGCTTATCCGGAGTGGCATCCCAGCATTTCTTCATAACATTTGCCAGAGAACTTGGGCAACATCTTGGTATTTCTGGTCTTAAATTCTAAAATTCCAACAGATATAAAAATATAATCATAATGGATTCACAGACACTGAATCCACAGTATAAACAGGCACTGCTCAAGTAAGAAAATCAATCAAAACAGAGAAGAAAATATACCTGGCGAACAACAGCTGATGTAATTTCTGAGAAACTTAGGTCAGGATATGGCATGTCACAACAATATATTTCCCATAAACAGATGCCAAAACTGTACACATCACATTTCCTGTTATAGGGGTTGCCGTTTAAAACCTGTAAATCATCCCGATGTCAAAGTAAAAAAAAATAGTCAATTACAAGGGTTTTCTCTTTGATCAAGTTAAATATTTGTATATCAAATTTTTTCTTTTTATTCACGGTTTCACACTATATGCTGCCGCATGAAAGTAATCATTTACCTTCATTGAACAACTCTAAGAATGACATGAAAATTGAAAACACCTATCCTCACTGGGATGAAATATTGGAGCTGGATACGCTAATTTCGCATGACATGAAATCTATTGGTACACAGCATGCCTTTTTTCACTTAGGCTTCCACTGTGTCACACATACTAGGACAACAATATCTAATTTGTAAGGATTGTACAGGTATCGACTACATACCTCTGGAGCCATATAACCAAGGGTACCAGTCTCCCCAGTCATATCGTTAGGATTTGATGCCTCAACACGCGCAACCCCAAAATCAGCAATTTTAACTGTGCGTGTCTTATCCAACAGCATGTTCTCTGTCTTAACATCTCTATGGACAATCTTCTGAGAGTGAAGATAACTCAGCCTGTAAAACCAAGTGAGTTCAAGCTGAGTAATTGCACAGACAAATTATGAGAATTATTGTTCCTAACCTGCTAAACCACGAAAAAAATAGACAGATACCCTCTTGCAAGATCAAGTGCCAGCTGGATGACAATCTTGAAAGCTAGCTTCCTCCTCCTGTTCTTTATTAGGTATGATTTCAGATTTCCTCCAGCAAGATACTCCACAACAACACAACAGACATTGCTTGGCATGCCAATTAGACCATTATCAGTTTGTATCTGCAATTCTGAAGACCCCATTGTTGCCCCTATAAACTAAACATGGAAATGTAAAAGGTTAAAAAATATAGAATACAAAAGTGTTTGCAGAAAAGTATAATACCCTTTGAAAAGAGAGAAAACAATAGAAACCTGACGAATAAATAAAAGCTTTTATTCTTAGTAAATTTCAAAAAATGCTGGCAGGTTGGTTTGTTTATTTAGAATCTTTGTTCAACAGAACCATGGATGCCGAACCAAATGGAAAAAGTTTATTCACATTTGTTTTCACCTCCATTGTGAAAGACTAGTTCAAGTTCGGAGCACTCTGAATTTTCTACAATGAATGCATAGAATAACCATATATCATAACCGACTCCATTCTATGTGAAGATATTAGTATTCCCTTTTAGATCAACAGATTAACAAGTTATAAATTAAGAGCCATATACTTCTGTTGGAAAGGTTGTAGTTAACTTTTTTGTTCTATAATCAACTCATAAAGATAGATTATAGTAAACAAAGATCTCCTCAAAACGGCTTTTTGAAAAAAATGAAAGAAATAAACACCAAATATGTTAAAATACATTCAACTAAAGATTATCTAAAAACTATGGAATTCAAGCACTGTATCTTGTTAATGAGGTTAGTATACGCAAATAATGCTACAAGTTAATGCAAGGATACTTCTCTGAATATTCTCTACCAGCAGACTTAGATTAATCTATTCCAACTTATATATCACAACAATATCTGATTATAGACATAGAAACAATATGAAAGAAAACCATATCTGGGACAGTTAAGCTCATATGTTGTGAATCAATTTTATAAGATTCGTATATTTTCAGCTCCAAATACTTGTATTGCTAATATTTCCAGATTTTGCCAATAAAGAAACAGTAGGCGAACTGCATGCCTCGTGCTCTTAAAACAACATGCATGGAAATTTTAAACAACAAAGACAACAATAGTGGCTCTCAACCGCACAAAAGAAGGTCCTTCAACAATTTCAAGCAAATTCAAGTTGAATGTGGAAAAGTGGGTTAACGTAGTTAAGAAGGAAATCCCAGAAATTGGAAACCAGACAAAAAACTTGATATGATATCCTTGAGAATTAAAGATTTTTTATCAGAGGACCTAATCACTTGAACCCTTTGTATGACAGTATTAATCCATTATATTCAAGTATGCAACAACAAAGGAAGACTAAAAACTAAAAGCAAATATGCAAAGGCATATTTACAAAGGTGGATTGATTTGCATTCTATTGAAAATGAAACCCTCAGCTGATAATACAAATTCATACGACCTCTGATGGCAGGAAATTCTACGTTTGAAAGGATAAAATACAATAAATTAATATTAGCATACACAACATTGAAACAAGTTCAACATATTGTAATGACAATTACATAAACAAAAGAAAACAGATGTCAAAGAAATTGAAATTAACCTTTGTGACATTGGGATGATCAAGTTTATGCCAAACAACAACTTCCTGTGTAAACGCTGCCCTCAGGGAGGCAATTTCTGCTTCTGTCCTTTGTCCTTCTTCACCCCAGTCCAACAATTTCACTAAGCATTAAGTAACCCAGTAACTGGGATCAGTTAAACGCAGAAAAAGAAAACCACAAATTCTACCCAAAGTATAAATAACCACCGAAACAAAAAAAAAAAAAAAAAAAAAAAAAACATCATATTAATTATATTCACCACACCAGAAGATCAAATCCACAACGGGGTCACATGAATTTTATGACGCTAAAAGCACCATCCAAAATTTTACTATTATTCCCACAAATTCAACTATACACTAAATCATTGTAAAAGTCAACTCCTTTTCCAGAAAATCTAGCGAAGCAAGGGAATTAATTAATTAACTGGAGTAATTTACTTCAAGTAATAATTTTGCTGAAGAAATTAAGAGTTGAACAGCTGCATCCGATGATGCTTATTCATACAAATTAAACAGATAACCCACTGGTTGAAAATCAAATAATAATTTGAAGAAGAAAGATCGCTAAAAAAAACATATTTTTAGACAAACTCCTTCCACTTGGAGTTTGGTGAGAAGGGAATTATGCATCTGAATCGGATAAGTAAAAATGGATCCGTTGAAAGAAAGAACTAACCAGCAACATCTTGGGTATCATAGACACCACGGTGGACAGTGCCAAAAGTGCCACGGGCTATGACACTTTTGATGATGAGTTTAGAAGGATCAATCTCCCACTCCTGCTTCTGCTTCTTCAAGTTTAGCCTAGCAGAGGCGGGTCTGAATTTGGGAGAGGCAGTGGCACTGGTGTGTACATGAACCTGATCAGCATCTTCCTCCTCATCAGAGCGCTTTTTCTTGTCTATGGTCAGCACCTTGTTGAGGTGCCTCTCCAACTGTTCATCTATGCTCTTCAGATCAATCTGATCCGCTCTCACAAACCCATCACTGCTTTCCTTCATCTTCTTCTTTTTCAGTGCCCCAACACAATTAACAAAAGAAGAAGAGAGAGAGAGAGAGAGAATTCTGAGTCTAAGATGTTTCAGTTGGTGTTGGTGTGTTGCTTGATGGTGGTGTTGTTGATGATCTTGTTCTTCTTCTTCTTGCTCTTTCTCTTTCTCTCATCCATGTGGCCACATGGAAGTGTCTGCTCATAACGTGTCCCTCTGACCCACTTACAATAATATTAATAATAATACTAAATAATAATAATTATCATTATTATTATTTACGTTTTTTCTTCTCTGTTTTATTTCGTAAGAGTCGGCCATGGGGAAATGTAACAGGAGTGTGAAAAGTAAAAATATAGTATATAAAAAAAACACTAACTTTATCCTATACTCTTCGTAAGATTAATTTGATTTTCTCTTTATCATTATTTCTAATCAAGTAATTATCCATTTAATTTATATTTTTTAATCAGATTTAGTTTAGTCTTTTGTTGGGAAGATTTAATTTAATTTATTTTTTTATCTTTTCAAAATTTACATATATTTTATAAAAAAGTTAATACAAAATCCCACTATTATATATTCAATTGAATTATTCATCATACGTTTTATTAATTAATTAATTATAATGCTAACTTTAACGCGGGCCGGCCCGCATTTTCTCCCTTGCATAAAAGAAATTAATGTTAATATAATTAAATATTTTAAATTTTCTACGTTATAATCTTACCAATATATTTATAAAAATAATTGATAATTCATTTTGTTTTATAAAAATAACTGAAAGTAATACATATCTAATTTCATCTTATTGATAAAACTAACACAATAATATGCAAATTAACTTTACGAATGAGTATATTTTAACTGTTGGGATGGTTATACAGCACTTTTTAAAATTAAATTAAAATTAAGTAATAATTTTATCATGTTTAATGCACCAATTAATATAATAAATATATTTGTGTAGTTCTTTTAATTCTCTTTATTTTTCTTAAAAGTAATACGTGAAACTATTAAATTACAAAAGAAATCATTAAATCATATTTAAATTTCTTGCACTTAAATAATAATTACAAGGTGTATAATCTCGGTTAACCTTGAAAGCACAATTATTATTTAAATCAATGTAATTAATTCATGAATTTAAACTGAAACAAATAAATTATATTCAAATTTGTAACTTAATGCAATCTAAAAACTAAGTCAAAATTGGTAATAAATAGTTTGAAATTATATTTTAATTTATAAATAAAAAAACTGAAATCAAACTAATGAAATTATTATTTCTATTAATTATTATACACAAAATTTCATAATATTTTTATAAGTTTTGTTATAATTTAATTACAATAACAAAACTTATTTACACTTTTTAATAACAAGAATCATGTGAGACATTTTTGACAAAAAATAATATGTTTTTGTTGTGCATTGACCGGGAAATTTATTATTATTATTTTCGATTGAATCAACTAATTTGTTATCGAAATGAATTGTTTACAAGGTTCAATTTTTTTATAAGAAATTTAAATCAATAAAAACTAGTTAGTTTAATTTTTTTTTCTCGATTGTAATATAAATTGACTTATAAAAGCAATAGCTAATACTATTCTATTAGATCATAATAGGGTAATAAACAATTAAGTGAATAAAAATAATTTTTTATCCGATGAACTCGTATAACCATAACAAGATAAACAGAAATATTAACATGAAACATAATTAATGTTGTGTCATTTTCATTTATTCAAGATAACAAAGTATGCCTTTTTTTATTTATTTTTAGAGGACAAAGTTTGCTTAAGAAACTGAAATTAGTGTATTTCTTAAAATAAGAAAAGAATAGTTTTGAATTTAGGAAATTAAAAATTTTGGAAATGGTAATAATATAGTTAACCTTAGTGTTACTTAAAAATCATCCATTTACAATAAGATAAAAGTGACTACACGGTTTGGGAGATGTGGGACGATTGTTCTCCCCATGCTTTTGGAAACTGGAGAGCTCAACTCATCAACCTTTGCAACATCATTAAATGTGTTTTCACCGCCTTTGAATGTCGTATCTTACACTCGCCAATCAATTTTACTGAGGAAAGAAAAGAAAAGGAAAAACTATGATTCTTTTCATCATCCATTCAAAAACATTATACTGTGGACTCTTTGAACACCAAATAAGTTGACTTCATCTTACAACAACACTAATTAAATGCAGGGTTGCCAAATGTGACTGCCCATCCTCACTGCAACATACAAAATTCTAAAATGTTCTTTATTCCTAATTAAATTTCCTACCACACTTTCACTAACAATACTTAGATTAGAGGATGCAAATATCATTTAGAATTGAGACACTTGTTAATTGTTAATATAAATTTTATCTTTAAAATTCTACTAAACACGAGGTAACACAATAACTTTAGCACTCTGATAAGGTGAGATAATTTTTTTGTTTTTGGATAATTATTATACATTGTTTGTATTACTGGTTGTCTGAAAACTATTAAAACACAAGTTTATCATCTTGTATATAGCGTGATTATTTATACTTTCATATTATTTATATTATAATTATTACTGTTTCAAAATATACAAGGTTTCGATAGATAACTTTTATATTATTTTTTCTAAATATATGATGTTTATATAGTTAAAGTTACATTAATTATGTAATTTTTTACTTAAAAATATTAAATACTGATTTTATAGGATTTTAAATGAATTGTAACTTATATCTAATTACATTGATACATTATGAAAGTGGAGAAAAAATTGTCCCAACTAATAATACGAAAAAAAAATTTATTTTTCATCTCTTCAACTAATTTCATGTTAATACGTAAATTGTGTTTCAGTTCTTTTGTTTAAATAAGTTGAAAACTTTTATTTTTCTTTTATAAATTTGTAATTCGGTGTTTAAATTTATATTAAATAATAAAAATATGTTTATAGAATGAATTAAAAAATAACATATTTAAAAAAAATTACTCAAATATAATTTATATAAATTTATTTACTCAAATAAATTTGTGTATTATTCGTATATAATTTTTATTCACTCTCTCCTAATTTTATTTTTTTATTTGTTTTCTTTCTTCGTCCACTTATCATTTTTTTTTCTATTTTACATCTTTTATTTTTCTTTCTCATCTTCCACTTAGTCTCTTATTTAAATTACTATATTAAAATTTAATAAAAATAAGTTAAAACAAATATTTAAAAAACAACATTGAATTTAAAAGAATATTAATTGAATATTTAAATTTATAATGATAATAAATTTATTTATTTACTTTAATACTAAATAATTTTATTTACAATTTAAATAAATAATTTAGATTATTTTATTATAATAAATAATTACTCATCTAATTTAAAAAATATTAAATATTGATAATTTAAATATATTTTATTTAATATTTTAATATTGTTATAATTAGGCTGAATTGTGATAATTAGTTGGTTTAGGTATTTTTTTTAATATTTCTTAAAAAATACTTTAAAATAAATATTTAATTTTTTCATAATAATTTTTGTAACCTCTCACATTTATCATATAACATTTTTTATTTTTCAATAATAATAAAAGACTCACGTGATCATATTTCAATATATTATTTTTAAATTGAAAAATATGATAAAATGAAAGAAGAACAAGATAACAAAAATTAAAGGAAGAGAAAATAAAAAAAATGAGAAAAAAATTAATAATTGTATTATATCAATCGAATTTATTTTTTCTCTTTAAAGTTTGTTTATACAGTAAATAATATGTTTAATATCGTCACATTGTTTTTTAAGGAAGAACAAAACTAATATTGTTGAGAGAAAATAAATTATTCTCAGTGACAGAAATACTATTAAAAATTATATTTTTATTCATTTATGTATGTAAATCATAATTATAATGTATTTTGAAAAAGAAAGAATATATAACAATTTTTTATACTTTAAATATAGTCAATATAAGATGAAATATAACTTTTTAAATGTTTGTATATATATTAAATAAATTAATAAATAATTCAATATATATTTAATTATATATGCAAGTGATTATTGTTAAACAACATAAGTCAGTATATATTGAGAAAAATAAATCCAGTATATATTTTATTATAGATAATTATTACATTTTAATGGAGTGATTATACAGAATTCTTATAAATTAATCGTCCTTTCTCTCCATTAATTATTATTAAACAATTCAAGTTCATCTACACAATGAAGATTAATTTATATAGAAAATAAAAATATATTTGATTTAATATAATTTATAAAATAAAAATTATATTTATTTATATATCATAATATTATTATAATATATAATTTGATTCTATTAAATAAAATATTTTTTATTAAGAAGTATTTTTTAATATTCTCAATATTATTTATAATTCGAATTTATTCTTGTATCATATTATTAAATTCAATTTTATAAAATTGATTTTATATATTATTCCATTAGGATCATGTTTAAGAGTTGAAGTAAGGATAATTTATATGTATCATGGACAACAATTCAATAATATCTAAAAACGAACATGATAATGAGAGACTCTCATTTCTAAATAATATATATATATATATATATATATATATATATATATATATATATATTAAATCACATATTTAAATACATTTACTACTTTAAGAGTTATTAAAATATAAATTATTTTATTACATTAAATCATATTTTAATAAAAATAAATTATTTTTATCTAATTATATAAAATTTTAATCCTCAAATCAAATCAATTAAATTATTGTATTTCAAGCTTCCATAAATTTTAATTTGATAAAAACCTTCGAAAAAAGAAAAAGAAAACTCCTGATAATATGGGCAAAGTATAAATATATATATATATATATATATATATATATATATATATATATATATGAAAGTATGATTTTTTATGTTGGAACTAACATAGAAAGTAATAAACTTTTTATGAAAATTTATATTGACAGGATTCAAACCCAATACATTAGAGTTTAGAATCGGACCAACCACTAAACTACTATAATTTTTATTTATTTACAATTACATTTTCTTTATATTATATTTTTATTATACTTTCTAATATATTATTTTATTAGAAGTTTGTCATTAATAAAATTCGAACTCGATACCTTAAAGTTGAAGATCGATACTCCAATCACTAAGTTCCTAGGATTTTCCGATAAATAACTTACAAATAAATTATATTTATATATAAATACAAATATATTTATATATTTTGATATATTTATATATTTTGATATATTTATATATTTATATACTTATATATTTAATTTTTTTATTTAATATACACTTTCTATGATAAAAAGTTCACTTTCTATATCGGTTGAAATTTAATTAACATAAAAAATTTATTTTTATGTCGGTTAAATTTTAACTAACATAGAAAGTAAATTTGTCTATATCATATTGGTTATATAACAACCGACATAAAAAATTCATAATATTATTATAAAAATATCACCGCCTATATACTATGATGAGTGGATTACAACCACCATAAAAAATCATAGAATCATAAAAAAATTCAGCAACATTGGTCAAAATAAAAATAATAATAAAATATAGATATTTTCATTCTTTTACCAAAGAGTATAAAATGCATCCAAAACATACAATTTGTTTAGATACAAATTATATAAATAGTATGTATAAATAGAAATACGATCTTTTATAATAAAAATTAAAAAAATAAATATTTTAAAGTTATGACTAAAAAAAAAGTAAGAAAGATAAAAAAAAACTAATAATTATTTTTTAAATAGTATTAACTAAATTTTATTGTCATAAATGGACAAGGACAATAACACCTGTGTTGTTTAAATAATAATACTAATACGTTAGGGTCAATGATGATCCCGTAAACGATTTGATTGTTCCTATGTAACGGAATATTCAAAGAATAAGCATTGCTATTATCCATATGCACGTTATCTTATATTTATATACTTTTTATTATCCGATTATAACTAAGTTAATATAATTTGTTTTTACTACCTACTCTCAATTATAGGTATCAGTTTAATTCCAGTTCAATTCATCGTTCATTTCTATATGCCCTTAACTTTAAATAATACTACAACGTTATGGTCAAGGCCCTAGGTGTCCCCGTAAACGATTTTATTTTTCCTATGTTACAGAATATTCAAAAAACAATTACATCTTATCTTATATTTATGTAACTTATATTGTTCTATTAGGACTAGGTTTATATGTTTATACATGATCATCTTCGAAAAAAGTTTATAAACCAAAAGTTTCAAGTGTTGTTATTCAACACCTAACATTTTTCTCTCTATTTTTTCTGATTACCCATAATTTCCTAGTTGACAAAGACCCGAATATCGTAATGAATTTAAATACACATAAATATTCATTTTGTTGTTGAACAGTTGTCCACAATCATCAATTATCAAAATAAATGTCAATGTAAGAGGGTTTATTTAATCAATTAATCATTAATTATTGCTAGTGTATTTTGAATTTTGTTTTCCGTTGAGAATGCGACAAGATACAAACGAAAACACAAGACAATAACAAAATCATTTTTCATTTTATCTTTTGTTTGATATAGGCAATAACATTTATGTTATTTTATTTTCAATAATAATATATTTGTAATTTATAAAAACATCTCAAGTTGTTATATATCCACCTCCCAGTTTTACTGATATACCTCTTCTTATATATTTCTAAAATACTTTTCAAAAGTGATAAAATTTAACCTATTTAAATTTTAATTTTTTTACAAGTTTTAAATATTGAACACATTTCAAAAAAAGTAATTTTTAAAAACCTTTTTTGGGAGAAAAAAAAGCATCAATAGTCTTAAAGGGACCTTTGCATTTGTTGGGATAGTCTATAATGGTAACATCATAGTTATTAGATTGTAATATTTGTGTAAGTCAAGTATTTCTGTTTTTTTTTTCTGTTTTTACTTACGTCATAACAACCCTCATTACAACTGTTATAAACTCTGTATAAAGACCTCTTACAGATTATTAAATGATACTACAATCGTTTATCTCATTCTCTTTTGTGCTTGTTCTAACAGAAGTGGTATCTAGAGCCTCGGTTTTATTCCGGGACGTTGGCGCTTAGGAAGTTACGATTGCAGAAGGAGTTCAAGGTGCTTGAATTAGTGTCAATCAAGATTCAGTTTCTTGATCGTGTATTAAGGAGGAAGAATGGTCGGAGGTGACAGTCACATTCCCTCATCAAATCTCCCAATTTTGAATGAGAAAAATTGGGATAGATGGAGTACCCAGATGAAAGTTTTGTTCAGATTTCAGGATGTCAGTGATGTAGTTGAAACAGGCCAGGTGGTTGCTTCCGGTTCGGCAGAGGCGCAGAAGGCGATATTGGCAAAGAAGGATAGCAAGGCATTGTTTCTTATTCATCAATGTGTTGATGACATTCATTTTGAGAAGATTCAAAATGCGAACACTGCGAAGGAAGCCTGGGACATTTTGATTAGAAGTCATACTGGAGGAGATAAGATCAAGAAAGTAAAACTTCAAACCTTGAGAAGACAGTATGAGCTACTACAAATGGAAGATGGAGATAAAATCAGTGAATACGTCAATAAGATACTCACGATAACTAATCAAATGAAAAGTTGTGGAGAGTCAATCTCTGATCTGATGGTTATTGAAAAGATCATGAGATCGTTGCCGCAAAAATTCGATTTTATTGTTGTAGCAATTGAAGAATCAAAAGACTTATCACAAATGAAGATTGAGGAACTTCAGAGCTCCTTGGAAGCACATGAGATGCGGCTAATGAACAGGAATGGTGGAAGAAACACAGAGCAGGCCTTGAAAGCACATCATTTCACGAATGGTGACAGAAACAAGAAGTGGAAAGGAAAACAAGCAAAGAAAGAATGGAAGTCAGATAAAGTTGTTAATGACCAGAGTGATAAGTCAGACACAAATGAGAAGAATGGAAAGACAGAGAAGTATCAAAAGAAAAAAAATAAACGAAATATAGAATGCTTCAAATGTCACAAAATAGGACATTATGCCTCTGAATGCAAAACAGACAAGAAAAAGAAGAAATATCAAGAAAAGGAAGCACATGTGGCAGAAGAAGATTCTGATTCTTCTGATTCTTCCGAACCATTAACTCTGATGGTGACCACTACAGCAGGAAGTTCAAACTCACAAACTGAGTCTTGGTACCTGGATTCGGGATGTTCAAATCACATGACCTGTCACAGGGAATGGCTTATCAATTTCAATGCAGAGAAGAGAAGCAAGGTAAAATTTGCTGACGACAGTACGTTGAAAGTTGAAGGAGCTGGAGATGTAGTCATCTTAAGAAAGGATGGCTCGAGGGCTGTGATTGCAAACGTTTTGTTTGTTCCTGGGATGAAGTGTAATCTTCTCAGCATAGGTCAATTGGTATAGAAAGGATTCACTGCGATAATGGGAAAGTATGATAGGATCGAATTATTTGATGAAAATAACAAACTGATTTTTAGGAGTAAAATCTCAAAGAACAGGACGTTTCAGGTTGATATAAATGCAGTTGATGTACAATGCTTGTCTGCAGTTGAGAAGGAAGATAAGAGTTGGCTTTGGCATCTAAGGTATGGTCATTTAAACTTTAGAAGCTTACAACAACTCAACAAGAAGAAAATGGTCTCTGGATTGTCTGAGATAAAATTGCCAAAAATTGTATGTGAGATTTGTCTTACTGGAAAGCAAACCAGGAAACCATTCAAAGCGCAGTCAAAGATAAGAGCTAAAGACTGTCTGGAAGTAGTATACTCTGATATATGCGGGCCTTTTGAAGTACCTACAGTGGCTGGAAATAAGTATTTCATTACCTTTGTAGATGAGTATAGTAGAATGATTTGGTTGTATGTGATAAAGTTGAAGAGTGAATCTTTTGAAGTCTTCTTGAGATTCAAAGCCAATGTTGAAAGGGAAAGTGGAAAGTTACTAAAGACTCTTAGAACAGATGGGGGAGGAGAGTTCACCTCTAACACCTTTGAAAGCTACTGCAAAACGAATGGCATTATGCATGAGATAACAGCACCGTACACACCTCAACATAATGCAGTTGCAGAGAGAAGAAACAGGACGATTTTGAACATGGCAAGGAGTTTGCTAAAGGAGAAGGGACTACCACATAAGTTGTGGGGTGAAGCAGCTTCAACAGCCGCATACATCCTTAATAGGTGTCCCACAAAAAGGTTAGAAGGAGAAGTTCCTTTGAAGGTTTGGTCTGGTGTAAATCCAGCAGTCGGCCACTTTAAAGTCTTTGGGTCTTTGGCATTTAAACACATACCCGATCAAAGGAGAACCAAGCTGCAGGATAAAAGCACTGCAATGGTGTTCGTGGGATATCATCCTACTGGAGCATATAAGCTCTTTGATCCAATTCAAGAGAAGGTAGTACTGAGCAGAGACGTCCTAGTACTGGAGGATCAAAGCTGGGACTAGAAGAACAAGCAGACCAGCTTAAGGCATCAGTCACTTGATAACGCAGTACTGACAGAAAATGATGAGTCAGAAAATGAAACTGCATCAATAAATGACACACAGGAAGTTGTGACTCAGAGATCACAAAGGGAGAGAGTAATGCCACGAAGATTCTCTGACTTTGAAATGCATTCAGATGTGCAGGTGAATGATGATGGAGATCTGGTGCACATAGCATTGATGGCAGGGGCAGAACCAATTGATGAAAAGGAGGCACTGACACAACCAGTGTGGAGAAATGCAATGCATGAGGAGCTCAACTCCATAAAAAAATAAAACCTGGAAACTTGTTGACCTTCCAGCAGAGAAGCATTGCATAGGAGTGAAATGGGTGTTTAAGAGGAAGCTAAATCCTGATGGGTCAGTCTCAAAGCACAAGGTCAGGCTTGTTGCAAAGGGCTTCCTTCAGAAACAAGGAGTGGATTTTTCAGAGGTATTTGCCCCAGTAGCTCGAATAGAAACTATAAGGGTGGTTATTGCAGTGGCTTGTGAGAAGAACTGGCCATTATTCCAGCTTGATGTAAAGTCTGCTTTCTTACATGGATCTTTGGAAGAAGAGGTTTATGTTCATCAACCTCCAGGATTTGTGATCAAGGGGAAAGAGACGCAGGTCTACAGGTTGCAGAAGGCTTTATACGGGTTGAGGCAAGCTCCCAGAGCTTGGAACAAGAAGATTAACTCATGCCTACTTGAAGTGGGGTTCACCAAGTGCATTGTTGAACATGGAGTGTATGTAAGGGAAGATGAGAAGGGAGATTTGATGATCATATGCCTTTATGTTGATGACTTACTCGTGACTGGGTCAAACATAAAGGATATTGAAGATTTTAAAAGAACAATGAAAACAAAATTTGAAATGACAGATCTTGGAAAGTTGAGCTATTTTCTAGGAATGGAATTCACCTATACTACTGCGGGAATGATAATGCATCAAAGAAAATATGCTGGAGAGATACTGAAAAGATTCAATATGAGTTCATGCAATTCAACAATGAGTCCTATTGAAATTAATGCGAAGCTAACCAAAGATGAGTCAGGAGATGCAGTAGATAATACAAAGTTTAAGCAGATTATTGGCTCCTTGCGATACTTATGTAGTAGCAGACCAGATTTGGCTCACAGTGTAGGAATGGTGAGTAGGTTCATGAGCAGTCCGAAGAAGTCACACATGCTAGCTGCCAAGAGATTGTTGAGATACATTCAAGGCACAACAGACTATGGAATACTATTTCCTTTTAAAAAAAAGAAACCAGAATTGGAACTATCTGGTTATGCAGACTCAGACTACGGTGGTGATTTGGTAGAGAGGAAGAGCACGTCTGGCTACATATTTTTGCTGAATAATGCTCCTGTTTCATGGTGCTCTAAAAAGTAGTCAGTGGTAGCTCTGTCCAGTTGTGATGCTGAGTATATAGCTGGAAGTTATGCTGCGTGCCAAGGGGTTTGGCTTGATGAATTGTTGAAGGAGTTGAAGGTCTCTACAAAGACACCTTTGGAGCTAAAAATTGACAATGTCTCTGCCATAAATTTATCCAGAAATCCTGTGAGCCACGGTAGAAGCAAGCATATAGAAGTGAAATATCATTTCCTAAGGGATATGGTGAATAAGAGAAAGATTACCGTAAAATATTGCAGAACAGAAATGCAGTTGGCAGATATGTTCACTAAAGCATTAAAGATTGAGAGATTTGAAGAATTAAGGAAGAAAGTTGGAGTTGTATCAATTAGATACTTGACTTAAGGGAGAGTATTAGATTGTAATATTTGTATAAGTCAAGTATTTCTGTTTTTTTTCTGTTTTTACTTACGTCATAACAACCCTCATTACAGCTATTATAAACTCTATATAAAGACCTCTTACAGATTATTAAATGATACTACAATCGTTTATCTCATTCTCTTTTGTGCTTGTTCTAACAATAGTCACAAAAAACTTAGGTGTAAAATGAAGTTTTCCAATCTCATGAAAAGTTGTACTTTTCAATAGGATGAGCGACTTTACATACATGATTTTGGTAATTATGTCACTTCGAAAATTTGTCGACACTATTATTGGAATCTCAATACATCCACAAAATTCATGATCACAAGCATAATTTCAAAATCTCAAAAAAAGTTTAGTTTTTTTTTTTCTGAAAATTGCAACAAAAATGAGTATATGAATTGTTTTCCAATTATTTTACACAGGTACTAGTAAATTTTTGAGAAGTACTCTTAAAATTTTCCAAATGTTGCTAATCTATGTTTGGATTGGGTAATCCAAACTCGGTTTAGAAAATAAATTTAGTCTCATGATATATTATTGTACAGCTAGTTTCATAGTATGTTGGTTATCATCAAAACAACATTTCAAATTAAAGTTTTACATAAAAGCTCAATTTTGTAAAATTTAGCTTAAAATAGTTTTACATTTTCAACGCTTCCGACAACTATTTCTGAGATATGGGAAAAAAAAAATCATAAAGTACTTTTTCGTAACACTCTTGAAAAGGACTGTAAAAAACACTTTTAAATAATTATATAAGATTTAGGTACGTTAGTAATACTGAGGTGTGAATAACAATTATAAGCCCATTCTATTTTTTATTTTAAAAAACATTAGAAAGGCCTAGGGCCATGGTTAGATGCATCTCGTACCATTTAAAAAAAAAAAATATTGTTGTGTTCTTATATCTACAAAATATCAATACAAAAAGGCTGCTCACAATATTCGTCGAACAGAGTTATTAAAAACAATGCCCTATTTAAATATCAAAGTAAAGAAAATAAAGAAAAATATTAAAATTTTCTATACCACCAGAATGTATATTCTTAGATAATATTAAATTTGTTCTGACTTTTTAAAGTTAAAGAAAAGTTAAAATTTGTATTTAAATTTTTAGGATATTTTATTCTTCAACATTGAGGTTTAAAATAAAAAGGGAAAACGGGTAAGTTGAAGAAGAAGATTTTTTTTTGTTTAATAATCCTTTTTTTTAAGTTTTTTTTAATTAAACAATACTTTTAAAAAAATTGTTTTCTCAAAATTATAATTTTCTTGATTTTTTTTAAGAGAACGGGAAACCAAAAATAAGATGGGTAAACAAGGCATTATTTATCTAAAATACATAATTAATTGAAGAAAAGTGATATGAACAATAAAAATAAAAAAAAATATTTTAACAACTTCTATCAATATAATGATAATAATAAAAATAATTATATTCTCGTTTTTTTTTACTTCCTATTAAAAAATTATATATCTAAAATAAATTCTCAAGTATATTTTCCTTTATTAAAGTGCAATGTATGTAATTTGATGCATGTAATTTTATAATGAACATTTGATTTTATTTTAAATAACATTATTAACTTATATTTCCAATCTTTTTATTATTATTTTTCAATATATATGCTTCTTTCTCACTTGACTTTTACTCTATTATTGGCCTAACATATCCTCTACAGTTTTGAGCAAATAATCAAGAAAAATAAAACACATTTTTATTATTAACTAAATTTGTTAAAAATCACATATTTTAAAGAGTTACCCTTTTTATTTTATAATTTTATTCTATATATTTTAGTAAATTTTAATGAAGGAAAATTAAATATTACATAAAAAAAATGTTGCTTTCAAATTTCAACAACCCCAATATAATTTTATTTTTGTCCCTGTTTCTTCATTATCTTTAAAATTGTACAGAGAGAAACACAATGGTAGATGACTTTCAAGTTTTTTTTATTTTGGTCTCTTCCTCGTAGCTTTTTTTTTTGCAAATTCAAGCACGTTAAACACAGATACTATGCAGAAGTGGGAGAAATAATCTCAAAAAGGGCAATTTTGATTCCTGATAGTATTTAACTATTTTAAAAATATTAAAAAAATTTCTTTTAAATGATCACACTTATGATTTTGTAAAATTTTATAATGGAAGTAGGGGGTACAAAACAACCCCTCTGCCTACCACTAAACTTTTACAACCACACACGCCTAATGATTCATACATACACTTACACGTAAAAATAAACACACCAGGGATAAATAAGTTATACTTATACGTCATCATAATTTTATATTTGAGTGTGAAAATAGATTTGATTGGATAAGTCCAGTCGAAAGTTTTAAAAAAATTAAGTAAGAATTTATGGTTTGGTCTGTTTAAGTTTGAAGTCAGGGTAATCCATAGTACCTGTTAGTTTTATAAAATAATTATTATACGGTGTGTGTAGCAGTAGCAGTAGCAGTAGCAGAGAGGAATTCATGAGACCCTGTATGATTCAGAATCAGTTATTTGAAAAAGTTATTTGTCCCATCCATCATAATCCATTCCTAATTTGTCCTTCAGTGAAATGAAAAGTTAGACAAGTGTGTGTGAACTGGGACTGAACTGAAGCAACAGCATGGTGGTGAGTGGTGAGTTGCGGCGAAGCTTCTTCTGACATGAAATAAACCGCGTGACTTCTTACTCCATTAAACCAATACTTTGACTTCACAATAGAATAAGATACATGCAACTTGGTCATCTTCTTCTTTCAGGCTTTCATCAAAGTCCTAATCGTATTTTCGGTTTGGAATCTTCTCATTCACGCATTATCGATGACCACGTGTGTAAAACAAAGTCGCATTTCCTACTAATCCCACGTTAAAAATGGATGGATACACTCTGCATGCTGAATTATTCATATTTAGTCTTCATTCTTGCCGTTTTTCTTAGAAAAAATACCCTTAATTACTTAATATATATTAAAAAAATATAATCAGATTTTAAATATTACTAATATATCAATCTTAATTACTTAAATCAGAATAATAGTATAATATTTTTTATTATAAATAATAATAAAAATATTTTAATATCTAATTTAAATAAAATATATATATATATATATATATATATATATATATATATATATATATCATAAACAAATACTTACCAATGTCTTGAATTTTAACCTATTGTTCCTTTATATAATTTTACAATTGTTATAAAGTATGATTTGAAATAAGTATAAACAAAAATAAGATATGATTTTCTTAGATTTATTAAAAGAGTTATAAGTGCAAGAATGTAATCCAAAAATATTATTTAAAAGTTATAATCATTTAAATTATATAAATAATACTAAAAAAATAATAAATTATTAAAAGGAATGAACATCCAATAATTATTTATAACAATAATTCATAATCTTAAATAATAACAAAAGCTTATAAAAAATATTGAAATAGATAAATAATACTCAAATATGTTATTTACAAATAGAAAAACTGTAAATTCCTCACAATAACAACTATTAAAAAATGAAAACTGTGTCTAAAACATAATATATTCTCTTATAATAAAATCATTAAATATAATTGATATATATATATATATATATATATATATATATATATATATATTAACAAAACAAAATACAGAAGAAACTAATGACGCTTAAGTTATAACTATTTGTAAAATTAAACTTCTAAATAAAATTCCGAATTTCTGGAAGGGCTCCATAAAGAAAGAGGAAAAAAATTAATAAAAAACTATTTTATTATTAAATAATACGTATTAAAAAAGTTAAGGAGGCTCGGGATCAATAGTGCACGTATGTCGTCCTCTTTTTTAAGTTTAATCAAATTATTGAAATAGTTAAAATTAAAATAAATTACAGAATATAAATAAATCGTATTTTATAACATGATAATAATTCTCTAGAAACGTATTGAAGTCTTATTTTGAAAAGACGGTTCATTATTTTATTATAAGTTATCATATTTTAAAACATGATTAATCTATATTCCGTAATTTATTTAAAATTTACCTATTTAAATAATTATTTTAAAAAAACTAGCCTGAAATAATGTATCTTGTTAGCATTAACTAATAAGAGCTTATTTTCTTTTCTCAGGGAAGCTTTTTAAACTTTGGACATGAAAATTTGTGTTCATCACAAGTTTTCGACTGTAGTAGAAGAAAACTATGCGTCTAATCTAATGGTTGAATAGTATATAATTTTGCAACGCCCTTGTGTTTTATATCTGAGAGGAAAACTTTTGGAACCTTTACGGATGTTTGTATTAAATTAAAAAATAGTGTCATCTAACAAAAATCGTATGTATTATTTTTAGAATACTGACAACTTAATTTAAAAAACAATTATTTGACATCTTTTTCTGTTAATATAATAATAATAATAATAATAATATTTATGTTCATTCTTTTTTTGTTTTGTTTATTCTCTCATCAATTATCTATTAGTTAATTGTTTGATATGAGTTGTATTAAAATATGTTTTCCTTATTTTATGGATGAGTGTAATAGGCATGTTTGTATGAGATATACTAATGCAATTAGTTAAGCTTGTTAAGTGGAAAGGCAAGTTCAACCATGTGCATGACAGTAGAAGGCAAAGACTCCAAGATGCCAACCCAAAGACGTGATTGGTAGGTCCCTTGGGAAAAACCCAAAGTTAAGCTTGTTAAGTTGTTAATTCATACTGAAACTGATAGCAAAGTTCAAATAAAACTCTTGACTAATTATTAGTGGCATGCATGTAATATCATTTTCTCTACGAGTCCGAGTCCGGGGCGTTCATAGTCATATTCGACAAATCAGGAATCTCTTGGCTTTCTTTCTGTCATCTTGTTGAAAAACAATTGTCTTGGCTTTTCTGGAAAAACAATTGTGGTTGAAATCTATAATTATCATCTGCTATACATTTAAGAAGGCTAGAATCAAACGGCAAAATGGCATAAAATCATCACCATTATACGTCTTTAATGGTGCTATCAAGCAAACTGAATGTTTAGGGTTTAGGGTTCTAAAGCGCCAGATTATAATTTGATCACAACTCCAACCCTACATTTTAACTAGAATGATTAAATTTAAGGACGCATTTTGTTTTACGCGAAATAAATGGCTGATCAAACCAATGAAATACATGAAAGGTGAACACCTGAAGAGAAGAAACTTCTTTTAACAAGTTATTTTCCTAAAACGTTTGCAACCTAATCCTGCTTATTAAGGTGCTATGATGTGCATATATAACCACTCCCATTGCATGTTGTCATCTTCTAATTGGCCACCCTTCCGATAACTATATGTACTGCCAGCTTTCTAGTGGTGCAATCAATTCCCGAAGCCTTTGATATACCCTCGTCGGCTCAACACCAACTCTTGATATTTTAACCTGAAATAAAAAGGATGGTAATCAAAATGAGAATAAATTCTGTGGTTGTTCTCCACTCTAACAAAAGCTTACCCTCCCTAAAATAGACCCAAAAGACTTACCCATTATCCACACACATTTAAGAATAATTTATTTTATTGTACAGAAGAGAAAGAAATAAAGATATAGATATCTATATGACATATTGTACCTGAGCATGAACTGTGTAAAAGACCCTATCAGCAACGGTAGAGAAGTTGGCAGTGACAACTTCAGCACCCTCTTCCTCAAGGACACTAATTACTTCGTGGAGCATGAAGTTCTTATTCACCCCACTTATCAACATCACTTCAATACCCGAACCCAAGTCCTTTATCTCAAGTAGAGGCAACTGAGAGTCAATATTGAAAATCCCATTATTGGTGTGGGTTATTCTCATCATGTCCATGGCTTGTTCCTTCTCAACCTTCAGTTTCTCTATTCTTTCTCTCAGATGCTGTATATACGTGGCTGCAAGATCAAGCTGATCCTGCTGGGAAAGCATGCCCTGAAACATTCGTTCATTTAATTAATTCTAGCTAAATTTCTATGGTTTTCATGGATTGGTTGAGTTATTTGATGTGAGTATGGATCAATTAACTATACGTACCTTGGTGGGTTTGAGGTACTTGGAAGGAATAATGGAAACAAGCTTGAAGCAGAGATCTTTCATGTGGATTCTGCGGTTTCTTTCAATAGTTTTGCGATCAAGTTTTGATGAACCACTAATGGTAGTGTTTGTGTTTTTCATGTTTGGAAATTTAGAAAGGGAAATAGGTATGGTATATAGTATTCTATGCAGTGTTTGAGCTAGAGCGTGAGACGAAGATGGTTGAAAAGAAGAGAGAGAGAGAGAGGTCCTTATATAGATAGTTACAACGGAGGTAGGAGTAAGGAACCGGAGTTATGTGGGTAAGGCGATGCAACAAATCATCGAAGGTATCGGTAGAAACGTTGATGCGTCCCCACACGAAAGGAAATGACAATAAAGCCCATGACAGATACTGATGGGTACACGGCACTGTAAGTGGGACCGGGGACCCCAAAAGTCTGCTAAACAGGGGCACTACACAGTCAGGCAGGTCCCAGTCAGTATCTCTCACTCTCATTCTCTCCTGCACTTATTCAAAATCTTGTACTCAATAATATATATTTTTATTAAAGAAATATATATCGGGTCGTATGATTATTAATTAGATTTTGGGATTCACAACAAAATATATTTTTTAATAAATTTTAGTTGGTAAAATTTAAATAATGTGTTTGTATCATTTTGTCTTGGAGAGAGCTATAAATTAAAGACGTTTAGTAGTTTTTATATTACATGTATTAAACATTTGTTTTATTCTTTTTGAAAATGTAGTACATTTTGGGGTTATAGCTTTAATTCCAAAAAAAGTATATGGTTAAAGCATAAATATAATGGGTAAAGAGAGGTAAGTTTTGTTTTGTGTGAGTAAGAATTAAATTGATGGTTTAATAGGAATAGAAGCGCGTTGGCCCACAGACACGTGGGACCAATATGATAAAGAAATGATGTGTAGCAACCAAGATATAGTGGTTACCATAACTATACCCAAGCACGACCCAGAATCAGAGCACCACAATTCCTCCAAACCGCAGTCATTGTGACATGAGATCAGAAGAACACAGACAAATTAGTATGATACATTTTGTGTAGATCACCTTCATATCTTCAATTAGTATGAAATTCACTGACAACAAAAAGTAACTTTTCACTTCAAAAACTATTCCAACCCACTAAATTATAAAATGTAATTGCATGCAACGTGACATTCATTGTACTCTGAATGAAGTAGGTGGGAAGGAGAAATTAATGAAAATATTTTAAAAAATAATTTTTAGTCAAAAATACTTAAAAAAATTTATTATAAATTTTATGAATAAATTATTTTAAAATTGATCAAAATTATTGGTATTTTTTTAATTTAAACATTTATTTTAAACAAAATATATATAATTTATAATAAAATATTTATTTTTATTATTATCATCTAGTGTCTCGTAGTTCAGTTTTAATTCAACACCCGTGTATTATTATCATCTAGTCTAACCTAACATGTCTCATAGTTCAGTTTTAATTCAACACCCGTGTTTAACTGTTATATATAATTTTTTCTTTTCATTTTTTCACATATCTCCAAATTATAGATACAGTTTTTTACGCCAGCATTTCAGGCCTTGGCTGGTTGTGACAAAAAAGAGTTGGTCTTATGATTGGCCATGTCATAATCTATGTGCACATTACTATTATCCCCCCATATTTTTTAAATTGAACAGGAGAGACATGGTTGGAGGTTTAAAAATTAAATCGGAATTTAATAAAATTATATTTTTATAATATAATAAATTTATTAATAATAATATTTTTATAAATAACAAATATATTATTGTTATGATTATCATAAATTATAATAAAAATTATAAATATAAACATATTAAAGAATAAAAAATAATTAAAAAAATATAAAAAATAATTTTTATTTAAAGTTTATATAATTAATATACGATAAAAAAATAAAATATATTATTTTTTTATTTAAAAAAATATCCTACTTTTTTTTCAATAATATAACCGATTCAATAATATCCTAGTTGATTTTATGATTTTTTAAATTTTATTCTCATTTAATTAAAATCTGATTAATTAAGAGTAACACACCAATTTTTTTTAATTTAGTTTTTTTAACCACTAATCTGTTTTTTTTTTATTTTAGAAAAATTATTACTTTTAAATATTTTCTTGTGTATTTCAATTGTATTTACTTTGTTTTGTGTTTCTTAAAAATACATTATTTTATTTTTATTTAAATTTCGAATATAAATATTATAAAATATAGTATAATTTTAATCATAAATACAATATATAAAAGTACATAAAAAATAAAATAATTAAAATAAATTTTTTATAAATAAAAAAATTATAAATGTTTAAAGCCTCAAAATATATTACATCAATACAAAAATAAAATAAAATAAAATATTATAAACATGACTACTTTGTCTCGTTAAATTGATAAGTTATTCTAATTGGTAAATTTACTAGAAACACATGTAATTTGTAATAAATTAGTTAATAACTTTCAATTACTAACTACTTTTTGGAGTTTTTTTTTTTCAAGGGTGGCCCTAATGTTTCTATCACTGATATTATGACTATGTTTAGGAAAGGATAATTGAAAGTTTTAAAATGAATTCAAAGTTAGTAGGTGATAACTCAATTCTTTTAAGCTTGAATATTATACAATTAGCATTTAGTAAATTTTTTTGATAAAATAACTTATTAATATAAATGATAAAATGGACATATTAATTTTTATTTTTTGTAATTTTTATTCACAAACCAATAGTTTAACTATATATCTTTTTTGGTTTCAATTATTATATTTTTGTATATGATGTATTTTATTATTTATCTTAGGCTATATTTGAAATTATTTTAATTAATTTAAAATAGAGTAAAATATTACTTTTAAGTAATACTATACTTTTATTAGGTTAATTTAATATAATGGTTAAAGAAGTGTACTGTAAAAAGTTCTCTTATGTTAATATTAATATTTTGAAGTTTAATGTATAAAAAATAACTTAAATATTTAAATTAGTATATATTTAAAATAAATCATAAATATAAATATAAAAAATAATTTTATATACGTTGATTCTCTTCTTCCTCTCGTAAAAAAATAAATTAATAATATTTTGTTTATATAATAAAAAAAATTGTCATTGTTTTGATAGAAAAGACAATGTAAAGTGAAAAATAATGTGTAAAAAAAATTGTAATTAATATTACTTAAAAATAAATAATAAATAAATTAGTAAAAGATCAAAATATTTTTCATATAATTTTATTAAAAATAAATATAATTTAATATGAAATCATTATTCAATAAAATAGATAAAAAATTGATAATATTTTATATATAAATTTAAAAAATTATAATATTTTATATATAAATTAAAAATATTTTAATATTTTTAAAAATTAAATATCTCTTAAAATAAAAATAATAAAATTTAAATTATTATTTAATTATAGTTTTAATTGTTTTCATGTGATTTATAATTAAATATTATCAATTATTTTTACTCATGTTTTAAAAATTATTCAATATATATATATATATATATATATATAATTATAAATTTGATTTTTGGAATTTTTATATTAATTTTTATTGTATTGATTATATGAAAGAAAAAAAATTGATTATGGATTATAAAGAACAAATTAAACAAAGATAAATTTTATCATTTTTAACTGGTTTTTTTCTTAAATCTTAAGTTAAAAACTATTTTGTAATTCCACCCCTCCATCTTTTCATTTATATACAAATTAATCCATCTATTCACATAAATTCGTCTTTTCATTTCCTTAACCAAGACACAGGCTTAATTTTGTGTTTGGACGAAGGATGGACTAGAAAAAGAAAAAAAAATAATCGATTTGATTGATTTAAAATAATAAAAATATATATTAATAAAATAATTTATTAAATAATTAAAATAGTTGTACTTAATATTTAATAAATATAAATAAAAAACAATTTATTTTTAAAAAATTTTAAAAATATATTTCAAATTATTAATTAAAAATTACGTATAATTTTTTATTTTAACTACTAATTAAAAAAATTAAAACTATTATAAAATAATTTATAATAAATAAAATAAAATCAATAACATTATTAAAAAATAAATTTATATTTAAATATATTTTAATTTTATTATAATAAAAAAATATAAAATCATATATAACTATAACTACCTTTATTATCAACATTAATTTAAATATAATAATATTTTTCTAACATAATCGATTATTTATATTATACAATCCATTATATAAAAATGTATTTATTTGATTAAGTACTTTTTAAAATTTTATGATCGAGATATTTTGTTTATAATATAATTTAATCATAATAAAAATATTTGATTGACACATAATTTTATATGGGTAAAAATTATGAAATGAGATAATAAATGTTGGAGAGTAATATGGGTAAGAAACATTGACATTTTTGCAATTCTCCTCGCGTAATGAGTGAACGATAGAATAACTGAATCTCACAATATTTTTTCTTAAATTAGCACAAATACAAAAATATAAATATATATTTTTTTTTCCTCTCAATTCTTGTAAAATTACATATCCAAATAAAGTCTAGAGTGTTTAAAATATTTGATTTTTAGTATGTTATATAGCAGTCATGTGTTTGTATTGGAGCTTGATAAATTGAAGAAAAGTGACGTGAAAACTGAATGCTGATGAATTCCCAGCTCTTGAAGAAACTAAATAATTACAAGATGTTTATTCCAAATTATGGTGTTGACAAAATGTGTGTAACACGATGACGCGCTTGTTCGTTGAATTTTGTTTTTGCGGCGGATTTCATTTACTTACACAGATCATAACTCGTTTGATTAAAATGTTAGATTTAAACTTTCAACCATCCAATAAACAATTATGATTTTCTTTTACTTACTTTCAACCATCCAATAAACAATCTTAAAGTAATATTTTAAAATTATTAAAAAAAATTGAATAAATAATGATATAAAAATTCAAACTTAAAAGCACAAGTTAAAAATATACACATCCTTATTGAAAATATATGGACTAATGATTGTAGCTGTATTGTGTATCTGTGTTTGACGTTTAAACTTGCCCAAGTCATTTAGGTCGATTGATTTGATGCAACATGTGAATCTGTAGTGTTCTGTTTGGACCATTAGAAACAAAGAGGAAGCAAAGTTATTATTGTAGTGTCTAAAACTGTAATGCTAGTTATGAGAAACACATGTCAATTGATCATGGTTATAATTATTATTTAACACACTATTTTTAAATTAGAAAAATTACATTAATTGTTTAATTTAAATCAAATAGAAAATTAATTGTTACGAACAGTATTTTGTTTCTACAGTACTGTAATCGAATAAATGAAGAGACGGAGGTCTGCAGATAAATTTTGTATAGATATTGATTTGTGCAACGGAGATGAACGACTGAAATGAGATATTAATAATTTTATTTTAAAAAGAGAAGATTTGTGAAGAAAGATTATATAAAATTTATTTTATCATTTGAAATTTTATCAATTTTTTATTAATTATTTATATTTTATCTTTTATAATTTTTTTTCATATAATCAATATAATAAATATGAATTAAATTATAATTTTTATTATTATATATTATTTTTAGTTATTTATATTATTTTTATTTATATTAAAGTTGTCATTTTAATATAAATTTATATTAATTATTATATATATAGATATTTTAATTATAATTAAATTACATTATAAATAAAATATGGATGGTGAAATTTTGAAAAATATCTGGATAGAAACAAATCTGATCATAAATTTTAAAAAAATCTAATATCGAATACATAAATTTATATACTCGATTATCAAGTATAAATAATCGATTATATAAATAATCGATTATATAAATGTGTAATAGATTATATTAAAAAGTTAATGTGTAATAGACATAACTGTAAATATATATATATATATAAATAAAAGTTAATGTTAATAATATGTATTTATAGTTATCTCTGGTTTTATAAAATTTTATAAAATTATACTTAAGTATAAATTAATTTTTTTAATAATTTAATTGATTTTTTATTATAATTTTTTAATTAGTGTTTAAAATAAATATTTATACATGGTTTTTAATTAATAAATTTTTTTAATTTCATTTTTTAAAATTAATTATTTTTTATAAAATAGTTTATATTTATTTTTATAAAATTTTTATAAAATTAATTATTTTAATAAATAGTTTATTTTTTCACTGACTTAAATATACCTTCAATTCAAATAACCTATAATTGTTTACTTTATTTAATGTGTCCTAGATAATGATGATAGAGATTTTCATTTTATTCAACTTAATAAAAAAGATGTACAAAAAGGAGTATTTATAGTAGCTACACCAGCTAGCCAAAACTGATAACCAACTAACAAATTATTACAGCTGGTCAAAACAACCTAAAAGAATATAGGTCTGTTATAACATAGAGAAAATAAAAAAAGAGAATATTTTTCATATTCTATTATAATATCCCCTCAAACTCAAGGTGAAGGGTTGTGAGAGAAACACTGCACATTGAGTTTGCCTTTAAGCAAGTTAAATCTGGCTGGAGAGAGAGGCTTTGTCAAAATATTTGCCCACTAATCCAAAGCTGGAATATGAGAAATGAAAAGCTGCTTGGACAGAACCTTTTCTCTGACAAAAAAAGACATCAATTTTTATGTCATTACTAGCCGCCTTTAACCGCTACATGTCATGAAACGTACTTCCCATTGGTCTCGACGGTTTTCAACAAATACTAAGAATAACTAATTCACTTTATACCGTTGCATTTTTTGTTTTTTCTAGTTTTATTTTAATGTTTAAGATGTATTTAAATATATTTCAACAAATATATTTTAAAAAAATACAATTCAAAAATAGATTTTGAATAAACTATTTAATAACTTATTTTTAGATCGTTGAATCTAAAATACGTTTTTAGAAAATATGATTCAAAACTTTAAAAAATTTGTTAAAAAGTTAATTGTGAAACATTTATAATAAAACTTTAACAACGATTAATCGAAGCAAAATTTAAAATAAAATTTTAAAAATCCAGTTACGTTAATAATAATATTATTATTTTAGATGAATATGGCTAAAAGAAACAACCTTGATTTATAATTTTTTAAAAATAAATATCCTTTGAGAGAATGAATGAAAGTTAAGAACTGAAAACAGAAACATGTTGGAGTGGTCTTTGTCGATGTTTAAAAGGCAGAATTTGTTTGGTGACGAGTAGGAGCTTCTGAGCTGCGCATGAAAAAACACGCACTAATCCTATTATTTATTGTTGTAATTTTTGTATTATATGCTATGTAATGCATAAGCACAAAGGAGCGCGGAAATAATTGAGTTCAGATGTCATTTAACGGTCAACTAAAGAACAATGAAACATTAGAGGAGAAAAAACGGCATGGGCATTGACTTTGTTCAAGCTTCGCACGAAATATCTACTAACACCAGACATATGCAACCCTCACACGTGTAATACGTGGTCGACAATTAAGTAGGTTAAAAAATAAAATAAATCTGACAGAACAATTAACCTGTCACTTTTTTAAAATATAAAATGAAATCAATTTTTCGTAAATAAAAAAAATAGATTTTAAAAAATTAATAAAAAATATTAAAAATTGTATTGTTCAGTGATTGTTTGGTAGCAGCTATAAACCATGTAGAATCTATTGCAGAAGCTCTGTGGCGGCAATTATTAGATCTTTGTTTGCAAAGGACATTTTTTGTGATCCATCCACCTCCTCCTTTGTCAGACCCTAAACTCTTAACTTATTGGATTTCATAGTATTATTGTCAAAGACTGCAAGGCTTGTTCATATGCTCATTAATGTAATTCCAAGAATAAAAATAGAGAAGTTGTTTCAAATTTGTCTTTATCATGTGAGATATATTTTTTTTAATAGAAAGATAAGCTAATTATAAGTAATTTAGATATTTTGGTTTGAGTTATCAAATTTATTTAAATATAAGGGTAGAAATAAATTAATGAGCTAAAGTGTGGTATTTTATTGATTAAGTTGAAAAATAGTAAATAAAAACTTAAATATTTAAACTTCGTTTATAATTTTCCCCTATGTTCTCTTTGTATTTTCATATATATATATATATATATATATATATATATATATATATATATATAAGCACATCCCAGTCCCTTGGAATAAGGCAAAACAATATTGTTCAATGCATTTTTGCTTGTAGGGCCAGAGTTGTGCACGTCACTCACTATTGTTGTATTGTAAATTATTGAGCCAAAAATATTGACTACTTTAAAAATACAATGTTATGCTTATTTTATTGAAAAGGTTTTATAAAGATTTAACTTTCTGTAATTTTGTTAAATATTTTACATTTTTTTATTAAAGGAATAAAATTGAAAAATAAGAAAAAATAATTTCTGTTGAATTTCTATAATACTATAAGTTGAACATGAATGGTAAATTGTGAAAGTTGTTTTATTTGTTTTAATTGTGTTAAATTTGATTTTAATATTTGTTTAATGAATTATCAGTACATGAATGAATTGGTTTGAAATCTGAGTTAGGTTAGAAAAATGTATTTTGTTTTAGGTGAAAATTATAGAAAATGTTTTGAATTGAGTTATATCTCCCATGTTGTATTTCGTGTTGATCTGAGACATTGATATCTTATGTATAAGAGTTATTTATATAATTTTATAAAACAATTTGTATTTTTCTTACATATAATTTTGGGTTGTTACTTAAAACCATCAAAGTATCATAATGCATTTAATATCATACACTTAAATCAAATTTTTATTTATTTCTTATAATACATCATAGAAATAATTCTTATTAAAATTAAGAAATTTATAAATAAAAATGAAAAAGAAAGCTCAAAGGTGATTATCTAATAATTACTACAGTAAAATTTATGAAAACAAACTTAAAAAATTATGGCATAAACCACACTCACATAATATCAAACGTATGATTTTGACTGTTTTTATTATAAAACTAATCTAAACTAGCAAATGTTTCTGTATTGTATAATACTTTAAATTTAAACCAAAATCATTTATACAGTATTAAAAATTGAAATACATTATTTTTTTTATCAAACAATAATAGAACAATGACAATAATATTAAGAATATGATGTTCAGATTAAAAATGTGAACAAAAATGGTATGGTTATTTTTTCTCCACTAAAAATGGTATTTCGTGTTTCCACGAGTGCAGATATGGATAAGGTTGTAAACCTCTGCCATTACATTAATACGAAGGAAGATAATGTTGGCACCAAATCACTCGCGCAAAGCCCTTTCTCTTTCCCTGCCACAACCGCCGTCTCCTCCTCCGGAACCCGTTAACATCCTCCTCCGGCGCCGCCACCTCCTCAGCACCACTGCATTCACCATCTCCTTCAATTTCAATCTCTCTTTCACAACCTCTCTGTTCTTAACAGAGCCGGTAGCCGGTGCCAGCGGCCTCTTTCAAATGCCCCCACCACGCCTCACCAACCGGTAATCCCGAAACTATTTTCATATAATAAGTGTTCATTTGTAGTGAATAATAATAAGTAATAATATTATCTTACCTTGTTGGTGGTGGTGTGGGAAGGTATTTTCTGGTGAGAGCTGGTGAGTCTGAGTTCGAGAGCATGGGAGTTATCAACACCAACCCCGTGGAGAAGACTTCAGTGGATAATGGGTTATCTGAAAGAGGGAAAAAACAGGCTATAAAAGCAGCTTTTGATTTGAAAGAAATGGGAGCATGTGATAAAGGATGTTGGATCTGGTCTGCCATAACTCAAAGAGCTTACCAGACTGCAGAGATTATTGCTTCTGTTAATGGAGTTACCCGTAGGTTTGTTTGTTTGTTTTTTCTCTATTTCATTCGACTCTCCATGCACTCCAATTCCCAAAACCTCACCATTGTCACAAATTTCTCTGATTTCAGCTATCTAGTCCCAGAATACAGCTTTCTTGATGCCCGTGGATTAGGTGCCTATGAAGGAAAAAAACTGGAATCTGTTTCAGAAGTAGGATTTATCCATCTAATCTTTTCTTTAAATAACATTATATTTTTTTTAGTTTAATGTTCATGTGCTCTAAGTTCGTAACACACCAACAGAGACGAGGTAACATATTATTATGAAATGATAAAATAAGATATTAAAATGCTGCAGGTGTATGCGTCAGATGGCATATCTCCAAACATCAAGCCTCCTCCCATTGAAGATGGAACTCCGAATGAGAGTGTTGCGGATGTTTTTGTTCGTGTGACACAACTTATGTCGATTCTCGAAACCCAGTATTCTGGTGACACGGTTATTATAGTCTCGCCTGATTCTGACAACTTGACAATTCTTCAGGCTGGTTTGATAGGACTAGACCTACGAAGGTAACTGCATGGTTCCAAGCTTAAGCTATAATGCCCTCCAGTTTTAAGCTTTTGTTTTTGGTTAGTTAATTCTACATATCACTTTTATTTTTGTTGAATTTCAGGCACAGGGATCTGTCTTTCACACCCGGTGAAGTCCGCTTTGTTGATCCCAGTGACATTCCTGCATATAAGCAACCTGCATCTGCTGTATATAAATGTTCCAAGAACCCACCAAATTGTAACTAATTGTTTTCTTTCTGTCAAGGTATAAGAGGAATGTGGATATTTATCAGTAGTTCAAGTTGTTCTGATGTTTGATTGAAATAGTAAACTTATTATTTTTAATACAATCTAAAGATTATTAGATGCGTTTGAGTAATTCATAAATGTAATGAGAGCCTAAAGATTAACTTGTGAGTTTTATAAGAGATGATTTGGACTTTGGGGTATCTCTTTGTATTCAAAATATTCCAAGTTGAAGAGCCCAGAGGTAAAGACTGCAAAGAACATTCAACCATTAAACCGGGGGCTAATTAGATTAGAATGTAGTTAATATGAATTGGGTGAATATGATTTATTCAGGAAACAAAAAACCTTCAAAATACCAAACCCTTCAAAATATGATATATATATATATATATATATATATATATATATATATATATATATATATATATATAATAAGTAAAAAAAAAAAAAAATCAAGGATAAAACTCTTACTCACAAGTGTGCTTCTTTCTCTAACCACAACTTATATTTGCTTTTATTTGGCAATATACTCTTTAAGAATAAGAAGAGTTAAAATGAGAGAATGGATCATCTTTTGATTTAGTTTTTTCCTTAATTCACAAAAAGAATTTTAAAAATCAATTTTCAAAAATAGTGTTTCTTAACTCTATTTTTAAAAACTATTTAAAATAAAAAATATATAGAAATGTAAACCAATTATTTTAATAAAGATAACTGAATGGTTAACTGATTATGTTGAATAAATAGTTGTGCTATTATGCGTTTGTTTTTTCTTTCCTTCCTTTATAAACTTAACCTATATATGTTAAGTTTTTATTCATATGTATTTTGTTCTGAAACTCTAATATGGTATTAGATTGCTAAAACCCTTCTTCTCTTTCGCATATCCTTTTTTCTTCGTTTTTCATTAATCGATCATGGCTAAACCCAACCAAAACAACCCAACACCGGATCACCTCATTAATCCAACCAATCCTCTTAATCTTCATCCTGGTGAGAATCTGGCGCTCATTCTCGTCTCTCCTCTGTTAACTGAAAATAACTTTCATCAATGGCAGCGAGAGATGATGGTTGCCCTAGAAACCAAAAACAAAGAGTAGTTCATCACCAACAATCTTCCATGTCCACCAATCACAGATCCTTTCATGACACCTGACGCAGATGCAATCACATAGTGACGACTTGGTTGACACCTTACATGAACACCTTCATCAAACAATCCGTGATGTGGCTGGACAACACTTCAGACATATGAAAAGATTTGGAAGAAAGATTCTCACATTCCGACAAATCTCGTATTACCTATCTTCAAGATCAAATCCAGAATTACAAACAAGGTGATTCATCCATTTCGATTATTACACAAGATTAAAAATTTTGTGGAAAGAAATTGAACTTTATTGGTGTGTTCTTCTTTGTAAATGCCCTGTATTTTGTTCTTGTGGTCTTTTTGCAAAGCTCTAAAAAGAAAACGAAGATGATTGTGTCATTCAGTTTCTTCATGGTTTAAACAATGACTACTAAGTACGATATTAGATAATGATCATGGATCTCATGCATTCGATTCTGAAGACTTTTTCTATGGTTTTACAACATGAAAGAAAATTTGTTGGTATTGTTTTCAATCTTCTTCCTCAAGACTCAGTTGCCTTCTCTGCGCAATCAGATGATTCTTCCAAAAACCTCAATTTCAAGAATTCAACTAGAGCCACCAAGACCACCAATCCAGGAAAATCTACCAATCGGAATACAAAATATTGTGAAAATTGCAAGAAAACAAATCACATAATTGAAACCTATTACTGGAAAATTGGTTTCCCTGCTAGATATAGAAAATCTGGTCATGCCTCTTTCTCTTTCTCCATGTGACCAATTCAGCTTCTCAAAAGAACAATATCAGACCATTTTAGCTCTTTTTTAGCAATCTAAGCTTGAGGCGTCTTCTATCAATCACACTCATAGTTCCTCTGTTAATACTGCAGGTGATATTTCTTCTTTTTCCTCTTAGATTTTGGATAGTGGTGCGACAGATCACATTTGTCCATCACAATCTTGTTTTTCTTCCTTAGAATCCATAACACCTGTTCAGATAAAACTGTCCAATAATACTACTGTGATTACAAAATTTTCTGGCAATATTACCCTTGAAAAATTAACTCTTGTTGATGCCTTATACGTACCAGATCTTGTTACTAACCTTATATTCATTCCCAAATTAGTTTCTACAATTGATTGTATGGTTATGTTTTATGATGAAACTTGTTTCATTATGCAAAAATCAATACATCAGATGATTGGTACAACTAAGAAATTGAATGACCTCTTTTTTCTTCAAGATTCCAGTGACTCAAATTCATATGGATCACACTTTCTTAATGTCACTAACACATAACATTCTGTCACAGACAACATGTCTTTGTTATGGCACATTAGATTAGGACATACTTCAAATAAAGTGTTGCAATTTTTAGCTTTTAAATACACTGACATTGTCGTTGGTTGTTTAACACCTTGTAATATATGTCATTTTGCAAAGCAGAAATGTTTGCCATTTCCTACCAAAATAATAAAAGCACTACATTCTTTGATCTTATTCATGTAGATATTTGAGGTCCTATTGCCTCTCCCTCAATTAATAATTTCAAGTATTTTCTAACTGTGATAGATCATTTCTCTCTATTCACTTGGGTTCATCTTTTAAAAACTAAACCTGATGTCAAAATCGTTCTTCCTTCTTTCATTCAACTTATTGAAAATAAATTTGATTTAAAACTTAAAAGGCTTCGGTAATCCTCAACAAAATAGCATAGTTAAGAGAAAACATCAACATTTATTAAATGTGAGTCGAGCCTTACTCTTTCAAGCTAATATACCAATTTGCTTTTGGTCTTTTGTTGTAAAACATGTCACACATATCATAAACAGGTTACCCACACCTCTTTTAAAGCTCAAATTGTAACATCTTAATTCTCAGTACCTCTGATTTGTTAAATTTTGACAAAATATTTGTCAAAATTTTAATAATTAAATTATTAGGAATTGGGTAAAGTAACTATAGAGTTTTATGTTTGTTAGGTTATTTGTGATTTTTTGAAAATTTTTTTTAGAATTTTTAGAAAATACTCAAAATTGATCTGTTTTTGCGAGCAATCGGCGCCGAGATAGTAATTATATGATTTAAGGTAGAAATTAAAAATAAGAGAAGTAATTAAATTAATAATTTAATAATTTAATAATATTGTAGAGATGAGGAGTGAATCATTTGGTTAGACCATTGTCATAAAATTGGAGTGTCATGAGTTCGATTCTTGTATGTGCATTAGAACAATTATAATTTTTCTATTATTTTATAATTATTAGAAAATACTCATGTGTGTACACGAACGTTGAGCATGCTTAGAGACTTAACAAATTTTAATTGTCACATTTAGAAATTATTGTTTTCTTGTATGCATTGAGTGTGAGTACATTAAAATTGTACTATGTGTGTGAGTTGACAAGAAATATATGATGACTGATATGATTTGGAGTAATATTTGAGTCTTGTATGTGCATTAGAACAATTATAATTTTTCTATTATTTTATAATTATTAGAAAATACTCATGTGTGTGCACTGAACGTTGAGCATGCTTAGGGACTTAACAAATTTTAATTGTCACATTCAGAAATTATTGTTTTCTTGTATGCATTGAGTGTGAGTACATTAAAATTGTACTATGTGTGTGAGTTGACAAGAAATATATGATGACTGATATGATTTGGAGTAATATTTGAGTCTTAGGGGTTGTGGGTTCAAATACTGACTAGAGTAAAAAGAAAAAAAAATAAAGCATAAATTTTTCGTACTCTGATCCGTTGAGCACACGGGAATACGCTGAGCGGATTGTGGTTTGAAATCTCTCTTTCTCTCAAAACTTTCCTTACCTTCAAGCTTGATTTTGAGGGGGAAATCTTGATTTTCTTGAGGAGCTCCAAGAGGTAAGTTTGTTTATCTCAATCTCCTCTATATTTCTATAGTTTTATTTTTCAAAACGGTGCATTTTCTATTTTTCTCCTCATTTGGCTGCTTAAATGGGTGTAGGAAGAGTGTTATTGTAGGTTTTACACCTAGGATATTAGAATAATGCTTAAAATTGAGGATTAGAAGTGGTTAAGCTAAAAACTTTAAGAACACTAATTTGTAGGTACTATTCATTAAATTTCTCATTGAATTTCTGAGACTTGTGTGAACAGAATTAGAAATTAGTATATTGATAAAAATTGTATCTCTTTAAGTTGTCGAAATTTAGAAACTGGTTTCACATTAAACGGATATTTGTAGCTCAAGTTATGCCCATTTTACTGTCAAGTGTTCTAGTTGTGACGTTAAGAGGTAGCCCTGTTTCAACAGCCTCGGTTTTTGAATTACTGGGATTTATATGTATGAAATTAGGACTTGATTCCTTCATAAAAGTTATAGGAAATTATATTCCCGAAATTTAGAAATTTGTTTCATGTTAATAGCTTATGTCTAGCATGAGTTATAATCCAATTACCAAAGCATGTTCAGAGTGTTATTGTAATTGAGCCTAGTTGGAAACAATTACTGAAAACTGAAAATTGCATCTATTCTATAGGGTATTTGAATTTATTTCCTTCATCTTTAAGCTATTGAAAAATTTTGGCTCAAATCTCATGCCAAAACAGCTTATATAACTCTAGAAAATTTCAAAATACTGAACCTTGTCCATGTTTGCTATTGGGATTTTTCCTACTCTAAGTGCATACAAAACAGGATAATTTTCTAAAATAATTGTAAGTTGAATGTAAGCTTAAAATATTATTAGAAATGGATAAACAACACAAAGTGAATTTAAATTCTCATGAGATAGAAACATAGAAATATAAAATTCTAACTAATATTTTATTACGTATATAGATTTTGCTGAAGCACAACATCAAGCTTTGAAATGAATAAGTGTGAATGTATCATGTAAAGGTGTGCTATATAGTAAGGATTACATCATAAACTTGTTTGACCTTATTTGTTGAATTTGTCTAAATTTGTTATGATTGATAATTTTGATTTCATTATATGCTTGGTTGTGAAAGTGATAATGAATTGTTTACGTGTATGATGGTGTAAAATACATGTTTGATACTCTATTATGATATGTATTGTCTATGAGTGAACATTTATATGCATGGTGGTTTTTCATGAGAAAGTTCATTGAAAATTAAATTGAAAAAAATTGGATGATGGGTTGTGAATTCTTTTTGAACTGTATTGAAAGTTTTCTGTTTGTAACAGGTGATTGGAAATTTTTGGGAAAAATGTGAATTTATAAGAAAAACCACTTAGGGATTCATACATTACTCATCTGAAAATGGTGATTTGTGAAATCTGGGGAATCAGAGATTATGGACTCTGAGAATACGATAGGGAGGCTTTGAGGGAGGACTTGAGGATAGGAAGGATAGTGGTTAGAGGCCCCAAAAGATCCAGACTCGCTACCTGTTGTCGGGGATCCCACTGTACAAACTCTCGTATACTTGACTGTGCTCTTACCATATATCAATGGTCAGTGAGTTACTGGGTTTATATTTGAGGATGAGTCTCAACAATCCCGTTGGTGGATTTTCCATGCCTAGTAGTGTCAACTCCTGGCTACCCCAGTACTGATTTGAGAAATGATTCGGGTCTGCATGCATAAACATTTTAGAAAAACATATTAGAATCATGCATCATTAACATCAATAATTTGGAATTTGATTGACTTGTGAATGTTTATGATGTTTGATTTTAAGATGATGTATGGACTGTTGCTCACCCTTTTGTCTTTCTATTTTCTTTATTTCCTTTGTACTTGCGGTACTCGTTGGACCTGATCGGTCATTGTTTAAAGAGAGGAGAGATGACACAGATTCCACACCCGATGAATATGACACTCATACTCATTAGCTGGGAGCCACAATGATGGCAACATGTATTAGGATAAACATATACAAACTTTTATAGACAGACTTTTGTAGTATATAGACCTACATAATACTGGGTAGTAGTCACTCTTTTGTGTAGTTAGCTGCTCTGTAGGAAGTATCCCCGATGTTGTCCTTAATATTTTGAAGGACTGTACTAGTATTTTATCTATGTAATTATGAATGTTTACTTTTAGTACTTTTTAAAATGATGAAATGTAGGAATGAGTTATTGAAAATTTATATATTAATATTATGTACGAGGAAAAAATTATTATTGGTTTTAAAAAAAAATTCTGCTAAAAATTATTAATTTTTCTAATTGAGGGTTTATAAGGTAGGGTGTTACACAAATCCTCTTATGAACTTGTGCATGATCATGTTCCAGATTTAACAAACATTAGAGTTTTTGGTTGTCTTGCCTTTGTTTCTACTATTACTATTGGAAGAACAACATTTGATAAAAGTGCCTCCAAAACCATTTTTCTTGGTTTCAAAACAAAAGGTTATGTTTTGTATGACATTATCAACAAGTCCTTTTTCTATATCACGCAATGTCATTTTCTATGAATTTCATTTTCCATATAAAGAACATTCACCCATCACACCCTCTGATAATGCCTGCACCAATTTTTTTTTTATGACCTCATACCATTACATCATTCCACAATGCATTCTTCTCATGAAAATAACATGCATAATCATGATACATCTTTACCTAAAGTTGACTCTCTTCCCATGAATCCCCACATATCACTGAATTTGTCCCAAAAGTTTTAACACGAACAAAGAGGTCATCTTTATATTTGGCTAATTACCATTGTCCTACTATTGCATCTTCGAATGCCACTTGTAACACTCCTTATCCCCTACATTCTTATCTTTCATATGCTAATTGTTCTTCTCCACACACTATTTTTTATTTGTCTCTCTCTGGTATTATTGATCCTACCACCTTCAAGGAGGCAACCCAATTAGACTGCTGACGAAAAGCTACGATGACTGAACTTCAAACTCTAGAGAGAAACAAAACATGGTCACCTGGTTAATCTTTCTCTAGGCAAGAAAGTTGTCGGTTGTAAATGGGTTTACCGAACCAAATTTAAAGCAGATGGTTCCATTGAAATATATAAGGCCAGATTGGTTGCTAAGGACTTCACACAAACAGAGGGGGTAGATTTTTTTGAAACAATTTCTCCCATAGTTAAGATTACTACTGTTCAATTTCTGTTCTCCCTTGCTGTTTCCTCTGGCTGGTTTCTCCATCAACTAGATGTCGACAATGCATTCTTACATGGTGATCTTGTTAAAGAAGTCTACATGAAACCCCCACAAGGACTACCTCTTGCTTCTCCTAAACTCGTGTGCAAACTCCACAAATCTCTATATGGGTTAAGACAAGCAAGTAGGCAATGCAATGCCAAACTCACATCTGCTCTACTCAACTTTGGTTTTGTTCAGAGTACAACAGATTACTCTTTATTTGTCAAGCACACAACTAGTTCTTTCACAACCCTCCTAGTCTATGTTGATGACATAGTTATTACTGGAAATCACCTTAGCATGATCACTGGTATCAAAACATATCTTTACACGTAATTCCATATCAAAGATCTTAGTGATTTGAAGTATTTTTTTGGGCTTTGAAGCTTAATCCTTAATCAACACAAATATTGTGTGGATATTCTTTTGAAATTTGGACTTACTGGGTGCAAGCCACTGAATTCTCCAGCCACCCCTTCAGTTAAACTCGTTGATAATGAGGGTGAACTCATCCTTGATCCCACCAATTTTAGAAGAGTCATTGGCAAGCTAATGTACTTACACATATCTGTCCAAACATTAGTTTTGTTGTCCAACAAATAAGTCAGTTTACGACTCAACCCAGAACCCCTCACATGCAGGCAACTTTTTGAATCCTTAGATGCTTAAAAACTGCTTCTGGACAAGGCTTTTTCTATCCTATTCAGAACCCAAATAGGCTACAAGCCTACTCTGATTGGGTTACATGTCATACCACTCGAATGTCCATAACTGGTTATTGCAACTTTTATGACAATTCTCTCATTTCTTGGAAGTAAAAAAAATAGAACATTGTGTCCCACAATTCAACAGAATCAGAATATCAAGCATTAGCCACTGTGACTTGTGAATTACAATGGTTGAAGTATGTTATTGATGATCTTCGACTCACCATTCCTCTCCTTGTCTGCACCTTCTATGATAACCAATCTGCCATCCAACTTGCCAAAAATTCTTCCTTTCATGAGGGAACCAAACATATAGAAGTGGATTGTCACTTCATACATAGTAAAATTCTCGATGGGCTGATTCTTTTATCTCATATTCCCTCTTAACGCCAACTTGCTTATATGTTCACCAAAGTTTTGTTTCCTGGACCTTTCACTGCTAACATGTCCAAGATGAGTTTTCTGAATATCTATAACCCATCTTGAGAGGGGATATTAGAAATAACTCAAACTCAATAATTAGTTGATTATGTTGTATAAACAGTTGCGATCTTATGTGTTTGTTTTTCTTTCCTTCTTTTACAAACTTATATGCTAAATTCTTATTCATTATAAAGTTAGTTGATTAATTAATAAAGAAATACATTTTATTAAAAAACTCTAATAATAAATGATTTAATGTAATTATCTGTGAACACGTTAATATTGATTAATGAAACACTTTTTTGTTTTTTAGTGAATAATTCCTAATTCTGACACAAATAAAAGGAAAGGTATGAGACTAATTTGTTTTTTTAAGTAAAATTTGGAAAAAAACAACAAAGTTTAACTTTCTTGTTTTTTCCATAATAATCCTCTTTTAAATAATGTTTCTTCGTGCTTATAGAAAAGTAAATAATACATAGAGTTATATTTATCATGCTATTATTAAAAAAAAGTTAAAATTAAAAGTGTTTATAATTTTTTTTTCAAATAATAATGTTTTAACACGATGATTAGTCATATGTATATATTAATTAATCCAGTTATCAACATATTATCTTTAATTCCAAATTCATGAAGGTCCCAATCACAATAAAAAAATTAAATTCATATTTATAAGTAAATATCAAATTTTATATACAATATCAAATTTTTTATAAAAAAATAAATATTTAATAATTTTTAAAATTTTGATATGAATATTTAAATAGAATTTTTTTTGAATTTCAAACATAAATGATAATAACAATAAAATAAATAAATAATTAATTAATTAATTTTTTGAATTATTAAAAAATAATTACAAAATAAAAATTTGAGAGATGGTTTATTACAGTTGAAAATTTTTCTGTCAAATATTCTCTATGGAATATTTATTTATTTCTATTTTTTAAACAATATTACTGAAATTTAAAAAGACTCTCTCTATCACATAAATAATAAATTAACTCTTGGGGTGAAACATGCAATTAAGACAGTTGATAGTTACGGAAAGTGAAGAGAAGTAAACTAAGTAAATCATTACAATTAAGCAAAGTAAAGGTCTCTCACACAAACAGTGATACCTCGTTAAGTAAATGCTTTGAAGTGCAGTGTGCAACACGCGCTCACACAAACAAAAGAATAGCACAGGTCAACTTGCCGTTGGCGGTGCGGTGCGTGTGTTTTGGATTTTGTTTTGTTAGTTCATCTTCTCACAGAACCACACACACCTCTTTTTTTCTTCTTTTTTTTCCTTTTTACTGTGTTCTTCTCCTTTCCAAAACTCCATTTCACTGCCTTCTTTTCCCCCATTTTCCTAACTTCATCTTCTTATGCATTTCATTCTAATTCCGATTCCCACTCTCCTCCGATTCATGTATTTTAACGCTGCTTAAGCACGATTCTTCAGTACCACACTTTCTTTCTTCTAGGGTTTCTCTTTATCAATTCCCATGGCTATCAGAGGCGTGGATTTCAAGTGGTTGGTTCTCTCACAATTGTAGGGTTTAATTTCAGGATCGCTTGTGTTTTATCCTAATTCTCATTGAATGTAACTCGTTCCTTGCAGGTACGATGGCTTTTTTTTGTCCATGCTCGCCACTAGTGTGTATCCTTTCACTATTCAGTTGCTGGATTTACCTAATTTAGCTGCTGTTCTACATTTTCACTTGCCTCCTCATTCTTTCTAACTTAATCTGAATCAGTGTTGTGAGAAATATTAAAATTAAACCGAAATTTATGCTACTCAATTTAAGCATTCCGGTACAAAACTGAATCAAATGTCTGTGCATGTATTCTTTAACCTCTCTACTTGTAGAGTTATTGTCGCTATTAATTGGAAGCGGTATCATTCTTGTACCTATCCATTGCATATATGGATTGTGGTGAGGTTTCCTTTTAAGATCCCTATGTTTCTATTTTTTTCATATGATAAGGTTGTTCATAAATGAACTCTTTCCTTTCTTTCATTGGTGTTCAGGTCGACTACACTACTGTGTTTGTTTTCCGTCTCTTGATGTTTGTTGATAACGGGCTTGCTGCGGGAATGGGTTTGTAAGGCCTTCCATCCATAAACATTGATGCCATTTTTTACTATTTAGTACAAATGTATACATTGGTTGAATGCACTAATATACTTTTTAAAATTAGAGTATGATGGATATGATTTTGTATTTCACCACTCTTACATGTTTCTTTTAGTCTATCTAATTGAAGGTTAGCCATATCTAAGTATGCAATAACATGCATTTTGTATTTCACCATTTACATTGGTTGATTGCACTAATATACTTTTTAGAATTAGAGTATGATGGATATGATTTTTGTATATCACCACTCTTACATGTTTCTTTTAGTCTATCTAATTGAAGGTTAGCCATATCTAAGTATGCAATAACATGCATTTTGTATTTCACCATTTACATTGGTTGATTGCACTAATATACTTTTTAGAATTAGAGTATGATGGATATGATTTTTGTATTTCACCACTCTTACATGTTTCTTTTAGTCTATCTAATTGAGGCTTAGCCATATCTAAGTGTGCAATAACATGCATTTTGTAACTAAGGAGAAATGCTAGCATCAAACTATCGAATACACTTTTATTGGTTAAAATTTATTAAAACTCGTGAAATATGTTGGTTCACTCCCTAGTTAATGAATTTCATCCAAAATTTTGTAATTTCTAGTAAATTTTTGTTAATAATAAATAATGCATTGGAAAGGGTATTGTTAGCACCTCATAACTAAAAAATCCTTGCACACATGTTGATTGCCAACTTATAGCATGTGGATGTTGTTGATGAAATCAATGTACAGTTCTCCATGAAATCAGTGTGCTCATGACCATATAGCATTAAACACTGCTTGTTGAGGGTGTAGCTAACTGTTTGACATGTGTCCGACACCAAATCATGTTACCTTCCCAGGCATGAACAATACTTGGGAATACATTTTTAAAACTCATAACAAACATGAGAATATTACATTCCCAAGTTCACATGCCAAAAATAAAATAAAAAACCTTGCAATATAATATTATCAAATGCAAAATCATTTATGATCATTTTCTTTGGTGACTGAATTTGATTTCATAATATTCTGAAACTCAACTAAATGTGTTGTATCTAACAAATGAAGTCAAATGATGTTGAAATTCATTATATACTGGAACTAATTCAATTATGGCCCCCCTTGTATGTTTCTAGAGATTTTGGGTGGCAGCAGAGATATGCTCGTTTCTGTGGAAGAGTAGTTGTCCTTTCAATCCTTGTGTTGCTTCTCTATCCATTTCTGTGGGCTTGGACTGTAATTGGTACCCTGTGGTTCAGCAGTGCAAAGAGCTGTGTATGTTTTATTCTTGTTTAATGTTCAGTGTGCTCTTGTTAACAAGCTTATGATACATAATGCAAACAATTACCTGCAGTTGCCTGAAAATGGTCAAAAATGGGGCTTTCTCATTTGGCTACTTTTTAGCTACTGTGGACTCCTTTGCATTGCTTGCATGTCTCTGGGGAAGGTACTGGTGTTCTATTTCTAATCTACTCATGTTTTCTTTGATCGTTTTTTGTGTGCAAAATTGTTTTTGTTCTGCTTGTTATACTGTTACTCTTATGAACAACCCATCATCAGAGATGTCTGAAAAATATTATTCTCCGTCATTGTTTCGTATTTAGGTTGGTCACTGTTCTTATTGTGGTTTGCTTAACTCTTTGCAGTGGTTGACACGAAGACAAGCACATCTATTGCGTGCTCAACAGGGTATCCCTGTATCTGAATATGGGGTATGGTTTTTACCTTTACTCAGCATATATGTTTGTTGTGGATACTGTTGTTTGGCATCAAATATCAGTGTTTCTAAACAAATTTCTAAATAACCTGGGAAAAATTTTCCATGTGTTTTTCCTTTCTGCCAGGGAAGGGAGTAAAGGGACTATGTTAAAATTTTCTCCTGAATTTGTGGTTGGCACAGTCACTTATTTGTTAAGTTTGGAATACCATGTAATCTGACATACTAGTGAAACTAGCTCATTGTCTGGTGCAATCTTTTCCTTTTCTAATAAATTCCCTTGAGTATAAGAGTCCATATTGCTTTGTTCTAATTTTAGTATTTTTTGATTTTGTGAACCATGTCATAATTTCATTTTATGAAGTTACACTAATCTAGCATTTACGTATTGGATTGTGCACATTTTCCAGATTATAAATTGAATTGTGCTTTTTTTACTGTTTAGTTTATGGTAACAAAATTGCATGTGGTTGTATTATTCTCCTCCACTTTTTAGATTTTTTTTATTTTCTTTTACCCTCCCAAAAAACTTGTATTGGTAGGTTTCATGAATAGAAAAAACACTAAGTATCCTCTACATTTTCTGTGTGATTCCCTTTTCCTACCAAACAAAATCTTTATATCACTATTACATGGTGCTACTTGGCTCAGTTAAAGGCCAAGACTTCTAGGATAATCCCTCTTAACAACTTTCTTCAATGTACTCGTTCTCTCTCATCTTCACAGGAGTGAAATCGTGCAAACTACTCTTCTCACCGGTGCTTCCTGTGATTTTTAGAAGTATCCAAACCACGTTAACCAAATTTCTATAATCTTTTCATCAATCGGTGCCATGCCAGTTTAATCTCGTATACAATCATTTCGTCTCTTTTTCTTTCTTGTGTGACCACACATCCATCTTAATATATTCATTTTTGCTACCTTTTAAAGTCTATTATTTACTATATTAAGACTATAATCAGATGTATAGCAATGCAAGAAAAACTTTCCTTCGAGATTGATAGGTATTTTACAATCACAAATAACCCTCGTTGCCTTTTTCCATGGTAGCTAATACCACCTGTATCCTATCCATAATAGTCTCATGATTTTGCCTGTCATTTTGGAGTATTGATCCTAGATATTTAAACTTTAGAAGCATATCCCAATTTCACTTCCAAATTATATTCCTCTTGACTCTAGCTAAAATTGCAGTGCATACACTTTGTCTTACTCTGACTTAACTATAAATCTTCTATTTTCAAATTTGTCTCCAAAGCTCAAGTTTAAAGTAACCACTTCCCTTGATTCATCATTCAAAACTCTATCATCTGCATTACAATAATAATAGTGACCTACTCATGCTGATGGGTTCTTTCTAGAAGCAATATTTATTCTTCTATTTCTGCCTTACTTTAAAGATCTGTATGTACTGGGTTGATTGAAGTGTGAACTGTAATCATATTCTTAGCAGTCTAACTGTATATTTAATTCTGTTTGATTATCCATAATTTACAATTATTAGATGGTAACAATTGCTCTTTTCCTTTTGTTAGGTTGTGGTTGACATGGTCCGAGTGCCTGATTGGGCATTTGAAGCTGCTGGTCAAGAAACAAGGGGCATGGGACAAGATGCTGCTGCATATCATCCAGGACTTTACCTAACTCCAGCTCAGGTAGTTTCAACTGATTTTTTCTAAACTTATTGATTTCATATTAGAACTCTCAGTTTGTCACATGTTAGTTCATGGAATATATGGACAACGTGTGGGTAATTATTATGTGTATATTTATCTCTTATCGAAACTCTTTTGGTTTACTTATTGTTAGTTTCACTACTGATAATTGCTTTTCTTGTCTGGGTTGGGTGCAGAGAGAAGCAGTTGAAGCTTTAATTCAGGAACTCCCAAAGTTCAGGTTAAAGGCTGTTCCTACTGATTGCAGTGAATGTCCCATCTGCTTAGAAGAGTTCTATGTAGGGAATGAGGTACACTTTTCCCTAATTAAGGGTGGCAAGAAGGTCATACCTTGTGCTGCCTGCTATCTATTAGTGCTACATGTTCTCCTTGTGTAACCTCGTGACTTCTTGAATCCTTACATTTTGAATAAAGTTGAGATGCAAAGTGTATTGCAATGAACAACTGAAATCAATTTCAACCGTACCTTAATGCAGGTTCGAGGCCTCCCTTGTGCTCACAATTTTCATGTTGAATGCATCGATGAGTGGCTTAGGTTGAATGTGAAATGTCCTCGGTGCCGGTGCTCAGTATTCCCAAACCTTGATCTTAGTGCCCTGTCCAATCTCCGTGCTGAGCCTGAACGATCTTCTGTCAGTCTTGTGACAACAACCAGATACGTGAGAGGTCAACCATCTAGTCAAAGTTACCGGTTAAGATTGCAGGGTCTTCTTCGTCCTGTCCGTGCTGAAATTGCCGGGCCTGTTGGTGGTGACATGGATAATTCGTTGGAAAATGATGAGAACGATTTTGTATCAATTATGACTCATAATACATCATCCGAAGACCATGTCTCTTCTGTCGAATGCGTGCCTGTTACTGTGAGACATTCCTCTGCACAAAGTTAGGTTACATTGCTTTTGAATTTCTGTTACATTTCTAACCCAATGTAGAGAAGGTGAAGAATGCATATCCACATCTGGTCCGTGTTAAAATGGTCCACATTCTAACAAGAAATATTCACATTTGATCCATAAAGAATTGGATCAGCTCCTTGTCGGGGCGGCATGGAGCTGTAGGACTTGGAAATCAAAGTATACGATTTTGGCTAACATAGATTAGAACTGCAAATGTTTAGTTTTCTTCTACGTTTAGTAATTTGTAAAGAAAAATTAAGAGTATATATTTTAATGGGTTTACTAACGTGCATTTTCTTGTTTTTAATCTGAATACGTAAGTAAATTACATCTAGTATATTGTAAGATAATTGTTAGTTATATTGTTAACGTATTCTAACTAAAAAAACATGGATGTTTGCTAGCAAAACTCCAAAAAGTTTTCTACGAAAGCTTGTATGTATTTTCCTGTCTGATATCTCATATGTGTCAAAATTCTTCATTTTTGTGGAATAAACTTTTGAACTGTACGGATTACTGATTCAATGAACAGTTTGAAATGTGGGACATGTTATGCGTAGCCCTTGCGATCCCAAAATCTGACCATAAGAACTTTGCTTTCGAGCTTACGGGCGATTATTTAATATTTCAAATTGCCAATCTTATTGGAGGGGAAATCATGGTAAGTCTCTTTTTTTAACACGAAACTATAGTAATGGCTGTTATCGATTTCGATACTATAGGTAGGTTGGTAGATCGGTAGGTTTAGTTGTTTTTGACTAGATTTAAGGCCCAATTTGTATAGTTGGTCAGGCTAAATAACAGCAAGTCTCTTTTTTGTCCTTTAGTGGTTGGGGAGCACTGTTCTTTTCTGTTTGCTACAGAAAAGTGTCATGCATCTCCTGGGATTTAAATATTTATTTATGCGGTCAAATCTGCAGACGATGCATATCTTATACCCTCTACGGATAATAATGTTCATATTCTCCAATTAAATGAAATGATGTTTGTTTCTTTATCTTAAAAATACACAAGGCCAAATGCAATTCATGCTTAAAATAGATGTCAGCAATGGCCATATTTTGGTTTTCCTATGTCGTCTGATACGAAACACGAGAGGCATTCTATGTATGTGGGTTTCTTAAATCACATGGGAGTTGCCTCATCTTTTTTTTTTATTATTATTATTTCATTTACTTTTGAAATATTTAACATTTAAACAGAATGTTTCAGTTTTCCTTTTTTAGATGTTTTTATTTACCCCAGCATGGTTATGCATGTTCTTATGTGTCAGAATTGTCTACTGAATGTGTACAAAATGATTTTCGTTTCTCCAAATGATGGAACTGGTAGTATATAATGTTGGAGTCTGTCCCACACACAATCACCTCCAAAATTGCTCCCAAAATATTCCCCTGGGCCCTGGTAAAGTTTGTTATTTGCAGTTGTACTATTTTACTTTTCATGACAGATTACATGAGTACAATCGTTCTGTTGAATTTATTTGCAGTTCAAGAAAAGTCCTTACAATGTTCTGTCGATTAATTTGACAGATGAACTGCTTGAAGAATGAAAACTTCTAGTAAGACTCAATTTCAGTGCATTTGGCCCTTATAACGCTAAGTAGTTCAACTAAAGCGAAAATTTTTCTTGTAAGATTAATTTTTAACTTCCAGCAAAGCAATGGATTTGTACAAATTTTTTGGGTTAATTTCCTTAGCAGCTCTTTTGTCAAATCAAATTTATTAATTTCAAGTTTTTGGATTGCAAGATCCATTAGTAAAAAATGGTTAGGTTTCCAGTTACTTTTCTATTCACTCAGTATCTTTCACTCTCTTCATAGGCATTTTCTAATAAGTATTTCCATTGTGTCGTGTAACCCCACAACAATATTGTAAAAAGAAATAAAAAACAACCAGTTGCGTGAAAGAGTAAATAAATATATTATATCATGAAGAAATTACATATATAGTATATGTTTTTAAAATCTGATATATTCTCTATCATTTTTTTGGGTGTGTTTAAATTCGTTTTCAAACTGAATTTGAAGATTGTTCTTTATTACATGTTGCTACTATTATATTTATTTGAATGCTTTATTTTCAAATTGGCTATAACATAATATATTTTTCTTCTACTATTAATATATTGTCAGCTGATTTTCAATAGTTAATTGCGCCATGTGGTACTAATATTATTAGAAAATTGTAAATATTTATTTATTTTTAGTTTGATATATGGAAAAATTTTGTCTTATATTTGTTTCAATTATAATTTATAAAAATTCAAACTGAATAAAACAACTATCCTCGATTTACTGAATATCGTATAAGTTTATTAAGGTTCCGAAAGATATAAAAAATAATAAAAAATATAAAGCATGAAAATTTATAGTTATTAAGATTAATGGGAATAAAAATAAAGTTATTCTTTGCTGAGAAAAGACAGGAAATAATAGTGAAAGCTATATGTTTGATCTTATGCCCTCTTCTAAAGGAAAGAATAAGATTGTCATGGCATGGAAGTTCGCATGGTGTGGTCCCTCAAGATAATTATGTGAGAAAGATGCTTTTCACAGCTATTGCAGGTAGATTCCTGTATAACCCTAGACGTGCTTTTGGTGGTGGGTGAAGAGATAAAAGGTGTTTTGAGATAAGCAAGAAAATGTTGATCTTAATGGAGTTTACTTTCCATGCTAGTTTTTGTCTTAATCAATGTCATTAAGACGCGTGGGAGGAACATTGCCAATAGACGTTTGGTTGAAGTGTGTGAAGGAATTGGTGTCTTTTCCACACTCACCGATCAAATGCCATCTTTTTTTTTTTTCTCTTTTCTAAAAGCTTGCATGTATATATATGGATTGGACCCAGTTCGATTTCACCATTTTCTTTTTCCTTCTTATTATCTCGTTTCGCCTTAGCTAACAACAACTCATCTAATTTTTATTCAGTCATACTCATTTTCCCATTATTATAAAAAATTGTTAAACCTCGTTATCAGAAACTTAATTGAGGAAATGCTGAAAAAGAAAGGTTTTATCATTGAGGTGATGGAACCTTTTATAAATGAGAAGCACTATCATGTCGTAATTATTGCGCTGAGACCTTTGTTTTTTTTTTTCGAAAGATCATTATCGTACATCTCATTTTTACATGCATGTTGTAGAGAGTAAAGTGCAAACCAAATTAAGATAAAGAAAAAAATCAAAATAGAAAATATTTTATTATTGTTAATCTTAAAAACTATCATATATGTATGCTTTCATTAAGTAAATTTTAATATTAAGGATAATCTATAATTAAATGAGAGTATGGAATAAATGAGTATTATATTTTATTAATGGTAATTTTGCCGATTAAAAATTATCAGCAGATAATAAGACTTTTAAATAGCTATTATAAAATTAGTAATTATATCACTGATCGTTTGTAATTTCGTGATAATAAATGTGTCCAGCAAAACTATATTATATGTTAGTTGAAATTATATTACTATCTCGTCCAGCAAAACTATTATTATAAGCAAATCTATCTCAAAATTAGATAAAATTATCACATTTATAATTAGCCATCATCAAATACAGTTTGTAATTGTCATACATTTTTTTCAAAAATTAATTTTTTTTTTTTAAGTAGAAAAATGAACTTACTAAAACAATAATATAATGTTGCCAATTACATCTGACTCAATAATATATACATGAAAAGAGGAAACAACTATGTTCCATAAGTCAAGTAAGCTGGAACTGCCAAGTAACTGGAAGAACTGAGGCTTCTATCTGGTACAGAGCCACACTTTATCCTCTCTGCACTCCAAGAATCAAAACACATAGCAGACCGTACGATGAGCCCACGTGGCGAGATCGTAACGCTCTTAAAGAAAACGCAAATAGAATCGAACCCACGTGGCATGGCCCCACGCAGAAAACCTCGAAGCGAAAAATGCCTAGTCCCCACTGTTTGCTTTTCACTTTCTTTCCACTTTCTCAGCACCCAAACACTCCTCATCTTTATTCCCCATTATTTCCTCTTTAAATTCCGCCACCACCGTTTCCACCAACGCCTTGCCCTTTATGAAGAACTCCGACGCCTCCACTCACTTCGAATCGCCTCACTCCCCTCTCCGCTTCCGATCCTCCCCGCTCTCCGACAACGGCGACCCCTTTCACTCGCCCGAAAACTCGCCGCTAAATGACCACCGAGACAACTCCAGGGCCATCGTCATCGTCGAGACTTCCACGCAGTTAGCCCAGGCCGCGCCCCCCGCCACCGATTCCGAGCACCGCAACCCGCCGCCCAATGAACCGCCGGAGGTAGTGGTCAGCCGCCCTGCGCGCCCGGAGTCTCGCTCTCCGGGAATTGGCGCCCGCGGGCGAACCAGGGCAGTGCCGCCTCCCATTCCTGCAGTGCCGAAAAGAGTGATGATACTGAAAAAGGTGGCATTAGGGTTCCGATTGAGCGAGGTGGTGCTGTGTCTGGTTTCGTTTTCGGTTATGGCCGCGGACAAGACTCGTGGTTGGAGCGGTGATTCTTTTGATCGCTACAAGGAGTACAGGTTTAAGGTTTTTTTTTTTAATGATTTTTTATTTCTTTATTATTTCAACTTTTTTTTTTTTGGTTATTCGGGTCAACGCGTTATCGATTGTAATAAATAATTTCATTGAAACCTTTATCAAACATGTATGGTTGATTTGCTTTATTGAAATTGGGAACTTGGTGTAGTTTGGATTGTAACAATGATGGTTGATATGACAGGTATTGTTTATCGGTGAATGTTATCGCATTTGTATACGCAGCGTTTCAAACGTGTGATCTGGCATATCAAGTGGTCACAGGGAGAAGCATGATCAATCACCACCTGCGTTACCACTTTGATTTCTTCATGGATCAGGCAAGTCTCTATAGTTCAATTTATGTATTTTCTTTTTGGGTTGAAATTCTTTGTTGAATGTGGGTGACATTGAAATTTGTTGTGATGGGGCAGGTTCTGGCGTATCTTCTGATATCGTCTGCATCATCTGCAGCCACACGCGTCGATGACTGGCTATCGAACTGGGGAAAAGATGAGTTCACTGAGATGGCTAGTGCTTCTGTTGCGATGGCCTTTCTTGCTTTTATTGCCTTTGCTATTAGCTCCTTAATCTCTGGCTACAACCTCTGCACTCTCTTCTCCTAGCAACATTTTTACCTCCTATAACCTCTCTTAGTTTCCATACATACACACACAACTACACTTTTTTCTCTTCCTTTGTTATTATTGCTGTGGAGGAATGCATTCTAGAGTCTTGCTACCGCTGATTTTTTTTACTGTACAGACAGACTTGTATACATTACATACAATTGCAGGATATTGTTGGGGAAAATTTTTGTTCGCTTTAAAATGCATTTAGATGTTCGTGTTTTAATGTGCTTGCGAAGAATATCGCTTTTGTTATTCCCTAAATGAGGTTCAGATTTAGTTGGTACGGATATGTTATTATTTTTCAGGGATGCAAATTTTTTGGGAAAAAGAAAAGGAACACTAGGGTTCTGTTTCGTTTTGGAAAGAATTTCAGGTACTGGTATTGTTCACTGTTCAAATAGAACCCTTCAAACCTTCCAATACAGACTTAATATTGCGGGGACATACTAAGAAGAGATGTTTCTATGAAACGTCAAATTTCAAACACACACTCCTCCGGAAGATAGGTACATTGTATTGTATAACTAACAAATTGTATTTTAGAGTAATCAATTTTATTATTTTGAATTTTGAAAACAATAATCTGGCAAAAGTATAGCGGATTATTTATTCCACTACTTGAATTCTTGTGTTGATGTACATGGAAATTTTATAGTGGTGAGTTAATTAATTGATATCCGTCAAGTAGAGTGCCTGTGTCGAGCTTGGGCTTAAAAAATGGGTATGGATCAAATGGTTGGGTGAAAAGGATTGCAGGTTGCTCTGCAGCAAGACGAGAAACATTTTTTCCTTTTTCTAGTTTTGTTTTGAAGCTACAGAATATTTTTTTATTTTAATTCATGATATAATTGGCTAGTCATCACATCCACATGGATAACAAGGTGCAAAAGCAAATCAATGAAAATGTATATTATCTGATTTTAAATATTTTGTTTTATATACTAGACATAAAGTATATATTAATTTTATCATGATTAATCTTCATGGAAAAACTTGATCAACTACTACCTTTTGTAGTTTTTTCTTTTTTAAATCAAAATTTTCTATCTGCAACAATACGGAGTTTTACATCAATAAAATAAATTTAATACATTATGCGTTAAACAAAAGTATTTCAATTTAAAAATTAAATTAAAAAAAAAAACAAATTATCCGTGTTGTAAATTAATTTACCCAAGTAAGAGAAAGACAGAAAGTAATAGTGAGAAAGATGTGACAAAATGAGTATGCTTAAAAAAGAAAAGGAAAAATAGTACCATAGAGAGTAATACAATGGGAAATAAAATTGCTTTCGGGCCATGATATTTTCAATTCCCTGTTTCATCTCCCCACCCCTTTCATTCTTTCCAAAAAAAGCAAATTACATCACATTTTACAATATATAAAATCTATAATAAAAACAAGTTATTTGTAATTTAAAAATAAGTTAGTAGTAAAATTTAATATAATTTGCAGCTAATAAAAAATTGATCTAAATTATTTCTATTTAAAAATCAATTTTAGACTTAAAAAATAATTTATCCACATAAAACCAAAAATAGTAAACATTTAAACAAAACCACATAAAAAAAAAGAAGGTGTGTGAATACGATGGCCCAGTTTGTGCCCCATCTTATATGTATGATCCAAGAAGATACACTGGAAAGGGTTTGTCCAGTCTGATGATGTGATAGGCATTTGGGCCCCATGGAACCCAGTTAAAATAATAAAAATAAAAGAAGAAGTTGGATCCAAAACATAACAATTTGGATAAACTTAGTATTATCATTATTATTCATGTTCCGATCCAACAATCACACGTTGTGCTTTGTTTGCCATTATATAATTTGTCGGAAGCTTGGGGGATTTTGCCCTCCCTCAGACAGATGAATCCACATGCCAACAATTCATAAATGTAATAATAAGTGTTTGCATTGCATACTAAAGACATGTGAAAGATAGAAGGACAAACACAGCATAAATAATTAGATATCATTCAATATTCATTAACAACCCCCACCCAAAATGAAACATGTTATCATCTTATTTGGACGCAGCATTCCACAAATTCATTAAATAAAAACAATACATTTGGAAGTGTTGAGACTTTGTACTTGTTAATTTTGTCATCTAAGAATGACAAACATGTTTGGAATTAATTCGTATTTGACAGAATTGGGAACTCAGCAATGAATTATTTTTCCAGTAAAAGTATACTTTGATAGTTTAAATTAGGATAGTATAATTTTTTATTTCGAATTATATAATGAAAATAAAAAATTATTAAAAAGTTAATTAAAAATCTGATTTTTTTTTAAAATGAATGAGTATCCAATCCATCTATCAAAATAATATTCTAATTTTTTTAAAAAGTTTTCAGACTAAATTTTTGTGGAACAAGTTTAGAAAGATAGTTTTGGAAACTTCTAGAAAGAAAGATTTAATAAAAATAATTGGTTGGATTAATTTTGATCGTTATATAATATCATGAGGATCTATTAGATTTTGATATATAATAATATATGAATCATTAATTATCTATAAAATCAAATGAATGAATTTAATTTCATTTATTATTTTTATATTTTTGTAATAGATGGATTTTATTGTAAATAAAGGATTGACAAAATGTATTCTTTCAACTTTTTTCTTGTTAAAATTTAATGTATGTCGTGTATTGAAATACATAATGTATTATAATGAGCAAGACTACAACTACAGAAATTATTTTCGCCATGATTTAAAATAAGTACTGTTAGTTCGAATAGTATTTATTTTGTTTGATAAATTTTATTTTTAACAGAAATTTTGAAATATTTTATAAAATACAATGGTTTGGATAATAAGTTTAATTACTTTTATTGTTTAGATAAGAAATCATATTTTTTTAACACTTTCATTGACTCAATTTTTTAATGATGTCAACAAGAATTTTTATTGAGTAAAATTAATCATGATTATTTTTTCGTTGATGTAGATTAGAGTTATTTTGCTAATTAAGATTTTGTATATTTGGACAAAATATATTTTCTGAGTATGCTTGGTACAATTTTTTGTTGACTACTTTCATAGCTACTTTTGGATCAACCTTTGTAAGTGTTATTAGTCTATGTGTTATTTACTACAAATTTGTCAGCATTTTTTTTTCTAATATTGAAGAAACTTTTGACTAAATATTTTTTTGTCAATCAGTTCGAGAATTTTTTAACTAATATTTATTGAAACATTGACAAAAAAGTATCCGACTAACTATATATATAAAATAATCTTTATTAATTTCAGCTGAAATAATTATGATTAACATGAGTTGAAAATGAACGGAGAATTTTTTTTTGTTAACGTTAGTTGATTTTTTTTATGCATTTTGATTAAAAAATAATATTGAGCAAATTTTTGAATTATTACATATATTAAATATAACATATAATTTGACTCTTTGACCAAGTTTGTGAGAGAGGGTTAAATGAGTTTAGGAGTATTAACCTAAAATCTTGGCCATCCTATCCTCAGAATGATTAGTAGTTTATGAGTTATGATAATTATACATCTTAGCGCATCTTTGCATATGCATCAAACTTTGAATTCCTAATTAATTTAATTATGCTTTAACTTTAATTGCCACCAAACACACAATTAAGTACGGCCAAGGATATCTTCTGTACCGCTAAAACCTCTTAATTATTGATTATTTATATCATATATTTTCACAACACATTTTTTATTTATTTTTTATTTGATCTCTCTAACAATTTTCCTAACTAGTTACTATGGTACCTACTCCGGCATGTGATGTCATCTGAATGAGGATAATTTTATTTTGAGTAGAATTTGGTTCTGAAATCATAGAGAAGAGAAAGAACAAATTCAATGACATCAATTGCTAGTTGTCCCCATGTATCATTGATATGAAGAAATGAAAATAGACCCTTAGATAAAGAGTTGTCACCAACAACCCTTTCTTGTGAATTTGTGATAATAATTGGCTTCTTTCAGTGGTGAAGGGGGAAAAAATTGTCCTAACCACTACTTTTAGCATCCATTGGATAATTCAAAGTACAATATCCACATCATTGCATCTTAAAAAATTAGTAAATATCATCATGAACAACCACTAGAGTTGGCTTCCATTTTATTTTCCTCAGTAATGGTGTGAGTCCAGAGTGGTATTAATTTGGTAGCTCGCACTTTCCGTCCTCCAACCTTCTGGTTGGGTTACACATTTGAAGCCGTGATCGAGATCCTAATGCTGTGTTTGTTTGAACTGATTTGCGACGAAATACTGTTGACGAAGACAGAAGCACGAGATTCACCTACATTTGGTTGAACAGATTTGCGAAGAAATGCAGGCGAGGAAAAGGGGGAGAGGGGAGATAGACTTTCTTCGCTAATCTGCGAAGAAAAGAGACGAAAGTCTGCTGGAGATAATGAAATGTCCAACTTACCCTCTTCCATATGATAGCGGTTAAATCTTAACCGCTATTATAATAGCACTTGTAATAGCGGTTAAAACTTAACCGCTATTATATATCACTTCTAATAGCGGTTAAAACATAACCGCTATTATATATCACTTCTAATAGCGGTTAAATCTTAACCGCTATTATATATCACTTTAGATAGCGGTTAAAGAGGAACCGCTATTATATCCTCCAATTATGATCGATCATTTCTTAAATCTAATCGATTAGAATCATATTTCGCTCGAGCGAGAAATAGTCGCTCAAGCGAAACACAACCCGAGACTGAAGAAATTAAAATATGGTTGTATATGATAGCGGTTCCACTGGAACCGCTATCTAATATACACTTTAGATAGCGGTTACAGAGGAACCGCTATTATATCCTCCAATTATGATCGATCATTTCAAATTATGATCGATCAGGACCATTTTTCGCTCGAGCGAGATATAGTCGCTCGAGCGAAATGCAACCCGAGACTCGAATCTTAAAATATTTTTTTGAATATTATGTTTTTAAATTTGCTATTAGAGAAAACCTTTTAGAATTCAAAATGTTAAATACTTTTAAATATTAAAATTAACTTTATCAAAAATTAGGAAAACAAAATTTATCCAAAAGAGTTCAAAAATGTATAAGAGTATTCTTAATTTTGAGTTTAATTATATTATTAATTCTTAAAGTAGAAAATTATATTGTAATTATTTTATCTCAAGTTAATGTGATGAGACGATCATCAACATTTCAACATTCGAGTCAGATATATGGGACATCTTCGTCTCTCCCAGGTTGTTCATGTTCTTGAGTGGAAGTGATTGAATGATCTGAACTGGAGGACTTGATTGCAAAAGATGAATAACATTATAATTATTTGTTTGAAGAGCATTAGTGTGCATAGGTTTATAATTTTAGTAATGTTTCATTTAATTATTATTTTATTTTCACTCGTATTTTATATTTGTTTTAAATAATAATGTACAATTATATTATTAGTTTTCATAATTATTTGTTATTATCAGATCAATATTAATTATTATTTTATATTTTATAATTATTTAATTATTAGTCAAATAATTTATTTAATATGTCAACATTATTTGAATATGGATATGCAATGTACATAATTTTGTAATTGTTTATTTATATAATTTTTAATAACTATCTAAAAAAAGTTAATTTTTTAAATTTGTTTCCAATTACAAACACTTTTAATTTTGTTTTTTCTTTTAAATATATAATCAATGTCAAAATATGGATAATTAATTAAAAATTTATATTTATAATCATTTGAACCTTATTTTATACAAAGGGTAAAATGGTAATTTTCTTAAATAATCAACATAAAATTATAATTTTTATATCTCATATCAATCAAATCATTCACAATTTTCCATAAACTTTCCTTTCACTTTTCAATCATCTCCATTTCTCTTCAAATCCCTCATTTTCCACTCTCTCAATTTCACCCTCTCAAATCACTCCAACCAAACAAAGCCTAAGAGTGTATATTTCTTCAGTCAAAACTGTGTCCTTGTGAACCTGAACCCAATGGTATCAGTGATTATGCTTTTACAAGCAATTACTTACCTTTTAATTACTAATATTGGTATAAATTTGATTAGGCATTAACTAAAACTAGAATGATAGGTTTATAGTAATACAAAATAAAAAAGAAAGAAAGAGAGAGATGGTAAGGCGTGTGAAGAGGTTGCCGGTTCTAAAGGATGCATCAGCTGTTGTCAAGCTGTAACCTTCACCAGCCATGGACACATGGTGGCACCACATCACATGATTCGTCAGCGCACCCTCACTTATTCACCTCTGCCCTTTTAACTCACTTATTCGTCTACCATACCTTTGGATGTATAAACTTTCTCTCTCTCTCTCTCTAAAATCTTCAATTTTAATATTTTTAAATCAAATACATTGCCTAACTCTTTACATTTGTCTTCTGTCGGCATTTTTTTTTTGGTATTTTTGTTGTGTAGAACCACAATGCTTTTTCTTTCTTTGCTTGTTTAATCTAGGTTATTGTCATGTCTTTTACTTTTTTAAGTTATTTAGTTCTTTCGTTCATTTTTCATACACTCACCCTTAGATCTTTTGTTGCAAGTTAAAAAAAGCTTCACGATTTTAAATGGAAACAAATTCATGCAACCATATATAGTGTTTCTAATTAAAAAAAAAAAAAGACAAAAACTTGAGTATATTTAAAAGTGTTTCGAAAATAATTTTAAAAAATTGATACCTTTTAGATGAGAAATGAATTACCGCGTAATATGAAGTTATTTAAAAAAATAATTTGTAAAAGAATAAATAAAGAGCAATTAAGGCAACGGATTATATTGTTGAGAGTATATTTATTCAGGGATTCTTTCAAAGCCTAATAATACCTTTATTAGCAGACAAGGAAAAACTTTTAGTCAAATTTAGGTTTGACAATCCATTGGCTGTGGGTACCCATTCATCAACTTCTTAAAAACTAAATCTTGACCATTGAAACGTAGCTGTAGCTGTAGCATAGCAGTTAGGGTTGCAGCATGATAAGAGAGGAGTTTCTCTCAATGTTTCTTCAATGCAAACACGAGTTTCTCTCATTGTTTCCTTTATCGTGTCTTAAGTAATCTATATCATTTTTTAGGACAAGAGAATATTTCACAATTTATGGTAAAATATAATTTATATACACTATGTCAGTTTAAAATATTTTTATACGTAGAGTCGAGTATTATCAGTAAAATGTGGATATATGTATATATATGATAAAGCAATGAAATCTTCCCTTAATTATTCTGGCCCAGTTGATGTTGTTTAAAAATTCTGTTAAAAACATCTTTGTATTTTTCCTTTTCATAATAAATATAAAAAAAAAAAAATCCGCGAAAAATAAGAAGAATTAGTGAAAATAGTTAAAAATAGATGTAGAGGTTGCATTGAGAATGGTAGTGAATGCATTGCTTTGCATGGAGGGGAAGAGTAAATGTGAGTGAAAGGAAGAGACCGTATACGGAAGAGGACCATAACTGTATACGGGTTGTCGGAAAGAGGGAAGTGACGAGAATGCCCCCAGGGGGTGGGAGGGAATTATTAAGTAAGTGTGTTGGGAGAGGGTGAAGCGAGGTTGGGTTGGACGTGATCTGTGAAGGGCACAGTGGATGATGGTCAAAAGTGAAGACAAGTGCGACACAGTCACTGGTTCAGAGCTTTTCTCTCCTTTTGATTGAGACTTTCAGCCAACGCTGCCAAAAACCCACTCCTTCCCAATCACCACACCATCAAATGCCAAATAATAATGCCTCCATCTTATCCCAAAATCATTTCCACGTTGCTTTAAATACAATTTTAACACTCACCACATTAAATCTACCTATTTTTAATATTTATTTAGAGAATTCGAAGAACACAATGAAGACAAGTTCAAATGTGTTGTCATTCTCTTGCTAGGTCAAGATTATATGTCAATAACTATGTCTCTCATTTTATCCCAACATCTATTGAATATTTGATTTTGAATGAAAATGTGTCTCCTTTAAAAAAATTAGCAATTAATATAAGAAAATTATATCTTATTTCAAACCTCTCAAACTAAATCAATTGTTTCAAAATTCTTGCTATTGTGTAATTCCTAACAAATTTTACATTTGTTATAGAAACCATATACAATTCGAATGTTGTTCTTTTTTATTTATTTAGTTGTTGACTTAGATCGAAGGGAGACTTCATGCTTGTTTATAATGCAAGCTCAATCTTTTTCTTTTTTTTTTTCATGACAAAAGCACTAGAAAATGTTATGGGACATGTACCTTGAGAAAAAATCCCAACAATTAAGAGGAATTTTGCTTGGTGTAAACTGTTGTTTAATTCTCTTAAAAAGAAACTGTTGTTTAATGGTTTTAAAAACAGAAATAAACAATCAATTAGACGATAAATAAATACTATATATACTATATAGGAGTTTGTAAAAGAAGAGAAAAAATACTATAATTCTGGTAAGCTTATCCAAAGTGTATCTGGGGGAGAAGTTATTCGAATCCTAAGGTTCACATTCAGATCTTACTATTTGATATCGGTCGGTAGCTATCTATTTTTTCCTTTGTTTTTTTTATTATTAAATATTTCAAACTAAATATACTATGTTATAAGTAAAATATACCAAGATTTATAATATAAAAATTCAAATCTTTTACATTGAAAATCAAGTGTAAAAAGAAAGAAGTAGTTGTTAGAATGAGAATGATGGAAATGCAAGGGCCTCCTGGCACAAAGCACATGCTGGGGGCTAGAAAACAAAGAAAACAATAAATGGAAGAGGGAGAGGAGTGTGAGAAATAAATTGAAGGTTAGCGAATGAATGGCAGTGATGATAATGCGGTGGGAAACATAGGTTGAAAGTGGAAAGAAAAAAGAATTGGAAAGGGGTGAGGTAGGGGTCATCATCAACCTGACCCCGTTTGTCTCCTCACAAGTATATCTTCGCACGTTAGGAACGTAGGTGCTAATGTCAGTTCCTGTGTTTGGAAAGAAAATAAACCACCTCTCATCTCATCTCTCTCATTTCCATTTCCTCTTCTTTCACTGCACCATCCAACAATAACTTAACTCACTCTCTCCACACCTTCCTCACCTTCAATTCCTCTCTCTTCCTCGCTTCTTTTCTCTCACTCAAATCCCCCTCAACCCTCACCTCTTTTCCTTTCTTTTCTTTGATCTATTGTGATTTCATTGGTTCCTACTTTACCAAGCAACAACTGTGCCTTATGCCTATACTATAACATAATTCTGGTGTACACAAGTACACATATGAGGTGGTTTCTTTTTATTTGTTCTCCTTTTTTCCAACTGCGTAAATGGTGATAATGATTCGAAATGTAGGTAGCGTAGTGAATTAGTTTAAGCTATGAAAAACAAGTTTGTCCAAACTGGGTATTACTCACTATTTTTAAAAACAAAAACTTTAGTCTAACTTTTGGAATCTGCATTGGGTTCCCATAAGGGTTGAGTGGGAAGCATGAAGAACTTATACTGGTTTAAAGAAATTTCTAACAACGTTAGATCAGGGAGAAGACTTTCACTAGGGGAATACAAACGAGCGGTGTCATGGTCCAAGTATTTGATCTCTTCAGGGGCAGCCATAAAGGGTGAGGCTGAAGAAGAATGGAGTGCTGATCTGTCTCAGTTGTTCATCGGGTCCAAGTTTGCTTCTGGCAGGCATAGCCGGATCTACCGAGGCATCTACAAGCACATGGATGTTGCAATTAAGATGGTGAGTCAACCGGAGGAGGATGAGGACTTGGCTGTTTTGCTAGAGAAGCAATTCACTTCTGAGGTTGCTTTGCTCTTTCGATTGCGCCATCCAAATATCATTACCGTGAGTTCTCTTTCTTCAACCATTCATCTCTATTTCTGCATGGAACATACTATGGTCCTCACTCTTAATGTCCTTTCATCATGTATTATTCCCTTTACCTGTATTTTCTCAGTGATCAAAAGAATATATAGCATTTCCCTCCCACACCAACCTTTCGTATGGCTTAAAGATGCAAGTGTTGCGTGATATAGTTATAGAAATATAAAACCGTTTCTACACCTAACGACTCTATGATACGGTGGTACACAGAGGTACTCCTTCTCTTTATTGCTAATCGAAAAATGACACGTCATTGACCTTCTCTCAGGTTGTTAGTGTGTTTTCTATCCTGTGGTTGTCGTTGTTGTTGTTGTTGAGTGTTGGTTTTTAATTGGAGGGAAATAAAAAGAGACTGATAAATGGGGACAGGTGATTTGAAACCAGGTGTGTCGTGTCTTCATCTGAAGACTTTAGGTAAAATGAATCAATTATTAGCAAAAGGGAATTATAGAGAAAATATGATTTTACAACATGTGCTGAGCAAAAGGTGTTTCAGCCGGTGAAATCATTCTCTTTGAAGCAGATATGTGGCATTGTGGCCTATCACATAAGTGCTAGCCTAATACCAGAGTAACTTTTTAACTGAGAAGACAAGGGTTTATGTGAATGTTTGCAACTGCTGAATATAATAAAAAAACAAAACATTTTCGCACAGATATTTACATTATATATATTGGTTGTGCAGTTTGTTGCAGCTTGCAAGAAACCTCCTGTCTTCTGTATTATTACTGAATATTTGGCTGGGGGTTCCTTGAGAAAATACTTGATTCAGGAAGGACCACATTCAGTTCCTCACAAGCTTGTTCTGAAATTAGCCTTGGACATTGCTCGGGGAATGCAATATCTTCATTCTCAGGGTATACTTCACAGGGATCTCAAATCAGAAAATCTGCTGTTGGGGGAAGATTTGTGCGTAAAAGTAGCAGATTTTGGAATCTCATGCTTGGAATCTCAGACTGGTAGTGCAAAAGGATTCACTGGAACATACCGTTGGATGGCACCTGAAATGATAAAAGAAAAGCGTCACACCAAAAAAGTAGATGTCTATAGTTTCGCCATAGTTCTGTGGGAAATACTAACAGGATTGACCCCATTTGACAACATGACACCAGAGCAGGCAGCATATGCTGTGACTCACAAGGTATTGTATTTTTATTTCTACATGTTTGGATAAGAAGAAGTGAAAATAATCAAGTTACAATTAAGGCTACCTAGAGTAGTTTGAGTAGGGGTGACTTTTCAGACTTCCCGAATCGTTCTGGATATGATGGGCAATATCATTCATGGGGTGTGATGATATGAACTTTACAGAGCATGTGGGTATGTTTATCATAAACCCTTTCTCATCAAACCAAGACACCTCATCAACAATATTATATTACCCTAGGGTAGAGCCTTCATAACATTAAAGATTCGGTATCTGCTATCCAAATTTATCACACTCAATCATTCCACCCACATGCACACAACACCAACTCGGTGTGCCAAAATCATCTTACAGATTCGATCAACTATATATTTGGACCAATATAAGTTTCACGTTCACTGTTTTCGCTCATGTTGCACGATATCCTTTAGGTGATGTGATTTTAGGCATTTTGGGGTAATTTTGTGGTGAATAATTTTGTATACAAGTTTACTCTTAATTTCAAATATTTAAAAATACACTTTGTGTCTGTTTGTAGCGACTGAGTTTGATGGATTTTGTGCAGAATGAAAGGCCTCCGTTACCATGTGAGTGTCCACGGGCATTTAGTCATCTCATAAACAGATGTTGGTCAAGCAATCCAGATAAACGACCACATTTTGATGAGATAGTTGCAATTTTGGAGAGCTACAGTGAAGAACTTGAGCAGGATCCAGAATTTTTATCCACTTACAAACCACCTCCTAATAACCTTATTCTCAGATGCTTACCAAAATGTAATACCACTGCCAATATATCTGCTTCTTGCAAACCTTAACATTCTTCTCTATCAGTAATGTCTAATCAATTGTATTAAATCAATCCCAAGAACCAAAAATATGTTATATTTTTAATTTATAAGTATAATCCTCTTCCATATTCTTACCAACACAACTATAGATTTGCCAGATCTTCATTTTTTTGTGTATAAATAAACATCTTCTAATCATGATTTGCATTATTTTCAGAGACCTAGGTATGATAACATGGAAGACACGTACAGACTGGGAAAAAAGTGAGAACAATTGTTGTATAAATAAAATAATTTGTTGATTGCATAAGAAGGTATTTTAATTTGTTATAATTAATGGCGCAAAACGTATAACAAAGACAGTTTGGCCGAGTGGTCTAAGGCGCCAGATTTAGGCTCTGGTCCGAAAGGGCGTGGGTTCAAATCCCACAGCTGTCAATTTCTTACATAAATAAATGGTACTAAATTCTGAGAATATAAAGTTATTTTTATTTCTTCTTAATATGAAAGTTTTATATTTATAACATAAACTTTTTGATTTATAAAATATATTATTTGATTTATTAAACAAAGACAGTTTGGCCGAGTGGTCTAAGGCGCCAGATTTAGGCTCTGGTCCGAAAGGGCGTGGGTTCAAATCCCACAGCTGTCAAAATTTGCATAATTAAAATTTTATAACAAAGAAACGTGTGTAAAAATATTTACAAATATTTTTTTTAGTTCGAAAAAATAAGAATAATTATTTTAAAAATAAAAACGCTTTCCATTTATTTCAAAATGTATATATCCCTTCCCAAACCAAATATGAATCTTTGGATTCATTTGTCTCTCACATTCAATAGTTTATGAAAAAATTCTCAATTTTTTTTAATCAGCCTATCTTCTTTCTCTAATAAAAGTGAAAGCAATTAGCGATATAAATCTGTTGTGTAATTAAAAACTTAAAATGCAATTATTTTATTTATACAACAAAGAAACATTTATAAACATATTTACAAATATATTTTTATAGTTTGAAAAAAATTAAGAGTAATTTTTCAAAAAAGAAAAAACACGGTTCAATCCCTTCTTATGTCATTGTGATCTTGTGCCTACACTAAAATAAAATAGTAAAACAAATACAGAAGGTTGGAGAAAATAGAATAGAGGTTTTTTTTTAATCTTAAATCAGTGGAGGTCATGATACCCTATATTGGAAATTATTTATAATTAAAATGGTATTAAGATAAATTTAAAAAAAGTTTTATGTCAATGCAAAAACATGTTTGCACAAACATTTAGTAAGAATTTACATGTCACTTACACTTACACCATATTATTAATGGAAAAGACGGTGTGAAAGAATGATAAATTTGATTGGATATTCATCTATCAGCTGCGTCACGTTACCAAAATTGCTATTGCATGTGTTTTAAGGGGTTGAATCGTAACTATACCATATTGGAAAACGGGGTTGCCACGTGGCATCCGAGAGTAGTTTAACGAACAAAAAAACAAAGAAAATAAAAACGACAGTTACGGTTGCGCGCGGTTGGCTGGTTGGGGAAGAAGTGTCTTGATATTCCATTTCCAGCTCCACAAAACCAAAACCTTTTTTTCTTTTTTTTCTTCAAATCTTGTTATTCAGAAAGTGAAACCTATTCTCTTTTCTTTATTTTCCCCTTCTTTGTATAGCTTGTGTTTCATTCTCACCAAAAGAATTGGAATTCTTTCAATTCTGAGGGTATATAATTATACCCTCTCGCTGCCTTGTTTTGGTGTCCATTGTTAAGGTATAGCTTCCATGTTTGAATACCAAGATGAGGATAGGACAAAACGGAACATATATATTCGCTTTATGTTAATTTTCTGACCTTTTTAATTTGATTTTGCTACATCATTGGTTGTGGATTTTGTATTTTTATAATTAACCGTTACAGCTTTATTATGTATTGTGAAGAATTATTTTTGTTGTGAAATGGGAATCTGGTCATCGTTTCCAATAACATTAGTTTTATGCATATGCTTTGCATGATAACCGATAACCATGTTGTTTCCATCAATTGAATAGTAGTATAACACATCAACATATTGTGCCATCACTCCAATATTGTAATTAGGATTTCCTTTCTCTTTCACGTGGCTTCAAGTGCATTCTTTATTACTTTGCATCACTTCCGGTTATAACATATACTTTTTATTGATGATGTTTGATTTTCCTGATACATGGATAAGGGTTCATTTTATGTACTGTGTTTCATATTTGTTGTCCCAGTGATTCTGGTTCCTAGGGAATCGAATATGGAAGATAATTATGAAAGGGGAGTAAATGTAATGAATAGGTTTGGTTACACTCCACCCTTGACGGAAACCACAACTCGAAGGAGTTCTTTGAGTCTACAAAGACGCCAAAGTATTGATCCAGCTTTTCCTGTTGATAGGGTGGTTCATAGTCCCTCAAATCAGCGGCTTCATGGAAATGTTTGTGAAATGCAAAGTTCTGATCAATCATCCTTGAGACAAAGCTTTGGATTCGATGGCGCTGGGTCCAGAACCTATTCAATGTCGCACTATCTATTTGGAGGGCAGAAAAGAGAGGTGGAGATAGTGAAAGATGAAGCGGAGAAAAAGAAACAATGGAATTCTAGCAGGCAAGCTTCTTCGACAATGAGTAGTTTGTCCGATTATAAGAAGCTAGACAAGGTGGATAAGACTCAGTCAAGAACTGTAAGTTATGCTGTTTCACCAAAAGCCAAGATAGCATCACAGTCACAGTTGTCCCCAGAATCTCCATCAAAGTCAAGAGCATTAGGAAAAAATCCTCCTGCAAAACCTCCTGTTGATAGGAAGAATGACAACCCGTTGAGAAAACAAAACACAGGTGCTCCCCGTGCGAGAAAACCTGGTCATGGAAGATCACTGTCACAAAGTAATATTGATATATTCTCTGGATCAGCATTGGATACGCCTGAACTGGGACAAGCTTTACTAAACCAAGCAAGGGACATGATTTCATCAGGAGATAATCCGAAGAGAGCTCTTGAATTAGCCCTTCAAGCGAAGAAATTGTTTGAGAGAAATGCTGCTTATGGGAGACCAAGTTTGGATTTGGCCATGTGTTTACATGTTACTGCAGTAATATATTGCAGTTTGGGCAATTTCAATGAAGCAGTTCCATTAGTTGAGCGCTCAATTCAGATTCCTGATATTAAGGAAGGCCAACAACACGCCATTGCTAAATTTGCTGGTCACATGCATCTAGGAGACATTTATGCTATGTTGGGCCAGCTTGAGAAGTCAATTAAGTGCTATTCTGCAGGGTTAGAAGTACAAAGGAGGGTTTTGGGAGAAACAGACCCAAGAGTTGGCGAAACCTGTAGGTATGTGGCTGAGGCTAACTTTCAAGCATTGCAATTTGCGGAGGCAGAGAGGATGTGCCAAATTGCCCTTGATATCCACAGAGCAAATGGTTCACCCTCATCTCTTGAAGAGGCAGCTGATAGGAGGCTAATGGGCCTTATATGTGAAGCAGATGGCAAACATGAAGCAGCCCTAGAGCATCTTGTTCTGGCCAGCATGGCAATGGTAGCAAACGGCCAAGAAGTAGAAGTGGCATCTGTGGACTGCAACATTGGAGACACATACTTATCCTTGGCTAGATATGATGAGGCCATCTTTGCATATCAGAGAGCATTGAAAGTTTTCAAGACCCACAAAGGTGAGAACCATCCTGCTGTGGGATCAGTTTTTGTACGTCTGGCAGACTTGTATTGCAGAACATGGAAGATAAAGGAATCAAAGCAATATTGTGAGAATGCACTTAAAATATATGAAAATCCGATGCCTGGAGTCCCTCCAGAGGACACTGCTAGTGGTTTAATGAATGTCTCAGCCATCTATGAGTCAATGAATGAGCTAGAAGTGGCACTTAAGTTACTTCACAAGGCACTAACCATACTTAATGATGTCTCTGGTCAGAAAAACACAATAGCAGGAATTGAAGCTCAGATGGGGGTCATGTACTATGTGTTGAAGAACTACACTGAATCTTACAATTCTTTCAAGAGTGCCGTGTCGAAGCTTCGTGCTACTGGAGAAAAGAAATCATCCTTCTTTGGTACTGTTCTTAATCAAATGGGACTTGCTTGTGTGCAACTCCATTACTTAGATGAGGCTGCACAATTATTTGAAGAAGCAAAGGTCATTTTGGAACAAGAGAATGGACCCTATCACACTGAAACACTTGGAGTATATGGCAATCTTGCTGGCACGTATGATGCAATTGGCAGGTATCCACCCACTGTCTTCCTTTTCTTTTTTGGTTATACTACTAAAATCTAAAATCTCCTTTTATAGCCGGAGTTTCTGCAACACTTTCTAATTATTGTGGCATTATGCCAAGTAGGGTAGTAAGTCATTTGATATTGTATATTACTAGGTATCATAGTCGAGTCATACGTGTCAATAATATTCGAGGTTTCAAATTGCCCTCATGAACACTACTGTAGTTCTGTCACAATTCTTGACTCACAGAAGCACTAAATATTAACGTTAAGAGAATTAACTTATGGTGGCATATTATATTTTAAAACACGATAACAGCGATGATGAATATCATTCCTATTATTTTATTTTCAGGTCAAGAATTAGTGTCATAGGTTCGGGATTACATCCTCTGAAACCTTTGTCATGGTTAGACATATAAAGTGACTTGTATCTAACAAAAACATCATCCTATTCTTAAGAAATAAGAGGACCCAGATGAATAAAATAGTAATTAATCAATTACTATGATATGACTACGGAGTGATATTTATTGACTTGATGTGCAATCAATTAATTGGTCCATTAATTTTGAGAGTTTTATATTGGATTAGAAGGGCTAAGAAATGGTTACGTGAAATCCTCGTGCACGTTGACATTGTATTTGATTTCAGGCTGGATGAGGCGATTGAAATTCTGGAAAACATTCTGGTGATGAGGGAGGAAAAGCTTGGGACAGCAAATCCTGATGTGGCTGATGAGAAGAGGAGGTTGGATGAGTTGTTGAAGGAAAAGGGCAGAGTTCGGGACAGAAAAACCAAGTCACTGGAGAACCTTTTTGATTCCTATATTGATCTAACTATGAACAACCTTGTCATCGAGGCATGACTATATGACTAGCTAGCTGGGTCTGGTATGAAAAGCTCCATGTTTTGAGGGAATTCTAGAAACGGAACAAATGAATGTATAGAACAGGTCCTGATGGTGGTAGTTTGCAAGTGTAAAATCAAATGGAATGAATAATAACGGAGAGTTTTATATGCTGAATTTTAATTTGTAGATACGATGTAATTATTAACCGTGTTTGGATGAATATGCATTTGTTTTGTCTATAGCACATCATATTCTTTGTTTGATTTTGCTTTAACTTTTAATTATCATTTTATAAAAATTATCCTAAAATACGTTTATTCCACGCTCTTGGTGCCTACTTAAGCCCATATAGAATCTTCTTCAGTTTATAAATTTTGTTTTTCTTCTCCTGATGTTTAAAGCCACTGGGTTAAACCTCGTCCTCCAGTGGGTCATTGAGAAAAACGGATTTAACATCTTACTGATGTAGTGACCAATTAGAGTTTATGGCAAAAACAACCACTAATCTAATCGTTTCCAGTCGAGCAACAAGTGCATAAACCTCACTGTAGTCTATCCCTGCTCTCTGCAAGAACCCTTTGGCGACGAGTCTCGCTTTGTAGCGCAAAATCTCTCCATCAGGATTAATCTTCAGCTTATAGACCCACTTGAGCGCAATAGACTTCTTACCAGGTGGTAGTGGGACAAGTTCCCAGGTCTGGTTCTTCTTGATGGAGTTAATCTCTTCCTCTATGCACTCAACCAGTGAGGATTCTTCACTGCTTCTTCAAATTCTACGGGTTTTGCCTCTGCAATCAACGCAAAATGAATCAAGCTCCCATCCGCTGTTACTGTTAAATCATCAAAGATTTCGTAATCTCTCATACGTGAAGGAAGATGTGATGTGCGCCATGATCTTCTCGTAGATGACGCTTCATCTCGGTCCTGATCTTCTGAGTCAGTTTCTTCATCGAAAGTCACTTTTGTATTGCTTTCTTCTTTTTTAACACGATCTCATGATCAACTGCTTGCCTCATTGAACGTAACATCACGGCTGATTGAAACCTGTTTTGTGGCAGGATCAAACAACTTGTATCTCCCTATTACATGATAACCAATGAACACATGTGGTGTGCCTTTGTCATCGAGCTTTCTCCTTAGTGGGTCTGGCACATGCTTATAGCACATGGATCCAAAAATTATGAAGTGTGAAACACTTGGTTTGACACTTGTCCAGGATTCTTCTGGTGTCACCTCTAGACGTTTTGTTGGTGCATGGTTCAGCATGTGTGCAACAGTAATGACTGCCTCTCCCCAGAACTGGTTTCGCACATTCTTTCCCTTCAGCATGCATCGTATCATGTTCAACAATGTCCTATTCAAACGTTTTGCAGTTCCATTATGTTAGGGGGTATAAGGTAGAGTCTTCTCATGAATTATTCCCTCCTTCTCACATAATGAGTTGAAGTTCATTGATGAATACTCACCACCTCCATCACTACGCAAGACCTTCAACTTCTCCCCACTCTCTCTCTCGGCCATCCTGACAAACTTTTCAAATACTTCTTGAACATCACTTTTCCGTGCAAGCAAATACACCCATAATTTTCGTGTGTATTCATCGATGAAGGTGAATATGTATTTGTTCCCTCCTGGGTTTATGACCTGCATAGGACCACAAACATCAGTGTACACAACTCCCAACTTCTTCGTTACTTTTTCACCAACAAATTTCTTGAAGCACAACCTAGTTTGCTTGCACTAGATGCATTCTGAGCAGACTTCTTCTGGTATTTTGATTTGTGGTAACCCTGTAACAAGATTATCATTACTAAGTCTATACAAATCATGGAAATTGAGGTGCCCAAACCTGTTGTGCCACAACCATTCTCCATCATCAACCACGGAAGCAAAGCACTCATGTCTACGTGTGTTCATGCCCACTCTAAACGTTTTATTATTCGAGAGTTTGGCATGAATCACCAACCTTTTATCTTGATCAAATATGTTAAGTCCATTCTCCTTCAACTCCATAAAGAACCCTCTCTGTAGAAGCTGCCCAAGACTTAGCAAGTTGGTTTTTAATCCGGGTACGTATAGAACATCATCTATGATGATTTCTATATCCTCATGATCAATTAACACCATGCGACCTCTCCCTTCTACTTGTAGAATCCGATTATCTGCGAACGTGATCTTCCTGTGTGAAACATCACTTAACTTGATGAACCAATCCCGTCGTCCAGTCATGTGGGTAGAATAGTTGGAATCGAGATACCATGAAGATGATTCTTTTGAACTTTCTTCGCTGGTCTTTGTCATGAGCATTACTATATCCGAATCTGATGAAGCATCATCTTTAGCTAGGTTAGCTTGATTCTTGGACTTCGCCTTGGACCCTTCACCTTTCCAACACTCACGAGCAAAGTGCCCAAGCTTTTGACAATTATAGCACTTCACCTTTTTCTTGTCAAATTTCCAGCCTTTCTCTCTACTATTCTTGGTGTCATGACTCTTACCTTTCTTTGAATCACCTGCAACATCATCTTGGTTGGCACCCTTTGACTGTTTCATACTCTTCTTGGTTCCTTTCGATTTCATTTTGTAACTCGATCTCGCTTGCAAGGCCTGATCTTGCATATGTTTTCTCTCACTGAGTCTGTATTCATGGGCCTCTAAGGAGTTGTTGCAGCTCCTAAATCTCAAGATGCTCCAAGTCTTTCGTTTCTTCAATCGTAATTACAAGATGATCAAAACTCGGTGGAAGAGATCTTAATACCTTGTTTAAGATATGTTGCTCTGAAACTATGTTGCATGCTCGGATTGCATTGACTAGCTCTTGCACCTTATTCAAATACTCTGCTACAGTCTCAATTTCTTCCATCATGAGGAACTCGAACCTCCTCCTTAATGTTTGTAACCTAACCTTCTTGTGTTTATCTCCAACATCATAGGTCTTGTCAAGTATCTCCCACGCCTTCTTTGCGGTTTTAGCCATTGAAATTTGATTAAAAATCATGGGACTGACGTACTGATATATCAAGAACCTAGCCTTGCTATCCATCTTCTTTTGAAACTTAAAATTTCGTTTTTCTTCCTCCGTAGCTTTGCTCCCAATTTCTGCGACACTATTTTCTATTATATCAAACACTTCTTGAAATTCAAATACCGCTTTCATCTTAATCTTCCAATCTCCAAAAGATTTGCTATCGAACACGGGCAACCCTCCCTGCATCAATCCTCCAAGACCTCCTGTCATGATAAATCTTGCAGGCTTCTTGACCACACTTTAAACGTTTTTTTTAACAAACTTCTTGATCTTCGAAGACCCACGTGAAAGAAACCTTCAAGATTTTCTTGACTTCATACTCTCAAGGTCATAGAACGAACCTTTGTTAAGTGGTAAAAAGTTGATATAATTATGCTTTAAATTGTTATGAAACCCTTTAACTTATGTTAATTCTAATATATTTTTCTCCCAATATAGGATGAATTTGAGAATATCTTGATACAAGAGTAAGGAGCATAATTGTCAACATAATTGGAGTAAAATTGAAAGAACGAAGAGCGTTTAAGTGAATGAATGATGCGAGGTCTGACCCAAATTCTCTTATAAAAAGATAAGTTGTGTTTTGAGAAAAACAAGCAGTCTTGGAGGAGAGGAGACATGACTACTGTTAGGGTTTTGTCTAATCTTCATCAATTCTTCACTTCTTCATCAATTGGAACATTGTAATGGCCAACATGAGTGGCTAACTTCATTCTCTTAGGATTCGGTGCACTTCCTTTGAACTATTTTGTATCATGGTGATATTTTAAGATATTAATCTATGTTTTGATGTTGTTATTCTTATCCTTTATGCTTTGGAATGATTTATTCTTGATTGTTTGAGGTATGATTGGAAAATATATCTTAAACCCTAGATCATGGTAAGAATATTTGTTACGTTAATTGCCAGAAATGAAATGAATGTATCAATTGCTTAAACACCCTAACCCTAATGCTGGAAAATTTGTTAATTGTGTGAGGAATCAACATTTATTAGGTTTTCTTATGAATTTCATGTGTGAGGAATCAACATGGATGATTTGAGTAGGTGGCATCAACATTGTTAGGTTAATTGACTTTCTTAATTGACATAGCCATTACAAAAGAGGGATAAGGAAGGAAGTCAATCCTGAGTACCTTTAATTGATATTTTCTCAATAATTTACAGTTCTTTGTCATTTAATTTCAATTCAACTCTTATTTGCAAAACTCAATCTGTTTTAATTTACTTAGTAAGTATAATTGAGAATTTTCATTGAAACTGTTTCTCGTGGGATCGACTTTTATTTTATCGAAATAGTATACTGCGATTGATAATTTTGGTACGCTTGCCAATAATTCAACAAGTAACATCTCGGCGCTGTTGCCGGGAACGGTGTTCTTTGAGAATTCTTTGTTTAACTTATTGAGTATTTTATTTTTATTTCTTATTATTATTATTATTATTATTATTATCATTATTAGCATTATTATTATTATCATTATCATTATCATTATTATTATTATTATTATTATCATTATCATTATTATTATTATTATCATTATTATCATTATTATTATCATTATCATTATTATTATTATCATTATCATTATTATCATTATTATTATCATTATTATTATTATCATTATCATTATTATTATTATTATTATTATTATCATTATCATTATTATCATTATTATTATCATTATTATTATCATTATTATTATGATTATTATTTAGTTTTTAGTTTGTGCTAATATTTGCTTGAGTTACTCTTTTGATTTATGCGTTTAAGAGGACATGTATCTCTAGAAGAAGGGAAACACAAGAACAAGCTGCAAGAGAATCTGCTAATTCTTCTTTCACACTTGATTTACCAAACCCAATTATAGAAGATATGGCAGAAGAAGGAGCAAATCTGAATCCAGATCCAAATACAAATCCAAATCAAAACTCAAATGCAAATCCACCTAGAAGAACTCTTAGAAAATTGTGCTATGCAGCAAGGTCCAAGATATTTTTCCAGCATTGTCATTTCGGATGATCATACATTGCAGATGAATCCAGTTTTCTTAAGCTTGATTAGTGCTCATCAATTCACTGGATTGGATCATGAAGACCCTTATATTCATTTGTCTACTTTTTATGAGTTGATTGGTACCATGGGATTTAGAGCAACAAATCTTGAATCTGCATATTTGATATTATTTCCTTTTTCTTTGGCAGGTAGGGCAAAGGAATGGCTGAAAGCACATCCTAATCAGAGTCTGACTAATTGGAGTAGTGTAGAAGAGAAGTTTCTGAATAGATTTTTCCCACCATCCCGTTACATCAAAGCAAAATCTGACATCACTTCTTTCAGACAAGGAGCAGATGAACAATTTTGTGAAGCATGAGAGAAATTAGAATCGT